>OX453285.1:11535975-12095975 GCA_949710005.1 Ricordea florida | reverse complement strand
TCAAAGGGCAGTCCAAGTGCCTTGACAGTGTTGTTGCAGATGTATGCAATTTGCTTCTCGCTACTTCTTTGTGATAAGACTGTACCTCACGATAAGTACCTGACGATGAAGATGAACTAGAGACAGAAGAAGATGTTGAGGCAAATGATGAAACATTCGTAGAGGGAAGTGAAATAGGTTCAGTGGATGATGATTGTGAGATGAAGGGGTTAGCTGACGAAGCGTTAGTAGTAACAGTAGTGGCAAAAGGTGCTGAAGGAGATGATGAAACATTAGTAGTAGAGGGAAGCGAAACAGGTCCAGTGGATGATGGTTGATTAGTGTAGCTAGTACTAAAAGATTGTGCAGAGAGGGAAGACGAAGCATTACTTAGAGAGGGAAGAGAACTATGTGAAAGGGATGATATTTGCAATGAGAGGTTGTTGGCTGCTGATAACGGAAAGGATGTTGTCGTCACGTTGGTAGACGCAGGAGCAGCGGTCACACCCACATCAGCTGTGGTGCAAGCTTCCTTTACCTCTCCTGTTAAGAAAATTAATGCATAAATAAGCTTCCCACTCTTCTACAAATACAGGTAAATGAATACGCAAGTCAAATATTTTCACACAATATCCCTCCGCTGCATTTTGCCTTATATTCTCCCAAAATTCAATCTGTAGATCTAAGATCAACATCTTGCGGCAGTGTTAGCTCAGTCAGTAGAACGTGTTACTAAAGAGCAGGAGGTAGCGGGTTGAGTCCCGGGTCCGGCCCAATACTCGGAGTCTTAAAATAACTGAGAAATGAAGGTACTCCTTTTGCACTGCAACAGGCTGGACCTTCGCATGGCTCGGATGAACAAGTAAAATGGCGGTCCCTTCTCCACCAGGAGACGTAAAATATAGTGTCCCCAATTAGTATTCTCTTGCTAAATACATTGACACTCAAATAAAGTGCTTTCTTTGTAACATGAAACTGACAATAATTCAGTTTATTTATAATGTCTACTTAATCCACAAATGTTTGGGACGTGTTTATTTGTCTATAAGATCAAAAAGCTAGGAATGCTTTTGAACTTTGTGCACCACCAGGTCAACAAACACCATATAACAAATAGTCTGACAGGTTTCATAACCATTCCCATCTATTAAGTACAAAAGAAATCTATTCAATTGCTTTCAAGGAAAGACACGTGCAAACCTTTTAACTGGGTAAACAGGAAAAGTATCCATTGATCCAAAGGGATATATATTGAAAAAAACTAAGTGATACATACTATCAATAAATCTCTCAAAAAGATCCAAGGCCCCCTTTCCTGCAGGGGGCATTTTTTCCTGACTGGGGGACAAGCCAAGACATTTGGCAGCAACACCTGGGGTGCCGTAAAATGAAACAGTGTCGCCTTTCCCATGTGGATGGTAATATAATGCAACTACATCCCATTTGTGTTTTTGTACAGGATGTTGGCCAATGAAAAAGGAAAAGGAGATAAATTTATTTAGCCACAGTACAATTTCCACCTCTAACATGTCAGTATAAATACTTAAAGTCATCCTGATAAGGAAAGGACACTCCATGAAACCTTCGGTAGGAAAACATTAGCAAAATTATTATAAAATGTGCTGTCACTTCAGGGTCCATTTTATCATAAAGGTGAAAGAAATCTATGTTAACATAAACTATATGAAACTGCTCTGAAAACAAACTAAAAAAGGCATAGAACACTTAAATTTTGTTCAATGATTCACTGACACTTTTTCCAGGATGTAGTTCCTTAATCTGCTTCACATTTGATACAAGTGTTTTGCTATGTTTTGGCGGACCCTTAGAAATTTCCGAAGCGGGAATTCAATTTACAAATCACGAGAATAGTCTTTAGACTTTGTTGCGACCTCTTACAGATGTTACAGGAGGTAAAAGGACGTGAGCTACAGCTTCCATGGTATTTAAGCTTCATTAAAGTAGTGTTTATAGTTACCCTTTTCTCAAGAAGTTCCCTTTGGTGTGTAGGGTTAGTCATACCCATTATTATCAATTTCGCTCCAGTTAAATTGCTTGGAGGGGAACATGGTCTTACAGCCTTCGTACTTGCAAATCAAATAAACCAACCATAAAATGATATTTGTTGTCTATCAAAATTTCTAGCGCGACATTTCCCGCCATCTTCTCCACGTGATTGCGCTAGCACTCATCTCCATATCTCAGAATGACCTGACGTCATATACCTCCGTTCCAGTTTTTTTTTAATAAGCCCACTTCAAGATGGCTGCAAATGACCGTTGTCGATTGGTAACTAGTATCCAAACACGATTTAGTACTGGGATCTACTAGAAGAATATGCCTTTTGCTTCCGGTAGAAATGTCTAACTGGTATGGAAACTGTAGGCTTTAAACTCGTTTAGACTGGCCTTTTTTTGCCCCGGTTTTGACTCTGACATTTCTGATGGTGTCTATATTTTAAGCACAAGAAATTGGCTAAATCAAACGAGTTGATTAAGTAAGTTATACCACCGTAAGGTAAAAGGGAGGTGCTGACGTTTCGAGCGTTAGCCCTTCGTCGGAGCGAATGAGAGGATTGTGGGTTACGTTCAATTTATATAGAGAAGTTTGGAGCCATCTATATTTTAAGCTTTGGGCTAGACTTTAGAATACCCCGCCACTCCGTAAGCATAAGGCTCGCACCACTGTGGTTCGCGGTCCCGCAGTCAACTCGATTGGCACAGTGGTGAGAGCGCTGGCCTTCAACCAATGTGGCCAGGGTTCTATTCCGGGCCCCGACGTCATATGTGGTCTGAGTTTGTTAGTCAAATGAACTTGCCACCGCGATAGTGACATAGTGACATAGTGACTCGAACCAGGAGTCCGTTTCTCGAAACCTCCCATAAATTACAAATCTCTAAATATCAATCTCTCTCTAATCTCTAACTTGACATTTAGCTGCAAACATTTACTTCAACAGTTTGTACCGATACAAATTTTGCTCCACAGTCAGCGAATTGCGGTCGTTTCGCCAACAAGTCGTTTCACCAACGTCCTACTCGTCAATTCGCCAACGTCATATATCCAGTACTAATGAAAACAAAGCTGCTTATTGATGTTTGGAATGCAGTCCTGATCCTTGGGTCATCCTTGGGTCATCAATAAATCCAAAACAGTTGTCTAACGCGGCCCCCGTATGCACACGATATGACATTGTTGTACTCTTGAAGTGCAAGTGGATTGAGCAAGGTCTGGTTCCAGTTTAGTACGCGATGGCTTTGAAGATAGTAAACATAATCTAGGACCTGATTGCTCACATATACTCAAGACCGGAACAGGCCTGCCGAAGCACACGATCATATCACTGTATCTGCAGGGATATGACAACCATTTGAATAGAATACAAAGTCCCTCAATAGCGCTTGAAACTGATCTCTTGTAGCAGGAAAACTGATCCGGAACCTGTAATACTTCTGCTAGGAGAGGGATGTGGTGCTTTTGAAATCTGAATTCCGCCAGACATTCGGATTCGTCCATGTCTTCAAGTTCCAATATATAATCCCGCATGGTTTTCGTAAGGAAAATCAAGATTCTTAGATTTAAAGTCTTTGCTGAGTAGCAAAAATTCTTCCTCGTTGATTGTTTTATTCTCAAGGATCTCTCTTATTCCCACACTTGGTACAAATCATGTCATACAACGATCTCTTGGAACCGCTGCTGCTTGCTTTGTGTTCCTGGGTAGTCCTTGTTTCATCTTTTTGCATTAGGCTTTGCTGCTGTTGATATTGAGGTTTACTTTAGTGAAGCTGTGGATGTTGGAATTCTGACTTTGGTTTTATTGCAACAGGTTGAATTCTTCATACCACTGTCGTTGGTTGTACAAAAGAAACAGGAGCTGGAAGAATTGGTATTGGCATGCATGGTTTTGAATTTCGATTTTTGAGAGTAGCCGTTCCCGTGGTATTCACTGGTAATGCAAAATTAAATGGCACAGAAACGTTTATTTGTGGCAGGGATGGAGGCAGTTGTATGGCTTCTGGTAAAGGTGTACTTGATGTTTCTGTTGCTTGAGGTAACCCCTGTTTAATAGCGGGGCTCCCGCGCGCAAAGGGCGCGAGGAGCAGAGCCCCATACTCATGGAATATGGTCAACCTCTTTTCTTTTGGTTGTCACGTGACTGACCGAGCGTACGTACGTACGTACGTACGCGTCTACAGATTGTTAGGGTAGGGTAGGGGAGACTATCAAAAGGAAGGGAGGGGTATCTCAGGCTTGTCTTGGCAAATCCACATCTTTTATATTGGACATTCACAATATGGTCAATTGACAGCTGTCAAAACGGGATAGTCACTGACCAGCATCACATGACCATATTGTGGGCTCATGTGTCAACTCATCGAGGTGACGTGATTTATTTGGAAGCTGTTCTGGTATCCCGCATATTTTTGGCGGGAAATTGCGTTGACGACTGAAAAAGAAATTTTCAGTTCATTGTCTTTTTGAGACACAATATTACTACTCTACACTGTTAAAGTTTTACTAAAGGATAAACGAAACAATTTCTATTGCTATGTCAACAAACAATAGCAGAGAAAATATAATTTGCAGAACACAGGGTTCAGGGGAAGAGCAACGGGAAAGAGAGCAAGAATTAACTGAGGAAGAATGAGCGAAGTAGATCGCCAAAGAAGGCACGCTCAGGAAATGGAAAGGAGACGAAATTAAGCGAAGAACGCCGACAAGCAGAAAGAGTCCGGGCTAGAGAAAATAGACAAAATGTTAACGAAGAACGCCGAGAAGCGGAAAGACTTCGTGCTGTGGAAAACAGACAAAATTTTAGCGAAGAAAGCCGAGAAGCGGAAAGACTCCGTGCTGTGGAAAACAGACAAAATTGTAGCGAAGAATGCCGAGAAGCAGAAAGACTTCGTGCTGTGGAAAACAGACAAAATTTTAGCGAAGAAAGCCGAGAAGCGGAAAGACTCCGTGCTGTGGAAAACAGACAAAATTGTAGCGAAGAATGCCGAGAAGCGGAAAGACTTTGTGCTGTGGAAAACAGACAAAATTGTAGCGAAGAATGCCGAGAAGCGGAAAGACTTCGTGCTGTGGAAAACAGACAAAATTTTAGCGAAGAAAGCCGAGAAGCGGAAAGACTCCGTGCTGTGGAAAACAGACAAAATTGTAGTGAAGAAAGCCGAGAAGCGGAAAGACTCCGTGCTGTGGAAAACAGACAAAATTGTAGCGAAGAAAGCCGAGAAGCGGAAAGACTCCGTGCTATGGATCACAAATTTGCATAAGTTTTGTCTGCAAAATATTTACTCACTGATGCGTGACTCAGCACTCGCACTTTCCACTTTCCCTTAAACTTGACACTTGACTTGGAAAACCGACTTCTAAACAAACCTTCTTCAGAAAAATGATCTTCTGAATGCACTACTTTTGAATGAGAAGCAAACTGATGAAAGATTTCAAATTTTTATGTCCTTTAATCATATAAACATCTCCCCTGTCGACAGCTAAGAAATACTCCCGCGGGAATTTTCTCTTGGCGGCAAATTGCAGAATGTAGCGCTTTCACTGGCAGCTTTTCGCGTTGTCGACGTTGTCATTTAGTGTGTCGATTGAGAACTTTGGTTTCAACGCCGTTGTTTTCGTAAAAAATGTTCTCCTAAATTGTAAAATGTCTCAAATGTATGTTAGTCATTCACGTGTTGCGTTGGACCAGGTCTACTTATAGTTCACACTTTTACGGTAATTTATTTCTTTTGTTAAGTAACTACAGCTGATTGTAGTGAATAAATGAAGGCAGTAGTTTTTTAAACTTACAATGTAATTAAGAAAAGAATAATTAATTATTTTTTCATTCTCGTGAAAAATGTTTTTCGGGCTGGTAGATGTTGGTTACAGCTTGCCCGAAGGGCAATCTGTAAAATTAATTTTCTTTGCACCCTGCTTGGAGTAAACATTTATTTTACCGAGATGTTCGTTTTAACACGAAAATGACAAGAGTTGTGTCCTGCATTTCCTAGTAGCGTGTACAAATCTTTTAAATACATTTACGCAAATAGAATGGTTAATTTCATCAGGAATAGAATACAGTACATTGATAATTTGTGTTTTTTGTAGAATATACTCCATTACTTTGTAGGTAGAAAGACCGTACTTATGGCAGACGAAACTTTAGACAAAAATCATAGCAAGTTAACCGACCTCGACACTTAACTATGGTTAAAAACGTTTGTGAATTCCTTCGCAATATTTTAGAATGCTTTTACAGTTTAAAATGAAATGAAAGTACTAACGGGAGCCCCGCTTTTAGGCTTGGCTAAATCTATATATTAATTCTTGCTCTTTCTTCTTTTGCTGCTTGTTATACCACTGACGTAGTGTTGTTTGGTTGATATCTGGTAGCTGTATCTGTGTCTCCTTCATCACCATGCCATTGTTCATAACTCGTTCTTGTATTCCTCTGTAGTCTTTACACACAAGAGTCCAACGGCTAGTTGTTTTGTTAGATGATCGCTCTCTGCCCGGGTGTAGATTGCACAGTTTGTGATATAATTGCCTCAGTGGACCTGTTACAATCTGGCCACTGGGCTGGACCACTGTTGGAACCTAAAAAGCATTTGAAAGAAAGAATAAAAGAAATTCTGTGAGTAGGGGTTTGTATAATACTCATACTGTAGCTCAAAACTCACCTCTTTGTGCTTTCAATGCCTGCAACAACATTCATACTTCTTCTCTTGGGAGCTTTAAACTTTCCCTTAACCAGTGTGGTGCGGTGTCGAAGAGCAAATTGTTGTTGGCTGTTGGTCATATTCTTGAAGGCTTTTCCATAACCTGATTACTTCGTTGGCTTGGGTATTTGACAAGGCCATATTTCCCCCTCTCAAAGAAATAAAATATGATGCTAAAGCCTGGACTTCTCCATATCCTTGAATGTTATCAGGTCCAGTTGATTCCTATAGACCAATTGCATGGCAATAAATTATTAAATGGTTTACTTTCTACTTTTGGATTATTAAATATGATAAAAAACAAACATATTTTTGCATCACGTGATACTTCGTTTCCTGTATTCTCCTCTGTGTCCCCATCAGAAGAATTGTTAGCTTCTGAGTTTAAATAGAAATTGACATTCTTAGTAAAAGATGCATAGATTAGAGATTGAAGGAAATCTACTAAGCATTGGAAAACTAACTTACTTTCCACTGCAAAAGATACTTGTTAACAGGAAAACTTTCATTTTCATGACAATATACTTGAACTTTATTTTAGTAAGGGTTACCTTTATCACTGCCTGATGGCATGATAAACACTTGTTCTGCGTGTGCAATTGTCTTGTCTTCATCTTCATTGAATCCTTCATCTATTTGGTCTGGGTTAATATCCAAAAAGGCCTCTTCCCTGGGTGAGCTGACATCCTCATCTTCTAAGGTGTTGTCCTTGAGTATCTCACCAGTTTGATTATAGAGGTACTTAACTCCTACTAGTTCACCTGTGTGTGCTCCAACATTCTGAACATGAGGCTTAATTTGTTTTCCAAGGACATCGTCGCTTAGTTCATTTACAGCTTTTATTAACATCCCACTGTAGCTTTCATGCCCAGACCCATTGGTTGATACTGCAGCAAGAGCATGGTCAGCATTCCACCATGTGAGGCCATCTAACAAGTACGCTTGAAAATGCACATCACTAGCAGAAGTACCTGAAAAAAAGTGAATCAGGTTTTAAATACTGTAAAATTTGTGATGCATGATGTCTTAATAGATATCATACTTGGTATAAATTTAGCTATATGCAGGTGGAATGACTCCAAAGATGTTGCGCCTCTTGCACACCTATAGGTTGGACGTTGTACACGGCCTTTAGTTAAGACCCCAGTTTGTGTATACAACTAAACTCCTTCAGGGTCCTGGATGCATGCAATATGGTGCCTTTAGTTGTCCCATATTTTCCATATGCGCTGTTTGTATAGCAAAGGAACAGCCCGGGGACCAGTAAATGTCAGCAGTAGATCATGGATCATGGTCGTTGTGTCAACTATTCCTCGTGTCTTCCTACGGCAATGCAGAGCTAACTCCATCCTTGTGATCTTGTCAACAATAGCTTCCTCAGAGGGATCAGTGATGCCCTGTTTCTGCAGTTGACTTCATTTTGCAGACTTTAATAAATCCAGGTCTTCTTTACTCCACTGGAAGATGCACTGGGATAAACGACTGAGAAAGACAGTATAGAGTGGGTGGGCTTCTGTGTTACATCCAACTGCGATTCCTCTCATGAAATGGCAAATATTAAGGCATATTACTAAATTTCCCCAGGGAGAGAACAGGTTCTTAGTCTTGGGAGCACAACAATCTCTGTCGACATAAAGGACCTCAGGAGGTACAACACCAGCCAAAGAATATCTTCTTATAAGTCCATTAATCATGTTTTCCAAACCGTCTCCTTCATTTACAGTCATCACAGACATGAGAACTTGTCCGGTTTCGTTTCTGACATTGGTGGCCCAGGAGGCAGTACCAGCAATATCTCCTTCAAGTTTTGCGTGCAATTTTCTTGGTAGAGTCCATTTTCAAGATTCTTCCAAAGACAGAAGTAATGGATGCTTTAAGATAGTCCATCCTGTTCACGACATCTTGGGCATACACTGTGAGCAACCACCTATACTTTGGCGCGGGTACAAATTCTGGGGTCTCTTGGAAAGTAAGGAGTCCAGTGAGCCCACTTTTGGATGCATTGGCAAAGTATTTACAGTCAGTCAGGTACTGGGCTGTTTCTTTGTAGCCACTTTTCATGGTGTTCTTCAGTAAGCTTCTTTTGTAGTTGTGTTGAGCTATTGCCTAGTCCCCTGTGTCTCAACAGTCTAATAACTCTGACATCACAAGCA
Organism: Ricordea florida; assembly: GCA_949710005.1. Taxonomy (NCBI): domain Eukaryota; kingdom Metazoa; phylum Cnidaria; class Anthozoa; order Corallimorpharia; family Ricordeidae; genus Ricordea; species Ricordea florida. The sequence goes on along the minus strand of OX453285.1, from coordinate 12,087,130 downwards.
TGCTGATATGTCAACAAAACTGGGAACTGAACTTGATGACCAACATCAAGTTGTTTTCAATTGTAGGACGCCAGCTAATAACCTTCCTCTTGCACTATTATATATTTTACAAAAAAAGTCACCAGTCATCAAAAATTCCTTCACCTTCTCTTCATTTCCAAACTCATCCAAATATTCTAAATAGTGTGGATAATTCAAATACTTTATAATTCCACAAAAATTTTTTCCATTTCAGTACAACCTATAGATATATATATATATAGGTAACTGACGAAGGTCTAAGACCGAAACGTTTTTTCTATTAAATTTTTAACTTTTTAACTTTTTTATCGTCAGAAGTTGTCCATCCTTGCTTTATCAAACGTTTTTAAATTCATTTTTGTGGTGAGGCTTGGACTGTGAATCTTCATTGATCCTCCTGACGCAGTGGCATTCTTTGTTGGCTTGAGGCATTTTATAACCGTTTTATATATATATATATATATATATATATCTATATAGATAGATAGATAGATATAGATAGATATAGATATAGATAGATATAGATATAGATAGATATATATATATAGATAGATATATATATAGATAGATATATATATATAGATAGATATATATATATATAGATAGATAGATATATATATAGATAGATAGATATATATAGATAGATATATATATATAGATAGATATATATATAGATAGATATATATATATATCTATCTATATCTATCTATATCTATATCTATCTATATCTATATATAGATATATATAACTGCAGACAGTACTGCTTCGGCCTTCTGGGCCTCATCAGTGCAGTGCTGATGCTAGGATGGAGGTATAGCTATGTAGCCAACTCAAACGAAACCACACTTGTGGTATCATTTAAGTCATGCTAGAGTGCTCAAACTAGAGAACTAGCGAGCATGCGCAATGCTAGCGGCAATGACTCATCCCAGTAGAGTGCTCAATTTGGACGTGAAAGCCGAAGCTTTTTTTAAGCCAAAGAGCTATATCTATATATATGATGGTTAAAAAAGACGGTTAAAAATGCTTCCCGAGCCAACAAAGATGTAAACCAAAAGGATCACGAGGATTCACAGCCCCGATTCGGTGAATAATATTATAAACTGGTTAAAAAGTGACCGAAAATGGGCAAGTTTTGGTTTAAAAAAGGATAAAAAAATAGATAAAACTTTACAAAACGTTTCGGTCTCTCGACCTTCGTCAGTTACAAACAGTGTATAGACAGTTCACAACTTAAATACGATTTACACAACAATGAATGATTGAAAAGTTACATACCAAAATTAATGGAAATAAACAATAGGTGTGCAAAAAGCATAAAACAGACATACCAAATGGAAAAAAAAACAATAGGTGCGCAAGAAGCGTAAAACAGATATATTGTAACAGTAACTTGTTAACAGTATTTTGTTCGACAGAAACTTTCATGAAACTTTAATGCAATTCATCCAATGTGATCTATTTGGTTCATTGCAAATTACCAAGTTGTACCAAATTTTCTCTTACTATCCTTGAGTAAACACCGCATTCTTCTGATGTGGTGCAGCATTTATTAGAGGGCGCCATTTACAGTATCGTCCAAAAGTAATGCAAGCGATAATCGACGAATATCGCGAAAATCGCGATATATCGGCGATATTTAACGATAATTTATCTCAAACGATATATCGAGCGATATATCGTAACAGCTATTGTTTTATTTATCAGCGAGATATCGTTTACACTTTGCGATATATCGTTTCCCTTCAGCGATATATCGTTCTCGCTTAGCGATATATCGTTCTCACTTAGCGATATATCGTTCTGGCTGAGAGATATATCGTTCCCGCTAAGCGATATATCTTACTCGTTTAGCGATATATCGTTCCCGCTAAACGATGTATCTTACTCGTTCAGCGATATATCGTTCCCGCCAACTTTGTCTTGATTATGCGACTAGTCATCTCGTCATCTTTTCGCATCTGCCGATCGATGAAATGTTTTGCTTCATCAGATATCTTCGTTGGTCGTCCAGAGCGTGGTAGATTCGCCACGGAGCCGGTGGTTTTAAATTTCTTGATAATACGACCGATGCTAGCAAGACTGACAGCTAAACCTTCGGTTTTTAATAACCTGAAGATTTCGGCCGGGCGAAGGCCTTGCTTGTGCAAGAGCTTGATTCGAGTTCTTGTATAATTCGTAACTTTAGCCATAACCTCGAGATTGTTTGAAAGTGAATGACAAATAACATCTGGGTTCACTCTTAAAAAAGCTGTTGCTATGGCAGCAAACAATACGACCTGGACGCAAGAGCAAATGACACGCGATTTTGACACGCATAAAAGCTGTTGCTATGGTGTATATCTTCTTCACGCAGAGACTGGGGCTTTATTGGGGAAACTTTGTGAGTATTACACACAGCTAAAATAGTGTCAACGCAAGCGAGATCAATTTCCGGCGCTCTCGACTCCAACAACAAAACAAAAATTGCGATGCTTCTGGGTTGTGGAACCATCTTTAAAGTCCATCGTAGCTTCAAGGGAAGAGAGAGAAGATTTGCACTTCGTCAAATCAGTTATTGCTCGACCGTGGCCGTGTTTCATGTGCATAAACTTCAACACTAATTCATCGCACACAATCACTTCGCTACGATAATTCGTTGCAGGGAACTTGGCTCCACTACGATATATCGTTAAAGTGAACTTCGCTTCAACAATATATCGCTACGATATATCGTTTCCCTTTACGAGATATCGTTGCAGCGATTTCTCGCTAGAACGATATTACAGCGATATATCGCAAAAATCGCTCCAATTTATTACTGATTTATCGTTTCGACACTCGCCAATTCCTGCGATATTTCGCAGATTTATCAGCGAGAAATCGCGAGAACAAAGCGCAATATTCGGCGATTATCGCTTGCATTACTTTTGGACGATACTGTATGGGTAGTCTTGCTTCCATCTGCGGCATTTAATCGAGGGGGGGCGTTTAATCGAATAAATATGGTATGTTTGTGGTTACACTGCAGTCTTGGTTGAAATTTTAATTTTCCTTGGACTTTGGGTCCAGTATTATATGATAATCAACTGAAAAAAAATATAAAAAAACTAAAGAAACAAAGGACAAAATTTAACCACAACATACATAAAATATATACCTAATTCAATAAATTCAATTGGGCACAAGAAGGGAAATTTTGTATCTCCAAGCGACCATGTAATATTCTATTTATGATATAAACACCAATGAAATTCCAAACCATTTTACATAAATAGTTTTTTGGTCTGAAAGGTTTGGTTTACTACAAAGCCACAGCAATGGTGATATTGTCACATGTGAAGATAACATGTTATTTTCACATGTGAAGATATCAAGTTTTTGCGCAAAAGCTCACTTGGTAGTTCATTGGTGTTTATATAATAAATCATGTTTGTTTAATCTATTGACTTTTCCTTAAGGAACCTAACATATATCATTATTTTTTTTTTTTGTTTCCACAAGCTAAGGGCGCTTACCAAAAGTCAGATTTGGCCAGCGAGAGTGGTAGGCTATTTTCTCACATTTTTTTTACTAAAATCCTGTTGCTGCATTGCATAATATTTAGATAATACTGGTAAGGTAACACTTGTAAGGTTATGATTAATAGTGGAATTATGAATAGACTGGCCAGGCTGGCCAGGCTGGCCAGTTCCGACTTATGGTCAGCGCTCTAAGACATTTAATGACATTCACCAATCATGATTTCCTTCTTGTATACTATATTGTAATCATATTAACTTTGGGAACACTTTGTAACCAAGAGGGTTTTTGTGCACAAACCTCCACTTACTTTTACCAAACCTTGTTAATGTAAATTAATTAACCGGTTTGGAAATAAAGAAAATGTTAAACTTGAAAACTTGAAACTGAATAAGCTCATAACCTGATTTCGGAGAGAAAGTTATCAATTAAGTAAAATCCTAATCTATTATAACAAGTATGCATTGCTGGGATACAAAAAAAGGCAGATACAGCAAGTCTCCCTTGATTGAGCAAATGTGACAACTTGAACTAAGACAAAAAACCTCTACTTAGGTTTACTATTTAGCATTTTATATAATTTCCCTGGCTTCAGTTCATTATACTGAGTAAAAACAAGGTTTTCGTCAAAATTGTATTTCTTAAATAAGTTGTAGATATATTTCCTTTGACTAAACAATGAAGAATTTTTTCCACTTTTAGATCTATGATTTCTCATAGCAACTGTCCACTTATGAAGTGGAGGGCAGTTTATGGTTCCAACTTCCCAGAGATATTTCACCCGCTGCAGCTTGTCGTTGTTTCTGGGTATGGACAATGAATCCAGCCATTCAAGGAAAGATGCAGATCCGTACTCCCTGAGCATTGCTAATGTTGCATGGTCAGCGGTAGCTATAGAAAAAACAGGTTGGTTATCTGTAGGTGGGACAAAGGCAGATGTAGGAATAGACTGGACTTGGCTGACTGATGGAGGGATAGGGCTGGTTGTAGAGATAGAGACAGTAGGTTGATTGCTTACTAGAGAATGTGTTTGATGGAATAGGACAGTTGATTGCCGAGGAGATGAAGGATGTGCTACAGGTAGCCAAACCAGGTTGGTTGATGCCAGATAGAACAAATGCTGTTGTGGAGAGTGGCGTACTAGGTTGCTGGCTCGTAGACTGGATGAAAGCTGCAGGATGTGTGGACAGAGTAGGCTGGTGGGTTGCAGATGAGATGAATGATGTTCTTGGCGGGGGGGGGGGGGGGGGGCAAAACAGGATGGTTGGTGCCAGATGTAATGAGGTGGGCAAAAGTAGCTGGACAGGTTGAAGAACGGATGCTGGCTGAAGCTGGGGTGGGAAAAATAGCTGGACAGTTTGAAGAACTGATACTGGCTGAAGCTGGGGTGGGAAAAATAGCTGGACAGTTTGAAGAACTGATACTGGCTGAAGCTGGGGTGGGCAAAGTAGCTGGAAAGCTTGAAGAACTGATGCTGGCTAAAGCTGGGGTTGGTGAAGTTGCTAGACTGCTTGTAGAAGAAGGGGTGGTGCTGGCACTATTGGCCACCATTGAAATGAAAACAGAAGACCAATAGGCCACTTGCCTTGCTGCATGAAGTGCAGGGCCAACGTCGCTTCCTGGATGGTAATCCTCAATTTGCCGAGAGAGTAGTAGTAGGCCTCTGTCGGTCAGAGTTGACCATGGATAGTGCATCTTAGTTGTGAGACTGGCATGCTGCTTGGCTGGAGCAGTGTCTCTTGTGGCTGTAGAGATCAATGGGGGAGTGAGTCTCTATCGCAGAGGTCACATATGTGGGTGGTTGCTGGTCTGTTGGGGATGTTGTGCTCCTTTCTGCGTGCTCGCTTGTCCTCAGCTTGAGGACAAGCGAGCTGACTTGAGGTGTTGGTTCAAGGTGTTTCTCCACCTCATGCGGTCGTCTGCAAGTCCCTCCCACGATTCAGTGTCAATGCCTAGAGCTTTCATGTCTCTCTTGCAGGCATCTCTGAATCGCAGATGTGGGTGGCCCGCCCTCCTCCTCCCTGTTGCCAGCTCTCCGTAGAGAATGTCTTTTGGAATTCGGCCATCCTCCATACAGTGTACGTGGCCCAGCCAGCACAGTCTGCGTTGCCAGAGGAGGGTGTACCTGCTGGGGAGGCCAGCGCGAGACAAGACCTCAGTGTTGGGTACCCTGTCTTGCCACGATATGCCCAGGATACGGCGGATGCTTCTCAGGTGGAACGTGTTGAGTCTTCTCTCCTGTCTGGCGTATGTAGTCCATGTCTTGCTGCCATACAGCAGTGTGCTGATAATGCAGGCATTGTACACTGCCATCTTGGTCTTCACGGTCAGCTTGGGGTTTGTCCACACCCTGGTCGTGAGGCGTGCGAGTGTTGTTGCTGCCTTCCCGATCCTCTTGTCAATCCCGGTGTCCAAGGAGAGGTTGTCGGTGATGGTGGAGCCAAGGTATGTGAACTGATGGACGACGTCAAGTTCATAGTTCTCAATGGTGAAGACAGGTAGAGCCGCGGTATCCTGTCCCAGGACATTGGTCTTCTTCAGACTGATGGTCAGCCCAAAGTCATTGAAAGCCTGGGAGAACCTGTCCATCAGCGACTGTAGTTCCTGCTGGGTGTGTGTGGCAACTGCTGCATCATCAGTCTCTGATGAGGGCTTGACGGACCTTGGTCTTGGCTCTGAGGCGGGTGAGGTTGAAAAGTCTGCCATTCGATCTGGTTTGCAAGTAGAATCCTGTTGCTGTACTGAAGGCATGCTTTAGCAGGACTGCGAAGGAGATCCCAAAGAGTGTGGGTGCGAGGACACAGCCTTGTTTGACGCAGCTGCGTATGGCAAATGGCTTGGAAGAGCTGCCATCGAACTGCACTGTCCCCTTCATGTTTGACTGGAAGGATGTAATCAGACTCTGCGGTTTTGGTGGGCACCCGATCTTTGTGAGGATCTTGAAGAGGCTGTCTCTGCTGACCAGGTCAAAAGCCTTGGTGAGGTCAATAAAGGCGACATAGAGGGGCATCTGTTGTTCTCTGCACTTCTCCTGGAGTTGGCGAAGGGAGAAGATCATGTCCACTGTTGACCTTTCAGCACGGAAGCCGCACTGCGACTCAGGGTAGACGCGTTCTGCCAGTTTCTGCAGATGAATCAGGATGACTCGAGCAGAGACTTTGCCGACAATGCTGAGGAGTGAGATGCCTCTGTAGTTGTTGCAGTCGCTTCTCTCACCTTTGTTTTTTTACAGGGTGATGATTTTCGTGCCCCTCGTGTCCTGTGGTATAGCTCCTTCTTGCCAGCACTGGCAGAGGACTTCATGCAGAGCATGGAGGAGGGAAGTTTTGCAGTACTTGACTAGATCTGGTGGTATCCCGTCGCTGCCTGGGGCTTTGCCTGAGGCCAAGCTGTCAATGGCCTTGTTGAGTTCTTCTACAGTCGGTTCTGCATCCAGTTCTTCCATGATTGGCAGACATTCGATCGCATCAAGGGCCGACGGGGACACTGTGTTCTCCCTAGAGTAGAGGTCGGAGTAATGTTCCACCCATCTCTCCATCTGCTGTCCTTTGTTCGTAATCACTTCCCCAGTGGAGGATTTGAGGGGCGCCGTCTTGTTTTGGACTGGTCCCAGAGCCTTCTTAATGCTGTCATACATTCCTCGTATGTTACCTGGTGCAGCAGCTATCTGCATGTTCTCGCTCAACTCTCTCCAGTACTAATTGGCACAACGTCTGGCAGTTTGCTGGACTTTGCTCCTTGCAGCCCTGAGAATCTGCAGGTTTCTCTCGCTGGGTGTCCGCCTGTGTTCTGCAAGAGTGGCGCGCTTAGCTTCGATGACGGGAGTCATCTCTAACAACTTGCCCTCAAACCAGTCATGTGACTTGGTTGACTTCTTCCCAAAAGTAGCCAAGGCTGTGCGGTGCATAGTGTCTCGCAGAGCTTCCCATTTTTCGAGAGATGTTTGTCACTAAGTTAACCAGATTGCTTGGTGCAGCTGGTCGTTGACGAGGTGTTGAGCAATCTTGAATGGCCACACAGTCTTGGTGTAATGCACGACCTATTTTTTCTGCATCTTGTACTGTTTGTGTTGCAGAAGGAATTGGGTCATACTGTGGCATACTGCAGCAAGGACATTTTTTGTTGCATCACATCACCACCTTAAAGAAAACGTATTTTTAAGTAAACATATTTTTTATTGTTTTTGAGGATAAAAAAGGGGTGCAGACTGCTACGTGCTACGTGCTACGTGCTACATGCTTTTGGCAGTTATGACAGCCCGGGAAATTGGGTAATGTCTTGCTTTTTGGAGACCTGAATAGGTTTTTGTTTTAATCGAATGCACTAAAAGTACTACCTTTTAAAGATATTATTACTCGGAGCAAGTCGGGGTCCTTTGCATTGCGATAGTATGAGCGGGAGCAACGGTATACTCCAACCAAACCTAACAAGGCATCCGTGACTTTCGCCAACGGAAGTAAGATGTCTTGGTGCCGGTTGCTTTCCATGTCCCAAGGTCGTCAGCCAACAGGGTCTTCAAGCTCTTAGCGTGAGGCGATTCTATGTCAACAATAAAAAGTGTATTTTAGACACGAAAGTAGGAACTGCACGTGCAACTTGCACCTTGTCAATGTCCGGGTCAAGGAGAATGGCAATGGCTTCCTTGGTAGTAATTCCAGTCATACGATCCATGGAATAAACAGGTAGCATGGGATCCTCATTCCAAAATTCCAGGATATCTTCAGTGCTATCGCTATCAGAAATGTGAACGAATGTGTCACCCTGTTAAGAGAAGTTATAGTCAGCACAAAATGTCTTCTGGCTGTGGGGAACGCAAGAAAACCCACAGCACATATTAAACCACAACGAAAATAAGCAGACTTGCGTGAGAGAGCATTAGAAAATCCAGCCAACACAATCAAGAGATAAACGAGCACAGCAACCCCCACGGGAGGGTACATTTGTACGGCGCTCTTGTTTCCAGATTGTCAACAATAAGTCTGTTTGAGAGAAAAATGCCGTTTACTTTTTTAAAACACCTCTTTTCTTTTCAGAGATATTCAAATTTTTAAAATATGCAAATTGAAAACTGATGACATTATAAACTCAACCACATTTTATCAAATATGAAGAAAGAGATATCTCAACAATATATCTCCCAATCAAGATATATCAAGATATCTATGGTGGGTGGATTGTGTCAAAATTAATAGTACCGGCTTGAATGGCTCAGTGCCGAAGTGAATAGCACACTACCGGATGGCTCACTCTTGATTTGAATGGCTCACTTACATAATCAATGGCCCACCACGCACTGAATCCTGGACCATATCTTCGTAGACTTGGCGCCAGTTTACCTCAAATTGAGTGATGCATTAAACTTACCTGAATTACTGATGGTATATCCTCCTGATGGGACAGGAAGAGGAATCAACATCTTAGAACTTTGCTCTGTTGTTCTGGGTATTTCATAACCACCCCCTCGGCCAGAGGAGGAAACTCGTCTACTAGCTTTTCATAAATATGAGCTGCTTTACCATCTTTGTCGAATGCTATCTTCTTTTCTCCCAGAAAACTCAGTGATTTTTTCGCTTGCTGTCGGTACCTCTTTATCTCTCGTTTTAGCAAGACAAATGAACAACTTTGTACACGTATTCTTGACAGGAACCACAAGGGGCTTCCCAGCTTTTGTCACCACGATCCTTCGCTTTCCAGAGAAATGAGTATGCATGCTTGAAGAGGCTCTGGATGATGAAGGCGTCTGATAAATGAACAATTGTCGATGCTCATCGAGAGGAGTGTTGCACGGTACTGAGGCTCTCGAAGCAGCTGACGGGACAGAAATACTTCCACTAATTGACTGTTAAGGATTTACGGGAACTCTTTCAGTTGCACCCTCATTTTGAGCTATTTCCAGCCGGGCAACTACTGTAAGGACATTTTCAGCACAAGCCCTTAAAATCTCCTGCGGATCACCATTCCTTCTTTCTTCACTTCTTCTTCCAGGAGTTCTGGCATCCATGTTGTACAAAGGCGCGGCATGTTTGTCCACCCAGACCTTCCCCTGCTATGTTTAGCCCAGGATTCAGTGCGTGGTGGGCCATTCAAAAGTGTGCCATTCAATCCGGTACTAAGCCGTCCCATTCAGTAGTGAACCATTGGTTATGGAAGTGAGCCATTCAATGCGGTATTAAGCCGTCCCACTCAGTAGTGAACCATTGGTTATGGAAGTGAGCCATTCAAATCAAGAGTGAGCCATTTGGTAGTCTGCTATTCAATTCGGTACTGAGCCATTCAAGCCGGTACTATTAATTTTAACACAATCCACCCGCCATAGATATCTCCCAATTTGTGCAGTGTATGAGAAATGTTTTATTCTTGGTAGTAATACTCTACTAGTTGTGTTCCACAATATAAGCTTAACAATTTTGTTACCATGGCAACATGGTGAATTCCATTCCCCCTGCCCCCCCATCTTCATGCTAAAATCATTTCTGGCCAATTTTGGCCTTCCATTTCAATATTTGCTAACGATGTTGAGCTGAAAATTACTAGAATATTGAAAACTATAACTATTTGGGTTTTTTGTTTGGATGTTAGCCATTTCTAAAAAAAATGGATACTACCATGTCTGAAGTGTGGGCTGCCACAGGAAATAATTTCTCAACAAATTACCACTATATGAGCTATGTTGGATGTTGGATTGGTGCCGCTCCAAAGAGTATAGCTTTTGAGCCGTTTTGGTTTATGAGTGTATTTGGCATTTAACTCTAAATGACTAAAAGAGAAAAAGGAATAACCAAAAAAAAGTTTCATTAGACCAGACTTTTGAATTCTATTTGTAAGCGTTCACTTTTGTTAACCGCAAAAATTATGTGCGATGAATTGAGTTATTTGAAGCAGCTAGAGAACTTGATGGGCTGTCAGCTCATCGTTAGGTGATTAAGAGCCTATTACTAGATTTTTTATGGCTGTTACAATTTTAAGACTTGACGCAAATGACGATACAATGTATGCTACAGCAACCACCTTAACGTTTCACTATTTTGCTAAGCGGTTTAGTTTATGCTACGTGACAGTTCACCTTCATTAACAGATTTTTTGTCATCAAACTGATTGACTGATATCGAAAAAGCTGATAGGATGGGATGTCACGCAACGCTGCTTCTCTTTTGGGTAGCATTGCGTGACAGCTCTATAAATGATTAAACCAGTGCTAGCAGGAATAGAGTATTGATTGAACACTAATCAGCCTAATAATATCATAGCACGGAGGTAAAGATCCTTTTACTAGACCTCTCTACAGTAGGTAACAGAAGAAGAGTTTGATGCCTGCATAGCTATAGTTACAAAGGAAAAGAGACTTATGGACATGCCCCAGTGAGGCTGACAGCTGGAAACTATCATGAAACGAAAAGGAAAAACTGAAAAAAGACCGTAATTTAAGAATGTCATAAGCCATTGACTGGAGGCTGGAGGGCTTAGAATTTAACATAGTTTTACTTATATCATTATGAAAAACAGACATGGTTAACCAAAGGAGCTGCCTCGGTTTTCAAATTAAATGCAAGCATCAATGTAAGCTCTTAATATGAGCGGTTGCATGACATTTTTTTGGCCAATCAGCAAGCATAGCAAAGAAAAGCGCACCTACAGCAACGACGGAATTAATAACCGACACTCAACTTAACATCGCTCTACTGGTATAATGGTTAGTGTTGGAGGTGATATATATATATTTTTTTTTATCACTTACCGCCTTTATTTTCAAATGGACTAAAGTTCAAGTCGTCGTCGTCAGAATCACAATCATCAACCAGTTTTCTCTTGCTTTCCTGCAAAGTATAATAAAAGGCAAAATAAAGTTAATTTATTAACAAAGCATCTTCTCTGGCACGATTGCTAACTTCCCTTCTTTTCCTTCCTTTTTTTCTTTAAAAACGCTAATGTTTCATTGGTCCACTAATGTGGACAAAACAGTAACTGACTTCTTGTTCTACTTCTTAACAAAGTACTGGGATATTGATTACGTGATCCATTGAGCGATGATCTGTTAGCCTATTACCTCGTCATAGTAATGTTCACTTTCTCCTGAGCAGGAAAGCCTGTTATCGTCTTTGTACCACTTTGTAGGATTTCTTACATCTACAGAGGTCTTAGCCTGTAAAAAAATGACATAAAATAAATTGAAAAATGTTGGATTTCAATCTTCACCAAGCGACTAAGGCATAAATGTTATGCATTTCACTAAAATTATCACCAGCCACAATGGGGTTGACTCAATTAAGGAACGAGATAAAAAAGCAAGAAAATTGTTGGTATTAGGTTTGGTAAGTAAAGCCCATAACATGGTACATTATGCTGGAATTTCAGAGAACATAATTTAAATTACATCAGATTCTAACTACAATCAACGTCAGTTGGAAGTATAATAGCGTATTTTGTTTGTAAACACATACCCGTTTCCTTTTGTTCTCTAACAGGGATTCACCTTCGAAGTTGCTCTCTTTCCGGCATGATGAGTCTATGGCTTTCACACATTCCTCCCGCCAAACCTTTCCTTGTAAACTTGGGGGTACACCATAAATTTCAAAAGCACAGTTTTTTACTGCATTTAGTTTGGCTTCGTCTAGTGGCATCATTGCTGCACCAGACGTAGACCTTCCAGTGCAGTTTCGCCCTTTTCTTTCTTCTGGTGTAAAGGTTAAGAAAACCAGGTTTTTGGCAAAGTTCCCACGACTTGAACTAATTTCAAAAGCCCTTTGTCTAATGTGTGGTGGTATCTCATTGACAAATCCTTCTGATGCAGTTGTCTTCATCTCGATTTCCTTTTTTACAATTTTTTTCCTGGCCCCTCCCAAGTAATTAATTATTTGTTCAACTTTACTGTTGACCTCTTCTAGCTTTCCATAAATTGCTTGTAATGTTAAGTCTGTCATTGTTACACCTGTCCAGTCTTGTGGTAATGTGTTTGTTGTTGATGTTGTAGAGTCAGTTGTCATGTTCTCCTCAATTATTTCCTGAAATGCTGGCAAAGTGTTAGTTGTTATACTCTGTTGTGTAAGGCCATCAAATGTCTGTTAATTGTTTGTTGCTGTGTCAAGTTTGATGTTTTGATCAGTCAGGTAATACACAGTTTGTAAATTGTTTGTTGTTGTTGGTATTGTTGCTGCATATGTCATAGACTGTTGGGTAGGTAACGTTTTTGTTGGGTCAAGTAATGAAAGGTTGGTAAAGTATCTGTTTTTATTGCTGCATCTGAAGTCACTTCTAGTTTGGTTGGTGAGTTAGGTGCTTTGAATGTTGCGTTCTGGTTGGTTGATAAAGTTGTTGTGTGAATTGTCATGTTATGTTGGGTTGTTAATGTAGTTGTTGGTGTGTCAACTGTTAGAGTCTGTTTTGCTAAAGAAGAGCTTTCTGTTGTGTCAAGTGTCATGTTATGCTGGGTTGCTAATGTGTTTGTTAACGTGCCAAGTGCCAAGTTCTGTTGGGTCAGTGTTGCATTTGTTGTTGATGCTGATGTTGTTGATATTTTTCCATCCAAAGTTATGGTCTTTTGTGTTGAGTCGTCTGTCCCCTCTACCATATTCTTTCTAAATAAAGACAGTTGTTGCTGCACAAATATTTCGTCTTCTTCAGTGAGAACTATGCTTGATTTTGCTATATTTTTTTTTTGACCTGTCTCTTGATCATCTGGTCACTTGCAGCTGGTTTTCCATCATCAAGGATTTTTACTTTCTGTGAAAAAAAAAAAAATTTGGTTAAAATATTCTCACTTTCAATATTTTGTAACTGATCATAAAGTCTTTTCTGTCAGTTTGGGCCCTGTGACCTTGAAGGTCCTGGGGAATTTACTCAGTTAACCCAACTCAGAAATGCCACCATGCCCTCACCTCGCTTTCACATCTGCATATTCAATGCGGCTGCAATTTTCTTTTTCCATGCTGTCTGCTCCTACCTAAAAGCATTGCATTAACACCCAAAAAACCAAGTATGAAACACAAATTTTAACTTGTGAAAGGTACTCTTGTAACAGTAACTGGTACAACATCCCTCTCACTGCACATGGCTGTTCTCCATGCATCACTGTCCAAAAAGTGTCCACTTATGGGACCAGATTACATGTGCATATATGTGTATATGTCAGTCAGTAATTCTAAGTACCTTCTCAGCAACTTGTGGTGTATTCTCTTTTTTCCTCTTTTTCTGTTCTGCTTTTTGTGCAGGTATAAGTAGGTTGCATATTTTTTTGCTCCCAATCATGTAAGGCACTCAGAGCAGTTGATCTATCTCCTGTGTTAGAAATGGCACATTAAATAATTTTATTCAATATCAACCAAATGCTGTTGGTTTATGGTGCAGTTTTATTGAGCAAAGTACTTAGTTTCTTGGTTATAAAATAAGAATGAATTTCTAGAAAGAATGACAATACATTACAAAGTACAGAATAAAACTAAAAATCCAATGGCTTATTTAGAACACATCAATAGGCAATGATATGACTAATAATGCCATAGTATAACTGATAATTATTTAAGCCAAATGACGTTCCATGTGTTAACAGAACCTACGGGAATGTAGTGAACACCATAAATACAACAATGAAAAAACTTAGAGTTGAAACATTTGCAAAATTACATCTTGTAACAGACCCTTAGCAGAACCATGTGAATTAGATGGTTCAATGCCTATTAATGTGACAAAGCAAGTGTGGAAAAACATTGGTCAGATGTCTAATTAAATGTTTCATAGTTTAAGATTCTTGTCAATTTGTGGTAAAATGCTTTTGTCTTGAGCACAGATTATTAAGTGGCACAAAAAAAATCTACTCTATTTCTTCAGGGAGAATCCAGCCAGGATACATGCACCTGTCAAACATGGACTCTAGGTCACCAGAGAAGGAAACCTGATTATTCTGGGCCATTAGCTTCACCCATTTAGGGGGCGGACCCCAAGAGGGCGTAAACTTGAGGCCAGGATTTGCTTTAAGAATAGTCTGGACAAACTTTACAGGGCTACGGCAACATTTCTCAATATCTATGTGTACATAATTATGAACTCCTGCTACAAAAAATTTCGCAAAGCTGATCTTTGTTAAACTGCTCACACAGCGATAAAACAACTTTCTTTGGGTGTTGTAAGCTCTTGAAGGCTTGCACTGCCGTTTGTGCATCAATATTACAGCAATATTCCATTATTAATATCTCCAAATTTGGCATATTTAGGAGAAACGACAAGTCTTGCATTGTAAGGTTATAACTGATGTTCAGTTCTGTTAGTTTTGTACATCGACTTAGTACGGCTTCAATATATTTGGGTGGCACTTCCATTTTTAGTTGCCCGAAGTAGCTCACAAGGGACAAACTTCTGAAACAGTACGCATGGGTAAAAACTTGATTGAAGCTTGACTTGTAATGTGTAATAAACATCAAAACAAAATTGTCTCCAGAGAATTGGGTAGTGGCAAATGTTTCAGAATCTCCTGCGAACAGGTGATAATTAATTTTAAGGATCTACAAGCAAAACCTGCTACTGCAAATTTTAACATTTGGTAAATAATTTAAAAGACATTGTAATAACTGACAGACAACATAGTTCAAAGATAAGATATTGGGGTTATTTTAAGCTTATAAACATCAGCTTTACAAGTGAAAAGATTTAAAGGAGCCGGGTAAAGCAGGTTAATTAAGAGTCTATCAGGTACGAATCTACAGGTACTGTGTTGTGGAAAAGACCAACTAGTTTAGGCACATAATTAATTTTAAGGATCTACAAGCAAAACCTCCTACTACAAATTTTAACATTTGGTAAATAATTTAAAAGACATTGTAATAACTGACAAACAACATAGTTCAAAGATGAAAAAATGACAAATAAAATCTTGGGGTTATTTTAAGCTTATAAACATCAGCTTTAAAGTGAAAAGATTTAAAAGAGCCGGGTAAAGCAGGTTAACTAAGAGTCTAGCAGGTACGAATCTACTGTGTTGTGGAAAAGACCAACTAATTTACGCACCTTAAGAATTTCCACATGATAGTTTACTTTGGTGTGCATCGATGTAGCACAAGATTCACAAAACTTGGCTGTTGCACTACAGTCCAAGCAACAACAAATGCCACTTTCCGAGTCAGTGAAGTGACACCTGTTGCTGTTTACAAACAAACCTTCTTTCTCGAAAGTGGTCGAAAGAGCAGCTTGCCGTAACTTAGCCCATGCATCTTCTGCTCTTTGCAGTCTTTCATAATGACGAGTATTTAAGCTTACAGATGAAGATATTGCTGGCTCATCGCTGACATCGAAATCCTCAGCACAATCAACTGCATCCATGTTGTTATCGTCAT
Source organism: Ricordea florida (assembly GCA_949710005.1). Classification (NCBI taxonomy): domain Eukaryota; kingdom Metazoa; phylum Cnidaria; class Anthozoa; order Corallimorpharia; family Ricordeidae; genus Ricordea; species Ricordea florida. Next base: position 12,071,288 of record OX453285.1, on the reverse strand, counting down.
GATCATCTTGCTCATCAACATTAATCACATTAATAAGCTGTTCGCTCCTTCTCACTGCAGTGTCCTGATCGTGATAGCGAACTTGAATTTCAGCCTTAAAGCGCTTCCTCCTGCAACCAAATGAACTGGTCAACCACAGAACAAAATTGTTATAAATAAAAGGCTGGGTATGGGCTGACTGCGGTAGTCACTTGAAGGGATAGACGAGAGGGCCCTTCCTCGATCCTGAGACTGGGACCAAGTTATACGATCACCGACAATTTTTCCGAATGGATCTTCGTACGTGACCAATTAAATCATGAGCTCTTTTGATATACAGTATGTGTGCAGAAGCTGCAATTATCTCTTCCCTCGAGTTGAATTAAGGTGAGTTTTTAAAACGTTGCTTGGTCGTTTGCCGTTCTACTGAATTCGTAGAATCGTAGAAAATTCGATTCATAGTAATCTGATCCCCGCTGAGATCCCCGCCCTCAGGAATTTCTATTTGCTTCTGTGGGGGAGTATGGAACCACACATTAACTTGCTGTAGGCATTGAATAGAAAAATATGCAAATATGCTTAAGAAAAATTAGGCATTTGGTAGCCACCTTCTGCATAGGTTTTAGAATGAGTCCTCATAATAAAGTGTTCTCTAGAAAGGGGGTTCAATTTGCAATCGACATGCAGGTAGATACTTTTACAGGTATGTTTTAACACAAACACTTGTCACTGTGTGGCAAGAAATAATTTGGAAATGGTCTCTTCTATTGATTGTCTTGTATATTCACATGTTTGCATTGACAGGTTACTGACATGTCTTACTTTATTCGTGACATAAATACTACAAAAAGACCAAACTGTGAAACAAACTGCCCACTAGGCCACCCATTTTCATTCAGAAATTTCCGTGGGTCATATTGCATTGTTTTTGTTGGATGCTTAAAGTGCAGTGGAAAGATGATGTTGGTTTTGGCAGCAAAAATATAAAATTATGACGAAACTTTGAAGTACTACTTCAATGAAAAACAAAGCATTTCTTTCAACCAAGTGTTTACATGTTTATTATTTTTACAACAGTATTTGTTGAGGCATGACTTTGTATTTACAAATAAGCGTTTCTTATTAAACAGAACCTACGCGCATGTATCTTCTTAACCCTAATATCATATATTTTATAAGCTGTACAGTATATGGTGTAAAACCAAAAACCTATGGCTCAGTAACTCGGTACCACCATGAGACTTAAGTGGTAAAGACTTATACTTTTTCTTTTACTGATGACCTTATATAATAAGGAACTATTTTGTCTGTAAAAACAAACTTTTTACAAATTATGCTATACCCTGATGATGAAGGTAAATGCACTTGGTAAATACTATTTTTATGCTATAAAGATATCACCATCACACCTTCCGAGTCCAACACGTACGATAACATTTGTCAGACATCTTTGAGCGTGTCCAGTCGACAGGCCGGATAGTAAATTTGCTTAGTCAGGTTCTGATGGGGGTCTATTTCTTCATTATACAAATGTTTTTTAGGTGAGAACATGAAAAAATCAGGTCGGGGATATGATTTGGAGTGGTAGTCACGTAACACGTATTTTCTTTTATGTTGTGAATATGTTCCGTATCCACATACAATTCCAACAGTCTATGCTGTAAGCCCCATGCTCATTCAGTTGCTCGTTGGGAAAACAGACCATGGTGGGCACCACCAGCGTAGGATCTTGATTCTTTCGTTTCATGTTTAATCTCTTTCTTCTTGACGATCAGTCCAATTTCTTCGAAACTCGAACACAGCTTTGGTGAAACCCGTGCGAAACCAAGGTGTTGGACGATGAGGCTGACGATCGATACTTTTAATGGCCAGTGTCAACTGTGACACCCCTTTTGTTTCTTCCAAATATTTAAAGCCTCGCCTGTTGTCTCTGTAAATAAAAAAGGCTGAGTCACGAGGAATGTATCATATCAACCAATTTGTTTTGCTGCAGTACGGCTTTGGAGGACGAACTAGCTTTAAATTCTTTAGGCTTCACTTGGAATTCCTTCACGTACACGTCGACCATGTTCATTTTCAAACCTTGTAACGGTTCGGGGTCGATCAATTCCTCCATCTCGGGGGGCACCAACAGCTCAGGGTTGGCCTCAAGTCGTGCCTGGCCACGTTCGTCCTTGAGAATGACACAATAATCGTCTTGCACCGTCAGGGTCATGTTGCCCGTGTCGGGATCTAATACGGTCGATTTGGCACATAGCTGACGTCTGGAATACCTTTGTAATTACCATCCATATGAAGAAGAATGAAATCATCTCTTTGTTCTATTTCCAACATGTGTACACCAGACATGTCTTGAATTCATAAATACAGCCAAACGTTTACTGATGACAGCTCCAAAAGCACCCCCGGTCTATTGTGACTGTCTACTTCTATAAAGTGTCCATTATCCAAATGTTGCTTTTGACCCATCCTATTATAAAAACGATGAGTGAAGTCTACATCACCAGATCGAACATCCCTAAATGAATCAGGTAAGAAATACCACGGAATTTTCTGATTACCACTGATCATAGTGTCATGATCTGAGGGTGGATAAAACACAACAGCTATCTTATCCAGTACTCTATTACTTATCAAGGCATCTAGTCGAATCCATAACTTAATCGTAGCGTTAAATTAAATTGTTCCACCATCGCCGCTTTCTTTTCGCTGTGGATGGAAGCGTGTCGAGCCCCGATGCGTTGGCAAAACTTTTTAAATGTGTCATTGTGGAATTCTTTACCGTGATGCGTCTGTATCACAACTGGCTGTATGCGCATACAGTGTAACACACGTAACATGGCGGCTTGAACGTGCCGAGCGCTTTTAGAACTACAAATTTCCGCATCGGCTTTACGGGTAAACTCTCAATCACCAATCAAGATATTTTTTTGGTTCTAACGCATAAACATGAGGTCGGCTTGCAGTTGGTACCCGTAACCCCATGTTCGATAGGGTAGATGAGCAAACTTGGTGGAAGGCAGATGCGCTAAAATCTGTCTGACCCTAACGTGTTTGTCTATAAAGTCCTTGACTTGAGGCAAATCGATGCACCCCTTGGATCGCGTTTTTTTCAAGAAGATATTGACGGCTTTGTGAACGGCAGCGGGCGATCCATAATGCAAAGGCGACTTTTCGTCCAACACTACCAAATTCAGTAAAAGGTCTTTCCAATCAATGCCTTTTTTCAATAACTCTGTTCGCAACATGATGACTCAACATAGATAGACTACTGGACAGGAAAGCATACATGTTCTTCTTTGTCATCCGACGTTCAATAACGCAATGTATAAAGCATTTTAGAATAACAACGGCTACCCTGTTCAGCTGCTGCTGCGGTATCTTGTTCCTTTTCTTCCTCTGACTCTTGACCCCTAGCGTTTTCCTCCTCCTCCTCTTCTGATGATGTCTTTTCTTCTGTCTCCTCCTGGTCTGGCTCTTTTTCTTTGGGCTGTTCTTTCTCGTCAAATAAAGAATCTATAACGTCGTTGGTCTTGTCAATCACTTTCTCCTCGACCATCTTGGCCAGCGACTTCCACTGAATCAAGTTAGAAATGACTTTATTTTCCACCAAAGCCGTAAACCAGTCACTGTGTTGAAGGGTTTTCATGAGATTAACGGTTGTCATGACTTGACCCTGACGCGTGAGCGCTTCAATGGTAGCTTTAACAGCACTAGTAATTTGGTCTGACCACAAATCTTTCTCTCTATCTTGTAATTCTTGTAATTGTCGAGCCACGTACTCCTTTTCTCTGGTATAGTCGCTTTCCGATTGTCGAAACTCCTTCTCTTCCCGATTCAGGATGGCCACCAGCTCTTGCTCCACGGTAACATCACACGACAGAATTTGCCTCAATTGATCGATGCTTTGTTTAAGACCTATTAGCTTGACTTGAATGCGTTCTATTTTTCTCTCCAATTCTCTAAAATGTTCACCATCTTGACAGCTACAAAACGTATACACTAATTCGGTACTCGAGGTAACAGTACTACTACGACGGCGCTCTTTCTCTGTGTCCATCACGATTGCTGTTTACGACTCCTATCGTCACCAGCCATTTTATAGCACTCTTCTTCATTTACAACAACGTTGACTTCTATGTGACCATCAGTGTCATCATCCATTTTCTCCTTGTTTTCACTATTACAGCATCTTTGTGAGTCGAGTGCCAATATTTTATTGATCGTGTGACCACTCTTTTAGAAAAAAGAGGAACCAGAAACGTTTTTACATTTGAATTTTCAATTCAATTTATTTTTATTGGCTGCAAAAGAATATGCGATTTAGAGCCTAATAAATCACCCTCCTATGCCCTGCAAGGTATCAGATTCTGACTGTGGTTTCATACATCAACCAGCAGTGTAGCAGGTCTCCTAAACCGCTTATTTGAATGGACCTCTGTGTAACTTTTCCATTGTTCATGGGCTAGGGCATTGTTTGTTTTGTTTGTTTTATTGTTCTTTGCTTGGGTATCAAACCAATAGTACAAGACCTTACAACAGCTGCTACATCGCTACATCCACCTTTTTGCTTGCCTTGATACACATCTTGCTGGTGTGCTCATTGAAACTGAGGTCACTATCTATTATTATTACTAGAAGCTTGATTTGTTTCAATGCTTTTACAATTCTTAGCTCGTGTATACTTCAAGTATATGCAGAGTTTGTCGAACCAGCACACTGCTGGCCAACATGCTGTTTCGAGACATTACACAACTGAACACACCACGGACTTACCCCTTAAAGGAACGTCCGTGGACCATGTGAGGATACTCAGCCATTTTGTTTACTAATATCTTGGTATCATTCTATTAACAAACTTTTCAGGACTAAAGCACTTTTTATTACATTTGTAAGTACATCGTTAGCTGGTACAATGTCGGCCGTGTTTTATTATTTTTTCAGTGTGTTCAGATTACTGTACGTTTATCGTAGATTCACTTCTACATCGTTGTCGTGATAAATAAAATCGTCCAATACCGAGAATTCTTCATGTAGAAGTGGATCACTCTGAAAAAACTCCTAGGAAGCCTGATGTGCACAAATGCTGTTCCTTAATAAGTTGCTGTATAAACGTTGTTCACTTCTTAACAAGGATTGTGAACTTTTCCACTTTGCAAGCGTTACATTAACCCGCGAAGTTAAATGCACTCTCGCTGACTCTCGATGTGATAAATGACGGCAGTGAACGATGTAATCACCCTTGTGGAGGCCAAAGAGAAAGCTCGAAACACACTTCCAACATCAAGCCTGTCTGCTATGTCTTCATTCCGACACCAACAGAATCGTCGGCCTAACTCCAACACTGCAGCACCAAACCCTACACCGTCCCTAGCAGACCAGGCAAAAGAAGCCACGTGCTGGGATTGCCAACAACGATTCAAGACCTTTACAGAAGGAGCATGGGGCTGGAACACAAAGCCCCACCAGGTGTGCATTTCATGCTACTGAACTCACCGCTGGAACAAACGAACACAAGGGACTCCCCAGGCCTCCCCATCTGCATTGCACGCCGATGGATAGTCAGAGCAGGTCTCCCAGATTGCGGCGCTCCTACCAATTCCAGTCAAGTCTCCTCAACGAAACAGACAGCACCAAAGATGGAAACTACCAACACACAGCTTCAATGGACGTCCGCCAATCACACTCGATCACAACATCTAAACGAAGGGCAAGTGGCGGCCTGCACGTCTAAGAGCTCACCCCACATTGCATATCACTATCACCGCCAATTCCGAGGCAGTTGACCACAGCACCGTCCCAGGCGTAACAGCAAAGGCCCGCGCTGATGTATCAGCCGTTGCAGACACTGGTGCGAAGTCAGATCTGTGGTCATTTACCAACTTTCTAGCCTGTGGATTTTCACCAGACATACTGACACCCGTCACTCTCTCAGCATGTCTGCGGCCAATCGCTCTCCCATCGCCATCGAGGGAGCGTTCTTTGCCAAGATCACATACAGAACCCACAACGGAGAGGAAATCACGTGCTGCTCCATGGTGTATGTCAGCCGTGCCGTGAATACTATGTATTTATCATGTGACACGCTCGTCAGGCTGGGCATCCTGCCACATACCTTCCACACACGTGACTGCAACACACAACGTAACCCCACTGCCCAAGACACAGGGGAATCCTGTAACGTATCGGGCCAACATTGCTCATGTCCCCAATGGAGACAAGAACCCTGAGAACAATGGTAAGATGAAACAATGGCTGCTTAACAGATACGCATCTTCAACATTCAACATCTGCCCTCACCAGATGCTGCCGTGCATGGGTAGACCAGCCATAGAGATACATGTTGACCCCAACGCGACACCAAAGGCTTGCCACACCCCAGCCGCTGTGCCATTCCATTGGCAGTAGCAGGTCTTTGACGACCTGCGCGACGAAGCACTCGGCGTCATCGAAAGGGTGCCCTACGACAAGCCTGTCACATGGTGCCACAGGATGGTCATCACCAGAAAGCATGACAGCTCATGATGCCGCACCGCTGATCTATCACCTCTGAACAAGTTCTGCCAACGGGAGACATTTGCCGCCGAGTCGCCCTTCCATTCAGCATGCAGAATACCTAAAGACAGCTGGAAAACGGTGACTGACGCATGGAACAGGTACCATAGTGTCCCCTTACGTGAGTCTAACCGGCACTTGACGACGTTCATCACGCCGTTTGGATGGTGGCGCTACACCAGAGCACCCCAGGGATTCGTGTCAGCGGGTGACGGTTATACCTGCTGCTTCGATGCCATCCTCTCCAGCTTTGATCGCAAGGAACATTGCGGGGACGACATCTGGAATCGTCCTGAACCCTGACAAATTCCAATTTGCAAGCAAACGTGCAGGCTTCGCGGGTTTCAGGATCTCTGAATCTGCCATCGAACCGCTACTGAAATACTTAGACGCCATCAGACACTTCCCGTCTCCAACCTCAACCACTGACATCAGAAGCTGGTTTGGCCTCGTTAATAAGGTGGCCAACTACGCCCAATTACGAGATACCATGACGCCATTCAAGCCGTTTCTGAGCCCTGCTACAAATTCTCGTGGTCTGCAGAACTTGAGGACACGTTCCAAGCATCAAAGCAAGCCATCGTTGATGCCATTCGCCAGGGCGTGGAGATATTCAACATAACAAGGCGAACATGCCTCCGCCCTGACTGGTCCCGACGCGGGATAGGCTACTTTTTGTTTCAGCAACACTGCAACTGCCCATCGGGACTCCCTGATTGCTGTACAGAGGGATGGCGGATTACCCTAGCAGGATCAAGGTTCCTCTCATCAGCAGAGCAACGTTACGCTCCCATCAAGGATGAGGCTCTGGTCATCGCCTGGGGACTAGAACAGAGACGCTATTTCACACAAGGCTGTGACAACCTTGTTGTCGTCACCGATCACAAGCGGCACACAAAGATCTTCGGTGACCGCAAACTTGATGAGATATCGAACTCACACCTTTTCAGACTCGAGCAGTGAACACTCCCATGGCGCTTTGACATTGCGCATCTCCCTGGAATGCTAAACCATGCAGCAGATGAACCATCGCGTCATCCATCGCCATCAGGCTCAGAGGACTCAGTGGATACACAAGAGACCATCATGATGTCCGCCATCCACAGTGAAGCCCAGCAGCTCGGCATCATCTCATGGGCTGCCATTGCCCAGGCAACAGAGGCGGACACATCGACGAGTCGCTTGCGCAGTATGATTGAGCAGGGGCACCAGGATATCGATCGATCGGACCCCAAGCTCACAGCCTTCTGGCCGATCCGTGAGGCACTCTACATCGAGCAAGGTGTCCTCATGTACCAGGATCGGATCTTGGTCCCCCCATCACTCCGCCCACAAGTCCTGCAGCACCTACACGCAGCTCACCACGGAACCTCGACAATGGAACACTGAGCACGCATGATAGTCTACTGGCCAGGAATGACCAAGGACATCCACACAACCAGGGACAGATTGCAATCGAAACACCCTCACAGGCCTCAACCCCACCAATACCATCCCCACCGCCTTCCATTTGAAGCCGTGTTTGCTGATTTCTTTAATTACGGAGGCCACCACTACCTCGTGGTAGGAGACCGCCTCTCAGGATGGGTGGAAGTCTTCAGTTCTCCATCAAGCACCAGCCTCGGGGGCACCAATGGTCTGCTTTGCCACCTCCAGGCACTCTTTGCCACGTTTGGGGTACCCGCAGAGAAATCCATTGACAGAGGCCCAGAGTTCACAGCAGGATGTACAGAAACCTTCCTCCACCAATGGGGAATCCGACACCGTCTCTCCTCTGCACATTTTCCTCAGTCCAATGGGAGGGCAGAGGTAGCTGTCAAAACCGCAAAATGCCTCCTGATGTCCAACTCCGGGCCATCAGGCAGCCTTAACAACGATGGCTTCCTACGGGCCATGCTCCAGCTGTGCAACACCCCTGATCCCAACTGTAGCCTCTAGCCAGCCGAAATCGTCTTTGGGCGGCCGCTTTGCAATACATTCGCCATCGCTAATCGACTGGAGAAGTTCTCGAACACCAACGTTCGCCCACTGTGGTGCAATACTTGGGCAGCAACAGAGGAAGCCCTCAGAACAAGACTGTCCAGAACAGTGGAAACACTATAGGAGCACTCGCGGCCCCTCCGTCCATTATTAACGGGCGAGCAAGGGACACACCCCAACAAATGGGATAGATCCAGCATGGTAGTAGAGAAAAAGAAACATGACCAGTATGTCGTAAAAGTGGATGGGTCAGGACGTCTCACATCACACAACCACCACTTCCTTCGGGCATACACTCCTGCCACACCATGTATAGAATCTTCCAGATATCAGAGTGAAACTCCCCACGTCACTCCAGCGGAACCAGACATAACAACTATGGAGGACCTCTCGCCCCGCCGCACCCACCCTACCCCCCGAAGATGACAGCCCTTCTGACACGCGAAACGACCTAACCACATCGGGACCACCAATCCCGCAACAAGGCCAACAAGCAAGCAGCCCCCGTCCTAGGCACGCTCACCAGCCGCCGAAAAGCTTTGAACTGGAAACAGGCAAATGGATATAATGCTCAGTCTGCTCGTTAACTTTCAGACTGGGAGGATGCAGAGTTTCGAGACGTTACACAACTGAACACACCACGGACTTACCCCTTAAGGGAACGTCTGCAGACTATGTGGGGATACTCGGCCATTTTGTTTACTAATACCTTGGTATCGTTCTATTAACAAACTTTTCAGTACTAAAGCACTTTTTATTACATTTGTAAGTACATTGTTAGCTGGTTCAATGTCGGCCATGCTTTATTATGTTTTCAGTGTATTTATATTACTGTACGTTTATCATAAATTCACTTCTACATCGTTGTTGTGATAAATAAAATCGTCCAATACTGCGGTATTAATTCTCCCTCTTCCTTGCAGCACGGTCGTATCACAGGTAACCTATCAACTAGAGTAACATAACAATTAACGTATCATTTGGGGATACTGAATTCTAGATAAAACAACACCATAATTACCTGGATTTTTATCACACGAGGCTATTTCTCCCAGCGTTACCACCAGTACTTTGACCATGTACTTAAATGAAGAAGTGTGACTGACATCAAGTATATGCTTTTTAAAACAGCACTGTTACCAACTCGCTGTCATTACGTGCACCTTGTCAAAGACATGCCTCTGCGGTACTGTAATAGAAGTATAACTTTCTAACCAGTACAAGGAACTGCTCTTAAAACTGCCACTTTAAATTTGTATTGTTTACCCTAACATAAGAAAAGATAGGCGAGTTTGTGCAAAGACAGCGGCAGAAAACTGTATTGCCTTATTACTCGGGCTGCTACCACAGGTAGCCCGAGTCTAGGTTTACCTTTTCGGTCTATAAGTCTATCGACAACGTCGCAAATCGGACTACCCGCAGAGGCCTTTGGGTATTGCTATTATTAAAACGAGGCTGCGCACGGAGACATCAAGTTATTGCACCATTGATGTTGGATGGGAAAGATGTATCTCTGTTTATGTTCGGGTTTCTCCTGGGAATACTCACATCGCTTATAAGCGCACACGCCGTTCGCAGTAGACCTACCCAAAACTACAACAGTGAGCACTTCTCGGCCACGTCGTTCCGCGAACTCAAAGAGAACTCGATGAAAGCAAAGTATGAGGCTGTGACAAACTCTGAACTATCTTTGAAAGCCATTGTTATGCATATGAATACTACTAACTCCTGTATTGTTAGCTACTGTTGTCGTTGGGATCCAAAAATTGACTTTAATACAGGAATTTTGTACAGCGACAAGACAGACAAGTCGGTGCCGGGATGCCTCGAGTCAACAATATGTTGAAGACAATATTACGCGAATAAAGGAGGTTATAAGGGGTTTTTTTCATCTAATTTAAATTTTGGTAGCATTTTTGGATGAAGTTTTCTCAATTACGGTCTGTCTCATGCGTGGTCGCGTGGAAAGTAGTTGCAAGACAAAGACTTGACAACAAAAGCGTGACAACGCTCAAAGGTTGATTACGCTTGCAGGTCAAACGGTTGACGTTACAAAGGATTGCTAGACATAGTGATATTTAAGACTGTTTCTACTTTTCTACAATCTATTTAACTTGTTGTTTTTTTTATAATAAAGTTGTTGGTTATTATGACCGCAAAACGGCTAAGAAAGCTATTAACTTGGAGACTATGTTTGTCAACCCGAATTCCTTCGGGCCTCTTTTCAAAGCCATGTCTGGATTCTTTTATTATTCAAACTCAAGTTTTTTTCCTGCGTGGTCACGTGGAAAGAGATAAGCGGGGAAAGGGCCAAAAAGGCTAAATCGGAAGAAAAGTATATCCGATTGAGGAGTAATATTGTTTTTCCCACATATCGCTTCTTCACCTTGGATAACTTGAAATCACGATGAATGGCATCAGGTTTCACAATTGTTTTTCTACCGTGGGAACCAAGAAAGCTGATTGCTCAACATCAATTGGATTAGTAAACAAAGACAACCATCACTGAAATTTCTGTAAAACCTTAGACATCTTTCCGATAAAATCGCACAGGTTGAACACGACTCTGACAAGAATTGCGATGCGATATACAGTCTGGTAGGTTTTTTGCGGTCATGGACCAGTCATATAGTATACAACATATACAAACCTTAGGTGTAAACTGACATTCACATTTATTCGAAGCCGTATTATAAAGTGTAGCCCGAGTGAACGCTCCCGAAAGCGTCTAGTTGGCACAAAACTGCATTTAATGCTAGGACATAAATTTCACTTGCATAAACTTTCACAATTCCCCTCACCTGCTATCAACATTTCCCACATACAATTGTCATCGAAATTAGCAAACATGTTGTTGCAGCCGCTATTTGAGCCTTTACAGTATGATGTACATGGTTCATACATGAATTCACTCGGACAGCTGGAGACGGTGTATAATACCCAAATAGGAAAACACAGAGAATGATCTTCTGAAGCACTGCACTCAACAATGGTCTCCATTTATTAATTATATCTACTTTAGTAGGCTATGCTTTATCTCATCTAACCTACAGAAGCTTTTTACAGCAAAGCTGCATGTTGAACGGCACAATGTTAAGAAACACTTGGTGCACTACCAAGACTCGAGTTTTGGCAGGATCTTACAACACCTTAATCCTTACCTCTCAATTTGGCTTTACTTAATGAGCTGCAACCTTCCTGGGAAGTGGACAAACTACCGTAACGTTCGCACTCTTTGATTTCTCAACTGTAGGAACAAATTTTGATTTGATCGTTTGTACAGGAATGAAGGACGTGGGACCCAACTGTTCAAATAAGTCATTGCAACAAAGAAGCGCAGGCTTCCCTCCAAAAAATATCATCAGGGCGATTCTGATACTTCAACATAAACACAAGTATAAAAGTCCGGTATTCACCAGCAATGTAGACGTTGTGTCGCATGTAGAACTTGACACAACCTGACCTAACCTCAGAAGAACATGGATCCGTACTACCACCACTAGAAACCCAAGATGCCAAAACATATGCAGACCGATTAGACCTCTAGGTGAAAGAGCCATAAAGTTCACCACCAACTTGCACCACAGAGAACTTCTCAAAATAAACCAACTATGGTCTCCTCCTCCAAATCGTCACACAATACCATATACATCTCTGGGAGATACTCTACCTCACACTCCTGCAAGCATTCTAAACAATTGTACATGATAATGTTGTTCCAGAGATTTCTTCTTGGTATAGGACCATGGGACAAGAATGCAACTGGTTGAAACCAGGACACATCTTGCCTCAATTTTTCCTACAGTGCCAGTGTGACCACCATGCAGGGTGCCAAGCAAGGGCTCAAATTGATTACTGAAGTGTTCTGGATGGACAAGGTCATACAAAGACTGATCCCTCCAAAATTACGCGTCAGCTGAAACTCAGTGGACCAATTATTCGTTGGAAAGTTTCCAAAATGCCATTGTTCCTTTAAAACAAGAATAGCCAAAATTCATAAACTGGACCAAAATTCAACATTGACTCACAAAGATGAGTGTGCATATGCATGTTAGGTGTTACACGCTGCTTCCCATAGTCTCTCAAACTCAGTACAAAATTACTGTCGTACATGCAATAACAGCTTTATTAATACCAATGTCGGAAATAGTTGGACTACAATGAATTTTGCAAGCAAGAGAAAAGGCTCTTGACATCGTAAGATGATTGTCACCGAGTTCTCCCTTAAGCGCAAACATATACACCACCAAAGTCCATGTTTTCCATTGACCCGTGGTAAAACCAGTGGAGCTAATGGAAATTGTATTTGGTAACGTAACAAGGAACAATGGAAACTTGATGTCTTAACCAGAATGCGCTTCAGCTGCACCTCCGATAGCAATGGATTTTTGCGATCTAGCCAAACATCTTGCACAATATATTTAGCACTCCCCAGAAACAGATTAGCATTGGATCAACCACTGAAATGAAAGTAATCACAGTATGGGAGACGGATTAATTCACTCTAACATGTTCCGTATTTAATTTCCACACTCTGCCTATCCTTTAGCAACATTTGGGCCATTGCTTCCTGTTCAGACGCTGGATACTCCCGAGGAACAAACGAGAAATCGCATGCTTCTCTCTGAATTGTTCGGCCAAGGTGCTGATTTTCTGAATTGTATTGTTACCGATGTTTACGCAGAAATCATTAAATTTGTTGGCCACAGTATTTACAGCCTTTGAAAGGAATCTCTGGGAAGTAGATTTTTTAGGAATACAGCCGCGAATTGCTTTCCACATGATATTGTTGTTGTTTCTGTTATCTTTTATTTGTTGTGCCATAAATTCCTTTTCAGCTAAGCGAATTTTGGCTCCTACTCCGTGTACCGACACAGATGACGTAAAACAAAGACAGACAATAAAAAAAGTTGTTACTGAACACGGTGGTTCGTTGCTACGTGTTTTCCTCCCGGAAGCGTGGGCGCGTAATTGCCAGCGGTAATCACCACGTGTAGAAGAATTTGGGATTTTTAAAAACAAAATGGCGGCTAATTTGAGTCAGGTAGTGTTTGATTTGAAAGGCCAAGCAGAGCTCTCAGAGAGGGGAAATAAATTTTGGAATACCTCTGAACTGGAAATGAAGTTCTCTTTCGAGAGGGATTGGATAAAGGCAGTCAGGCGGGCTCGACGGCGACCAAACTATGGTATGGGCAATACGAACAGCAGACTTGAGGAGGTTGCTGGCAACAAACTGGAGCTCTGTGGTCCACTGGTGGACAGCTACCTCCTTGAAATTGGAAAGCAGATCGCTTCTAAGCTAAGTCACTCCAAAGCAACTTCGCTTGTAAGCCCTGTAGTTTTCTTTATTCCGTGGCAAATATTTCGTCACATTAGTATCTTATTTAGAGGCTACAGTGGAGAAGTTAAATTTGATGAAAAAAAAATCAAAGATCACTTCCACATTGTCTAAGATGGAAACCGTGGAAAAAATATTTTCTCCAAGGCGATTCGAAGGTCAGGATTTTCTGAGAAAGAGACACGTCGATCAACAGCCGAAGTCAAAAGGAAAGCTGACGTCAGTTTACAAAGGCAGGTCAGCTGTGGTAGTTTCTCACAACTCTTCTTTTATTGTGGACTATAACTTGAAAAACCAAAAAGCTACCATAACATTTTATATTCAACGCTATACAGCAGAAGATTTTGTAGTTGATTCTAGCTTGCAAAACCTCATGAATCAATAAATCAGTTTCAAAATCTTGACAAAAAAGAGACTTTGGTGTTCTGAGGGATAGTTTTTCATAAATGTGGTAAGTAAAAGTTAACTGATTATGATAGTTTTATTGTTTTAGCATTGAAAATGATAAAATATTTTACATATTAACCCATTCGCCCCTGAACCGCCCGTAACCGCCCGTGTACGACAACCCACGAATTCCCTGAACCGCCCGTAACCGCCCGTAAAAATGGCCGCTGGTCTTGACCCTCTCCCCACTCGTACTGAGTGTTATTTGCTCTTTTGCCCTTATAGAGACTTTGACAGGTAATAAACCAATCATTTGCCGTCTTTTGCGCAGATTTTGACAGCTTATCAGAATAACACGAGGTCGGGATTTTCCGATGAGCGCAATCCAACACGTTTTGCGAAAACAATGGCGGCTTTTGAAATTGACCCCGAGGTCGCGTCAATTTTTGGGGACTCAGAGAGCGAAGACAGCTTTAATGGGTTCGGAGAAATAAGCAGGGATAGGGGGGATATTTCTGATATAGATTTAGATGACCTAGAAGCCGAAGAAGAGGATCACGCAGATGACATGGAGGATGAAGAAGAAGCTCGGTGGACTGCCCACCTCATCGACGTTCAAGTTCCTGATTTCCTGGCAACTAGTGGAGTTAATGTAAACTTAAATGATCCTAATGAATTAGATGTGTTTTTGTATTTCATAGGTGATGATATGTGGGATCTAATTGTAAATGAGAGTAATCGATACGCGCAGCAAAAGCTAGGTGATAAATTTGTAAATTTCCGACGCATCACCCGCGAAGAGTTAAAGGCCTTTATTGGCGTAAACATGATCATGGGGATTCAAAGGATGCCAAACTACGCGTTGTTTTGGTCTGACGATATTTACATAGGAAACCAAGGAATTAAGGCTACTATGACTAAGAATAGGTTTGAAGAATTATCTTGTTATTTGCATTTCAGCGATTCAAGTAGAGAACCTGTCCGTGGCAACGCAAATTACGATCGTCTTTTCAAAGTTAGAGCTGTGCTAGATTATGTCCGCAGTAAATGTGAGAATAATTTTAAGCCCACTAAGAATATTGCTGTTGATGAGGGAATGATCGGTTTTAGGGGTAGATTATCTTTTAGACAGTACATGCCAGCCAAGCCAACTAAGTATGGAATTAAAGTTTGGATGGCCGCTGATTCTAGTAATGGCTATGTGCTGAATTTTGATGTGTACTTAGGAAAGGAAGTGAATCAGCGGAGAATTTTTGGCCTAGGTTATGATGTTGTAACTAAATTGATTAGACCATTCATGAATAAGAACCATCATGTATATTTTGATAATTTTTTTAGCTCTGTAACCTTGTTAGAACATTTAGAAGCAAATGGTACTTACGCTTGTGCCACCGTTAGATGTAATCGTAAAGACTTACCTCAATGCGCCAAGGAAAAACTTCGCCCTGGGGAAAAGGTAGTTAGCCAGAAAAGAAATGTAGTTTTCACGAAGTGGCATGACAAAAGAGATGTTAGCTTAATTTCCACTAATTGTAGTCCTTTAGCTGTAGATGTTGTTGTAAGTAGGCGAAATCAGGACGTTTCAAAGCCAGCTGTTGTAGATAAGTACAACAAGCACATGGGCGGTGTTGATCTTGCGGATCAGCTACGTCAATATTATTCCATAGGTCGTAGTTCGTATAAATGGTATAGATATATCTTTTGGTTTTTAATGGACATTTCAATTTGTAATTCTTTTCTCCTTTATAATAGCTACAATTTAGAGCAGGGGAAACGCAAAGAGCCACAATTAACTTTTAGACTTAAGTTAGCTAAGCAGTTGATCGGGGGATTTTCATCCATATCTTTTGCAGGCCATTCAGCAAAGCGCCGTAAAATTGACGAATTAGCGCTTTCTCCCCCCAACACGGGTTCTCATTTCATTGTAAAGGTTAAAGGTAGAAAGAAAGTTTGTGTTCATTGTAAGAAGATTGGTAGGAAAACAGTTTCGGGGCGTGCAATTGAGAGTTCATTTCAGTGTTTGCAGTGTAGCGTAGTCCTTTGTAAGACATGCTTCAGTGACTTCCACACGGGTTGAGCTGTCTTTGTTTTCTGTGTCCCCACCGGTGAAACATCGGTAAGCCAGGAATAATGGTACAGTACGGCATTAAGATGGAAAATGAGAATTTATTTTTTGAAAATGATTGTTGTTTGCTTGACCTTTTTGACCCTTTGGCTGCGGTTAATTTCATTTGATGAGATAATTCGATTTACGTGTTCTAACGCATTTACGCATTTGGATTTTCCTTTTGTCCGTTTTTTGGCTACAATTCTTTCATGATTGACCCATTTCATGATTTGGCTGCCATCTATCTTTCATGTTTTGAATAAACTTGATTTGGAGACCCATTTGTGTGTCTTTTATGTGATGTACAGAGTGTATATTTCCTTTATCATGTTTATTGATACGAAGCGCTTGCGGCTTGTTTACGTTGAAATTATTGATGCGCCTCTCTTCGTGGCTTCACCTGTCTTAAACCGGATTTATCTGAAAGAAAACTTCAATAAACTTAAGTTAAACTAAGGCACAGTATTTACAAATCGTGTTTTTGCCCATTTTGGCTTTGATCATTGTTTTCTATGTGTTTTGTGCGACCCGTGAAATATTTATTCTCGTGCCTTTTGTCGCGCGGTAAAGAAATTATTCGATTTCCATAGTCCTGTTGACCATTTGTATCAATTCCTTTGGTTAAACAGCATTTATTTTACATTTTCTAGTCGCTTATTTATTCCACTTCAAAAGGGAGTTTGTTTGAAAACTTGATCTTGCCTTTGGGTTTACTGCGCATATAGTTTTCTTCACGCGTTCGCGGACGCAAATTTTTAGGCCAAAACTCCCAGGGAATTGGGGGGTTGTCGCGCTTTAAAGTCCCAGGAGTGAATGGGTTAATATAAACCTCCCAGAAGCATGCAGGGAGCATTGCAACAATTTCTGATATAATAAAATTTCATGTAATTGACTAATAGCTATGTGTAGATTATAGTAAGTGGTTTAAAATTCTGCATTGTTGTGGTTTAATATGAAAGCTGAATTCATATACATTTTCTCAAATTATGCTTTTTTTTCTACCAGAATCATTCAATTTTGTATTGTTAGAAGCTCCAAAAGCTCATGTTGATATACGCATGTATCATATACAAATATATTCTGAACTGACAAATGAATACGATACAAAATCACTTAGCCACATCTTCAGATTAAGAAATCTGCACACCTGGTGGCTTATAGTGTTAGGTCTCTGCATTATATGCCTTCTCTCAGATTAGTCTAAATGTTCAACTGTACTTAGGGAGCTTTCTTACAAAACATTGTCAGCAAAAAAGTGTTCTTAAACAATTTCACTGGCTATTGCACCCTCAAGACGTTTAACGAGAATGTCTTTGTTTCCAGTAGTGCTTAATTGCCTACTTTGCAGCTCCTTTTTCAGCTCACTTACTTTCATAGTTTTAGGGATCAGATTACAAATTTTTCTGACAGGGCTATTAAGCTGTTCATCTCTTGCATGAACCCTTTTGTGAGTTTCACAAGTTACAACATCTGGAAATCTCTCATTACATACAGAGCACAAAACTGGTTTGAACACTTCAACTACCTGAGGTAGGAGTTTCTGTTCTTCTGCACATTCAACAATCACCCTAGCATCTACACATACCTGACATATGTCATTGTTAATTTCTTTTTCCCTTCCACAATTGCAAAAATTGAGTTTACATGGGAAGGAAGCCGAGACTTGTAATGAGATGTGTAAGTACTTGGCATTGATTGATGTTCAGGCAAATAAAATGCTCTTACATAATTAGCCCTCATAACCTGCCACCATTTCCCTTTCTCTGATGAGGTGTTGGATCTGTTTGTCAAATCCAAGTCATTTTTTACCCCTGAGTGCTTAGCTTCTTTTGCCTGCAAAGATATAATTCATAGCCCACTCTATAACTGTCATACAGTATAGTTGCATGATATGGTATGGCATATCCCACAGTCCATACAGTTACATTCACATTCACATCTAGGGGAAAAAAATAATGCACACACGTTAAAATAAAGGCTGCAAAACTCTTTATGCTGGCCAAGGCTGGCAGGGCTTACCTCGATTTTGTTAAAAAGAGCCCCAGCATTTCTAAGGAACTGTGCAAATTTGCCCAAAGCTAACCTTCTTAGTTTCTGAGCTGGAGACTCATCTAAGATTTCAAGGCCATTAATTAGCCTAAATGAAAAGTTTGCTAAGGCAATTGCTTGATCCCCTATCAAACGTACTGGCAGCTTCTTGTGCCTCTGAACCTCATCATTATAATGATCCTTAATCACAGAAGCTAAATACCCTAACCCACAACCAAGTTCACTGGAATTCTCACCTTGGTAACCTGAAAGGGCATTACTGAGCTGGTTTACAAACTTTGTATTGGAAGCATTTACCAAATCAATTTTTGTAGATCGTTCCCCAGCACCATCATGATGTGAAACAAAAACCCTTGGCTTTTCTATGACATTCCATTGATCAGCTGTCTTGACTACAGCTGAGGCACTCAATATGTCAATAAACTTAGCAAAGATACCCCTTTGTACTGCTTCTCTATAAATTAAATTTAAGACATGCTGCCATGCATTTATTTCACAGTGCACAGGCTGTGGTCACTGTCGCTCTGCAAACATTCCAATTCGGGGTGGACCTGATTGGCGTATCCCATGTTCTGCCATAAATTGTAGTTTTCTGGAGTGGCGATTTTTGTCATTCAAATGAGAAGGCAGAGAATTGATGTAATCATTCACCTTCTTAACATGGGAGTTCCTGATCTCTAGGGTATAAGGCTTATACAAATCTTCCTCCCTCAACCCAATACTAGCACCCATGATGCACATATTGCCTTTGTTTACATTAGCATAAGGAGAAGGGTAAGTGGCAGCTTGATTGTTAGCCCGGCTCTGCCAGCTCATATCAGCACTTGGTTGAAACTCTAAAGTACACTGTCTGTCACAAATATTAAATACAGTATTGTTCAAAAGTAATGCAAGCGATAATCGACGAATATTGCGAAAATCGCGATATATCGGCGATATTTAACGATAATTTATCTCAAACGATATATCGTAACAGCTATTGTTTTATTTAACAGCGAGATCTCGTTTACACTTTGCGATGTATCGTTTCCCTTCAGTGATATATTGTTCTCGCTTAGTGATATATCGTTCTCGTTTAGCGATATATCGTTCTGGCTGAGAGATATATCGTTCTCATTTAGCGATATATCGTTCTGGCTGCAAGATATATCGTTCTTGCTTAGCGATATATCGTTCCCGCTAAGCGATATATCTTACTCGTTTAGCGATATATCGTTCCCGCTAAGCGATGTACCTTACTCGTTCAGCGATATATCGTTCCCGCTTACCAATACATTGTTTCTCATCACGCTAAAAACCTCTATTGTGCTTTTCAGCAACATGCGACCTCAGTACATATTTTTGGCTGTAGTCTATCATCCAACTTTTTGTTTTTTGGTGTATATCTTCGCGCAGGGACTGGGGCTTAATTGGGGAAACTTTGTGTGTGTTACACACAGCTAAAATAGTGTCAAGGCAAGCGAAATCAATTTCCGCCGCTCTCTCGACTCCAACAACAAAACAAAATTGCGATGCTTCTGGGTTGTGGAACCATCTATAAAGTCCATCAGTTGCTAGAGTGTAACGAGGTAGGTTTATTAATTCTAGACTTAAGAGGAAACCATCGTAGCTTCAAGGAAAGAGAGAGACGATTTGCACTTCGTCGAATCAGTTATTGCTCGACCGTGGCCGTGTTTCATGTACATAAACTTCAACACTTATTCATCGCACACAATCGCTTTGCTACGATAATTCGTTGCAGGGAACTTGGCTTCACTACGATATATCATTAAAGTGAACTTCGCTTCAACGATATATCGCTACGATATATCGTTTAAGTGAACTTCGCTTCAACGATATATCGCTACGATATATCGTTTCAATTTACGAGATATCGTTGCAGCGATTTCTCGCTAGAACATTACAGCGATATATCGCAAAAATCGCTCCGATTTATCACTGATTTATCGTTTCGACACTCGCCAATTCCTGCGAGAAGTCGCGAGACCAAAGCGCGATATTCGGCGATTATCGCTTGCATTACTTTTGGACGATACGTACATTACCCTCCAACATTTCCATCTCATCAGAATGCTGCTTCCAAATACTTTCAAGTACTTCATGTTTTTCCCCCAGACTGACACAGTATAAAATATATTGGAAGTCTCTGCTTCTTACCCTTTCCCCAAAATTCCATGATGTTAGACTGCCAATCGACATAGTTAACTGGCTTGATTCAGGGGCCCTGTCATCAGAAAATTGAAAAATGAAGTGATTTGTGTTTTCATTAAACCAAATAAGTTTACGACACAAATAGGGAAGTCTCAAGTGCAAATCAATTATCATTAACACCAACCCAGTTATTGTTCTAGAGACACCTGATGCATTAGGGATTTGATTAACATGACCAATGTCCGGACTTTTCACAAAATTGTCCACCCATCTGTCAGAAATGGTTATACTTGGCACCCTTGAGTCCAAACCTAAACAATTCATGTTACGGGGTACCCACAGATCAGAATTGGGATCAAAAACTGAGGACTGAGTTCTACAGACAAGGGCATACTTTCTTCTTGACAAAAAATGTTGGTATTTCATCATGTCAGCTTGTTTTAAAGCTTCTTCTTAATTCAGGTACCCTTTCATTGTCTTCTCAAACAAGCCCTGAAGATATTTCCCCCGTTTAAGCCCTGCAATCAGTATTTAATTCTGTCACATACGCTAGAGTGCCCGTGCAAATGGGTTCGCTGGTGGTTCCTCAGTTGATGTTCGCACTCTAAAATATACGCGTTGCAAGCAGCAACATTGAACACAAACCAAAGACGTACCTATACCACTTTCGCAACTGCCAACTGACTGTGTAGGAAGATCGAAGTTGATCTGCTCGATCAACGGCACCCATATTTTTCATGTAAAGGTCGGACACATGCGGCTTTTCGATTTGGACATTTTGTCCCTTTTGAATTCGTTGGACAATTTGAGGCCACTCATTTGGCGAAACATTCGTGGACAAAAATGCCACGTCCCTTTTGTGGTGCCATTTTGGCGTACAATTGTTTCTCCCGGCTGGCAAAGTTTGTTTTTGGCGCGTGGCGGCAATTCTCTGTGCGTACATTGCACAGTCGAACAAGCTTACGTTTGTTGATCTAATAAATTATCTAAAAGAATGGGACTGGAAAAAAAATTATCGAAGAAGACATGATTATTTCGATTTAAGAAGGGACAGGCCATGTTCATGACAACATAATATCCTAGGCCGTGAAAATCGCCTGTTTTGCCCTTCGCTTCCTAGGTAAAGAGAGAAATTTACAACATAGCTGTTTGAGGCATCAGCTGCCATCCACACTTTTACAGCATATTATTTTGTGGGCTTAGCTGGCAAATATTGGCAAAACGACAACCTCCCTTTAAATGCTATCATTCCCTCATCGATGGAAATGTTTTTCTTTGGGGAATAGCAGAGCTGAGCATTTCTCAATATTGAGGTAAGAGCAGGACGACATTTGTACAGCCTATCAAAGTTGTCCTCGCCATGTGCAGGTTCTTCACTCAAATTATTTAGATGGAAAAACTGGCTTATTTCTTGAAACCTATTCTTTGTCATTGTTTGCTTTATTTCATTTTCTTTACATGGGCTTCATATCACTGAACTATATTAAAAGCGAGAAGGCCAAAGATGACAATGAAAACATGTATCCATTGTACATTATTTGTGTCATAACTGTTAACTCTAAATCAAAGGAAAAATCTTTTGCCCAGCTGTTCATGGAAGCTACCTTTTGTTCGTACACGCACAATAAGAACTTCTCAAAATTATTCTCTACTCTGTTTAATTAAGTTTTGTTTCAGTATCAAATACAAAATTGTCAGATGAATTTCAAAAATAAAAACTTGTCAGAATATCCACCTCTTCCTTGTACTTGGACTCGATTCATCTATTTGTTGGACTGGCTCTAACAGCTCCATTTTGACAGTGATGGACTCTGGTATAGCCTTGTGCATCCCTTGCACCATCTCACCCTCTTTCTCTCTGGCATGACGGAAGTGGTTTACATGGGAACTGCCATCTTGGTGTGACTCAAGAAAACTGCGAAAAAATCGATAGCATGTTTGAAACTACCTTAATTTGATTTCCTGATCAATATTTTAAGTGACCTTGATTTTCCATACATGTTAAAACAACATTTCACAGAGAATGAAACATTAGTGGAAAGGGTTTGTTACCCAAAGCTTATTTCTGGAGTACATTTCTATGCTGTGTTAATGCATGTGTGAATAGTGTGGCACCTCTAGCATTTTGTTCCTAATGTGTGATTCCAGGTATGTTACTAGGAGTTGCAAGCTCTACTCTGAATTCGATCACGCAAGTCATACTATGCACACACGCCCCTTTTTTACCCCTTTTATTTACCTTAAGGCTGCGTGAATATGTTCCACCCCCCGGAAGTACTCTAATCCGTAATGCAACCGCTCTCCTTTTTGGACGCAGAAGACATTCCACTTTTTGTCCCACTTTTCAAGTTTTGGGCTGCTGATAATTTCATCCATTTGAAGGCAGCCACTGCGCCAGATCTTTTAGGTATAACCTTATACCATATCCGTGGCTGTAACAAAATAATCAAGGTTTGTAGGGAAGACAAATAAACAATCCATACAAAGCATAAGGCTAGTTTTAACATAATGTATCCCGATCTGTCTGAAATAGGGCTTTCCTTAATTAATCCGTTTTATAAAGTTACGTGCGGCTTATGAAATATGGGCATTTGGGATACTATTTTTTCCTGATTACTCTTTCCCGTAGTAAGACTAAAATAACTGAGGGTGCCGAGAAAATTGACCAAAAGAAGCTACCCCTCCCCCTTTAAAATATGGACATTAGGGAGTTAGGGGGGGGCTAGACGGCGGCGGCAACGGGAATGTCAAAGCAATATGTTTACGAAACAAAATATGAACTCTGCACACTTATCACACTTTAAATATAGGTACATTTCTTTGGCGTCCATGCAAGAATAAGATGTGAAAATTCCTAATTTCACATGTTATTGAGGACGTTAGCCCTTTTTTTGATAGACAATGTTTTCATACAAAGAGTCTTGTAAGATTAATACCAATCACGTTTACAATTCCACTTTCATTGAATACGTGTATTTGCCATAAAACTGCTCTGGGCGCTTGTGAATGCATTTTTTTTTTTAATTCTTATCCTGGGGAACTCAAAAGCCCTCCGCCACACGGCCTGCAACTACGACTACTATGCAGTACTCACTACTGATGCTCACCACTTCGTTCACTGTCCAAAGGATGTCCGTCTTTTCCTGGAGCAGTAACGAATAATGGCGGCTTTGATTTCTTTCGACGTGTGCTGCCTTTCCACCTTTTTGCACCTTGGCGCCACACCTCTTTACTGGACAATATTCCACAGCAGACGGGCACTCTAGCTTATGTGACAGAATTAAATACCTTATCAAAGGCTCCTTCGAGCTACCTCATGGTCTGTGGTAATTATTCCATGAAATGCTGTCCTTTCCCCAGACCAAAAAGCGTTCATTCCGAATAGTTCGTTTTGTACACTCTTGCTATGACTGATCGATTACTCGTCGTCCAAATTGGAGACATCGTCACTTTTAAGACTTTAAAACCCATTTCTTTCCCCTCGAGCATTCTTGAACGCATTTCCTGTTCGTGTATTTTGATCAAAGATGGAGCAAAAGGAATGAAAACCCGTCTTGACAATCTTTACTTTGGGCTCGACACAACAGACACCATTTTGTAAACATGCTCTGCCGCTTTGTCTCACCCCCTCCCCCCCACATATTTGAACATAAAACAATAGCACGACTTTGTGGACAAAACCAAACCTAGTAGGGGAAACGGGAGAACATGTTTAATTCACATTTAATGCAGATTTAATGCATAAATTAATTGTCTAACGGGAATGGAGTGACAAATCCATCCATCGCCATACCTCATGGTATGAAGTACATACCATGAGGTAAAAATGAAAAATTATAACACAAAACATTGTTGTTGTTCTTTCATTTTAAGGAAATGTGATGTAGTCACATGGAGAAAGAGTTGATGATTGCATCCATACAGCTTTCCAAATCAGCGAACGTGATCTGTCAAACTGCAAGCTTTCTGATGACCTTTGCTCTGAGTCATATCAGGGCTCAATTGAATCTGTCTTCTTTTTTTTGTATTTAAGCAAAATTATACAATACGCATTGTGGATTTAGCGTTCAAAGACACTGCATTAAATTGAGTAACTACATTTCTTTCGAGAACTCATCATTCAAACATTAGTCTGGCTTCCTTTCTTTCGGTTGGTAGAAAAAGAGCGATTCTGTTGAAAAGGACTGGCTCACAAATGTTTCAGCTTAACACGGGCATTCTTAAGTAGCATTTAACTCCTTTACCTTTCTTAGTGATCTGTGTTGGATATAAAACTCAACATACCTTTCAATTATTTGCCCGCAATTCAAGGGACAAGACACTTTGGCGACGTCACATTTATCTACAATGTGCTCACACTGGTCTCTCCTTGGAAATTTCTTTCCACATTGGCACACAATTTCTGCCATGATACATGCGTCCTCGTGTACAGCTTGATCTTGGCGTTCGAAATTCTGACCACACAAATGGCACAGCACCTCCATGTGTGGACACTTCTTAACATGCTCGGTGGAGGAGTCCAAGCTGAAATGGTCCTTGCAAGCGAGGCACTCTCCCTGGAAAGTTGAGAGTAGGTTGCAAACAAAGATATTCTTGCAGAAATTGTCCACTTGCTGCCGACACATTGCACAGGTCAGCTGACCAGTAGTTTGCTTAAATTGTGCAACACAGAATCCACAAAAACTGTGACCGCATGGAGTGGCCATGTGTGCCTCCAGGATAGGCTTCGAACTACAAAAGAAAACAAATAGGTTGATAAGAAAGCGATCAAATACAATCTGTGTGATTTTCTCGGAAAGAGCCAATACGCAAATTCCCCACTTTCTTATGAACAGAGGCTTTCTTCAGCCGCTGCAAATTTAGTTATACATAAATGGTGAATTGGTGGGCAAATATTCAACATCTTGCCAAATATCACACAGGAATTCCCTTGGAAGGTCGTCGCTGAACGTTACATGGTTGAACACGCGCTTTGATGGCGAAAGAAAGCTCATTGTGTCGATTTCCTATTATGAGCTAGATCGATGAAGAAGACCAGGGAAAAAGACGTGTGGAGAGCAATATCTTGATTTAGTATGACATGTGATATGTCTTTAATAATTTACCAGATTGTACAATAGGACCACTGTCTTCATTCTGCTTTCCGGATGTTAACAGAGCACCAAAGTGCAGTGCCCAGTATAATTATGACAAAAACACAGGGTACGTGGGGCCAGAAGGAACAGCGCTTCTACTTGAAAATGTAACATCGTTGTGTAAAACTTTAACTTTTAGAATTAAACATCTTTCCTTAGAATTCTGCAATCGCGCCTTGTAAATCTGCGATCGTTCCTTATAAATATGGCTCTTCTGTGGAAACAGTCACGAGCTTCTTCCGAAGAAACCTAGCTCTTCCATAGGTAAGCCATCGCTGTTCCGTAGAAATGTAGCTTTTTCGTAGAAATCTTGTCTCTTCCATAGAAATGGAACGCTTCTGTAGAAAGTTCAAAATTGTGCGCGCGCATAAGTCTGGGTGGGCACTGGGCATTAGCGCGTGGTTGTAATACATTGGTCGCCTTTTTGCAGGAGTTTTTTTAAAAACAGGTAACATGATGGTCTTCTATCAAGTTTGGGAAACGAAAGTGTAAGAGGGTTCAAATTACTGCCATAATTGTGGCATACATGGCAACCAACAAATAACAACTATGCACTAATTCTTGGTGCCCACCCAGGCTAATGCGCGCGCACAAGTTTGAACTTTCTACAGGAGCGTTCCATTCTTACGGAAGCAGCTTGTTACCATTTCCACGGAACAGCGATATTTCTAAGGAACGATCGCAGATTTACAAGGCATGATTGCAGAATTCTAAGGAAAGATGTTTAATTCTAAAAATAACAATCATATTTTTACAGAACGCCACTACATTTTAAGTAGAAGCGTTAAGGGCCACCATACCTCTCTCAACTGAAGAGGTTGGACACGTTTTTCCACTGCATAAAGTGGCCCAATAATAAAATTCCATTTTAGCTTCTGCTGAGGACTAGGAGAGAGGTTTTTTTTTTCCGATTATTCCCCTGTTTTCTAGTCTCCAGCTCAGTCGACTGCTTGGTAGGCAACCTGTTGTCTCTCTCCTCTAGATCTCACGCGGGGCATTTCACCACGGGATATCCAAATATAGCGTTTCAGAGCATGTTTCTCTCCGGCTCCATTACCTTTTCCCTAGCACATGATTCTATATGTTCCTGACATTGTAAAATTGTAAAGCTAAATTCGGATCCAGTTTCGACTCCTTATGTCAGTGGTATTGTTGCACGAGTATACTTCAAGTTTTGTTACTTTATACCACCATGGGAATAGTAATCTTCCGTAACATGGTACCCCAGGAATGGAGAATTGCAGATTTTCACTATTTTATATGTATATATTGACTGGCAACAGTTGTTTCTGTTTTGACTGCTGTTACTTCATTTTACATTTCTCGGGATGATTTGTACACTGCAGCATTGGACGTAGCTTGTATTTGTAGCCTTTCGTGTCCCCTAGAGTACAGAATATCAGACCATCAGCAATGCAATTGTATCTGTATTCTATTTTTTTTCGGAACTAAACCAAGCAAGTTCATCACATTGCGTTTTCATTTTAACCAAGAGGATTGCCTTTATTTCAAATCTTAAACGTACACGCCTGTTTTGTACAACTCAAATAACTGTAGTTAAATTTAAAGTGGAATGGATTGTTTTATAAGGATGTCTGCGACTGAAACATTCAATGTGAATTGAGTGAACCGTATACCATTTTGGCATTGAAGTTTCGTAATAGGCAATACATGCAAAAAGGGAAGAGGCCTGTTCAAGAGGGGAGGAGCTTATTACAAAAATCGAATTCTTAACGGGGGGCTTATTGGAAGTGGGAGTTAACTTAATGTCTGACAATATCGAGACTGGAATTTTCAGAATATCTTGAGAATAATTCCAAAGCTGAGAATTTGGAAAAGAATATAATTTTGTGTGGCGCAAATAACTAAACCATAGAAAATTCTTCTATTTTTGAACGGCAAAACTAGCCAAAAAAAAGTATTAGGACTAGCCGTGTGTTTAATGCTAATTATTAACATTTCATATCCACACTCTCTCTTTGATAGTGCTCTGCTGAAATAAGCAATGGGGTGCAGCACATCAGGGATATCACCTTGTAGCAGGGCACCGCCAACTGCCACATCTGAGGTGTTTGTTTAACCAAGAATTTCTTGTCTGGATCAGGGTGCACCAGGACCGGAGCTGTTGTAAGATGCTGTTTGAGTGTGGGAAATGCCTTCTCTGCTTGTGTATTCCACTCAAATTCTCCCTTCTTCAACAACTGATACAATGGTTTGGCTATTTGTGCATAGTGGGGGATGAATGTTTGCCACCAGCTGCAAATTCCCAGGAATTTTTGAACTTCTTTCTTATTGTCAAGGGAATCCCACTGGTAAACTGCCACAGTTTTCTCTGTGTCCAGGCTCACTCTATCCTGGGTTCTTCTGTGCCCCAACCAAGTGATTTCATCCATCACAAAGTAGCATTTTCTGACTTTCACTTTAAGGCCGTGTTGTCGCGGACAGTAAAAAACTCCCTCAAGTCTCTCAAGATGTTCATCAAACATCTTGGATATTACACATATATCATCCACGTACAACAAAAGACGGTCTTGAGGAATGGTATTAAAAACTAGTTGCATGAGATGCCACCACGTTGCTGGACTGTTGCAGAGCCCTTGAGGCATTCTCGTCAAAAGGCCAGTTGGGGAACGGAAAGCAGATTTAACCCTGTCTTCAGAGGCTAAAGGGACTTGAATATACCCTTGGGCAAGATCAGTGGTGCTGCAAAAATAATGTAGCAGTACAATACTAAAAAGGAACGCTTTGTGTCTGAAAAAAATATTTTAATCTTAACTTTTCATCCATTTATTATCATATTATAATGCAAAGTTAAAAAAGTAGAAACGAAACACGATTGTATAAAATATTGACCACTATAAAATACCATAAACAAAGGTAGTTAGGATATGAAATAAAGTCGGCGACCAATCTTACATTACAGCAAAACAATAATCAAGTATCATTTTGTTCTCTAGAAAATATCTAGCATATAACTCTGCCTCAAAAAGGTTTAAAACGTTATTGTCATATTACCGTTGAAGCCTTGACATGAAAACGTAAAAACGGAACGTCAATCAAGAACAAATAACATATTATTTATTATAATAAAAATATCAATGTCTTAATTCCCTGAAAGTGGCAATGCAACGCAGGTGTTTAGGACGTTTCAACACAATAAACTTGGTACAACTCGAACAATGTCTAACGAGGAATGTACAATTAATATGCATTGTTTTGGATGGACACAACACTGTTCTCTTGCTTGAAAACACTTTTCAATGAAACGTTTACGATGCTGACTTTGTTTCTGCACTATAGCACTCCAAACTTCTTAAAATGTTAAAAACAAAATTATAGCTGCTCCCCAGTGCGCTTCACAGGGCCCTCGAAATTTAACTTTATTTGGTTTGGTTGTCAATATATTCATCATATTCTTCCGCATTTGGATGATTTTCCGCAGCTGAATCTCTTTGCAGATCTGTCAGCCCGCTGTCGATCTTATTAAACCTTTCAGTGTACTAGCAACAGCTTACCAACACCATGCAACGTCAGAAATAATTAAAGAAAATGTCAAATATTATGAAATACTGCAGTAATAGAAAGAAATGATGAATGATTACTTTCTGTGTTTTCAAGGCTCGCATTAATTTACGTAATTAAATCTTATCTGTACAAGGATGGCCTGTTGCTTTTTGAAGTAGCTTGAAAGAGCAGTGGCTGCATTCATTGTGCTTGAGGGAATTTTCTTGGGAATCTCGTCATTCCTCTGATTAAGGGACTGATTCATCACTGAAAACAACACGTGCATGACTGCAGCAAGCCTAATTATATTGTTATCATCTTTGGAATTTGCGTTTCTTGTGGCACCATCCTGGGTGATATTCTCACCCATATGTCACACATACACATCGAGAGCCTCGTGTGATAGGGTGTACTTTACTTGATCTCCTGTATTGTGTTTGGCATAGATCTTGTCATAGATCCTGTCAAAGGAAGACAAGTTAGAATTTTCAAAATCCTGCTATTATCCATTCTTAGCGGGACAGGCGCAGTAGCTGGGAGTAAAATTAAAAAGCGGTCTAAAAAAAAAAAAAAAGCGGTCTAGGAGTCTGTTGTTGTTGGCAACCAGTGATGGTATGACGTTTCTCAAAAATGACTCCAGTTAAGTGAAGCATGAAAGGGCCAAGGCTACTGAACGAACCCCCACCCTCTTGTTAGCGTTTCCCTTCGTCTCATACCAGTGGGAACCATCATAGTACTGCAGCAGCCGTTTCATCGAAGGGGCTGATGCAGCCCGTTTTAAGCCCACAACTTCTTTGAACCACTCGAGGCATTCGTCTATGGCGCAGAAGGCCATGCAGGTTGTTACTTCGTGAAAAGAACTTAAACAGGCCTTTTGAAGTGGTATCTTCTAGAAGACGTTCTCCCTCCACGTTTCCTTCCAAGTTGTGCAATATCGGGTGAGTCACACAGTTTTTGTGACTCTGGGTCTTTCCCTTCCATGGTCCAACAAGAGCCAGCATATAGAGATTCACATGCTCGTCGTAATCTTCAAAATTTCGACAACAGTTTTTCCCATTAACGCGCTGACTGTTGGGAAGCAACTCGCAAGAATTAAGTCTTTACAGGTTCCTTTTGCCTTTGCGAATAACGTAAACCATTGATCTGTTTCCTCTGGAGCCACTTCTTTCGAAGGAATCATACAATTTGTAGCATCTTGCACAATTGATTCGACTGAGACAGTCTCGCTTGTCGCCATGTCGAAGTTGGGATGTGC
The DNA here is from genome assembly GCA_949710005.1 of Ricordea florida. Lineage (NCBI taxonomy): Eukaryota > Metazoa > Cnidaria > Anthozoa > Corallimorpharia > Ricordeidae > Ricordea > Ricordea florida. The sequence goes on along the minus strand of OX453285.1, from coordinate 12,040,848 downwards.
AAAGTTTCACTTGTAATGCTGTCAATCAGTTCCACAGGAAATCGATCATGACAGGAATGAATCTTCAAAGAGAGGTTGGGCAATATAATTGACAAAAATTAATTCCTGCACAACAAATACGGCATAGATGAAAGAAAACACACAAACACACTTGTTGTTTACTTTTAATAGGTCGAGGGTCAAGAGTAACTATAGAAAAAAAACCAATATTACAAATGTAGATTCTTGGTATACTTGTCTGAAAACATGTTATCAGCATTTTCTTCAAAGTTAGTTGTCTTCGTTTTGCTTCTTCTTTTAGTAAGTGTACAATTCGTTAAGCTATCTGAAGAATGCAAGACCGTCACCAGGCGTGCCCTTAAGGCATGGATGAAGGATCCGGAAAGTTTTCCATTCAGAATTCATGGCCACTTTTACAGCTCACTTTATCGTGATCAGCATTTTGTTCCTGATATTGTTATCTGGGATCCCCTCACCAAATTTCAAATGGATTTGGAGTGTCCGAGTTGTGATGAGCCTCGAATGTCGTTGTGGACTGTCCGATGGAAGGATGGACAGACGTATTATGACCAGCCAAGAATGTTGTTTTGCACTCAAAGGCAAGTCATTTTAGTCAGTCGAGTCTACCATTGCCTCAATGACCACCAGGTGTTAGCGCATGATGCAGGTATTCTGGATGTAGTTGCAAACAATATTGAGGTTCCGTTTGTTCTTTTTCACCAACACGGTGTGACACATGACTTATTTTGTTATATAATGTCACACATTCATGCAGGGTTGAGATTTACGAACTATTCAAAGGAAAAGTCAACAGCATAAGACGGAAGCTTGTGCACATGCGTCGGCCGAGCAGGTCAGCTTGTGTTTAAGCACCACAAGGAACCAAAAGCTGTTGTATATTACAAGTACAATTGTATATACAAGTACAATTGTGCTCCCTCTTTGTTTACGTGTTTGCTTAGGCGGCACATATGCTAACATTGGAACGATGCGGAGAAGACGCGCATTCTTCTCTGTTGAATCCCAGCGCGATAGGGGGATTCCTGTAGTGTGTCACAGGATGCCCACTAATAAGAGAAACACTAAAAACGGGTTAAGTTCGATGAATTGGGTTGTTAAACACATAGTAAATGGACAATTTGGTAATGAAAACTATAAGAAAGACTGCTTTTGTTTCACATGTGGTTAAAATCATGTCATACAACGATCTCTTGGAACCACTGCTGCTTGCTTTGTGTTCCTGGGTAGTCCTTGTTGCTTTCTTTCGCCTTAGGTTCTGTTGCAGTTGAGATTGAGGCTTACTTTGGTGAGGCTGTTTGAATTTGGAATTCTGACTTTGGTTGTATCGGAACAGGTTGAATTCTTCGTACCACTGTCGTTGGTTGTACAAAAGGAACAGGAACTGGAAGAATTGGTATTGGCATGCATGGTTGTGAATTTCAATTTTTGAGAGTAGCCGTTCCTGTAGTGTTCACTAGTAATACGAAACTAATTAGGCAGTTGTATGGCTACTGGCAAAGGTGTACTTGATGTTTCTACTGCTTGTGTTGGTTGAGGTAATCCCAATTTAAGTAATTCTTGCTCTTTTTTCTTTTGCTGCTTGTTTTACCACTGACGTAGTGTTGTTTGGTTAATATCTGGTAGCTGAATCTGTCTCCTTCGTCATCATGCCATTGTTCATAACTCGTTCTTGTATTCCTCTGTAGTCCTTACACACAAGAGTCCAACGGCTAGTTGTTTTGTTACACGTTCGCTCTCTGCCTGGGTGTAGATTGCCTCAGTGTACCTGTTACAATCTGGCCACAAGGCTGGACCACTGTTGGAACCTAAAAAACGTCTGAAAGAAAGAATAAAAGAAATTCTGTGAGTGGGAATTTGTATAATACTCATACTGTTGCTGAAAGCTCACCTCTTTGTGCTTTCATTGCCTGGAACAACAATTGTACTTCTTCTCTTGGGAGCTTTAAACTTTCCCTTACCAGTGTGGTGCGGTGTCAAAAAGCAAATTTTAATGGCTGTCGGTCATATTCTTGAAGGCTTTTCCATAACCTGATTACTTCGTTGGCTTGAGTATTTGACAAGGCCATACTTCTCTCTCTCAAAGAAACCAAATGTGATGCTAAAGCCTGGATGTCTCCACATCCTTTAATGTTATCAGGTCCGGTAGATTCCTATAGACTGATGGCATGGTTGGTTTGGCATGTTTATTTTAGCATGAGTGTTCCTTTTTTTTTTTGAAAGAAATCCTGCTTTATTGGTATTCTTTTAATCTGGTACCAAATTGTTGCCTAGTCTGACATACCCCTGAGTACAGCTTTTGCAATGGGATGGAATAGATGTCACTATTTAGTTCCTGCAGTACAGGATCATTAGCTCAACATTAACCCACTGAAATCCAAGAATCTGAGCCCTGACCACCCCCTCAAAATCCATTCAAAATGGTCACTTGAGTGAACTCACACACCAGTGCTAAAATATTTCAAGATTTTCATGATTTCCTTTAGTCCTGCTGTAAAAAATTAACAGTACTACTATTTATATAATAAAGAATTACTAAATCTCACAGATGTGCAGATGCTTTGTAAAAAAAAAAAACATGAAAATTTCCAAATCCATTCAGCCTGGCATCCCTTGCAGAGTTATGTACAGTGCCCATCAGCCTTCAGAGAAATTTGCAGAAGAAGTAGAGCCACTTAGAAAGCTACCAAGGAAAAGTGTTTGTTTGGAGTCAGGCCCAGGAAAAGTTGTTTTAGAAGCTGAAAGAGTTGATGACACAGGCCAGTACACTTGCATACTTCAGAGGAGACTGGGTCACACTTACCATAGCTGATGCAGGACCCCATGGTTTGGCTGTGGTTTTGACCCAGTTGCATGACAGGGAGTAGCAAGCAATTTCATACGCATCCAGGAATCTTACTGAAGTAGATTGTTGGTACTTGCAGACAGAGAGAGAGGCTCTGGCCCTAGTTTGGGCATGTAAGAAGTTTAACATTAACTTATATGGACATAAATATGACCTTGAAACTAATCACAAGCCCCTTGAGTGCATTTTCCGAAGACTTTCCAAGTCCTACAGCACAGCTTTATACATCTGCATGATTCACTGGGTAAATTCTATTTTTTTCCAATGGGCTGTTGAAGAACTTAACAGCCTCTTCCATTTTCAGATGACTTTCCAAGCCTTCAGCACACATAGAACGTTGGGTTCTGAGACTACAGGGGTATGACTACAGTGTCGTTTATTGGCCCAGAAAGGAAACAGCGGACGTGTTGTCAAGACTCAAGATTGAACAAAGATTGTGTTTATTTAGAGTGTTATGTTACAGTTTAAAACTGATTTATCTTGTGACTACCACTGCTGTGTGTGGCTGAAAAAGTAATAGTACCATGGTAAAAGGCATTTCAATCAATGTGTTTGCAAAAAGGGAGACTAACTCTTAATCAAGAAAGAAAAACAAAACAGCGAGAGCCGTGTAACCGGTATGTGCATGTGATGAGACAATATTTTCCCCCTATCAAAACCCGCAGATGAAACTTAATAGCATAACTACTCTTATCAGTTTTCCAGTGGCATGCACCAAATAAAGACTCACATTGCCTTTGGTAACACTTCCCCAGCCGAGCCATAGCTGCCATAATGAAAATCCGCCTCCTTCCAGGCATCAAAAAGACAAGTTCTTTAGGACTGAGCCTTTTCTGTGTATTTATTTTATCTGTTTAATTTCTTAATTCAAACCATGATCAATGACATGACACCTTTTAAAAAGTCTGGGTTTTGTTTCCATTTCTGGATTCCGAATTGCCCTGAATTTTCGACAAAATGGCCACATTAAAGCTGGACCAAGGTCAAACAAGAGAGCAAGGGGTGGCAGGGAATTGGAGGGAAAAAAATACAACACATGATCTTCATTCGGCCTATAAGGAAAGACATCATTTGATCTCACTTCAGTCAACAGCAGTAGAGATTACCATGGCATCTCTGTTCCGTTTGGACTTGTATGTAACTCGGAGTACTGCACTGAATTTTGGCCAAATGAAAGGCAGTCTTGACTGCTTTGGGGTATGTTTATGTTGTTTCCTTCAAAGTCGACATTCTCCTTTGTTTCCTGATACCACAGATTGCACTAAGTGTGCTCATCTGCTTTTTGCAACCACAAACCAACAATTGTACTGCTTGTGGGTCACCCACACATGTACCCTGTGGGTACCTATTTTTTATTCCAGTGATCCTGTTGATCCCACCGTGTAGCATTCCTTGTTAAATTTTCAGTTATCACATCAAGTATTCTTCATAATAAATAGAATTGATTTAGAATAATGTGATCTACTTCTACATTAATTAATGGTCGGTGTTCATAACAGTATTTTTCTTTTGCAATTTTCTAGTGTCATTTCGGTAATTTCCCTTATTGTTCTTTTTAATTTTGATGTTGATAGCTGTCTCATTAAAATAGGAACATATTCCTTTCCTATTGTGTAAATCCTAGTTCTCCTAGCTTCAAGTACCTGAGCAAGGCTCCTTTGTTGTGAGAATAGGTATTTGCAGGTGTGTTAAATGAGTCTTACAACATGTTCCATACATAACAGGAGCACAAATACTTAATAAAATGGCAAGGTTGGCCTCTGCAAGACTGTTCGTGGGAACCATCAGAAAACTTACCCACGACCTTAATTAGGTAGGTTTTTTACTGATTTTATTAACGTAATGTGGCTTGTTGTTTGTTGAAAATGCCTTTATCATTTCAAATAGAAGCAAAAACTCTGAAAGTAGTGTTACAAGATAAAAATGAGTTGGTTTAGTTCATGTACATGTTGTATTTACAAAAGATGTTTTATTTCATCTTTTGCATTATAGATGGTATGAAAGACCACCAAAGCCAATTTAGGTGAAGCTGCAAGAGGGCAGGCTATCACTTCGCAACGGGAGTACTCTCAGCTTTGAAGAGTGCTTCAATATCTCCATTTTACATTTTTATGAATCTAGACAGGAAAGGTACAGCTTCTCCACATCGAGGACATGTTTTATATTCAAAACAGGACTTTGCAAGACTTACCACCTTACCTAAGTATTGGTGGTTCTATTTAAATCAGCATGGGGAAGGGGTGACAGTAGATTTTCCAATTCAGATAAAGCCTGTGTTAACTTGGTCCCCTGTTCGACATGTGAAAGAATCTTGTTGCCAAGGGAAACGGTCAAGTCAGTCTTTCCCAAGTGTTGCGGCTCACGAAGAACCTCCTTGGCAAGGTAAACAGCCAAGTCAGTCTTTCCCAAGTGTCGCTGCTCACAAAGAACCTCGTTACCAAGGGAAATTGTCAAGTTAGTCTTTCCCAAGTGTCGTCGCCAAGGGAAATAGTCAAGTCAGTTTCTCCCAATTGTTGCAGCTCACAAAGAACCTTGTCGCAAGGGAAGATAGTGGAGTTGGTCTGTTTAAAATGGTTGTGCTAAATATAGAATGTTTCAAGTGTCACTGTAATACATTATTCTAATATCCCATTTTACGTTATATGATTATGGTTTGGCAGGCTTTTGTTGCACTTAAAAGTTTTTCTTTTCATTTCTAGTGCAATAATGTATTATTACATTAATTTCTCTTTACTGTTCAGTGATATTTGAAATGCTTAAAATATTTTAATCTTTAGCACACATTTTTTAGTATTAATTCTTGTTATTATTATTGCTATTCTTTTATACTAATGTAACTATAAACTTTACGTCCACAGTGCAGTTATCATTTGGCATCTCCAAGTTGAAGAACTCATTGTGTTAGTACTTCTGAGACCTCTAGTAACGGATGATCATTGGTGTCCATTGGACATTTTGCTGTCTTCTTCTGTCTTGTAGTCGTTTGCTTTACTTTGCTTTCCTTTTCTTTAGATAACCAGGCTCGCTCTTTTTGCTGAATGGTGCTTCCTTTTCTTGCTGCATGAGTTGGGTAAAAAGGGAACCAGTTCAGGTTGCTTCTCTGAGGGTATTGATTTATGTCTGAGATAGCAGCCAAATTTACTTGCGTAGATTTTCTGTGTCTTATGGATCGTAGTTTCAAGGTTAACATTATTTTCTTATATAAATATTTATTTGGAAGGCCTTCCTGTTATTTTATCTTATTGTTATCCTTTTTTTTCAAATTTTAAATTTCCAGTTATTGTAGTAGGTTTCATGTTATTACTTACAGTTTTTGTAGTTTTAACATTTATCATGAATACAAATTTATGAGATCCATGTGTTTGAACTACGGGGCGATCATGGCAGTTAAAAATGCTACTTATAAGCAGTATTAAAATAAACCCTGAAAAAAAATTGAGTCTTATACGAGAGTCATCTCCATGTTAACTCTGCAGAACAATACCACAACCTCTACCATCTGAGCCACTGTAAGTAGCCAATTCTGGCAGCTGGTCATTTTTGTTTGTTCGTAATAAACCTGAAGGTGATGAAAAATTGACTATGAATTTTTGAAATTCATATATTTGAACTGCGAATCAATGATTGTAGATTTGAATGATCAGGTTTATCATGAACCAGATAATGGCTCTGAGGCCAAATCATATTTTTGTTGTTTTTTTTTTTAAGTAGCATACTTCCCTTACCTCTGAAGCAAAAAGTGATGCAGCTTCTTCCTTTCCCTGTGAAATGTTGTGGACAAAATAGACAAGTTACATTTGGTCTTGAGGGTGGCCTGAACAGAAAAATCACCATTTCTCAAATGATGTGTGTTATTATCTTACTTACTCTTTCAGTTGGGTGAAGGACACTGCTCCCCTCAACTTTCTCCTCATGATGAACTATTTTTCCCCCTATGTGCAGAGTAAAATAAACAGGGCACATCCTGCCCAGTCATAAACCTCCTAGAACTGAGAGTAAAATAAATGGTTAATTGTCTTTTATTGATGCTCTATAGAGTTGGTACTGTATCTTTCTTGACAAGGATGCATTTACTTATTAAAATAATGTTGTATTTAGTACCAACCACCCCCAGTCGAGAGAACTTTCATTTGGGGTCCATATAGGAAAACCATATATGTAGTTCTTTCCTTTTGTGCTGCTTTTCGTTGTTACGTTGGCATTTTAGATGACACTCAAAGTGAGGCAGTTGTTTTTCAGGGGGGAGTCTTTTTTTACCTGCAGTTACAGTTGTTTTCCGTGGAGGGTGTCTTGCTTGTCTTGAGGAATTTTTCTGTTGTGTTTCTTGATTATGGTCTGTAGGTTGTATGTGCAGCTATAACTAACATTTGTTGTTTTTGTTGAAAATCTTGCTGTACCAGTGATTTTTTGAAAACTGTTTGCTAACAAGATTCAGAAACTCTCTGCCGATGTTTGTTTGTACGTTCATGCTGTAGGGTGGGTTAAACCAAATTATGTTCCTATGTTCTGTGCAGTGTGGGTTGCTGGTTTCTGGCGTTCCGTGTAGGTTAATTTTTTGTTATGTCAGCTTTGCTTAAGTGCGCTCTATTAGTGTGGTTTGGCTTTGTTGAAGAGATCTTTGTTTGAGGAAATGTCAGAGATCCGTCGGCCGATGGATGCTGGTAAATGTTTTATTATTGTAGGTGGATGGTTGGAGTTGGTGTCAATGTAAAGAGTTTCATTGTTGGGCTTTCTGTATGGGTAATAGGTTCCGTCCGTTAGGTTTAGAGTGATGTTGAGGAAGTTGCAGATTTTTAGTCTTGCGCTAGAAATGTTGAGTCCTTGTTTCTTGAAGTCTCGTGTGATGTCCTTTCTAGTCCGTTCTGATTGAGGTCCACTTGCATTTCTTAGGAGAACCAGCCCGTCGTCTCTGTAGAGTTCTACATTGTTTCTGCTGAATTTGTCGCTAAGGTTATCTAAGTCCAATAACCTCACACACTTCCCCTCCGTCAAAGCTGCCCATAGTCACGTCAAATATGTTGCTGTGATTTTTCTTGGTAGGCGGTCTCGTTGTCAAATAAAAGCAATTTGCGGCAATGCATAATTATGTTGATGTCTCTGTCACTGATGGTTGTAGGTGAAGGGTGTTTTGCTTGTCTCAAGGTTTTTTCTGTATTGAATATGTCTATATATCATATATATATAAATTGTAAAAGTTGATTAATCGTAAAACAGTGCTCAATACGTGAACGCAAAGTGAAGTAGTTGTTGCAGGAGAAAAAAACACACAAACAAACTACAGGCTTATCCCTACAAGCCTGTTTCGTGGTTGCCCACTCGTCAGGGGATTTGGTAGAAATTTCCTTTACATCGCTTATATACAAAATAGTTAAATTTACATAATAATAGAGATCGTTAAGTTTCAAGTATTGCGTAAGAGGGTTTTGTTTCTGTGGCGGCAAGAAGACACAAGCTCATTACGTTTGTTTAGCGTGGATAGTTCGGGTCGGCAGACGATTAGGAATTTTTCTTTGAGGCAGAGGTTACATCTTTTGCTTGAGCTGTTATACGGCGAGTGTGAAGACAGGATCCGCTCGGAAATAAAGTGTTCAGTGTTGTTGTCTTTAAGGGTCCATATGTGTTTGCTGAGTTCGGTGGAGTTTCTGTGTTTAGCGTGGCGGAAAGATGGGGTGTGGTTTCTGTATCTTGTTTTAAAGTCATTTTCCGTATGTCCGATGTAGGTTTGGGACGTGTTTTTGTCTTTGCGCGTAACGGTGGCTTGGTAGATTACCGATGGTTGTAGGCAGTTTCCGTTGAGCGGGCAGTTGTTCTTGCGGGCAATAGTTGTATGTATATATATATATAGACAATATATATATATATATATAGACACACACACACACACATAACACAGTGAGGTGAACTTATTACTGTTTCGACTTGATTTAATTGTTTGGGCTGTTCAGCCTTCCTCAGATAAACATTAAAAACTTAAAACTATGTTTATAATCTATATTAACAGAGAACAAAAGGCTAGTACTCAGAAATTGTAGGGTGTAGTCTTACTGCCTCATTTTCCTCCCCTCACTGTTCATGGTGGTAAATCTAGTGTAGACAAGACATTAGAGTCAACTGCATTTCTTATGCTAATATGCTTGACACCTTAATATAAGTTTTTTGTAGGCTTGATGAGCCTCAGGGGGAGTTGGGAGTTGGTGGTGGCTCACTGACATTGACGTTGTTGCCATTAATTGGCGTTAACTTGACACTGACTAGGACATGTTTTATTTGGTCAGGGCACCCACTTACATGTATGTTGGTATTCCTGTCACATTGTAAGGCTTCATTTAGGTCATTTTCCTGGTCCTGCCTTAACTGTCTTGTAAGGTCTAGTTGATCCCTGTAAAGATAACTTTGCATGTCACTATTCCTGTCTAGCTTAGGGTGGTGATACACTCACAGAATTTACTGACATCACATAACTATGAAATTACAACAAAACATACCAGTAATATGCTACAATTTCAATGTACGATGTCATTTTTTGGAGTGAGTAGACTGTATTTGGCTTAGTATACTGTTATGTGAACTGCAGAGAACTACAGTTACTCACCTTTCCAAAGTCAAGCCTTGAATCATAACTCTCACCCTTTCATATAAACTGCTGATGTCAAAGTCATGTGAACTGTAACTAATATTGGACACAAGTATGAGAATGAACATTTTAATATTTTTACACTGAACTGTTACGGACACAGGGTGGTGACAGTGCTGCAAGATACAAGTCATGTATACCTATTTGATTTTCCATCTGCCTCTGAATTTTCTGTTATTTAAGCAGAATTAGAACTGCTGTAAGCTCCCAATGGATCATCCATGACATAGCAACCATAAAATTTATAGATGTATTATTTTAAGCTGTCCCAGCTGTGCTACACATGGTGACTATACGTTTGTGATGCCCATCAAGGACTACTACCTGATTAATATTATAATGAACCCAGCTACTCGATCTTGAGTTTCGAAATACCAGCCAGGTTAAATTAACATTGCTTATAATGGTAATGTACATCTTAAGCATACATATAATTATGTATGCCAACACATGATTAATTTATAAGTTGGCTAAATAGACAGTCACCTTCTATCCACTCAATGAAGATTGGATTATTCTGCATGGCACGGGCCAAGAAGATTATCTGGTCTTCACCATATCCATACAACATGAGCACTATTTAAAAAAAATATTAACTGGTGTTAAGTTTAACTGTTTACCATTCTTATAGGTATTATGACAAAGAATAACCTCTAATCATTCGCTATTACCTGGCATCAATATTAAATATCATTTAGATTTTCAAATATTATGATTTTCAACTCCACAACATCTAGATTGTTTCTAAGTAATTTGTTTGTATTCTATACATGTAGTATACTCCCAATGTGAAGCTCGGTTCCTCTCCAAAATAAAAATATGGCTGCTCCTAAAAAGGTTAAGGGGACACAGTAATAATTTGCACACATTTATCAGATTGAGATGTTGCTTCAGTTATTTTACCTTTCTGGCCATTTGCAGATGATGTTTCAGCAGCCCAGTAAACCATTCATCGTTGCCACGGTCTGACTTTACCTTCCGAAGAAACCTTGGAGATGTGAGGAAAATGAAATCCTTGTAAGTATTGTGGTTACTCTGTACAACCACTTCAGTGATATTGTTGCATCAGTGCATGTGTTTCATCCCTGCCAACTTGAAACAACATTTGCTTTGGATGCATGTGTGCATGTACATATTGACTGTGTTATTATAAAACTTATTCAAAGGCAATGTGAAACACCACCTCAACATGCTTTCTCTAAACTGACTCTGGCTGGTTGGATCGAGGAGGACCACAACTAGTATTGCCCTCTTGTTTTCATATGCCTGCCAGCATACCTAAGAAAAATAAAAGTATAAAAGAAGAAATTGAACAAATCTCAATGACGACTGTAATAATTATTAATTACTGGCAGTGGTGTCTTTCCAGTATAATGTTGTGTGTGAGCTATAATAAGCAAGCAAAATTAATGGTTGTATACTAAATGCACAATTTGAAATTGAATAAAGATATGATTACATCTAACAGCTTAATATTACATGCTAATTTGGTTGTAACCAGGTTTGTTGCATAGCAAATTAAATAATGACTGACAAATCGTTCTGGATCATAAGAACTACCTTTATGGAACGAGACGATCTTATCATATCTGCTTATTCTCTTCTGAGTGTTCAAAAAAATCAGTGTGTTCATAGTTCTACCATTGGTACCTCCAATACATACTCTTGCTCCCCCCCCCAACCCCTCCCTCCCTCCCTTCCTCAAACTCTCTCCCTGCATAATACTCAAAAGACAAGAGAGTAAAAAGGATGTTTTGTTATAATATTAATCATATGCCTCCTAAAAGTTGAGCAGCCCGAATGTACTAAAACAGAAAAATAACTCTGCATGTGGCCTGTAGATCAGGTGCTACACTGTATAAATCTGTCAAATACTGTGCATGCATTGCTTCAGTTTTCCATTACTTGAGAAAAATGAAAATTTGAAATGAATGAAAAATTAGTTATGGAATGGGGTTGTTCCGAGTCACCTTTTCAAATGTATGGTTCAAGAACGGCACCAGTGAAGTATCATTGTCAGTGCTTGAACCTAGAAGAATGCTTTCACATCTTGAAACCTCACTTGTTCTCGAGTCAAAGCTAGAAGTTCCTTCGTGCCTTCTGATTGGTTTTGCAAGCCTTTGTTCGAGAAAGTGAGTTGTTTTGGTTGTCTTTTTTGCTTTTGTGTTTATTGAACTGCGAATAATTTCATAGCGTGACTTTGGTCATATTGAACTGAACGTTTTACCAGCCAGCGTGCCTTTACAAAGAAAATATCAAATACGAATTTCCGGGTAAACTGACGGACAATACTCTTTGAATCCGCGTGTACTCAAATCAAGTCAAATCAAGTCAAAGAAGTGTAAGGAGAAAACATGTCAGTCTGTTTATAATTATATCGTGGTTCAATTTACACAGTTATCAGGCATCATGCTGTGTTCATTCCTCGCGAAGCGAGGTTACTAATTGTGTCGGTTCCGGTCAGACCACGTGGCTCGCAAGCCCAAGTAAATCGAGCCGAGAGTTTTTATATATGTATATAAAAATATGTATGTATGTATGTATGTATGTATGTATGTATGTATGTATGTATGTATGTATGTATGTATGTATGTATGTATGTATGTATGTATGTATGTATGTATGTATGTATGTATGTATGTATGTATGTATGTATGTATGTATGTATGTATGTATGTATGTATGTATGTATGTATGTATGTATGTATGTATGTATGTATGTATGTATGTATGTATGTATGTATGTATGTATGTATGTATGTATGTATGTATGTATGTATGTATGTATGTATGTATGTATGTATGTATGTATGTATGTATGTATGTATGTATGTATGTATGTATGTATGTATGTATGTATGTATGTATGTATGTATGTATGTATGTATGTATGTATGTATGTATGTATGTATGTATGTATGTATGTATGTATGTATGTATGTATGTATGTATGTATGTATGTATGTATGTATGTATGTATGTATGTATGTATGTATGTATGTATGTATGTATGTATGTATGTATGTATGTATGTATGTATGTATGTATGTATGTATGTATGTATGTATGTATATAAATTGTAAAAGTTGATTAATCGTAAAACAGTGCTCAATACGTGAACGTAGAGCGAAGTAGTGGTTGCGGGAGAAAAAAACACACAAACAAACTACGGGTTTATCCCTACAAGCCTGTTTCGTGGTTGCCCACTCATCAGGGGATATGGTGGGAATGTCCTTTACCATCACTTATATACAAAGTAGTTAAATTTACATAATAATATAGATCTATATATCTATATATCTATATATGTTGACGATCAATTCTCCAAAGCCTCCACCATTTCTAGGATTGATTTACTACGGCAACGCGGAAAACAATCGAGGAAATTATTTCCATTTGTTCTCACATTTAATCCTAACTTGCCTAATGTGAGTAGCATAATTAGAAAGCATTTGTTGATTTTGCAATCCAACCCTAAATTGAAAGAACTTTTCCCTCAAGGCTCTATCATACCATCTTTTCGTAGAACAAAAAACCTGAAAGAATTATTAGCACCATCTCGTTTTAAAACCGCCGATGAGGGACAAACAATTCAGCCAAACAATGGCTGCTTTAAATGTGAAAGAAATAGATGCGATCTCTGTCGAAATTTCTTTGTTGAATCTAAATCATTTCTAAGTTTTAGAACGTGCAGAAAATACACCATTCATTCAAGGCTTTCTTGTGATTCTAAAAACGTGATCTATTTAGTTTCCTGCAAGAAGTGTCGTTTACAGTACGTAGGATCAACTACCACCGATTTTCGGGTTAGGTTTCGTAACCACAAGTCTGCTATGCTCACAAACAAAACCACTTGTGAGGAAGCAGTACATTTCAATAAAATTCCACACTCCTTGGATGATTTTGAATTCCAATGCATTGATCAGGTGCAGGCCCCTAATGACTTAGACGAGATCGATAGGTTTTTAATTACGAAAGAGGCTTATTGGAGTGCTCAACTGTTTTCTATGGCTCCCCATGGCTTAAATAAAAGAAAAGAATTTCACTCCAAAAACAGAATTTGTTATAATTAACTTTCTCTTGTGTAAATATGCGTTTGCGCCATAAAGCAGTCCAAAAGCCCTTCCTTGGATTTTGTCAGCTCTTTGGGTGTTAGGTATGCTCAAAGGCCCTGCCTGGGATCTTATTACAGCTTATTGTTTAAGGGCCCCTCCAGGGATTTTGTTGTTTGTCAACCCTTTAATGCTCCAAAGGCCTCGATTTGGGATTTTGTTATTAACCCTGTCCAGCGTAAACGTAGGTTTCTTCTGCATATCTTTGTAAACTAGTTTTCCCGTAATATTTACCGCATTGCAAGAGTCCGTTTTATCTATTTTAACTATTTTAGTTTTTAGGTTGAATTTAACCTAGTTCTGCAATTATCACGCTTTATAATGTAATTTATGCACAGTATTGTATCTTTTTCGTTTGGTCTATTAATTATCACCTTGTATGACGTAATTTATAGTACAGCATTGTATTTCTCGTTTTGCATTTTTTTCCCTGTATTGTATTAATCACGATGTATTAATAGCACGATAGTATTTTTCATTTCGGTATGTAATCTCCCACACTGTAACCGTATTTAAACTTAGTTTCCATCCTTTTTCTCCTGTAACTGACGAAGGTCTAAGACCGAAACGTTTTTTCTATAAAATTTGTAACTTTTTAACTTTTTTATCGTCAGAAGTTGTCCGTCCTTGCTTTATCTAACATTTTTATATATCTATATATCTATATATATATATATATATCTATATTTCAAAGGTGTCCGCTCGCAGGCGTGGTTACCTGGCAATAGCAGCGCACTTGAGAACTGCTGAATTTCCGCCATTGGGAATTCGGTGATGCTTTTCTGAAAGTAATGTAAATTTTGTGGAAACCGATCTCACTCGTCCTGGAAGTACATCCCAGCAAGAAGATATCCGAGATATTCAAGAAAGATTAGCACGAGATTGTCGCCGAGTAAGTTCAAATACCGTGAAAATCAACACACGAAAAGGATGACTCAAAGCAGGTACAGAGAAACGACAGCAGGGAGAATAACAAACATCGCAGCAAAAACAACAACTGCTCGCTCAAAAAGAAAAGGAAGAGTGAAACAGCAGGGAAAAGGACCAGGAATTCAACCAAGTTAGTTTTGAAACTGAGTGTGTTATTGATAGAAATACAGGACATGAGTGAACGATTACATAACGAAATATATTGGCGTACTAAATTTAGCAAAACGACTTAGAAGGGAAACCGAGTGGGAACGACTTCAACGATTGGAGATGTCTCTGGAAAATAATTATGTTAGTCTAAAAACGGAATCGGAAGACGAGCAACAGATTACAAGAGAATGTAAGTAGGTATTTTTCGTAATAAAACGATAGCGTTTCCATTATGAAGAAATTCCCAACACAGAAAGTTGCAGTTGTGATAGTAATCATTTATAACGATGTGATCTGATATCATTGCAACAGTGAAAATATTGAAAATTTTCTTGATCTAGCAGTTATGTCTAGCATTTTCAACAGAATATATACCCAGTGTCACTATAAAGTGATGGTTCTGCAATATTAACAGTGATCAATGCGATCATTTGAAAATAAAGCAAATGTTATTACTTACTTCTGAGTAGTATTTCTCTTTGCTATATACAGTATTGTGAAAAAGTAATGCAAACGAAATGCGCGAATTTCGTTCTTTGTTTTCCCGAACTTTCGCGCGAAAGTTCGCGAAAAAGTTCGTTGCGAACTTCGCGACATTTCACAACATTTCGCGCGAACTTTCGCTGGAACAAAGAACGATATTTTCTAGAACCTTCGCTGCCTCAACGATAATTCGCGAAATTTCGCTAGCTAAGACAATAAATTTCGCTAGACTCTCAACAATAGTTCGCTTCTCCACGTGCAGACTCCGCTACGGGATCGATTGTTCAACTGGTCATGTAACATACACGAAAGATATCTCTGTTTTGTTCGCAATTGCACGCCAAATTTAAGTAAAAATGGTACGTATTGATCATTAAGCGAATAAAGCACGCAACTAACACATATAAAGGGTACTCACGTGGCATTTGTGAAGGGTTTTTAGGCAAGTTCGCTGCCTTGGCTCGATTTGACATACAGTGCTGTCGATGTATACATATAACTTACCATTTTTTACGAAGTAAGCAAGACAAAACATCAGCAATTTTGTGTTAAATCCACTAAAGCGAACTGACAACATGGATCCGATTTGAAGGTTTACCATAAACGCAATTCGACAATGGTTGAGTCGATGCCGATTGCTCGTACAGTTGACCACGTTCTTGTGTTTATTTTGCTACCTTCATTCATAAATAAACATCATCAGTTTCTGTGTTAAATCCACTAAGGCAAATTGACAATGATCCCATTGGTTTGCTATAAACGCTTGCGCTCGAGCTTATGCAGCGGAGCCGGTAATTCGTAGCTTTTTCACGATTCGCGTAACACTAGCGAGACTGACGGCCAAACCTTCGTTCTTCAAAGATCTTAAAATTGCAACTGGAGGGAGACCTTGCTTGTATCCTTTTCGTTATGAAACTTCAATGTTTTTGACATTTGGGATGAAGTTTATATTTACGTTTTCTTCGTGGACTAACAAGGTAAGTTTTAAAGAACATTTTACGATGTAATTATGAATTTATATCTGTAAACACGCTTTGTCCGTGTTTCAGGCCTGCACAAGAGAACGATCGAGAGAGAAGATTCACATTTACATCATAGCGACCTTTGCTCTTAAAGACTCGAATCTTCGCAGGAAAGTTTGCGAATTATCGCTTGAAAGTTCGCGGCGAATTACCGCACAGTCAGCGAAAAACTGCCCGAAAGTTCACGCATATCGAAACAATAGACGGCGCGAAAATGCGGCGAAATGTCGCGAATTGTCGAGGAGATTTCGTTTCAAGCGAAATTTCCTCGAAAAGCCACGAAAAGCGCGAATTTCCTCGAAATTCGTTTGCATTACTTTTTCACAATACTGTATATATGTATTCTCTGACTGAAAAGTTTCAATTATATTGCGTTGATACAACAAGTTTCATAGCCTTTTCACAATGGGTCAGTTTTACCTTATAGTTCAATGACCCCCTGATAATATTGCTATCTAGAACCCCTGCCCTTTTCCCACAAATGAAATGTTAATACAAGCCTTAATTTTCAAAATTAGACATAACATATTAACCTTGTTATTTTCTGCTGTTTACTTCATTTTTATGATGTCAAATATCAACATTTAATAACAACCACAACATACAGTTGACCTTTTACATTGGAAAAACCTTGTAAAGAAGAAAATAAATTTTGTAATGTCAAAATGTTTATGATCTTTGTCATATATTCATTTTAAGTGTGCTGTATATAGTAACAAGTGTTTCAAGTTTCCTAAATGCCCTATACTTTCAATCATGATTTTCCACACTAACTTTATAGACAAATGACTGCACTACATTCTAAGCTTTAAGGAAGAAATGGTATTGTGTAGAGCCGTTTTGATTAGTACCACCTCTGATGGAAAGCCTATTAAGAAGATGTTTGTATTATTTGTAGTAGTAGAGTAACAATACCTTTACCAAGATTAGGACATACATCCCACCCCATAACAATATATTATGTTTAACATAAAAAATATAACAATAATAATAATAATATCAATACCAGTAATAATAATGATGATAATTATGATAATGATAGTAATATAATAATAGTGCTTCTCATTACTATATGTCATTGGTTACAGTTCAATACCTCTAGCTGCCATGACTTCTTCGATGAAATACCATCCTTATATCAGATCTTTCTTCTGCAGTTCTTATAATCGAAATTTTCATATATTAAAAATCATATACTATTCTCTGGTTGGGTATGGATATTTTGCCTGTTTCTGTAACAGCACAATTAAACTTTCATGTGGCATATACTTTTTACTGATTGATGTTGATTTCACATTATTTTTTACAGGCATATCTAGTGTGGCCATATTTTTCAACATATTAAGATTTCAATAACTCTTGGCACTCACTATTACCAAACATTTGTTCAAAGTTTTTGTAGAATCCAATTGTAATGACATTGTATCTCACAGTTCTGTTGATATGGCATCTCTTTTTGAGGGAAGAGGAATTTTTCTATCTACCACTGGGGGAACCATTGCAACTGAAGAGAGTACACAAATTGAAACATGCACTATTCATCATGCTCTCAATTGTGGTTACCTAGGAATGAAATAATGACTGCAGTAGACAATAAAATATCTAATCAGAAGATTCTTCTTATAATGAATCTCATGCAGTTATAAGAAAAAAGCATAAACAATAAATAATTGGAGCATTCAACTCATCCTCCGAGTAAGAAAATATTGAGTTTAAAAGTGAAATACCTTTTTCCAGATTAGAACATACACCCCCACCCCATAACAGTATATTATGTTAAATATAAAAAATAACAATAATAATATCAATACCAGTAATAAGAATGATTATGATTAATACAATAATAATAATCATGATAATAATTAGGATCAATATCAGCAGCTGGGCAAATTCCCCTATATAAAATTGCATTATACAATTACTTTAAAGTGCCCTATATAATTACAACAACTTCAACTGTTACAATTATTTAGCAGGTCGACTGAACTTTAAGAGTCTTAAAAGTTCGAGTTCGAACTTTAAGGGTCGTAAAAGTACGAAATATAAGAGTCCTAAAAGTTCGAACTTTTAGAGACCTTAAGTTCCAACTTTAAGAGTATTAAATGTTCAAACTTTTAAGAGTCTTGGCTGCTTATATTTATACAAATTCGTCTTTTGAGTTCGAAATTTTTAATGCCTTCCAACTGGAAATGTACTTTTAAAAGTTGGATCTATATCAACACGTAAGACCTTTGAGACTCTTCATAGTCGTAGAAAGGATAGCAACTGAAAATGGTTCTTAAAGGTCTGATGTAGATAAGTGTTCGGAAATCACTCGGTGCAGTTGAAAAACTAAATTAATCCGACTAACGGGTTAAGCCGCAAACATACCCTCTTCCTTTCTCCCTCACCTCCTCCCACCCCACCCACCTCTTTCTAATAGGGTCAATTGGCATTTTTGTTACTCCGTTTGTTCCAATTAAGTCAATACAGTTGTTGCATCAGAAGAGCATGTAACAGGAGATCACCAAGGATTCACTCTGACGAAGTGCTAAGACTCGACACACCGGTTTTCGAATCTTTTACGGTGGCTTATTTACCTTATCCACCATGTGATTGATAATTTACTTTAGTGTTTCACTTTCCCACCGACGCAGCACACAGTATCTTTTGAAACTAAATCCCCTAATCGGAGATGAAACCGTTACTTCAACTCAGCAATAAACAACACATATATCAATGACCACAAGTTTATTCTCTCACTTATACAGTAACGATTCAATGTTTGTGAAATACAAATGCAATCATTTCAATGCCCAATCATTTTAACTATCAATTTCATACAACTTTGCAAGTTTCTAAATGCGATACTTGCAACAAAACTAACGTGACTGTCTGTAACGTCTACGTGAATTCGCATTTCGGTGAATAATAATTACTCATCCACTGATCATTTACGTATCATTGATAACTAAGGTGTAATTAATTAGTTAAACCATTAATTTGTTGTTTAGGAATAAAGTAGTTTCAATAAAAACCTGTCACAATGATTTTTTCCATTCAGCGGTGAACTATTAAATTCTATTTTTCTTTCTTTTTTAATATATTTTTTTATATATTCCAATCCAGCTAACTACGTTGGTGATAAAAGATTCCATTTTCAAAACAGTTTCGATGTACATCAAGGTTTTTTCAAGTACTGAAGTGGCTTCAAAAAAGTCACAAAGGTTCTTTCCATGCAGTGGAGAAATACTAGTATTCTAGTACAGTCGAACCTCGATTATCCGGACATCGATTATCCGGACTGTTTCTCTGGTCCCGTTTTTTCATGAATATTAATGACCTTAGATGTTAAAAACTTCGCCATGCGATCTCGTTATAAGACTTTAAAGTAAACTAGTATGTTTCAGTTTTTTAGAAGCGATGCATAGGTTCTCATTTATAAACACTGAACTTGACACATGTATTTGCAGTCATTGAAGCAAACTTTTAGAATTAAAAATGTGTTTTCTTTATTTCTTTTGTTTACAATGTCTCATTAATATTCATATTTTTGACTCTCGATTATCCGGACTATTTACCCTAGTCCCACCGAGTCCGGATAATTGAGGTTCGACTGTACCTCAAAAACCTTTTTCATAGAATTACAGATACTTTCTGATGGCATTTCATTAAAAAAAAAAAATATATATATATATATATATATGTATGTATATATATATATATATAACTAAATTATATCCTGAATGTAACCTGAAAATAAAGCAAATAAGAATGTGTTTAATTTTAATTTGCAGTGGTTATGAAGCCCTGAACCAGTATCAGTAAGTATCAATAAGTGAAGAAACCAGGACTCGAGAGAAACTTGATTTCCAGTTTGCCATCCTTATAAGCAGCTCTCAAATTTTGCTTAGTTTACCTTTTTTCATAAATCAGATGGCACATTACTTCTCTAGGTCCTTGGCCACTGATCAAGTTGGAAAGTTAAAAGCTACTTTTCTTGCAGGAAATTTACGGGTACTTGTTATGGATGAACGGATGGTGCCCCCTGCATCAATTAAAGGTGATTTGGTCCATCCATTTTATAACTGGGAAGGGAAGGGGAAATTGGGTAGATAATGATGTGAACAATCATATTGTAGCCCAATCAATGCAAAAACGTATTGAACTCCAAAACAACATCCTTACTGTTCCACTATTATTTCCTGCAGTGCCCTCATCCCTTGGGCGTTTCGAAGTGCCAACTTTAAACAGAAAAAAAAAATTCTTACATCCTTGACTGTATTAACTGTGATGTATTTAGAAACTTCATTAATAATCCTTTAGAGCTGATAACAAATCTTAGTGCCTGACAGATTACTTTAAGCTTAACTGTTCAGATGTTAGAATTACAATTTACATACAAAAATGTGATCTTATAGTAAGTTCACTCTGTGATACATTTTGCGGTCAACAGATCGCAGTTCTAATGGGTAAAGCAGGAAAATCGAATATAAAACAGGGGCTGCAAACTAAATGCACCCTAGCCACTACAATATACCTGGGCTTCTAAAGCAAGCAGCCTTTTCTGTCGCACCTGGAAGGAGGGAATAAATAATTTCATGAGTTTTTAGCTACAGTGTTAATCAACAGGTCCACGTTTTACTTACACTCACATGCCTGTGGTTTAAATTTGTTTGTGAATTATGCAAATGGAGGAAATGTGGCATGGAATAGGCTCCTCATGGGTATGACTAAACTCATGTACATTACAGTCAAACCAAGTGAAGCATACCCCTCAATATTACATTTAATTAAATGAATTGATTATTGGAATATTGAATCCACTAGTCATTTCAAGAATGCAATAATGAATTGATTACTGTCAGTGATATTTTAACCCCAAAGAAATCCATTTGATATAACTGATTATTAAAAAGACTAGCAAGTTATACATTCAAATAATCAACTCATTATATATTGCAGATTAAATATTCAATTAATGAATTCATTAATGTATACTTGCGGGGTACACCTTCACCTGGTTTGACAGTACGGAATAACACTTACCTCGTCATCATCAACAACTGTTTCGTCACTTGCTTGATTATCTTGATCATCTTGATTATCTTGATTTTCTTGATTACCTAGATTTTCTTCTTCTTTTCTTTGGTCTTCCTGCTCCTGAAAATTGTAGGGAGAACTTTTAAAACCTTTTTTCATCTCTCTCCCTTTGAGAAGTCAATTTTCCTTGCATGAATGTCTACCGATGTTAGTATCCTTGAATATTTCTGAAGTTAGTTAGAAATGAAGCAAGACATACCTTTTCATTTGAAACTTACCGATATTAATAAATCCTGCTCTTGTTGCCTCCGCAATTCCCTCTCTTGCTGCAATAGTTCCCTGTAAAAATTACCAGTTTGTATTCGTATTTATTACAGTTAAAACATTGTACAGCTGTAGTAACAGATATTGTGACACTTCTTGCATTTGCCAGATTAGATTGGAAAGGTGTCATCTAGAAGAAATTTGAAGGAGTGGGGGAGGTACAGTGTAGATGCAGAAATTAAACTTGAAAATTCTTAAAAACACATGAGTTCTTCAATTTATTTATAACAGCAGTAACTCTACCTTCCCTCTAATAAAAAGGGACCAAAGTATTACTTCTGTATTCATAAAGCCAAAATGGCATTCAGTACAGCAAACCTAAATGACTAAATACCACTGGGCTCTAGTCTCACTGTACCTGTTTGTTTTGATAGCCTGAGCAGCCTCATGTGCATCTTCTAGTGCCTCACTTAACTGAACAAGAAAGTTGTCTTCCTCTCCTTCAAGGTGAATTTTAAATATAAAACTTTCATTAGCTCTTAAAAGTGATTACTTCACCTGCTCAAAATTCACCACCTACATCTATGTTCTTCTCAAACCTCAAGAACCATTGTATAATGTTTTTATGAGAGTATTCTTTTTACCTCTCCTGGTTTGGGAATTTCTTTCTGATGAAATTTACAATTTGCACTTTATGAAGGAGGCTAAATAATTATGGTGTTAACTTCTGCTGTATTGACGTCATTATGCACGAGGGCTACTATAAAGTGTAAATTAACTACTCTTTACATGATCACTTATCTCAAATATACGTTTGACAGACACATTTACAAGCAAAGAAGCATTGCATGATGATCACCTGTCAAAATGTTTCCAACAACCATTCTAGCTGCTGAAACTGTTGGATGCATGATGTGTAACTGGATATCATTTGGACTGTTGAAACGTCTCTGTTTTCCACATGCTACAATATAGTGATCAAAGGACACATCACTTGACTGAGACAGATTCAAGAGCAAACGTTGACAACCTTCATGCACCTATTGTAGTATCAAAGAGTACAAAGAATTTAGTTTACCTTTCTCGTCAAACTGGCTTCCTTGCAAAGCTACATGCACATAGCAATTTGCCAGCTGCGGCAAAAGGTTTATTGTTGTCATTAATGATCTAAGCCAAAAAGGAAAAAAAAATAACAGTTAATGAAGCTCATTTACAGTACTCTTCACAACAAAAGGAAAATGGTTTAAATACTACAATGTAAAATAGGCATGACCATGTGAACAAGAGGATATGACAAGCTTTCAAAAAGAAAACACAGCATCTTTTTTCAAGAAAATGAAGAAGATAGCGGCAAATTGTATTACATAGTGCATTCCCAAAAAAAAGTTTAATACAGACCTAATAATGCGAATGGCCTTTGCACTTGGGAGGTATCGAAGAAGCACTAGTGGAGTGCAATCTTCATGGCTCTGCCTCCTCATCTGAGAAATGATAAGAAACTCTACTAAAACTAATAAATCTAGTACGCCTCTACGTGTTTGGGGGATTTGTAGTATTATACATGTATTCTAAAACTGGGATTTGAACTTTCATAGTACTACCTTACTAGCATCATATAACAAAACTTTTTGACAGATATTTAGTTTACACTCATACGCGTTGGCCTACTAAGCATAAAATATGTACACATTTAGGCAACATCCCGCACTGCTGTGAAAACTTCTAAATAATTATTAATAATGACCTAACAAACAGTTATCACAACTTATGGATAAATTAAGCTGGTTCTTTTTCTAAATACCACTCAGAGCTAAGCAAAAATCGCATGCTTATTCTTCAGAGGCAGATCTAAGGGGGGGTGCAACTCCACCTGAGATGAAACCTTGATCTTCATATTCACTTTTAAAATTTGCGTACTGATGCACTACTAACAAAAATTTGGTGTGTCGTGAACATGCGTAAACAGTCAATACCTCAGTTTCAGGTTTTACAAATCTAATCAGAACATGAATTTGATATCACTTACTTCCTGAGCATTAAGACAGAGAAACTGGAGCCTTTGTGGCACTTCATTCATTGCCATCATCCTTGTCAACAGCTGCAAGTCATATGCAGGTCCTGCTGATTCATCTGAACAAATGTACGTATAGTTGTAATAATGTACAGTATATGCATTGAGTGCAAAACCATGGTTTAGTACTAGGCCCGTCAGTGTTGTTAGAGTTCAGAAGAATTGTTGGGGCAGGCGTTTATTAATATATAGTTGTGTAGCGCAATGTCAGCGCAAGGAGTGGGATGCAATACCATGATAGAGCTGAGCCATCACCTAGGTTCATTTAAAGGAGGGATTAAAACCTAACTTAACATGAATTGTATGTTAATGATATAAATTGCACTTATCAACTCACTTGCTTCTGCACCTATCAGGTGATTTTCCTCCTCTTCTACAATTCCAACTGAAAAGGGAATGTGATAATTCAAACCACTGTATTGCCATTGGATTGTCATTTAGAGTACTGGACATTGAACTTTTTGAACATTAATTCGCACGTAACCATGGACAGGTTTAATAATGTTAAGATTGTACTTTGCTGTGAAATACTGTGAAACTTTGCAATTCTGTTAAGTTCCTTGGCCTATCTGTATTTCTGTTCAAAAAACTTCCTGATCATAAGGTGTTTATTGGGAATGACGGCTTAATTACTTCTTCGTTCTAGTGTTCTTTATAATTATACAAGTTGTCTCTTGACACTTATGCTTTAATTATGTGCAATCGTGGCACTATATTAATATCATCACAGGCTCTCAATAAAACATGAATTAACTATATATTTTATATTTTTCCTACCAGTACAGTATTGGTAAGGAGCATCTGCCTTTACCTTGTGTTGCTTGATGGGCAATCTGATTAGCGTCCTTTGTCACTGCAACACTCGTTGATATTGAATCTATAAATCAAACCCCCCCCCAAAATGAAAGTTGCTGATTATTTTTTATGGAACTTCGAAATAAGAGGAATTAGTTTGTGACCAACACTACCGAGTACCTATTCGTTTCTCTTGTTTGAATATTGATGCCAAAATAATTATTAAGTCAAGCAAATCAAGACCATTGATACATCCAGCTGTCATAGTGCTTGTTTACTATATTGTGACTTACTATAAAATGTTTCCACAATCTTTTCCACCTTCCATTGTACAGAATCTTTCAAAAGAAAGTAAAAAAATCATTGTCTATCACCGAATAACTTGCAAATATACAGTTGTAATTTATACTCACTCTCTGACTTATCCTCTCTGTCCCAGCAAGGACATCAGCCGTCAGAAGTGAAGCACTTAATTTGCGTAATCATTGTCTTAATGGTTAATTTTTAGATCTGAAGTCTAAAGATATATTAAATGCCTGTAAATCATACATATATTTTCCAAATATGACAACTTCAGCTTATAAGTAGACATGTTATCATGATAGAAGATCTACCTGTACAACTGGGCACTCGGGTTGTAGTGGACAAGAAGAGTGGCATCCCCAAATCATCATCGCTGACATCACCTAATTAGTCAGTGAAATATACATTTAAGAACCTATAATCTCGTAATTGCAACACAACTATAAATTATTTTACCAACAAGTACATTGTAACAAGTGTTAAGACATGTTCTTTACCTGTAATAAATAACGCCAGTTCTTTTGAATTTGGATATGGCATCTGTTTGGGTTCTGTCAGATGTTTTGTTTGGGGAAGGAAGGTGTTACACATCCAACCTTTTTGTATGGGTGAACGCTGTCTGGGTTCTAAATGTAATGCTGCGTGATTATAATCATCACTACGTGGAAAATTTATGGAAACCGTTGTTTGAAGGAAATGTAGTTAGAATTATACAGGAAAAATTACATTGTGAGCTCTATATTTATATTACGGGTATTGCTGCAATTTAATAACGGGTGTTACCTATGATATATTTGCCCAAAAAAGCTTAGCTTGATGTACGGTTACTAAACGCATTGCCTATTAATTCCTGAGAATAGGACAATCACATGACTTTTGGAGGGCATATAGTTTATTTGTGGCCTGAGTAGCATCATTTGCGCCCGAGCGCGAAGCGCAAGGGCGCAAATGATGCTACGAGGGACACAAATAAATTATATGACCGACAGGAGTCATGTGATTATCATTATTATCAATACACAAGGCCAAATCGTACAAATTCATTTAATAAGAAAAAAATGTTTAACAGAGATGTAGCATGAAACTATGGTATGGAAAGTTGTTGCTACAATACGATCAGCTAAACAAGAGCCAAATAAAATTCCTTTTTGTTTACAATAAAATGTCAAATATAATCTAGTTTAAAAAGATTGGTAACAATGATTAGCAAAAAGACAGTTTATATTTAAAAAAATAATAGTCTTCCCGTTCACAGGCAATGGACTCAGCTGCAGGGCCGTTAATGCATTAACGGCCCACTAGGAGTCATTTGCGGCCCGCAAAGCGCGTGTTTTCAAGAGGGCGGTTTTCAATTTGGCCGCGTGTCTTGATAATAATACTGTTTTATTACCGTAGCTTCATCTTGGAAACAGCAAACGGGGACCAGACAATACACGTTGTACGCAACGCTAAACTGGCTGAAGGGAAACTTTTGGAGACAAGCCAACGCCTGCCAACTAGCCTGCAACAAATACTGGTCAAAATGGAAATTTTAGAGCCAATGCTGGTTAAATAAATAAATAAAAATTATATAAAAAAAGAAAAAATAGAATTTAATATTTCACCGCTGAATGGAAAAAATCTTTGTCACCTTATTGAAACTACTTTATTCCTACACAACAAGTTAATGATTTAGCTAATTAATTACACGTTAGTTATCAATGATATGTAAATGAATAACTATTATTCACCGAAATGCGAATTCACATAGGCGTTGCAGACAGTCGCGTTAGTTTTGTTGCAAGTAAAATTGATAGTTTAGTGGGCATTGAAATGATTGCATTTGTATTTCACAAACATTGAATCGTTACTGTATAAGTGAGAGAATAAACTTGTGGTCATTGATATATGTGTTGTTTATTGCTGAGTTGAAGTAACGGTTTCATCTCCGATTAGGGGATTTAGTTTCAAAAGATACTGTGTGCTGCGTCGGTGGGAAAGTGAAACACTAAAGTAAATTATCAACCACATGGTGGATAAGGTAAATAAGCCACCGTAAAAGATTCGAAAACCGGCGTGTCGAGTCTTAGCACTTCGTCAGAGTGAATCCTTGGTGATCTCCTGTTACAT
This sequence comes from Ricordea florida, assembly GCA_949710005.1. NCBI lineage: Eukaryota > Metazoa > Cnidaria > Anthozoa > Corallimorpharia > Ricordeidae > Ricordea > Ricordea florida. Next base: position 12,014,090 of record OX453285.1, on the reverse strand, counting down.
GCTCTTCTGATGCAACAACTGTATTGACTTAATTGGAACAAACGGAGTAACGAAAATGCCAATTGACCCTATTAGAAAGAGGTGGGTGGGGTGGGAGGAGGTGAGGGAGAAAGGAAGAGGGTATGTTTGTGGCTTAACCCGTTAGTCGGATTAATTTAGTTTTTCAACTGCACCGAGTGATTTCCGAACACTTATCTACATCAGACCTTTAAGAACCATTTTCAGTTGCTATCCTTTCTACGACTATGAAGAGTCTTAAAGGTCTTACGTGTTGATATAGATCCAACTTTTAAAAGTACATTTCCAGTTGAAGGCATTAAAAATTTCGAACTCAAAAGACGAAGTTTGTATAAATATAAGCAGCCAAGACTCTTAAAAGTTTGAACATTTAATACTCTTAAAGTTGGAACTTAAGGTCTCTAAAAGTTCGAACTTTTAGGACTCTTATATTTCGTACTTTTACGACCCTTAAAGTTCGAACTTTAAAGACTCCTAAAGTGCGAAGTTTGAATTACTTTTAGGACTCTTTACAGCTCGAAATTTTAAGCCTCTTAAAGTTCGAACGTTTAGGACTGTTAAAGTTCGAACTTTTAGAGCTGTTAAAGTTCGAAGTTTTAGAGCTGTTAAAGTTCGAACTTTTAGAGCTGTTAAAGTTCGAACTTTTAGGACTCTTAAAGTTCGAACTTTTAGAACCGTTAAATTTCGAATTTTTAGAGCTGTTAAAGTTCGAACTTTAAGGACTGTTAAAGTTCGAACTTTTAGAGCTGTTAAAGTTCGAACTTTAAGGACTGTTAAAGTTCGAACTTTTAGAGCTGTTAATGTTAGAACTTTTAGAGCTGTTAAAGTTCGAACTTTTAGGAGTCTTAAAGTTCGAACTTTTAGAACTGTTAAATTTCGAACTTTTAGAGCTGTTAAAGTTCGAACTTTTAGAACCTTTAAAGTTCGAACTTTTAGAACTGTTAAAGTTCGAACTTTAAGGACTGTTAAAGTTCGAACTTGAAGGACTGTTAAAGTTCGAACTTTTAGGACTCATAAAGTTCGAACTTTTAGGACTGTTAAATAGAACTGTTAAATAATTGTAACAGTTGAAGTTGTTGTAATTATATAGGGCAATTTAAAGTAATTGTATGATGCAATTTTATATAGGGGACTTTGCCCAGCTGCTGATATTGATCCAATAATTACAAGAAATGAAAAAGTACAAAAAGTGAAAATGATAAATAATAATAAGTAAATACATAAATTGAGGTTTTATCCCTCATAGGAAAAACCATTATGATTCCTTTAAACACTAGCTTCTCGAGGTTTTGCTGGAGTCGTATTTCTAGTTGTACGTATTATTCTTGCTGGTATTATATAATGACAATGTGAATATTGGGGGAAATATGAGGTTTCCAGTTACTCAAGTTTATATTGTTTTTGACTTTACGATAAGCTTAAATATATTGCGATTTACAGGGGAAAATATTTACAACAGAGAATTCCCCACGCTTTGCATGGAAGCTTTAATCCTTTCATTATAACCAACAAAGAAGCACATATAAATGGAAATATAACAGAGGGTAACATTAAGAATAACAAGGTAACCTCCGCCAGACAACTGTCACTGGAAACGAATGACAATCAAAGGCATTTCATGAACTATTGCTTGACCCATCCAGGCAGGTATTCTTGTGCAGTAGACTCTTTTCTTGCACTTGCTTTTGCTATTTTTAGAGATTCATTACAACATATTGAGCGTAATGAGGTTTTTGAAACCTTATATGAAGCATGTTTACAAAATTGTAATGTGGATACAGATATGAGCCTTATTCGAGAACCTGTGTGGTCCTATTTGAGACAGCGTTGCAACTCATTTGCTTCAATGTCTGCACATGCTGTATTTAGTGACAGATTTACCTTAAAAACAGTTGGAACTATGAACCAGCAGTTGGAATCACTTTTTCTCATACAGCAGAAAAATCAGTCAGTTTGTTTTTCCTGCAACAATGCAATTGTCAAAAATACATATTCATTATTTATATTACTTGCCAAAATTTGGGTCACAGCCTATTTGAAAATTGTGTTTGTGATGCAATACTTCCAAGTAGCAGAGCACTTTTTGTGATTTGTGTCAACAGCATTCTGGGGTTGTTTCAGTGCTGCAACATTTTGTTACACTTCCAAAATTTCTGCTTGTAGAACTTTCATTGACCTATATCAGTCAATAATAGTCAATATACTTTCCCCTCTCTGTGGATGTATTAGGTGAAGGTTATGAACTCAAAGGCATGGTACGTTGTATAAGTCATCATTTCACAATAGCTGTAAAGTTGATTTGTGTGTTTCAGTCAGAAGTTTTTCCTCAATTCAGGATCTTTTGAATAGTTATCCCAATGGTTGGTTTTTTGCTGTATTTGGAAAGTCGTTATGTACAGTTCCAAATGATTTACAGACAGATTTAATGCCTTACCAAACATCTCTTTTAGCTGACAAATGCCATAAAACTGTGGAACGTGTATCACAACCTCAAGAGCCTGAAATGTGTTACATATCTGGCAAATTCAACTTCTCTCCATGTCAAACTGAGCATAAACTAAACAAGATATATGTAATGAGAAGAAAAGAAGACGATAAGAGATAATGAGAAATTACAGAGCAAAAATAAAATTTAAAAAAGTACGTGAAACTGATAGGAGGCTTAAGTTAGATGCACAAAAAAGTTACATGAAGGAATACAGAAAAAAAATCAGCTAATACAAATGACATAGACAAATTGCAAAAACAGAGCTAAACAAAACAACTACAGCAGGCAGTATGTAAAGAAAAAACTATTATCCATGAATGAAACCGAAGAACTGGAAAAAAAGACCAAGAAAAAAAAATTACATGAAGGAATACAGGAAAAAAAATGAAAAAATCCTGAAATGCCTCCATGTATAAAAAGCAAATTGTTGACAATCAAACTGCAGTTACAGCAGGAACAAAGTTGGCCAATAAAAGGCCAAAACATTGTTCTGTATTAAGTTATGATCAGTATTTTATCACTATTTGATGCTATGAAGTATGGACAGCTACATGATCAAGAATGGGCAGCAGTAAATACTGTATGAAGAAGTTTCATGAGTCCATGATTTTCAAAATCTGGGATTTCCAAGTTTGCCATGAGGCATGGGCATTGTCAGTACAAAACAAAAAGGTAGCACAATATATTCAGACAAATGATTTTAATGAGCAATCCACACTTGTACAACAGGCATATTGGCATCAGGTACATCAACATTTCACAGCAGAGGAAATAAATGCAATGCCTTCGTGGATAAACATAAAGAAAAACAGAAGTAGTTCTCAATCTTTATGCTCAATAAGAATTGTACATATACTTTTAGTGAAATGCGGCGAGTAGCTTATGATATTGTTTTCAATCATTTTAGTAGCAGTAAAATCCTTTACGCCTTCTTATTATGAGCGTTGCAGGAACAGGAAAAAGTTATGTAATTGATTCTTTTAGGAATTTGCTGTCATGCACCTCCTCGTCCCAGGAGTTCTTCCTGAATCTGGGAAGTAGCTTCTGTCTCTTCTTGGGGCACCTGACGGATGCTCTTCCCTTACTGTTGGCCTCCTGGTTTTCCTGCTGTGTAGTTGTTCAGCTGGATACATCCTCACTCTTGTCTTGCACTAGTCCCTGGAACCAGTCTGCGTGTTCTGCGCCAGAGTACTTCCAAAGGCGGTCTCTGTGTACCACTTTCGGCTTTTTCTGAGGGCCCCGCTGAATCCTGTAAACAATGTCATTAAGCTGTTCTACAACAACGTATGGCCCCTCCCATGGCCGCCTCAATTTTGGCGGATGTCCCTTTTTCCTTAGGATATAGCCTTAAAATGGCATTTCAAGTTGATTATAGTGTATCACTTTCATTTTTGTTTGAAGTATTTGTAATCTATAAGTAGCACCTGAACCATTTTCAGGTAGCTCTCGTGCTTGTGGAATTTTTATATGAACTCAAGAAATTTTGTACATTCAAGAACCTCGTTAAGAACCATACTGCACTCATATTTATGTGAAAAATGTAAGTCTTTATTCTGTAAATACACGTATTTTTGTAACTGCAACCACAGCGTTTTTGTTCCTGTTTTCCCCTTGTTTCTATTGGAGGCTGATCCACTTATTTTTATGGCTCCAAGCGAAGAAAGCAGAGTAGTTTTGTTAGAACAATATCACTGCCATGGCAGTGAGTAAACACAAAGCTATCTTTTTTTGTCTCTGAAATCTCACAATGCGTTCAATGACAGAGGGGGCTCGAGTGGACTTCCAATTGTACTTATAAGCCGCTATTTTCTTGCGAATGATTTTGCTGCCAGCACGTGTGTGCGTGCTAAACGCGTCTTAACATTAGTTTTGCGCGGAGTCTCGACTAACATACAGTAACGTCTCCTAGAGAATTTTGAACAATAACAAAAGGAAGAAATGAAATTTCTAATTCCTGAATCAAACAAGCTATGACAAAACGTATCTGATTATAGGAAATTTCATCACAAAGTGCGTTGTGTATTGTGCGGAGCTTGTTGTCTTCATTCGATAGAATGACAGCCTTCACCCACTGGAATACTTCGGGGGCTGCTTCAAGATATCCAGCCAGCATTTCATGGTCAATGTGCCTTCTTGCGGCTAGACAATCGGTTCAGCACTGATCACAGCTGTCTGCGATTGTGTCGGTAGGTTCGACCACCCAACAACCACATAAGATCTCTTGCCAATCATTTTCTAGCAAACAGCTCCTGACCTTTTGGCCTCTTCATCCTGACAGTCTGTCCAGGTTGTAACTCAGGTAATGCTGTAACTTTCAGGTTGTAGTACAAAGCCTGCTTTTGCTTAGAGTTAATCAGTTTATCTTGCACATCCTGTGGGGGTACTGACTTACGATACAATAGTCTAGGAGGGCAAGATATGGGTCAAACTTTCCACGCACAGCCTTCCTCATGATGTTTTCACAGATTTTTACTGCACTTTCAACCTTTCCGTTACTTTGGGGGTTCCGTGGAGAGGAAGTGATGTGTTGAAAGTGCCAGTCACTTGCAAACTTTGCAAACTCTGCAGAAGCACATTGCGGTCCATTGCTGGCTAAACTGCATTTTCAACTTCTCAATAACAGTTCTGGAATCTGTCACGTTTAGCTTATCCACCTTCAAGAAAGAAGAATAATAAACAACAGTAATCAGGTACTGGTGCTGATCAAACAAGAACAGATCCGTGCCAACCTTTTGCCAAGGCCTTTGTGAGTGTAGAATGTTACTCACAGAATATCGTTTCATCCCACATTAGGACAGAAGATTCTTAACGCGCTTAATAATGCTACAATAAGGATGTAAACAAAGTTTATTGAAGTGAAGCGATGAGACGTTAATAATGTTGGAAATGAGGCGATGCGTAGCGAAACGATGAATAGTGTAAAAGAGGAAAGCGATGTACAAAGCGATATAAAGCGGTTTCGAAAAAACTTTTTAAAAAAGGTAGATACAGTGAAAACTATAATTAGACTAACTAGAAAGTACCTTAAACTATGAAAACAAACTTTGGATATCTTTAATACGATGCAAAATAACATAAACGTAACATGCACAAAGTGAAAAGGCTTACTTCTGTCTCTACATTAGGGATTTCACAGCGTTGATGTTGAGCCTTACTTTTGATCTTAACATGGTGACACGTTGACTATAACTGAAAAGTTTCCTGAGCATGTTCGACAGAATGCTACCTAATACAAAGGAAAATAGATTTCTTTGTTTGTAAATCATACATAGGCAGGTATATCTGCAGTGAAAGACCACAAATGCTAGAGATAATAACACGAAAGAAACTACAAAGGGATTGAAAGGAAATACGGAAAACCAGAACAATTCTCCAGTAACATTCCCGGTCCCTTAAACACTACAAGCTGTTTAACGCTATGTACTCGAAATTGGCAAAAACTAAGTGGAAATCTTAACTGCAATAAATTCATTGAAGCTTAAAGCTTATAACGCATTAAAATAAGTTAATATTCAAATAATGTTCATTCCTTACTGTCTGCTTGGACTTGTCTGCAACTTCCTCAATGTCTTGAGTAGCATCCATCAATTCATCTGCGGTCAGCATAAGGATGAGCTTGTTTACCGATCTATGCAGCTCCGTTGAATGCGTTCTAAGGACGACACTTGTGACGAGACCTTTAAAATCTGAGTGTACAGTGGTAACTACGCCCATAGGCCAAACATTGCGGGGTACATTTTCATCTTTAACTAGAATGACATCATCGACCTTCAGGTTGCGTTTTACTTTGTACCACTTGGTCCTCTGTTGAAGCGTTGGTAAATACTCCCGTTTCCATCGTGACCAAAACAGGTTGCAGAGGTACTGAACACGACGACAACGTTGGCACATGTAGACATCATTGTGTTGGAACTTACCAGATGGTGGCAGGACAATGCTTGTCTTCATTTTCAGGATCTGGTTGGGTGATAGAGGGTAAGGGTCGTTAACATTGCTTGAGATAACAGTCAGCGGTCTTGAGTTGATAATAGATTGAACTTCAAACATAAGGGTCTCTAGGCATTCATCGTCTAAATGATTTCAGTGTTCTCGTAGCAGGGTATCTAGAATGCAATGTGTGGTTCGTATTTGTCTTTCCCAGATTCTGCCCATATCGCTTGCAGCAGGGGGGTTGAATTTCCAGTTGATGTTCTGCTGGCAAAGTTGTTCCGTGATTTTGTTCTGATCCATCGCGTTGATAGCCTCACAAAGCTCTCATCTTGCACCAACAAAATTGGTACCATTGCCACTTCTTATTTCACGTACTGTACCTTCATGGGCGATGAAGTGACGAAGTGCGTGTAGGAAGGAGTCCGTATCGAGGGAATGGGCGACTTCAATGTGAACAGCTCTGCTTACAAGGCATGTAAACAGTGCCCCATACGTTTGCCTTCCGCTTAATCTCCTCTGCTGTAGCAGAATGAAATGTTTTTACTGCAACAGGATTGCCCCTGTATAACATCTTGCTGCAACAGCCAAACACACCAGAACCAAGATTTACCTTAACCTCCATTCCAGATTCATCTTTTGGGTAATCCAGAAGGGAACGGTCAATTTCCAAGATGGATTCACATGTTGCTTTTGTAATGACCTACATTTTGAATTTTTTTCCCTTACCATTTCCTGACCTGTGGCAATCGTTCTAAGTCATTTTGCTAAATTTTGTTCGCCAATTTCATTATGTAATCGCTTGCTCATGTCCTGTATACTTAAAATGAGTCTTTGTTTCTATCGATAACAAATTCAATTTCCAATCTAACTTGATGGTCCTTGCTGATTCCTTTGCTTTTTTGAGCGAGCAGTTGTTGTCTTAGCTGCGATGTCTCTTGTTATCGTCCTTACCGTCGTTTCTCAATCTCTGCTTTGAGTCGCGGCTTCCCGTGTGCCGATTTTTTGCGGCATTCAAACTTACTCGATGACGATCTCTCACCATTCTTTCTTGTATATGTCAGAGATCTTCTTGCTGGGATGTACTTCCAAGACGAGTGAAATCGGTTTCCACAAAATTCACATTATTTTCAAAACATCATTCAAGGAATTCGCAATGGCGGAATTTCACATGGAGTAATGTTGCCAGGTAACCTGACCTGCGAACAGACACCTTTAAAATATATATATATATATATATACATATATAAAAACTCTCGGCTCGATTTACTCAGGCTTGCGAACCACGTGGTCTGACCGAAAGCGACACAATTAGTAACCTTGCTACGCTCTGCCTTCGGCCTCGCTTCGCGAGGAACAAAGAAAAAACTTCTTGTACCTGTTGCAGAGAATGTGTCATGAATGGTGGCAACTCAATTTGTCCTTTTTTATTAGAGAAGCCACCTCTTCTGTGCGGCCCTTATAATCCTTATTTTGTTCTACTAAGAAAAAAAATACATTCCATGTGAAAACTAAATTCTTAAACAGCTACAACTATAATGTAAAGTTTACCACTACCACTACTAATAATAATATTACTAACGATATTGAATGATTATTATTTGGTAGCAAAATACCATGGGATGTACGCCCCTCTGCTCCGCTGGTACTTCGCCCACGGTTTAGTTGTCACCGCGGTGTACCGGACGATCAACTACAAACCGCAAAAGATCTTCGGCTGCTTCGTCGACCAAGTAACAGAAGCTCGACGAGAAGGGGATACCAACAAGGACAAAGCACTATTCGCCGACCTGTTTAAACTGCTGGGTAATAGTTGCTACGGCAAGTTTATCGAAGGGCTGGAGCGCCAGACATTGGTCTCCTACACAGCCGACGAAGCGGTGGTCGATCGTGCTCTCCGCTCTTCCTGGTACGAACACCTCGTCGAAATAGGTTCCGCCTACGAGATCCACAGGAGGAAGCAGAAGATCGAGATCACCCGCCCGTTCCAAATCGGGATCACCATGTACCAGCTAGCCAAGTTGCGTATGCTAGAGTTCTATTTTGATTTCCTCGACTATTTCGTCGATCGGAAAGACTTCGAGCTGATCCAGATGGATACCGATAGCCTGTACATGGGCATCGCCGGGAAAAACCTGGACGACGTCGTCCGCCCCGAGCTCCGCGAAGAGTTCGAGGGCTGCAAAAAGAAATGGCTGGCTTGGGATAAATGGAGCGGACGGACGCCGGGCCTGTTCAAGCTCGAGTTCGAGGGCACCCGGGCCATCGCTCTATGCAGCAAGGCGTACTACGTCGACAGCGAAGGAAAAAGCAAAACCTCGGCGAAGGGGATGTCCAAGAAAGACAACGATTTGACCTGGGGTCGATACAAAGCAACCCTTGATGGAGCGCTCGACCGGGCAGAAAACCGGGGATTCCGAATGGACCACGGAAAGATGACAACTTACCACCAGGAGAAACTCGGGCTCTCCGCCTACTACGACAAGAGACGGGTGCTACCTGACGGGATTCACACCGAACCCCTTGAGTACACTTTCAAGGGGTAATTCGGTATTCCACGGCACTACCTGCAGCTCCTCGCGGACAAAGCCTCGTTTGGGTCCTCTCTGAGATAGTAGACCACAGGCTCGCCAGGCCGAACAATCGCGCGCTCTTGCTCGACAACCTCGAGGCTCCAAATTGGATCAGTTGCACGTCTTCGCCCACCCTCCTGTTCACCAGGCTGGTATAAATATCGTACGCTGGCGTCAGAGGAAAGTCTCTCTTCCAACAAACCAACCGCCCTCCCCGGTACAACAGCGGAAGGTTTTTGTACCACCGATTTGGATTTGATGGCATCCTGCAGTTTTTTTCCGATCAACCGCGTCGGTTCGTTGTTCAAAGCCGCGACAACCGCAGGCACCCGAACCACCCACTGTACCGATCTTTCTCCTTCGGGAAGAAGCATCTCCTGGGCGTACTGGTAACCGAGCAACCGCTCGGCTAGAGTCCTGTTGAACCTCTCAACGATCACTTGGCCTCGGTGGATATCCACGCGGCCGCGCCGGGCTTCGGTGTTGTGGCGAGCCAGTAGCGGCAAGACAGCTCCCATGAACTCTTTTCCCGGGTCGACTTGAAGTAGCTTGGTCCAGGACAAAGGGCTTCGCTTGTAGATGCGCTCCAACGCTCCCGCGACTTCTCTCGCTTCCTTGGAAGCCAAAGGTTCAGCCTCCTTGTAGCGCGAGGCAACATCTACGACGGTGAGAGCATACTTGTAAAGCTTCCGCCCTCGCCCAGGTCGGTCGTGGGGAAGAAATAGAAGATCGGCCTGATGAACCTCGTTTGGTGTTGAGACATTGAAGCTTCGGCCTTGGTATGCGCTGTGGAGGCGGGAGGTAGATCTGCCAAATTGCCTGTTTTTCTAGCCACTCCCGGGCGGTATCTTCAGAGATGCCAGCCGCGTCCGCCAACTTCTTCGACGCGGCGTGCCCCTTCCAATAGCCCTGAGGGCTGTAGTAGATCTTTTCCATTGGTCTATAGCTCCATCGCAAAAAAAGCTATTGTGGTCTCACAGCCATCGGCTAGCAGCATATCCAATGGCGAGCATCCCACCACCTACATAGGCTAGTTCACCCGTTCGCTGGGAACTCGAAGGGCGGTAATAATTGCTCCATTGCAGGGCATCAACTGCTGTGGGACGAGGATGGGTTTGGGTGTACAGATCGAGGGCGCGGTTCGTTGCAGCTGTGTCTTGGTCAGCGCGATTTCGCAGGCGTTCCTGCTCTGCTTCCCAATCAGCCAGCTTCTCGCGGCGTTTCTGAAAGTCAGCCCAGTCGGCCTGGTACTTCTCCAAGGCTTTGTCGTGGCGCTTCCGTTCTGCAGCCATTGCATCGGGACCTTTACCAGATACGACCCACCTACGAACGCCGTAGCATTCAAGATAGCCCCACCCACCATAACTGCTATGCTTACCATCTCTACTCAGCTGGGATTATCTTTTTATCGACTAAGTACTGTCTAGCGGCAACGGCTCCCGAGAGAACTGCAACCCACTTCGCGTAGTTTTCAATTGACGCGGCAGGGTCCGAGGTCATAGGTGTTTTGAGAACTTTTTTCCCCACCCAACCAATACCTGCAGCAATGCCTGTCAGAGTTGCCGCTTCGACAACAGTGGCGACGACTTTGTTGTCCATCGAGTCTATACCTAGCCAAAATTTATTCCATAATTCTACGAGGAGACGCTGCAGGACGCGGGGTTTCGGCTGGTGGTTGATGACGCTTTGGAGGCTGCTCCGTGTGCTTGAGGTACAGGCTATACAGAGTGACCAAGAGGCTCCCTGCGACAATCAGGATGCCCTAATTGACAGAGCTCCAGCTTGTCGTAGCTCGGTGTGATTCCTCGCGCTCGCTATCTCTCTCGTGGTCCTGCTCTCGAGCCAGGGCCTTACGAGCTGCTTTGTTTCTAGCCGCGAGGGCACGACCAGCCGCGACCTTCTTAGGATCCTTCTGTTTAGTCGGTTCTCCGGGAGCGGTCGGTGCTGTAATACGATCTTCTTCTTCCATCACTTTCAGACAAGGCTAACAGAAACAAGATACTATACAAACATCAAAAAAAAAATGCCAGCATCTCCCAGCAAAACTACTAGTGTTCGCTGGCATCTGCAAGAGGATCGCTAGCATTTTCTGTGTGGCAACCTACATGAGCCAGTGCAGCCACTAGTGCCACCAATCTCCCCCCGTTGACAGCGATCCAGCTGGCTCCATAGCTCAACTCACGTCGTATCAGAGCATCCTGCTGGAGGTCTGTTAACAATGCCTGCTCGGAATCCAGCTGCTTACCTACTGCTCCCAACACACAGTTTACCACCTTGCACGCGACCTTCAAAACCCCGCTAGAGAGACTTTGGTCGACCTGCCTTCTGAGGGTCGTCTGGTAACGAAGATGGAGCGAAGCAACCTCCTTCCTCGAGAGCTTGTGGACGTCGCCCAACGACAGCTCCTTACCCAAGTACTCCTTGGTGTTACCGGAGGCCGCCAGAATAGCCAGTGCCTCCCGTTCTTCCCGAGCATCGTCTACGGCGGGCTCGCTGGGGATGGAGCATAGCCCTTCCTCGCGGAGAATTTCATCCAGCACGTTTCCTTCGACGTCATCCATGATTATATATCTCCCGAAACAATTTTGCTGGGAGCTGGGATTTCTAGCACAATATCAAATGGATGACGGAGACGGAAGCAAAGTCTGGCGTACGGATACTCCTTGAGCGCGGATAGCATTTGTTGCCGCTCCTCCTTGGGATGTCCTACCCCGTAGTTTTCCCAAAGTATTTTCCCATCGAGCTCGCTAGGGCTGTAAAACGTCAACGTCGCGGCTACATTCTCCCGGAAGGCTTTTGCCACGCTCGTGTACTGTTGGGTCAGGAGCCATACTGAAAAATTCTTGTGCCAGCCAGAGAAAGCCAGCTCTACGAGAGCGCTGCGTTTTTTTTTTGATGTCTTCGCTGGCGGCGCAGTCGTCCAGAATAAGCAAAACCTGGCCACGCCCTTCGAAGACCGCGGTGCAAAGCCGAAGACATTTCTCAATTTCACCGCCCGAGTTCCCTGGTGCCAGGGCTACGAAGCCGGGGTCTTTGTTGGCAAATCCCCGATATGTTTTGTTGTGGACGTACATCGGGCAAATCAAACAAACAATGTGGAACCTCCCTCGAAAAGGCCCGCGGAGAGCTTCGACGACCAGTCTCAACTTCCCGGAAGCTGTTGGACCGACTATAAGCAGGCGGCCGGGTATCAAATCGGTGAGAAAGTCCATCTCAGCTATATAGAGAGTGGCGATTAATAGTAGGCGACTTGGCTACCAAGGTCGAATGCTGCGTCGCCTAGGAGGAAGACGTGGCAGTTGGCATTACCACCGCCGCCGGTCTTTCGATAGATCCGGAACTGAAGATTTTTTCCGGGACTGAGGGCTGCTTGTCCGTCGCCGTGCACAAGGTGGTCGTGTGCCGTGCGGAGATCGATGAAGATCCCGTATTTGTCATGGAAGAACCCAGTAGGCTGGACCACCGTGGTGTTACCTGGAGGGTGGACCAACCATTCTGCCCCAGCTCGCGCGGTCTCCCAAATGTCTGCGGGGAGCATGCCGCTGGGGTACAACGTGTTGGGGATGCCGAACAGGTCGAACTCAACTTTTGTCACGCCTGGGTTCGGAAAGGCTTCGCTGTTTCGCGCTCCTGCGGGGAACTGGTTGACGAACAGGAACAGGACCCCCACAAAGCTTTTGAGTTGCACGGGGATGTTGTCCGTGAGAATTGCCTCAGTGGCCTTCGCAAAGGAGATCGCTTTGTAGTGCGAGATGTGGTTGTAGAGAACCACGCTTGGGACGTGCTGCGCGTAACCGGGGGACTCAATCACCTGATACACCATTTCTATGTTTTTGAACGTGTGGCTGCCAATCTTGGTCGCATCCGAGCTTACTATGACATCTTTGGCGGCGGCGAGTGTGATCTCCAACCGAATTGGCGGAAGACTCACCGTATGGAGAATGCCATGGGTGCGAAGGAGCTACAAATCAAGTGGGAGCCGATACTTTGGGAAGGCCTCGGCAATTGCTAGGTCCCCCGCCACATCGCCTTTGTCTCCGGCCTCTGAGCTGATTTTATTGACCGCGGTTGTCTGGATCCCTTGCTCGATACGGTTAGCTCGCTCTTTGGTGGGAAGCCACAGGTCGGAGAACACTCCAACAAGGTCGGCCCGCTCCAGGTCCTCTGGGGTCTTATCGCCCATCTTGATGATTCTTCGCCGAATCAAACAGCGGCCAAGGTTGTCTACGACGCGATTGTTGGCGTGCTTCGACGATCCGCCTAGCGCCACCTCGCCTACAAGGGCTAGAGTGTCTGGGACTAGGACGGTGTCGACTGGAAGTCTGGGAATGTCAACGTAAAGAATCTCTTTGTGGTTCGCCGAGCTCGGGTTAAAGGTCAACCGGTGGGTGACGCGCTTTCCTTTTGCGGCCATCAAAGTTCGCAGCTCCTCCCGCGGGTCAAGCTTCTTGGAGATGTACGCCATTTTTACTTATCTTGTATGTATGGGTCAGAAACAAAATGGATATCAACCCTGATGAGATGGACCCTTTGCTACCCCCTGATGAGCCTGATGACGACCCTGATGAGCCCGGTGGCGCTGAAGGTGGCGATGAAGGCGGAGAGCAAATCGGGATGTATGACTTAAGACCGCGAAGACCTGGGGCACGTCCGCGTGAGCCTGACACAGCAGAAACGTCGTTGTCGACCGACCCTGCTACCGGGGAGCCGATCGATACAAGTGAGCTGACTATAAACCCCTATGATAGGAGACCAATCAGTAAAAAACTCCTGTCCGATGCGAAGGAAGAGTTAGAGAGCGAATATCCCAAAGCTAACGGATACGAAATCGGTATTGTCGGTGGGCGTATTATGATTCGTGTGTGGGAGGGGGAAAATAAGACGTGGCGACCACTGCGCAACTTGGATGGTAGTTTTACGCAGAACTTCTCTAAAGAATTGAAAGAAGTTCTAGGACCCTCCGTCGATGAGATGATTGAAAAACATAACACCACAATAGAAACCCTTGAGCAGCAAAATCGAAAGGATGAGGACATGAGAGTCGCCCCCGATATTTCACCCGAAGATAGACGTGCGGCGGAGGCCCGGATTGCAGCGCGCGCGGAAGAGATTCAAGAACTCGAGCTTGAAAGAGAATCCTTGGAAGAGCGAATGTCTCTGCGGGACCGCGTTCGAGCCATTTTCTAGACGTACGGTATAGGGGTCCTGGGGGTTCTCGTAGCGGCTGGGACGGTCATTGGTGTTATCTTGGGGGCTTTACAGCGGGGACTCGCCGGTGTAGCGCAGGGGGTAGGCCGAGGGTTGAAGGCCATCGGAAAAAAGATCGGGGACCTTCTCCCTGGAGCCATAGGCGCCATTGTCTCGTTCCTCTTCCGCACGGCTGGAGAAGTTGTTGGTTTATTAGCCAAAAACGCCTGGCTTTTGATCGTAGCTGTGGTCGTGTTTCTCATCGAGCGCTACAAGAAGAAGTCTACCTAAACAACCACCAAGTCGCACCTGCGGCCACAACAGTGACTGCAGCTAAATTTCGCTCGTGCGCGGATGGCGCGACGGGGGCTTTAGTTTTCAGGACAAGTGGGACTGGGGGTTCTATTTTCAGCGTTGTTTCCGATACAAGGGGGACTGGGGCTTTTGTTTTCGGGACAAGGGGAAGTGGGGCTTTTATTTTCGGCGTGCGGCGTTGTGTCCGCTCGTTCACACGCGGATTGACCCCGAAAATCATATCGCTGGTCGCTTTCTGGAGCTCATTGTTGTACCCGAGAACGCTGTCTGCATTGATAACAAGCCGGCTGGGGAGCAACCAGAGCCCTGGGGCCACGGCCAGATTCAGCTGCGCCCGGGCGTCGGACAGAGCTCGTTGATAGTTCTGGATTCCGACGGCGATATCGTTTACTACGATGATCTCCTCAAGTAGTTGACGGAACATTTGACCAGTCTCAACAGCACTGCCGCTCGCCCCTACGATAGTGGACCGTGTTTTGACTTGTGAGCCAAGAACACAATATACCAAAGGCTCGATACTCCGATTGAGACGACCCATGCCTGCCTCAGTCAATCCTTCACCCTTTTTCGGTGAAAACCAGCTGTATTGCGCTCCGCCGTGGGCATCGTTACGGATAAAGGCCAACAGATTACCTTGATTCTTTTTCCCACCCTCATCTGAGAAGAGGTTCAATCTATCTGGCCATGTGTTGGACTCGGTGTCATAGCGGCGGATGACGTACTCGTTCTTTGGACCTTCGACCGGATAATCCACGAACACGTCTCCAAGCCCGTGGTTTCGACCGCCCTTCCAGCGAAAGTCTGGGGCTCTAGGCAGACCGAATTCGATGCAGAGGTTTTCAAAGGCAGACTTGCGGTATGGGTTTTTTGTTTTCTCGAACGCCTTGTCTCCGGGGATGGGACAGCCGAGCTCGTATAGGATCCGACGAACAGAGAAGTATACGTGGAAGTGAAGCAGCCCCTGAACTATGGGCGGGAAGGTTTTATTGGCCGAGTCGGTAATAGACACCCCACACCCCGCAGTTGCACACCATGTGGCGAAGTTCAGCTGTTGAGGCCAATATTCATACGTCGGGGAAGAGAGCCATTGGTGCGCCTGCTTTGCCGAGCGATGTGTAATGGTCATTTCTTTCCATATGTCTCGGACTCCTGCTTTGAAAGAAATTTTTGGGTCAACAAAGATCTCGAGCTCTCTAAGCAGCGGTGCTATATCAGAGACCATTTCAGAGAACGGAAAGGTAGGGACGGGGTAGGTTGCTCCGGCGCGGAGAAGGAGGGCATCGGGGAAATTGCTCTGTTTCAGAAATTTAATTTTTTCTAAGGTTTTACCGAAATGTTCTACGGTCTCTTTTGGAAAAGATCTTTTTATAACAGACCAAAGATCTATTTCGTGGGTTTTATGCATGGTGAATATATACACGGGTAAATAAAATGTCCCTCAGCATAGCGGCAAGCGAGGGTGTGAATGAACTTCACCCTCCGGTCGGTGACGAACTCTCGAGTGTTGCAGCTCGAACCGTGAAGATCCCTGAAATAATGCTCACAGTATCTAAAACGGTGAATATATATCGCGTGCTCGATTTATTACAACTGTCTAGTATTTTCACCAGTAAGCCGAAAAATGCTATTTTGATCACCATTCCAAAGGGCGAGTACAACCTCTACTCTCTCCAACAGGCTTTCGTCTCAGAGTATGCAAAGGAAGTCCCCGCGGTCACTTGTGAACTTAGGATAACCGCTACTGGGGTGTATTTCTTTTCGAAAGTACAGGTGATCCTAGACAAAGAGCTAGCCAACTTGTTGGGGATATCCGAAGTCCTGAGCATTCTGATTCACGTTCCTGTACAATGGGGTCCACCCTCTGTTTCAATCTACTGCGATTTGGTGGACCCCAACAAATCGTACGAAGGGGGAAAGCCCTCCTATCTGCTGGCGAAGGTCGAACCCCTGAAGCTTCAAGGCCCTTCGGTGTGGCATTTGCGACCGTTTTATCTCCCCCTCGACCCCACAAAAAGAAATCTCTTTCGAGTCTGGACGGTACCGACGACCAAGGTAGAAGTTTTATTAGAGCTCTGTATATAGGACATGGAATCTGATTGTTTGTACCCAAAGGTTCCCACCGCCCCCAACGATGAGGGGCATTCGTTTCGGCTTCAAAAGATTTGCAATATTCAGACCGCACTAAAAAACAGTATCGCCCACTATGAAGGCGTTCGAAAAAAATATACCCGCTCTCGGACCATTCTAAACGGGGTAGCTTTGACGACTGGAAGCCTGAGCGTTATACTTTCGGCTTCAGGCTTAGCCGCCTCTTTGACCGGCCTTGGGATTGTCGTCGGGGTTCCGTTGGGTGCTATTGGCGGCATCTTTGGAATTGTTTCAGCCTCTATGGTCAAGGTCAGTAAACGTATCGCCGTAAAGATCTCCAAGCATGAGCGAACCATCGCGATTGGTGAGACGAAGTTGAGTACCATCGATGACTTGGTTTCGAAAGCCTTGCAGGATAACCAAATCAGCGCTACCGAATTTCAACTTATTCTGTCTGAGGTTGAAAAATATGAAACCCTCAAGCGCAAGATTAAACAAAAAGCTTTGACAAAAAACGAGGACCTCGATATGACAAAGCTGCGGTCCGAGATTCGCGGGGAACTGGTCGCAGAGATGCGCGAAAAACTCGCTTGAATCTAGGGTTTTATTTCCACATTGAACGATGACTTCAGCTTTGTCCTTAGAGCATCGTATTTTCGAAGAGTCGCCTGGCGAATGTTTGAGATGTCGCACAGGGCTACTCTTTCGGAGTCCTCTCGGAGTTCAAAGATCACTTTCAGCAGCCATATCAGCTTTGGAAGCCGGCGGTAGTCTGAGACAAGACCCAAGTTGTCCTCAATACGATTCACGAGGTTTACTATCGATTTTCTTTCGAGTAAGCCCGAACTCTTTCATCAACAATTTTTGCAACGCGGACCTTCTAGTTTTTGATCTTGGTCTAGGTATATACCACTCGTTTCGCCAGTCGGTTGAAAAGTTCCACTTTTCCTGCAGATTTATCATTATTTTTACGAATTTTTTCTGCATATGGAAGCGCGTTTTTTCCCCATTAAACAATGAGACAATAATATCATCTATATCATTTTCATCAATGGACATATAGGTTCTCATCGTATCGCCCACAAGATCCATGAAGACCTCGTGGGATTCCCAGGGCATAATCCACCCGTCAGTTTTCTCTTTCACCCATCTTTGGTGAGCAAGGTGGCACTCATGGTAGATTAGTTTTAAATCGACACTCTGGAAGCTCCGCCCAACATAGCCCAGCCCTTTCATACGCCACGTAAAGTCAAGGGCCTCGGCTTCACGCTCTAGGCGTCATAAGCGGGCGGTTACGCCGGACACGTTAAACTGAGCTTTCACTCGCTCGCTAAGGGATGGAAGCTCCCGGCGCCCCATTTCCCGAATAAGGTTCTTATCACCGCTCGCCCATATAAGCCCCCACGCCCATGGGGAAGACATTTTTTCTTATCTTAGCAAGGATTCGCGTTACGCCAACGTTTTTCCGAAGATTTATAGTATGCATATTTGTCTAAATTGAAATAGCTCATTAACTCTTGGAAACCGCTCGGAAATCTTCGGGGCATCTTCGGGGCATCTTCGCGCGATTTGTTTTATTCCCACACCAATTCGTATTTGTTTGCCTTGGGAGTCTTTCCGCCTTGCAATACAGCTTCTAGAGACATGTTAGCGTTTTAAGCGTTTCCTCTCTGAAAAACGGCTTCTAGAGGTGGTGGTATTTGATTCATACCTTATATACTACTGTCAGCTACATTTTTGGCAGGTGTTATTACAGAGGTCAAACAGACAATAAAACGACTTGTCAAGAGGTCAGCCAGGCTAACGAAGACCAACAGACCCCTTCCCACTACAGCAGTTATTGTGCATGCGTACATATTGCTTGAAAACAATTGAGGTACAATTTAGTTTATAAACATTATATAATCATGTGCACTGCCATAACACTAGGAAGAACAGTTCTGCTTTATGTATTGTTCACAAGCAAGATAGTTTTCCTTTTATTGTTTGCCTAGGGAATGCGTGGCTTGTGGCTATGGACAGTGACTTTGTTTTAATTTGGACCTTTTTTGAGAAGGGAGGAACCTCTCAGCTTAAAAGTGCAGAATTTGAAATTGCCTCCTAACTACAAAGGCATTGACTATTATGATTATCCAAACATTGGTTTACATTATGTTTAACTTTCCACTTTCAAGTTCCATGTATAGAGTTAAACAAGCCCTAAAATGGTAGGTTAGCATCTTCCTGAGAATGTTTAGTGTAATTTACTTTTATGCTGCTGTTAAAAAAAAATTGTAATTGTAAGTAATTGTGCTTACTTTTATCTTAACCTCAGAAGGAACAAGGAAAAAATAAGTCTTTCCATACTGTTTCCCTAACTGCGTTAAACCAAGCCACATGTTAAAAAGCTAGGAACAAAACAGCAATTTTTTTTTACATCTCCTATGACATAGTATTTACTTCTCTTGTTTGTTTATAACAAGTACAGATGTTCTAACCATGGTGGGACATTTTCAAGAATTCAATCAATTCTTACAGATGGATATCTAGGCCCCTCCATTTTAGAGAAATTTAATTTGACTTCTTTAAAAATGCCTTCTTTTTATAATTCATATAAAATCCTCTTATTCAGCTGATTCCAGAAAGTTGCCTCAACACTTAGATGTTAGAATTCCATGGTCAAAGGCTGACAAAAAACCAAAAGGTGAGTGTTATTAAATCAGTTCAAAACCAATTTAGATCAATAAGTTATAAGTAATTTATGTCCAGTGTTTCTTTTTGATAAATCTGAAAAGACTTAATTTATTATATTTTTGGCCAATTTTGACTGAAAGCCTAGCCTTACTTTAGAAAATAAATACTCCTTCAAATTAGTAATGGTAATTAAATTCGTAATAAACTTCCACAAGTAAGTTTTCTTAAATTGCTTTAATTGTACAAGCCAATTCGGCAACTGCAATAGTAAGGGTGCATGGAAAAAAAAAAACAGGCAAAATGGCGGGCAATCTGACCAAGCATTGTAAATTAGTTGTTTCAGCTAATTCAAGTTCCACAGGTACCTTTCGTCACAATCTCCCCCTTTTCATTTGTCTTTGTGTTCTGGAAATAAAGCTGATTTAATTGACAGTTTCATAAAACCAATCCCTTGCCATATTTCTTTTTGTATTCAGTAACTGAATGCAATGTGTGAGTTTGCTTGTCAGGCAAACAGTAATAATTACTAAAGGTTGCTTGGAAAAAGCCCCAAGTGACTTCTTATGAACTGCTAGAATCTTTTTCCAAATTCCCTTGTATTCCCTTTTGAAAGATAGGGAGAATTTGATGTTACATCAAAAGTCACTTAGGGGCATATTCTGTGCACCCTATAAAAGTTTTTTAGCCTTATAGTAAGGTCAGTGCATACAGCATAATGAACATAGTTTGTCAGTGCAAGTTAATTGTAATTTATGAAATCTCGGGGTTTTTTTTAGTAAAAATGGGTTTAATGATTTATGTTATTACTTTAATCTTAGAATCAAAAATGGGAACGCAAACCTCTTTTATTAAATAGACCTAAGATTTAAGATATGTCATATCTTTAGCATAAGATAACAATTTTCCTAGTCATGATCAGTTTCTACCTGTATAGATACAACAAAAAGGTCCTGTGACCAGCCAAATATATATTTTTTTCTACAAAATAATATGAATATAATGTATGGGAAATCATAAAGCTAAAATCAAAGTGTTTCACATAGGTGAGTTCTATCCTATTATTTGGTGTTTTTCAATAAAAGCTTACATGAATTGTTTGCTACACTCATTTGACAGATGTATTATTATTGTAATCACTGTGCCAAGGGAGAGAGTGGGCATGTGTAAAGATCTTTTACTTTTTTTTTTTTTGGGGGGGGGGGGGGTGAAAAAGAAAAAGAAATGTTTGAGAATAAAAAATGATAAAAGCTGTGGCTTATTTTCTTCCTGCCACAAGGTCAGTTCAATGACTTGTGACCAGGAGGGTACTCTCTATGGTGAACAATTTGGGAAGGCTCCACCCTACAGTGGTACCTTTCCCATGCTGGAGGTATGCAAAGGGTGGGGACTTCACGAGTTGAAGGATACAAAAGGCCAGGAGGCTACTCCCTTATATGGGCTACATAGGTACGTGCAGCCCCAAAGGGTATAGTTTTCAGCCGTTTTGGTCATAAATAGGGTATCCATTTTTTTTTGGTAATAAGTAGGGTATTGAGTTTTGCACTCCAGTTTAAGTGTGGAGTAATGAGCTTGAAACTTTGCACATGCAGTCTCGTAACATCTTATAAAAGCTGATAAACCTTGACTTTACCATTCGTCTGAACTAGGGAAATCATTATAAGGCAAATCTGAAACAGGCTATTGATTTATGGATCAGGTCATAACTTGGGTATCTAATTTTTGGTAAGATCATATATAGCGTAGTAAAATTCGTAGATTTTTTGTCAAACAGGGTAAGGGTTTTGGGAAGTGGATGCACAATCCTCCCCAATTTTTCTGGGAGTACCCCTCCCCTGGAACAAAAGGGTAGAAATTCCCTGTTGGGGCGTTAAATGATCTGCCTCAATGGGTTTTTGTTGAATTCCCAAAGCACATGACATAAATGTATCTTCAGTTCAAATATCATTTTTTGAAAAATTGTAACAACAAAACAATTTCTCGATAACATGTTAAAAATCATGGACTTCTGCAACAATGCAAGGACCACTTGAACAAAGAGTAGTTCCTACATAGTAACATGTAGCTGGATCTTTGTGCAGATCAGCATAAGCAATGAAACATTTGTACTTGTTTTCATTAATTATCTTAAGCACTGTTTGAACAACCTTAATTGGGATCAGTATGTTTTCTTTTCCTTGATCTCAACTGCATTCGTGAACCAGTAGTGCGCTCTTCAAGCTCTTTGGATGCGTTGCCATCATTGACAGCATAATCTTTATCATCATCCTCCTCATAGCCTGGATTTTTGTTGTTCTCATGTATAGCATCAAAGCTTAAAATAGCTCGGGCTGTGGACATTTCACCAGGTAGTTCTAAAAGAACTTCATTTCTACAGCTTGGGCTCGGCACACCACACCAATGACATACTGGAATGTAATTGAACCAGGGTACAGTGGATGGCTTGTTTCGAAGTAAGCTGCAGGGCTCTGAGGAAGAACGGAATCTTTTCTCCGCCACTGATCCTGACACCATTCCACCAATTTTCTTAATGCTCTTTGCCCAACTTCCCAATTCCCAATTGCTGATTTCACCTTTTCACAACATAGCTTTGATTTTAAATGTTCGAAGGCACGCACCTCCAGCAGCTTACATAAAAAATTGGCCACTACCTCGTGCATTTTCCACGCCAACTTTATGTGCAGGTCTTGAGGTGATTGTCCATCTGCAGTTGGATTACGAGTGTAGCCGCACATCAAAATAAATTGCCACACAGCAATATCGTAGAGGGGACGCAGGAATGACAGTGGGTTGGTAGCAGGCACATTGGGAACCAAACATTTGTAGAACTGACCCGACAATTTACCTATAGAAAAACTTGTCACCTTTTGACTAATTTCTACCTTTCTGATCAATTTCCATATTTTACCAAATTGCAACTAATCTCACAGTCTGATTGGCTAATTTGCTGTTATTGCAAAACCACAAATGGAGGAGGACTTGGAGAACTTGATTTGCACGTACATGCACTTCTGGTTGCATTACATATTTAGAGGTGATGTATTCCTGCACCAATCAATACCCGAACTCCCCAAGCTGTGAAATATTGAAAAAGCAACAAAGAGCGATACAATCACTGTCAACAAGCTGCATAGGAAAGTCAACAATTGCATTGTCTTCTTTGTCTGCAACTACTGGTTCAAAAAAGAGCCTGCTAGGACTAGGTTATGCATAACCACTGTCCAGTCTTTTAAGGGTGGACAGCTTGGGCCACCAACTTCCCAAATCACTTTGACTTGCTCGAAATTGTCCACCTTTCGAGAGATTTGTAATGAGTTAAGCTACTGTAAAGGTGAATGATGATCTGAACCATACCTTTCAAACATCGCCAAAGTTGGGGAATCAGTTATAAGAGAGTGGAGAGAGGGAGGGATTGCAGAACAGGATGATGCTGGGTAGATGGTGGATGACGAGCGAGTTGAACGGACGCTGGATGCTAAGAATGATGAGCATAAGCTGGATAAGAAGTCTGGACAAATGACTAATGAGAAGCAGGCTGGACAGACAGTGATTGAGGAGCAGGCTGGACAGAGAGTGGCTGAGGAGCAGACTGGACAAAAGGTGGTTGAGGAGCAGCATGGGGAGCAGTTGAACAGGGAACACGCTGGACAGACTGGTTGAGGAGCAGGATGGACAGCAGTTGGATGGGGAGCAGACTGGAAACAAAGTGGTTGAGGAGCAGTATAGAGAGCAGCTGGACGGGGAGCAGGCTGGATGGACAATGATTGAGGAGCAGGCTGCACAGAAGTTGAATGACAAGCAGGCTGGACAGACAGTGATTGAGGAGCAGGCTGGACAGAGAGTGGTTGAGGAGCATGCAGGACAGAGAATGGCTACAGAGCAGGCTGGACAGAGGGTTGTTGAGGTGTGAGCTGGGTAGAAGGTGGATGACAAGACTGGACAGATGGTGGTTGAGCAGCAGGATGGACAGAAGGTGAATAAGAAGAGGGCTGAATGACAGACGGCTGATAAGAATCATCTGCAGCATTCTGTGCAACATTGCTGACCACAGGTGGGCTGTTGGTTGAGGTGCTGCTGTTCATCATTGACACAATACTGATGATCAATAGGCAATCTGCCTTGCTGCATGAAAGGCAGAGCTTGGGTGTGTTCCACTTGCCGAAGATGCACTAAAGGACACCAGATGGGTGGAAATGCTGTGAACAGCGTTGAAAATTGGAAAATCTGTTTCAAGATTACTTGGAGCAACATCTTGATGACTTGCACTAAATAACAGGGAGTGAAGGCCACTGCCTATATCTTCAGCATCTATGACAATTCTGGATGCAGATGGTATGGTATCTTTGTTTAAAATCTTCAGTATACTGGGGCTATCCCTCAGACTAGCAAGACCTCCAGAAAACTCCGAGTCCTGTACGGAGTAATAATATTAAGTGGAACATAATCAATTGAATTTCAAATTTTATATTCATAAATTTCTCAAAAATTGACCAGTTAGGTACAAAAACATGTTTCAAGCTATCTAACAAAGTAAGAAACAGCTATGAAATACCACCTTCTCAGACATGACCTCATTCCTTCAACTGACAATTTTGCTTAAACATGAAGATGTGCTATAAAAGGAGCGGTACCTTAGGTACCTCGGAATCATTTGTCAATCAACCGCTGTATGATACGGATCTCTATGAAATATTCCTGAAATAAAACTACCTTTCACGGAATCCGCATGTTATAGTTTATTTGCAGAGGCTGGTTTTCTTGTATTTGAGATCGGCGATATTGTCTGCTGCAATGGAAGAATATGTGGAGGTTTGTGCCTTTGTATCAGACGAAAATTTTTGAAGGTTTATGGCGCTTATTTTGAATTTCGAAATGAACCGCTTTCTTGTACGATCCCGCAACCGGTTTCAGTAAAAACCTTCCTGTCTTTTCCAAATAATGCACACAGATGACCATAAAAGTTAAGAAAGGTGACGTAGAAATGCTCAAGGCATTCCTCAACCAGTGTGAAGGGCAGGTTATAGCCACAAAACGACAAAGAAACGTGAGAGCGGGAATACAACAACTGCCTTCTGCAGATGTAGCACCACAAGAAGCTGTGGCTGTTGCTCCCGCCGCCAATGTTTCGACAAATGGTAAGGTTATTTGGTACTTCATCTTTACTTCAACTACCTTCTCGCAATTTCTAATTTGAATACAAAGTGAATAAACGCGCTTTCAGTGAGAAGCCTATTATATGACGCCTATTGAGAGTCCAACGAAACCTAATTTTTTATGCTAGAATGAACTAGTCACAAGTCTTGGACCTTTAAAACTATGCTCTTGACAAAACAATAGAAGAAATTGTAACATTTTTCATTCTAAGTAACAAGAACAATGTGCCAATCGCATAGAATAGCTTGTAAATAGCTGACAATCAAGACAAGCTAATGGATTACGGTTTATACATCAAGTGCACTTCCATGCCATTTTCCAAATAAACTCATGGCGTGACTTGACCACTGGCCTAAGGTGATACAAGCAAGGAATTTCGATCTCTAGGATGGCAATAGCATACCCTTCCTTACTTAATTAACCTCTAAAAGGCTTACCTTTTTTTCCCCTAAAATTCATTTTCATTTTCGAATATATCGTGGGGCTTTACTTACCAGTGAATACGGAAAGAAAATACCGCAAAGTTGGCGGGAAGGTCATTTATTACTGTATACCGACCTCATTTGGCCTTGTCGTCTGATAATTCCTTTGATATGTTTCTTCAACAGACATTGATATTATTGAAGAAGGCCAAGCACAAATGTGTGATTATTGCAGATTATTGTCACAACAGCCATGAGCACCTTGGGTTTCGTGCGGCCCACATACCGAATCATGTGAGGAGAAGGAAGGACTACAAGATATACTGGGGTGCCCTAAAAAAATGTGGTCTCTGGAAAGACTCGGTATATCTAGCAAGAAAAGTTGAGCTGGGGGACCATGTGGACACAGTACGGGAGAGAATGCCGAAGTGTGCAGTGAAAGATGTAAGGTCAAGGTTTCTAAACTCTCCCGGTGTCCCTTGTGTGGGGCATAAACGGGAGTAATGTGAATAATGAGAATTTACATCCTTTTTTCGATGCCTTGACTTGAAATGGTCCATTTAACTAACCAGGACAAGACGCAACATACCCCTTTTAGTTAGATCATAGCATATATTACAGAGCTTCAAAATCCATGCATAAACATTTGCATAGGTCAGGTTTGCAATGCAGCATATAAATATGTTCACAGTGTACATTGAACAATCCAAGGTAAAGGTATTGTTTTTTGAGAAGTCTGACTATGGGTTTTTTCATGTTGAGTACTTTCGTATATAATATGGAACTTCTGGGTGGGCATTGCAATGCAGTGCACTACCATAACCATAAGAACAGTGATAACTGATAAGTTATATAGCTTTATATACGCTTTACATGGTAATAATCAAAACACTTCTCTATGTAATTCTTCCTCACAACCACCATAATATGATTTTTTTTTTCATCTTAATACATCCCTGTTCATGCTGAGTGAGTTAGAGAAGTATAATACAACATTTTTATAACCAATGGTTACTTGCAAGATTTCATTTACCAAGATTTTATTTAGCAAGATACTGGGCTTTCATAATTAGTGAGATTTAGCACCAATCTAAGAAATCTAAATATTCAATGAGAAGAATTGAGACCAGATGGTCTCCCTAAACTGGAATGTCTTCTCAACTAAGACCCTAGTCTCTGCAACCAATTAGGATGCCTTGCATGCTGATACATCTGCAAAGACGAAGCCTCTCTGTTCACATTTTCATTCTGAAAGAGAATATTATCATAAGCATATAAAGAATACACAACAAAACACAACAATATACAAATGTGCTTCTTTGCATAACAAATGCAACTATTGTACATTACTGTTTAATTTGTTCATTTAATTGGTTTGGTAAAATAAGAGGCTGATTTTTTTTTTTACCCAATCAAGCACAGCCAACTCCACTCTCATGTTGTAGGTGTCATCCCCTTAGTGGATCCTCTTTGAAACATAGATGAGCATGGCTGTGTGGAAAGACTCTATGCAGTAGGTTTCTCTGCACTGCATATACATGTAGAGAAAGGGAAAAGTGATTAATTAAATATTCAATACTGACTAGCTACATCACTACATTTGTAATGTGCCTTCCCTAAATTATATTTTGGCAGACAAAAAAAGAGATACTACAAACCATCCAACAATGACAATAATAAAGAAGAAAAAACAAAAACAAGAAATGAATACCCTCATGTAATCAGAGCCATGTCTGTAAATGGTTGTCCCCATTATTGCTTTGCGATATGCTGCTTCGGCCTCAGGTTTGGTGAGCAACTTCTTGCTCATGACATAGCCATCTTGTTGGCAGCGTGATTCAGCATGGCAGTTGGCATGATTACCCTGTGTAATTTGTTAGTTTTAGTTTTTAATTATTATAATAAGCCAATGGCAGTAATCTAACAACAGTTATGATAAATTATTTGTACCAAGTTATATTTATGAACTTGGTACGACTGTGAAATTAGACAGTGGTCAATAACATTTAACAAATCACTACGGAAGTCATCTTCAGTAAGTGGGCTGTTCTTCATGCAAAAGTAAACATGTGTCCTTGTACATTTTGCTGAGGGAAAGAAAACATTGTAAATCACTTTTGATTTAAAACTGTATTCCTTTATTACTTTTCGATAGCATTAACACTTCTATTATTGACACACCTTTGTCAAATAGTTCAAAGAACCACTTGCTCCCTTCATCTCTCTGAGGTCCAGAAGCAACTTTCTTTATGGCCTTTGTAACTGATTTTGCACCTGACAACAACATTGGCATAATTATTATTGATGACACTAAGAAAATAGTAAAAAGTAACACTTCCTAAACAAGGTTTAATGATATGTATTGGGAAACAGAGCAAATCTATAACAAATTGGCCATAAGAGAAGAATGGATGTGTACCATGCCAAGAATCAAATGAGTTGAGCATTCCTTTGGATAAAATCCATGTCTTCAGCTGCAAGA
The DNA here is from genome assembly GCA_949710005.1 of Ricordea florida. NCBI lineage: Eukaryota > Metazoa > Cnidaria > Anthozoa > Corallimorpharia > Ricordeidae > Ricordea > Ricordea florida. The sequence goes on along the minus strand of OX453285.1, from coordinate 11,986,766 downwards.
CAAAGTCATGCGCAACTTCACTTATTCTAACACCTGAAAGGGAAAATAATGTTGGAAATGTAACCATGACTTTAGCCATCACATAATTGAAATAACACATTGAGCTATCAATGCAGATACCTTGTGTCTCAGTAAGGAACGTTAACAGTTCTTTGGTCATAGGAACCTCACGGCTGACCGATGAGACTTCAATAACCTTACTCCAGTTAAGGACACCTACAACCTTTTTGGTTCCGAGTAAAATCAACCATACAGTATAAGAACAAGTAACACAACAGGAATAAATGACATGTATAAATGTGCACTGAAGGCAGCTTACGAGAATGAAAGGGCTGATACTGTTGTATGGGCTGCTGATCTACTGGAATCATGCCTGGCATCTGTTATGACACACTACGAAAACACTAGGGTTAGTATCATGGCAAAAGTTACAAACAAAAAAGTTTATAGATTATAATCACCGATAAAATTTCTCTGACACAAATGCATTATCAAACTTACAGAAAATTTGTATTTTTTTAAAACACTGTTACAACTATATTACTTTTGACAACCTCATAATGCAAAGGGAAAATGAAATGAGAAAGCAAACGAGTGACTATCAAAAGGTTTGGAGATAAGACATCCGCACAGGTCCCTACTTCATTATGCATGCTGCAGCTGTATTGTCTTGAGCATTGTATGTGCAAACTTTACATATTTTGGAGGAACGGAATAGTAGGTACAGTGTATATATCTACAGCATGCATAATGAAGTAGGGACCTAAGCGGAAATCTTACCGGTTTGGATAATGGAAATGCTGGGAACTAGCTCAGTTGGGAGGAGAAGTACATGTGTTACTATAATGAGTAATGGCTATTCTTTATTTCCTCTTGGGCAGCAAGCATTGAATGACTGCAGACTCTATTTACAAAAGCCATGTAATGAAGTTTCTTCATCACTGTTACAAAATGAGGTAGTTTCATAAGTGGAGAGCACAACTTTATAAAAGTTCACAAGACATTGTAAGAAAAGTTCCTTTCTCAAAAAGGTCAGGGAAAATGCAAAACACTGGATATACTGGTGCAACATATCTCACAATCAATCAACATAAAACAAGAAGAGACAGTAAATAGTAAACACAAGCAGCTAACCTGTCTCGAATGTTTTTTCACCTTCTGAACCAATTTTGGCTGCTTGACAAAAACTTGAATACTGTGTCTCTGTAAACCCACAGCATAATGTCCCATGAATCATTCTATAAAAGGGCAATAAAGTAATGTTAGAGAACTTGTACTGCTTCATTGTGACTTTTATAAAATAAATGCCTTATAAAGGTGAGCACATGGGAACCAAAAAATTAGCGCAAGTCGTCATACCTCATGTTAACATAATATTTTGGAGTGGATCCTCCCATTATTGGCGATGAAAGCCACTTGAACAAGTCCCCACACACAAAAAAAATTGTCACCGAAACAGCATGACTCTGCCTATTGAACTATAGGGAATCAGGCTCCAGAGGTTTGCCACAAAACGAACATTTAGCCAACAGTGTAATGGAAAAAAAAAGAAAACAGAGTGCGCAAGGCTCCTTCACTACATAGATATATCGGATCATCTTCTGTCACTGGGGTGGAAACTTGGAACCTTTGTGGCGTAAATGAAGAGAGCAGTGTTGGTGATTCGGGTGGCTGAAGAGGAGACTCGGGAGTGGAAAAAGGGAGAGAGGTGCGTGATTTAGGCGTAGAAGTTGAAATGGGACTTGGTATCTGGCTGGTACGTGCACTGGGAGTTGAGATAGATGACCTCGAGCAGCTCAAACTTGTTACCGATTCCGTCTTTCTTCTGTGCATTTTCTCTTCAAAGGCAAGGAGAAGAGCTTCCATTAAATCCACTTTCTGAGTGCTCGAGGTAGCTTTCGTCAGATTCAGTGCACTTTTTGGCAATTCAATGTTAATGGAATATTACTCCCCGGTCTCCTGTCGAACGTCTCTTCTTCTCAGCCATAGCACGCAATGTTCACAAAGTTCTTGAGCAATGACTGCGACAAGTAATGCCGCATTACAACATGACTTGTGGCAGTCATTGCTCAACAACGTCCCTGAATGTCACCATTCAAGAAGCAACTCGTGTTTTCGTGGTGTTGTCACAAATATTTATACACCCAACACATACATTTTATTAAAGATCCGCTTACATCTATTCAAGCTACGAGAAGGCTCAGAAAACCGAGGAGAAAACGGGGCTGGGAGCACACACTTGGGTCGTACGGCGCGAATTTTGAAATTCCACACTAGTGCGATGGACGCTACGAAGATAGATCAAGATTAACATAGATAAATGACATTGTAGGTTGGAATAGTGAAAGAAAAACGAAATATAAGAAAAAAGTCAATGATAAACATTAATTTTTTGTCATAAAAAACAACTTAACTACGCTTTCTTTACATGGTCGGTCTCATTTGCCATGACCATTGGCCGCCATCTTGGATGAATAGCGATTTCGAACTGAAGCAGGGGGAGGAGCCTTCCCTTTTATAGCGCGTCTTCGTGTTTAATGCTCCTCCAGAGCAAACTGAGAGACTGTATTTTAAAGCACTAAAAAGAAAGACTTTTTTCCAATACAAATACAAGTGTACATGACATTTGTATGGCAAATCATCCTGAACAGTCTTGCTCTTTAAATAACATGTAAAGTGAAAATGGGAAGGTGGTACCTCTTCATCTTCTTCATTTTCAATGTCACTCACATCTTCCCATAACCCCTCTGACTGTGCTGAGGTCTTAAATAAAAAGTGATTATCTTAGTCAAAATTATGTCTATTACAAACAGTGGAGGAGAGAAACAAAAATACAATAATAATTACAGTATTTGAGCTTTCCCTTCTTGCAAAACTACAAGATTATTTTGCAATCACTCTACAATTCAACATATTGTTCATTTAATGTTTACAAATATGTGAAACTGTAAATCAAAATCACCAAACTACATTTAGCATTCTCTTGTGTTTGGCATAATCAAACTGAGACAAATCAGCTACTAAGGCACAAGGTGCAATGTAAAAAAAATATATATATAAATTTAGTCGTAAATGAGACTGGCAGACTCAAAACTTTGGAATTTCTTTCCCAATAACAATTAAAGTTTACTTAATAGTAAAACACATTTGAAATCAAAATGACATAGGGATACGATTCTTAAATTAAAAGCTCTCGTCATACATGTATCATCTCATCTACAGTCACCAAGTTCTAGTGTTGGCTTAATTTTGGAAACTGCTTAACATTTAATGTAGTGTAAATGGTACAAACCAATATCCTGAATAACCGAAAAAAAAGAAATTTACCTGCTCTTCAAATTCTGAATCTTCAGATAACACCTTCAAAAGAATAAAAATAAGCAGCTGTTTATTTATTTTCTTTTGAGAAAAGAGCAGTGCAACTTAAATTTAAAGGTTAATGTATGGTGTAGGTATGGAACACTGAAAACTGCACAACACAACCACCCTGTTCATCCCACTTAGTTTCTTATCTCACACCAGCATGAGATGCAATTAAGGGTATATACATGTAGTAGTGACAAGTATCCACTGTATTACACTGGGTTACTGGAATTTCTTGTACATTATTTTAATTTATTCTAAATTGCACTCAAAACCATTTGATTACCTATATACATGTACCTACATTTCTAGGAGTATTACTTTGCAGTACATAAATTTCTATCATATTGGCCGTGTTTTCACAAGCGATTTTTCAGGTCGCTTAGCGAGTGACAACCGGAAACCTCGTGAAAACAGTTGGCTGTCCGGCTTGCTTAAAGTTAAGCGAGTTGGCAAACTTCAATGAAAAAGCCATTAAATTTAAGCCACCAAACGAAGTTGCTTAACTATGTCGTCAATTAATTTCGGCCAATGAAGTTTTGCCTGCGGTCAAACAACTGATGAACTTGTCAGATAAGAGGTTAACATAATTTGCATTTCGCGCGAATAAGCTTTTGTATGCAAAACGTAATGGCTCAAAGCCATCAAAGAGCTCAAAGCCATCACCGAGCGACTCACCGAGCGACTCACCAGACGCTTAGACGAAATATCACTCATGGATAACAAGATCATAAACGCCCTAGACAAAGAAGAAGAAATCATACACGAAACAGATGAGGCGCTGACATTTCAAGATAACATCTTGTACTGGAAGCTCCAGATTACAGAATTTATTGCAGGAAGACAACTACCGGTGAGTCCGCTCCATTACACAAATATAGAAGAGAGCAAACCAACATTTAGAGCTCACATTAATCTCCTGAAATTGCAAATCCAACCATTTGACGGCAACCCCTTGGAATCGTTAACATTTTGGGATAGCTTTAATAATGCAGTACACAACAATCCCGATCTACACAGCGTCAACAAGATGAATTATCTAAAAAGCATGATAACTGGAGGCGCAGCGCGCGCGATTTCGGGATTACCAATCACGTCACAAAACTACGATAAAGCAATTGGAATGCTACAAGAACGATTTGGAAGAAAACAAGTTTTAATTAACGCGCACATGGAATCACTGTCAAAACTCAATACCCCTTCAATGGATGTTCAACAACTGCGAAAGTTTTATGATGACTGCGAAAGCAACATTTGCGCTTTAGAAACATTGGGAGTACAGACAGACTGCTATGGAAGCCTGTTAATTCCGATACTCCTTAAAAAATTGCCAGAAGATTTACGATGCATAATTTTCAGGGCTATCCCTACTGCATATAGCTCACTTAATGGTCTGCGGAGAGCGATTTGCCAAGAACTGGAAACAAGAGAAAACAGCCAATTAACTCAGGATACCAATCCATCAGTGTCTACTACAGACGACATTTTCGTACCTACTGCCGGCGCTTTACTAACACATTCCCAGCGCAAATCACCACCTCCGCAAAAACCTCCCTAAATGCACAACAAACCTGATTTAAAACCATGCATATACTGTGACGGTAAACACCACCACAACAACTGCCATATAGTGAAAACAACAAAACAGAGAAAAACGATACTTAGTCAAAAAAAGAGATGTTTGAATTGCCTCCGCTCGGGCCACACAAAATACCAATGCCGCTCAAGAGGAAGATGCCTTAATTGCGGACTAAAACACCACACCTCAATTTGCGAACCAAGTGAAACAAGTCAAGATTCGAACAAAAAACCGGCCGAACGACAGGAAAGCTCACTACAAAACAGCAAAGACGTTAGGCCCGCATCAACAACCTTAGCGACTACTAAACGCACAAACGCACTTCTACAAACTGCTGTCGTCACAGCAAGCGGACCAACTACACGACGTCAAGCACGCATCCTCATCGACACAGGATCACAGAAAACATTTATTACACAAGACTTGAGGAATAAGCTACAACTAAAACCCATCCTGAATGAGACACTGGACATAACCACATTTGGAACGACTGAAAGTACTACAAAGACGTATGAGGTCGTAACATTTACCTTAAACGCGGTAAACGAGAACATCAAGATAATGGCCTTAGTCACGCCGATTATCTGCCCACCACTGTCAAACAACGTACAACTCACTGAAATTCCCCTCGAATTTAAAGCCCTCAACGTTGCTGATCCAGTGGAAGAACAAAATGATCACAACGTAGACATTCTCATAGGAAATGACCACTACGCTCAAGTCATAATAGGAAACACGAAGAAATCAAACGACGAACGATGGATGGCTATAGAAAGCAAATTAGGATGGCTCCTTTCAGGACCAACACCCAAGATGATACAGGATAAAACGTTCAGTACAGTATGTCAAATCATAAATGCAGGGCCAACAGAAGACGACAATTTAAACGAAACGCTCAAGAAATTCTGGGAAGTAAGCAAAGTTCCTGAAGAATTCGGTGAAGACGACGCAACAGGAGTCCAGGAACACTTTCAAGATACCATCATATTCAATCAAGACACAAACAGATACAATGTAAGACTCCCATGGAAGGACATCAAACAGAACATACCAACAAATTTTACAGTGGCAAAAAAACGCTTAAACAGCCTTCTACATACCCTACAGAAAAAGGATCCAGAACTCCTCCACAAGTACAATAAACAACTTCTCGACCAACACAAACATGGATTCACAGAACTTGTCCATGATCCAAACACACATCGAGGCGTCATGCACTACATACCACATTTTCCAGTCTTTGAAGAGAGCTCCACCACAACAATGAGAATCGTCTATGACGCATCAGCAAAGACTTCGAAAAAGGCATTGAGCCTAAACGACTGTCTTCATACCGGCCCAAATATGATGCAACAGTTGGAAACCATGTTATTAAACTTTAGAAAACACAATATAGCATTCACGGCAGATATTGAAAAGGCATTTCTCCAGATTGAACTCAACATTGAAGACAGAGACGCGACAAGATTTCTTTGGCTTAAAGATGTCAACAAATCCGCGTATGATCCAGACAATATAGTCACCTACAGATTTTGTCATGTACTTTTTGGAGCCGCACCATCTCCTTATTTGCTAAACGCCACAATTCAACACCATCTTGCCAAACAACATTACTGGGTATCAACAGACCTACTAAAGTCGATATATATGGACAACGTCTTAAGCGGAACAGACACCGAACCCGAAGCTCTAGAATACTACAGATCATCAAGACACTATTTCAAAAGAGCAAGCATGAACTTACGTCAATGGACAAGCAACTCTACCATATTAAACGATCAAGCACGATCCGACGGAGTCAATGCAGCATTGACAATCAAAGTTTTAGGACTAGTCTGGAACGCTGAAACAGATACATTCTCATTTTCATTAGCAAAGCTATGCGAAGAAATCAGCAACACAGAAAAATTCACTAAACGATCCGTACTTAGCCTATCCTCCAAACTGTTTGATCCCTTAGGATTCGTGGAACCAGTGACGGCAAAAGCAAAGATAATGATGCAGAAATTGTGGAAAACCAACACTGCATGGGATGACGATATTCCGGCAAATCACAAGGAAAACTGGACTAAATGGCTACATGAACTTAAAAACCTGTCCTCCCTTGTGCTACCTAGACATTACTTCAAAAGTGTCATTAACGTTGTTCAACTGCACGTGTTCTGTGACAGCAGTATGTTAGCATACGGAGCAGTAGCCTATCTAAGATACAGCACACCAGAAGGAACAAAATGCACGTTCCTAATGTCAAAAAGCAAAGTAGCACCTGTGAAACCGCAAACAATGCCACGGTTAGAATTACTCGCAGCACTGCTTGGAGCACAACTATCAAAATACCTATCCAAAGCTGTATTACAAAACTTCCAGCCATTTCAAACAGTTTTGTGGAGTGACTCCCAAATAACACTATCTTGGATATCCAGCACTAAACCTCTACGACAGCAATTTATCAGACACCGGGTACAGCTGATTACCGATATCACTTCACCCAGTACATGGAGATTCTGTCCAACCACATCAAACCCTGCAGATATCATCACTAGAGGATTAGACGCCAAAGCCTTCATCTCCAAACAAGAATACTGGAATCAAGGACCATCCTGGCTGTTAAGACCGCCACAAGAATGGCCATCAAACACAATCGGCGAAATTCAAGATACGGAATCAACCGTAGATACAACGTCAATAATCACCAACGTCGCAAACACACAGGAAAATACCAATCTATTGAATGTCATCGGTATCACCAGATACAGTACCTTGAACAAAACACTCAGAATCACAGCACTCGTTATCCGCTTTACCAGAAAGCTGAGAGGGAAAACAAACAGTCAAAACACTATCACTGCCATGGACATGAAATACGCATGCGTCACCCTAGTTAAATCTGTACAACAAATACACTATGGAGAGATCATGTCGAAACTCAAACACAAAGACAAACCGCAAACAAAGCGTCCTCCAATAGTTCAACAGCTTGGCCTCTATTTGGATGACAATAACTTGATACGTTGCAAAGGGAGACTGCAAAACACACAACTACCCTATAACGCCAAATATCCTGTTATGATTCCAGCAGAAAGCTACTTGGCAACACTTATTGTCAGAAACACACATCTGACAGTTTTACACGGTGGTGTACGCGACACCTTAACTCAGCTTCGACAATCATATTGGATCCCCAAAGGCAGACAACTAGTGAAAAAAGAACTAAAACGATGCGTGACCTGTAGAAAAGTTGAAGGACCCCCCTTCCACTCAGTTACCTCTCCTCCCTTACCAGAAATAAGAGTCACAGGATCCCAACCCTTTCGAGTCACTGGAGTTGACTATGCAGGCCCATTGTACATACGTAACAATACACAAGAAATTGCCAAAGTCTACATCTGTCTCTTTACCTGTGCAGCAATACGAGCGATACATCTTGAGTTAGTAGAAGATCAAACTGCAAGTTCGTTTTTACGGGCCTTCAAGCGATTCATAAGCAGGAGAGGAATTCCTGAATACATCATCTCGGACAATGCCAAGACATTCAAAGCAGGTTCCCAAGAGCTAACTACCCTCAAAAGCCAAATACTTAATGCAGCAGAACCTCAAAGGTTTCTTGCTCACCACCGGATAAAGTGGCAGTTCATTACAGAACGAGCACCATGGTGGGGTGGCTTTTATGAACGATTGATTGGATTAGTCAAAAGAAGATTAAAAAAAGCTATCGGAAATACTTCTCTGAATTTTATGGAATTACAAACCATACTAACGGAGGTCGAGGCTACACTCAACAGTCGCCCACTCACCTATCCGTATACAGATATTAACGATGGCCCACCCCTTACTCCATCTCATTTCTTATGCGGGCAAAGACTTTTAACTTTGTCAGATATAGAAGATGATTCAGAATACGTACCACAAGAATCAACCAATGATTTATCACGACGAGCGAAATACCATCAAAAAATGCTGCAAGCTTTCTGGCAACAATGGCAAAAGGAATACTTGACCAGTCTCCGAGAACAACACTCGTCACAAAGAAACAAACATTTCTCAGGAGAAACTGTCGCCGTGGGAAAAATCGTCCTGATACATGACGAAACACCACGAAATCAGTGGAAACTCGGAATCATTACACAACTACCCAAAGGAAAGGATGGTTACGTGCGCTCTGTAACTTTAAGGACAGCAAAAGGGAATCACATTTTCAGGCCAATTGAAAAGCTTTACCCTATTGAAGTGTCACAGGAGGAAGTTGAACTTAAAGACTTACCACAAGAAAAGAACGATGAGGAGAACTTCCCAAGAACAACACGACCACCACGAGCTGCAGCACAAGAAGCTACTAAAAGAATCAAAGAACTTTCTGAACTTTGAACATTAAGCCTTTTTTAAAATATACTTGATATCAGGAACTCTAAACTGAGCATTAAGCCTTTTTTAAAATATACTTGATATCAGAAACTCTAAACTGATATTTAATATCGTGTAACTGTACTAAAATAACACTTTATTGCTGGCCCGGGAGGGTGTCATGAACATCTATGATCTATCAATCACTTACGTTACGTCACAGATTGATAAGTAACTAATCACTACATTATCATTGTACAGTTCAGTCTTGTCAACAATAAACTAAGTACGACTGATCAAGTGTCAGTGAAATATCTCTGAAAGGAACAAAGTTGGCAGAGACATTTAAAGAGCAATCATTGATATGAAGTGTGAGTACCTTGTTTGATTTCTTATTTTCTTGCCTTTGTGTAGGATTTATGAACAAGTTAAAACCATAGAACCACACTTTTGACTCTACTAAATGTTTGTGGAACCTCGAGAACATTGATTGTTATATATTTAATATTGAAAATGTGTCACAAAATTGGTTAATTTCGCTCAAAGGAGGTCTGAATTAAAAGAAAAATTTATAAATGAAAGCAATTAAATGCTTGAGGAAGAAATCGAGCCAAATTAATAAGCAAGTAAGTAATATTGTCCTGACAATCATGGAGGTCATGGAGATCATGCATGCATTAAACTCAAGACTTTGTTTTCTATTGTGTGAATCTGGCTAGTACTCTTTAATGATTACTTTTTTGTTTCATGGGTTTATAAAACCCACTCTAATTGCTTCATTGCTGTTCTATTGTGTACATATAAAGATGTACAGTAGAAATTGCATTTAAATCCATGAAACAGTAGTATTACTTTAATTAGCTAGTACAGCTGAATGGCACAAATTAAGCAAAAGAAAAAATTAATAAGTTTGGTTTCTTGTTTTTTTTTTTTTGCTACTTTATTTTGAACTTGTTATGTTACACACTATCAGTGTTTGCTTTCTAACTATTTTTTAACTTTATATTTATTCATTTGAAAATACACACTTAATATATTAATAATTTATTAAAGATAGTAAGATAGAAAGATTGCAATGTCTGCTTCCAACACCACCTTCCACCCAAGGGTGCCTTTTTTCTGTCTAAAAAGACAGCATTTTCACACAAGAAGTCACCATCACAATTGTGACCAGAGGGAAATCTTGCAAACCTACCTCAAAAGGCAATTGAAGACACTGTTAGCTTGCGCTGAAATTAATGGAGGATCTGATGAGAACAGAGGACCTGCTATCGATGCAATGTTTTCTACCTTAGAGAAATATGGAACAGTTGACCAGATAAAAAGGCATATCAGTTCATCCAAAAAAAAAACTAAGAAAAGTGAACTGTGATGTGGTGAATACAGCTGTTAAGAGCTTTGAAAAAAGCCAAGATAACAAGATACGTTCCTGTGCTCTTCTGTATGCCAGTGGTGTAATGAAGAAGAGGAAATATGAGCAAACCCGATCTAGCCTGAGCACTTGATACACTGGAAGCAAAACTGAGAAAGGGTTTTTAAAGAGAAAACAAATGGATGTGGGCTTTGGGTACACCATACCTAACATTATTCCATGTAAAAAGCTTATTTCTATTATTAATTATATAAATGTGGGTGAGCTTTTTTCAGTTAATGAAATGTTGTGTAGGGATATGCCTCAAGATAAAAAGGTCAATGGGGTATATAGAGACCTTGAGGAATTGCTTCTATCTCTAGCCGAATTTTATTTAAAAAAAGATTCAGATAGGAAACAAGAGGATAAATTGACATGGTTCGGGGGGGGGGGGGGGGGGAGCCCGGGAACTTTTAAGGTAGCTCTTGGTGGAGATGGGGCCCCATTTGGGAAATGGGATGAGTCAATGGCAGGGCTTGTCAGCTTTTTGAATGTAGGACTTAGGGTTACTTGCCCAAATGACAATTCTTTGTTGTTTGGGGCAAATTGCAATGAAACCCACGATGCAGTAACTAAGTATACTAAGATGTTGGGGTCTAAATGTTCTGCTATTGAACAAAAAAGCTATTCTGTATGTGGAATCAATGGAGCTTTTACCTCCAGATATGAAGTTTTTATCTTTTCTTAATGATGAGCTATATAAGTATTCTAAGTTTTTTTTCTAGCTTTGACAATGCTTCCACTGATGGTCTTGATAACTTACATGTCTCTTTTGGAACCACTGATGGCAATAAGTGGAAACCCTGGCAATACAGTGACTGGATTGTCATGGTAAAAAAGGTAACTGATTTTAAAGCTGCTCTTTCCAAAAATAAATATGCTGCCTCAACTGTACGAGATAAAATCACACAATTTATTGCTGAAAATAAATCCAGACAAGAGATTTAGCCTCCTATAGGTAAACTGTGTGAGGAGGTACTGGAACCTTTGCATTTAAAAAACATTGCTGCCCAAAAGCTCCATAGCTACATGTTAGAACTTGCACTTAGTACTAGCAATCTCCCTACTAAACTTTCACTTAAAGGTGAACTACCCCAAAGTAGCAGTAGATACATCCATGCAATGGAACATAAGGTCAAGGCTACAAGGTTTAAGAAACAGCTACTTAAATGGCTGGTAAAAGACAGGCCAAAAGATAAGAATTTCTCATATTGCTTCACAAGCAAGGACTTGCCACTGATCTTACATGGTTTTATGTATCTAGTCGATGCTATCGGAGGTAAAAGTTCTAGCCCTGCACTGGTTGCTAGATTAACACTTGTCTTTATTGCTATTAAATTAAGAGATTCATTTTCTCTTTTCTCAATGTACAATTTTAGTCAAGAGAAACTTTTACAACTTCAGTCTAGTTCCTCTGACTCTTCTATTGACCTAGTTCTTTTTTCAGACAGGTACACCATCTCCTAGTAAGTGGAGTATTGGTAAGTTGGTTTCAGTGCATGTTCAGTGGATGTTTGAAAAATATGGTATGGGTCTGGAAATTAATAAAAGAAGTAAACGCCATGACAGCGTTCTTGTGTTTCTTTCTTTTGGTCTCGGCAGTGAATTAGCCGTAGTTTGTGGTTGACGCAAGTGTCCGTATAATTTGGAATAATTCTGTAGGCAATTCCACCTCTAGAAAAACTTTCCAAGGATTTCTTGGAGCACACCTAAACAATAATCTTCTCATAAACTGCTTGTACCACCTCTCTGCTTTGTGCTGAAGCATGGGGTAGTACTGGCCAATGCGATGCCTATGCCTGCTTTCCTTGTTGTAGCATCCAAAATGAGGGTTTTTGACTGAAATTTTCTGACCCATTGACATGTGTTTCTTATCATAATCAATCATGTTACCTAAGCAAGCATGTTTGAAAAAGACGTAAGAATCTCTTACCCCCTTTGAGTTTGGTGGTCTTAAGTCAGAAATCATACATTTCAGACTTAGTAGTTCACGTCGATGAGTTTTACTAAATCGACTTAGGAGGTGTCCAAGATATACTTAGTGGCCTAGTGTGAACCCAAGTAATATACTCCTTCATTTTCTGTAGTCTGTACAATAGCTTTAAATGTAATCATATGAAATCCTGCTGGAAGATAGTAGCCCTCCCTCTATCATCGGTAAGGCTTAGTTTTATACTCTGGACTGTGTCATGACTTTGTCAAATTGGGATGTGAGGATAATCTTGAGGGTATAATGGCTTTGGATGGTTTTCCATTTTGGATGGTTTTCCACTTTGGATGGTTTTCCATTTAGTGAGTAGGATGAGTGGCGGCCATTGTAGCACTATGGTGGCCTAAGATTGCCATAGTGAAATTAGCATGTAAAATGGCAAAAAATATCAAAATAATAAATCTTGATTATTTTTCTTTTTTATTTTTTATTTTATTTTCATTTTCATATTTTTTTATGTTTTTATTTTATTTTGGTTTGCTTTTAAAAAACAAATTGTTTTACAAATGAAGGAGCCAAAGAACTCAAACTAAAAAAAAAAATAAATAAAATGAAAATGAAAATCATGCATGGCCTATCGTTGTCACAGACCAGACACACTTGCGGTCATAGTAAAAAAGAAATATGGCCGCTCACATTCGGGATAACTCGTGGATCGAAGACAGAAAACTCACATTTTCTCTTGGAGGCTCTATGTTGTGCCACTTTGGAAGAAAAGGATTTGTTCCCAATGTTCAACCGGGGAACACATGAATGTTCATAAATGAACCATACATAAATGAGTTTCAGGTCCTGGACTTGCTTTATGGTTGAACAGGACGGCCCTTGCTCTCCAGCTAGTACATCACAGACTACATTACTTCCTATCTTTGGTGCAAAATGCTTTTACATGCCGTTTTTATCTTCTCAATCGTAAGTTCATCGGTTCCAACCTGCACGAACTCTCTTGGTCCAATCTTCGAATACTTTTGTGCTTTTCCAGTGACATTGGCGCTCAGTCTTTGCACCACAATCTCCTCTTTGTTTTGCCTGGGGTCATTGTCATTGGATTTCCCCTGCCTTTTGACTGCCATTTCCTTCTTGAATGCCTTCCACCGGTGATCAGCCATTTTGCCTGGAAGCAGAACGACCGTAAAGGATGCTTGTCTGTGTGTGACTGCAAGTGTGTCTGGTCTATGGCAACGATAGGCCATGCATGATTTTCATTTTCATCTTATTTTATTTTTTATTTTTTTTTAGTTTGAGTTCTTTGGCTCCTTAATTTGTAAAACAATTTGTTTTTTTAAAAGCAAACCAAAATTACGGTGGCCCACAACGGAAATACACAAATATATATTACTGCATTCTATATCTTAGTACACAAACATATTAATTGGCTGCGCTAGTATATTTACCAGTAAAATAAAATATACACCAGTACAACAATATGTATCCCAGTACAGAAATATAAATCCCAGTACAAACATAAAAGTTGCGGTACAAAAAAATTTAAAATGGAAAAAATGACACTGCGTCCGCTGGACAAGGGTAACGCGGCCTTGGCCTGAATGATCCCATAATCCTTTTATACATCATTTTCGCGCCATTTTCACAAACCGTTCCAAAACACCAAACATGGCTTCACTGGGTCCATGTTCATTCTGCGGATTTTGTTTAGAAAATCACCTGAACAACTTCTTCGATTTTTGCCCGTCTTGTGGAACAGAGGTGAGTTCAGAGGTAGCAAGCGATGATGACGAAAGGTCGATTATCGAGTATTACTTTTCGAGGGGATATACTCATAAAAAGTATTGTCAAGCTGCTTTCTAAACAGCACAGTATTCATATAGGGGAGCAAACTCTGAGATATCGATTGCAGAGCTACGGTTTGTGTAGACGGTGTCCTGTTTGTGATTTAGCTGAAGTATGACAGCGTGTAGCTGAACAACTTGATGGTCCTGAATATTCCTCGTTCTATAATCCATGTGCCAAAAACAAGCACGATACACATGAAGATACCTCATTCTATAATCCACGAGCAATGCATGCTCGTAGTCCCACAGTTGTTGCTTAATTTGTGTAAGCGTCACGAAAAGTTGACATATTTTCTTCTCTTCCTAAAAGTGTCAAACTAAAATCTCCCTTTTATCTAAATTTGAATTCTTCGTTTTAAACAACCAATGCGAAATGCATTAATTCCAAAAGGTATTCTTAGTAAAAAACGCCTATTCCGGAACTGCTTATGACCAATAATAACCGTAAGGACTGACAAATGACACATATTCAGATTCTGATTATTTACCTTAAAATCCTAACAATCAGTTCACAAATATACACTTTGCGCAATAAGGAGTGTGGAAATAATGTTCTCAAACTAATTAATAATTCATGCGTTTACAAGCCAATCAGGATACACCAATTTGGTCATGTGCGTGTGGTTTGAAACCCTGATGAAACACTGGACAGAGGCCTTTCCACGATAGTTTGATGAATTATCAAACTCTAGAGTTTGACAAAACGTCAAACCCTTGTGATGCAGGGTTATCCTAATTTAAATATTAATGACACAAACACCGACGTGAATAGACAAGCTTTATTAATTCCAAAAAGCAATTACAGAAACTGAGCAAAATAAATATAAATTGATTTCCTTACGTTTATTCATTTTTGGCTAATCCGTTTACATTAATACTTATAGTACAATTATTGAAATATGAACAGGACATGAATTCACATGTACTTGCTGAACTACCAACTTCTACAGCAGTTTCTGACACCTCTTTACTCAAAGAAACATTACTTGCAGAGCTGCACTTAGGTGCCAATATATCGGAAACCTCAGTAGACTTCATTTCACTAACCTTCTCATATTTAAACAAAGCATTCGATCTGTGACCAGTACGGTCCCTAATTAACTTCTCTTCGACGCCTGCGTTAAATAATGAGGACGCACACGTTACGCGAAGGCTATGACTACTCTTAGGCTTAAAACCGGCTTCCTTGCACATTGAAGGCAGTATTCCATTGAGTTTATTGATTCCCACTGCCTGTTTATCGTAAGCCAAACGTTTGGAATTTGGCTTAAAGTAAAACGCTGTAATCTCACTAGAAATCGACTGTACTAAACCAATATACAGTCGATACAATTCGACTATTAAAACAAGATTCGTGTTTCTCATTCAAAGGATGACAAACATGATTCACTCCCCGCGGCTCATATTTCAAATCGGTAAGGCCACCGTGAAAGGTTTTCGCTACGTTCTCTTCAAAACGAATAAAATTACTACCTAGCTCAAAATTTGCTACTGTAATATTTCTATGTTCACCTCCGCGAAGCCCGAACATTTTTCCATTATAAAAGTATACTGTATTAAGCAATGACTTAGCTGACTGACAACCTAGAAGTCCCATTTCCCAGAACTTGTTTTCTTCTTCCTGTGTCACCGGCAACTTTTCCGCCTTCTTATTCTAAGGAGCGACTCCGGCAAGATTTCTGCACAGGTCCCTACTTCAATGTGCATACGCTCCTTTGTTTCAAGAAAACAATAGCGATAACAATAGACGTCCTTCGGGACTGTTGCGCTTTGTTTGTTCTTCTTAGAGGTTTATTTTTAAGTCTATGTGGACTTTAACAAGATCCTTACAATTTCCGACTGAAATACGGAAAATCGAACATTTCTAACGTAATTTTTGCAGTTTTCGTGCAATTTTAGCCATTTGTCAATGTCAGAATGATCGAAGTGAGATCAACCGGATATATATGCGTTCCGCTTAAAACAATAGAACTTTTCAGGGACTTGTGACACTACTGTTAAAATATGTGACAACAAATGTGGTTCATGATGCATGTTTGAGAAGCTATTTCAAAAACTCGTGCTTCGTGTTTCATTGGGGTTTACAAACACTCGAAAACAATAAAAGCACTCGGCCTACGGCCTCGTGCTTTCATCAGTTTTCTCGTGTTTGGAAACCCCGATGAAACACTCGCACTCGTTTTTGATATATTACTTCTCATTCAACCTGTGCCTAATTTCTTGCTTAAATAATTCTCATTTTGCTAGTGCCCAATTTAGGATTCTTAATTCGCTGCATAAATTTTCTTTACATCATTCAAAAAAGCCATGAACAAGTCCTCGCCTCTATGCGTATATCGGCACATAAATTCGGCCAGATAAGTTGAAAACAAATGTTTTCGTACTCCGAATTTCGGAAGTCTGCACTTTGTATGCCTCAAATGTCCTTCCATTTTGTTTGTATGATCACCGTCTTCATTCACAAATTCAATCGAGTGGTTCACTGTTCAATGTTCATAGCCATGCTTGTCAAGATTGGTGTAGGCTTTCCAGCAATCTGATATGATAATTGTTCCTGGTGCGATACATTTTTTATCGGTAATAGTGTTTCTTCATCCCGTTTTTCAACTGCCACAAGGAAAGACTTCCTACTGTGCTCTTCAATTCCGCCAAACACCCACTGACCTTCCACGTGATGACCTTCATGGTATTTGCTTTTGCCAAATTTACTCTCGTCAATCTGTACTATCTTGCCTTCTCCAAGTTTTTTGCTTTTTTCAAACATAGTGATTTCACACACTTCCCGACAAAAGCCGTGATGCACAAAATGATGACCCCCATGGACTACCCAAATGGACTACCCTAAAATGGACTACCCCTAGAAAATACTATTTCGAATGAGGACTATTCAAGGAACTGCCATTTATATACCTACATTGCACGAACCTTGTTAATTTTTCGTCTGATCCAGCCGCCATCTTGGATATTATATTTAATGAACAAAAGCAAAGAGCATAGACTCATGCCGCATTTCCTGTTCTTTTCCCGCACACCTTGGATTCTGGTAAGACTTTCAGTATCTAAATCTGTGTCCATCTTAAATGAGGGTAATAACTGGACAATTCTGAATTTTTGTATCTTTGAATATTAATCCTCAGATGAAGACTGGCATGATTTTTGTCAAGTGACATACAAGGAAAATGCGAGGTATTACATTTTCCTGGAATATCCCCCATGCTGCATTCCATTATATAATTATCCAATTTGCAAGGTCCAGTTCTCTTTGTACATGTACTTTGCAGACATAACTTAAAGTTACTTATATAATAGTTATTCATTTTTCCTGTCTTTTGCAGGAGTATAGATGTTGTGGAAATAATCAGCGATTCTGGGGATGATGATTGCCAGTTTAAGGGAGATCAGGTGAGGCATCAGCCCTGTGTTATTACTGAATAACAATTAACGCATAGGTAATTGCTATGCAACCCCATGTTTAATCAAAATTGAGAACAATTTTTATTGTTACAACAGACCTATAAAATATAATTTTCATTACACAAACAAGGTGCTGTGGTCTGCCTTGGTAAGGCTTTATTCTCATGCCATTCAGAAAAATGCAACATTTCTCATAGACCTTGACAAGCTTCCAAACCAGAAGGATGTGTTTTCAGATGACAACAGGGTGTGGACAATGAAGGGAAGCAGAAGTAAGTCGTATAGTGTTGAAAAGGATGCAAATGGTCAAGTGATTTCTCTCAGCAAAAGTCAGGATGCTGAGATTGTTCGCTGGCGACCCTATGTATGTAAGTCATGTCCAGAATACCATAAAACTATTATATCCATTGAGTGTGGAAAGGACATAGCCAGATGATATCCAATTGTTCTCCTCCATTATTATTTTGATGGTGAACCCCAAAAATTCACTGTTGCCCCACATGGTAACCGCAAGGCCAATTCAACACAGGTATATGTCAGGACAAAAAGTACCAAAGAAAAGTTGGCCAAGAATGTTGCAGATGTTAAATTGAACACCAAGAGGGCATTGTTCAAAACAGTCAAGGAAGTTGGAGGCGTTAGTGGGGCTGCCAGCACAAGTTCCCTACCTAGAAATTACACTCAGGTTAAAAACATTAAGCAAAAGTTAGGCCTCACACTTGGCTCATCAACGAAAGGTGCTAGTGACCCTTTACTTTTTTTTTTTTTTTTTAATTATTATTTTACAAATACTGAACAAATCTACGGTACACTAATTACAATATGAAACATAGACTACTTACGAAACGAAACGATAGTTACAATACGAATATTAAAATGATACGAAATTTATACTAACACGAAGGTAGAACTGAAGAAAAAAAAAAAAAACTTACAAACTTACTGTCGCTATAACGTACCTACAAAACTAACGGAGCTTAAACTAATACAATACGTATAGAAAAAAAAAAAAGGTGCTAACACAACACACACACACACACCATGCCCACGCACACAAGCAATAATAGGAAAAAGTACCTTACTCAAATTTTCATTATTTTATATTTAAGCTTACTTATGTAATTCACGCATCGCAGTTGCAAAGAGTGGTCCATTTTGTTCTATATTTTTCGTAATTGGAATTTTTGATGGCCATTTGTCTTTCACATTTAATCTTGCTGTTTAGTAAGGCAAAAAAGACCTTTAAACTTGGAGTCTCTGACTGGTTTCTTGCAAGAAAAACATGATATTTAGCGATAAGAAGATAGTGGTTCAACGCATAAAAGGAGGTAATTTCAGGTTTGTAACTGTACAGGATTTCAATATTGTTAGGATTGATGTTGTTGGAGCGCTTATTATTCCACCACATCATTATGTCTTGCCAAAAGATTTTAACGTTGGGGCATTCACACAGCATGTGAATAAGCGTTTCGTTTGAAAAAAGGCAGCGTTCACATTTTGGTGAAACTTTAATATTCATTTTATAAAGCGAGTGATTAGTGGGTATGATGTTATGTATTAGTTTAAATTGGAAGCTCCTCAGTTTATTTTCGACAGTGACTTTGAAAGGAAGTTCATAGACTGCCTTTACATTCGACACTTGCTTTCTAAGACTGATTTCAACGATGGGAGGGGAGAAAGATCTTTCTGCAAGCATCACGCGAGCTTTTTTAGTAGAGGAGGTGTCAAGTGATGGAACTGGTTCGTTATTGCCATTTGCGACATTACCTACGATTTTGCTTTTCCAAATTTTAGGAATTGCCGCGAGAACACCAGCATAATCGAGAAAAGTACAGCGAACACCGAATTTGCATTTGAAATTTTCGAAAGAAAGGAACTGGCCATGGATGTCTAGGAGGTCACTTATTTTCAAAATACCTTTATTAGCCCATGCTTTATAATAAAAAGATTTACCATCTATCTTTATACATATAAGATAGTGACCCTTAGCTGGCAGTGCTAGAACTTCAGAAAAGTGCCTTTCCAGGTTTCATAAGGGAAGTTGTCTGCAATAATCTACCTACCATAATGCTATGTACAGATAGCCAACTGGATAACATTATCAAGTTCTGTTGCCACAAGGAAGCTGGTCTGGTTTCTGAACTTGGTTTAGACATAACATTCCAGCTAGGACCCTCAAACTAAAAGGTGGCAGCCATTCCCCTTCCTGTACGGGACCAATGACGATTTGCATGACAAAGGAAGAAGCAACCTACCTACCTATCATTCATCCATTGTCTATTGCAAGAAGTCCGTGGTCTGTCTAAATACCTTCATGCTACTGGAGCAGACAGGGAGCTTGCCCTTTGCCATGCAAAAGCTGCAGGGATGCCAAATGCATCTGCCTTGCTATGCTACCTGCACAGCCAGAAGAATTTCAAGGCCAAACTGAAGGAACTGGGATATCTCAATCTCTGAACACCAAAATTTGCCATGACATCTATGCCAAAGGCAGCGCTTTGCTCTGGTCAGAATCCAAAGAGCAATTTGAGGAAAGGGTGGAGATCATTTTGGAAGAATGGGAAACACTTGAGAGCTTAGAAAGAAGAGGTCCCCCACAATTTGCTACTTATTTTGGAAATTCAAGCTGGAGGACATGAGACAGAGGATAGCAAAGTATGTCATGCAAGATCTGGGACTTGGAGATCACCCATATCACCAGAATATTCCTGAGGCTGTCAATTGCGTGATTAAAGAGTGAACCAACTTTGTGCCCAGGACCTTGACAAGCTTATTATCTCCATTTATGACTTTGCAGGGTCATTTGATATTGAAGCCGAATTGGCTTGGTTTGAAATCTCAGAGAAGTGGGAAGTCAAAGAAGGTTACCGTCAGCACATGCCTAAAGTTCCACATGGGGCAATGACAACAGATGAACAGAAAGCTGCAATGAAGAAAATTTCCAAAATTAGCCCAGATGCACAAATGTACAAGCAATGTCGTGATTTAAATTTTCAAACAAGGTGGCCAGTACAAGTCTGTTACAGGTCATACCAGCACAGTAGACGAGGAACCAGGTTTCGAAGTTATTGCCCCTTCTGGAAATGTTTTTCTCAGAAGAGGAACTGTATGGAATGTAATTACAAGGCGAGAGCAGAAGTGAAGAACAACAGAATTCATGAGGGTTTCAAACAGCAGTTGTTCCTTGCTGACAGTGGAAGGCCATTACCCTACTCAGTCCAAAGTACTAATAGTGGCAAGTGTTCTTGCGCCTGCACAGTTTTTCAAAGGAACAGTTTGTGTCATTATTGCATTGCTGTTGCTATGAAAACTGGCAAACTCAACATTCTTGTGTCTAGTTTTTCAGGGAGGAGCCTTACAAGGATAACAACATCGTTATCCCCAGCTTCTGCCGGGTCAAAAATCGCCAAAGAAGTGAACAGGTACACTCTCAACACAGTGAAGAGGAACTTCTACAGCCAGTGCAGTTGACATCAGAATCAATCAATGACACCACTCTTGTGATAAGAAGAAATAGAATGCCTGACAACCCAGTGCCAAGTCCACCATTGGTGCTGAAGAGGATTGGAGGCGGGATAAGGAAATGTAGTGGTTGCCAGAAGTCCATCACTTCTCCTGTTGAGGGTTTTGTTGCGGAGGATGACGGAGAATTCTGCTTTGGTCGACTGGAAGCGTATAACTACTGGAACAAGACTACTAAATGTTACAAGTGCAATGGTGGACACCTTTCCAGATTAAAAGTGGCAAGGTGGAGGTGCCGTCAAGTCTCAGGGCACTGATCAAGGAAAGATTTTCTTACAACATCTGACTTGATTTGCCACTGTGTTTTATTGGTGGACATATATACATACGGAATTAGCCTTAACCCTGAGGCCCATTATCATTAAGCAAATTCAAATTACTTGTATGACAAAATTAGGTGTGTTGTTTACATTGTACAAGGCTTAACGATAGTCTGACTTTTACATTGGTCTTTGTTGTTGTTCCAGTTACTATGTAACTATGTTTGTTGTGTTGTTTATGATGAACAAGGCTTACAGATAGCCTGACTTGTAAACTGGTTACAATTTTTCCAGTAAGTAGATGACTAGGTTGTTGTTTGCACTGCACAGGGCTCATAATAGCGTGCTTTGTATATCTCATCTTGTGCCAGTTGACAGCATTATGTGTACACAAATTTAATTGTTTTGTAACATACATGTACAAAGCTAGATCCTGATCAAGTACATATTTCAACAAAATATACGTTCGATTTTGAAAGCTATTACAGTCTTGCATTTAATTTTCTTTCTTTGCATCTCCTTGATTTGATTTTTGGCACCAGTCAGACCAGTGCTTTTTCTTAGGTTTATGTCACAAATGGACTGAAATGGCCTCTCTAACCTTGCTTGCACATCCACTGAATCCTCTAGTAGCATAATTGACACAATTACTGTGCCGTGACTTTTCACGAACTAGCTTGCGATCCATTTCAGTCTACTGGGTGCTGCCCTCAAATTTCGATGCCTTTTCCAAGTTTCATTATATCTGTACAGAAGTGAAGAATGTGTGGTAGTAACATTAGGCACGATGTAGTGTTTGCATCTGCTTTCATTTTTTCTTCAGCCGATTGTGGAGTCTTGAAGTCGTGTAAATAATTTGATCGAACATGCCCAGTTCACATGCTGCCAATGGCGCCAGCTGTGACTCTCGGAAAGAGTAAATTAGGTCTTGTATTTTATCTGGAATCGGTGGAGGAACTACAATCTCCTTTCTGCTAAGATCCATAGCTCGGGTGTAAGAAAATATGTGGATCAGCTGCGGTCTTAAAACCCCCTTACACGTGGTGAAGACATTTTTATAAAGTTCCTTGCAAGGGCGATTAGATTTGAGACTACATTATTCTGCATTCAGCGGTTGTTCATAGAATATAATATTCAAGATGGTGGCTGGATCAGACGAAAGATAAACAAGGTTCGTACAATGTAAGTATATAAATGGCAGTTCCTTGAATAGTACTCATTTGAAATAGTATTTTCTAGGGGTAGTCCATTTTAGGGTAGTCCATTCTATGATAGTCCGAGTTGGTAGTCCATTTGGGTAGTCCATCGGGGTAGTCCATGGACTGGGGGTCAGTGTTTTGTCCATCACCGACAAAAGCTGTCCCAGTCAACACCAGTACTTTCCGCAAGTCCTAATTCATGTTTAATCTGCGACTGATCAAGATCCTGGCACCACCAGTACGTCAACTTCACAATCTCTTCCAAAGTCATTTTGCTCTTCTTGAACCAGCTACATTTCATGATCAATATCTCTGCTTTGTGTCTTTTCCCTTTTTCCTGTTTCCTGCATTCCCACTTTAATAAATCTGATCGATCCGCGCATCTTGTCATCGTCATCCCTTCATCACACATTGGACACAATCATCCTTAGCTATCAGGCCTTCATCCATTAACCAGTTAATAAACATCTCCTTATCCACCATTAGGCCTACTAGGTCATCGTAACACCACTTCTTGTGTTTGTTGTTATGGCCGTAGCTTCCTGTTTGAGATATTCCGCATTGAGTTGCACGCTCCTCTTTTGTCACTTTTGGAATAGTTGCACAAGGCGTAGCCGTTTGGTGAGGTCGTTTTGAACCGATTGCAACTCGAACTGGCTTGTCAACCATGCTTCATGCAATTCCAAATTGAACAAAATAAAATTAGGTTTACCAAATGCTTTCTCGTCCCTCGTTATAAAGAGCTATATGCACAAAAATGATTTCACAAGAACCGCTTCTCTCAATAAACAATTCATTCACTGGAAAGTTCAATAAGTGGTTGCAAGATTAAAACAGCAGATTGAACAATACTTAAGACAATAGATTTCTTCCACTTTGTGTGATTTATCACAACTTTACACACGGTTAATTCACTATTGAACCGAAGTCTTTTTATTTGCCGCCCGTCCCTTAGGACGGCTCCCTTAGCGAACGAATATACAAAAATGGCATTCCATCATCCGTGCATGCTCATTGCATGATACCTCTACCAACTATGATGATACAGATTAAGTTTTTTTCTAAACATGCGCCTTCTTCATTCATTTAGTTACTTCTTTGATAATTATTTATCTTTGTAGAGAAAAGGTACACCGCCTCACAACGCAAAACAAATCATTAAGTGTTTGTAATCCAATAATACTTCATTCAGTTTATTGAACTGACAGCGCGTCCCTTTCATCGTTAGCTCATCTTAACCCCTAGCATTTTACTAGTTACGAATAACAAACTTAGTCAAAATTGTCTCCTAAAACTTCTAAACCTCTAACATATTTTCACATCATTGATTTTAGATAATGTAATCATGTTCAATTAGGATTTTCAACTCAAGTTAACTAATCATAAACAACGAAAAACTGCCTTCTACTGTACGACAAATTTTCCCATTGGTTCATATAAATTGTCGGCTGTTGCCAAATTAACCTTTGCCAAGGTTTATTTCCCCTTTTTCCTTCACATGCGTCAAGAGTGAGAAGACTAAACATCTTGGCAAAATGTATGCTTGTCACAGCTGAACACGCAGAACGAACAAACGTGGGTGAACCTTCAGAAACACCTGAATGAAGTCCAGTTTTCATACAAGAAATTATTTCCTGAGCTGGTTCACAATTTCATCAACAACAAGGCAGTATCTGTTGGTAGCTGCGAAGGATATTTAGTCCCTTCCCTTGTCACAACCACAGCCGATCTACTGGCCTGTAATCACGCACAAGTACAGACCGTAACTCATGATCAACCATTGAACATTTACACCATATTCATGGGCTACCCTGGAACAGGTAAGAATTCAATCTTTAAGATTTCAGTGTAATTTATCCCTCCCCAACATAACTTTCATACCTTAATTCTTAATTTTTTTCAATCTTTGCATAGGGAAATCCTAGAAAACCTAGACTTAACCTCCTCCGTCATCAGTAAAACCACTTCTTCAGGTTTGGTGAAACTTCTGGCTACCCAAAAGAGAGGAATCATCTTCTCTCCAGAATTATGCGACATCTTAAATAAGTTGTTGAAGTCAGACAACAATAATGCCACGGGTGACATACAACTGCTCTGCGAACTATTTTCAGGCGAACGATGTTCCTATCACTACTCAACAGAAGAGAGCAGAGTAATACCACAGAATACACCCTTCAGCGTTTTAGGCTCTATGCAGGTGCAAAACGCCGTGAAACTCATTACAAAAATGGACCACGGCCATGGTTTAATTGACAGAATGTTGATTGCCACCCCCTTGGCATACGGGCCAACCCTTTCAGAAATGGAGACAGCAACGGAACAACTCACAACAGAAGTTGTTGAGGACTTTGTCAAGTACTTTCAAAACGTCAGTGAGACAGCCGAAAACTTCCAATTCACCCTCGCCGCAAATGCCAAATTCCTGTATTGAGAAACCATTGATCAGTTCACGGTGGAGGTCAACACAGCCATCCAACAGGGAAAAGTTCTGCACAAGTCCAAAATCCAGAGCTTGTTCTACACGTCGCAACTGCGCTCCATGTCTTTAATCACACAATGAATGAACTGCTCGCTGGAATACCCGCCACTGCACCACCAACTGAAATCTCAAAGACCACACTTGAAAGTGCCACTGAATTTGTGAATCACCTGGAAAGCCAAAAGGACATCCTGTGTCAGGTAAGTCAGCGACGAGGTAAGTTATTGATTTCTAGTTAGGAGCAACAACCTCCAAAAACCCGTCTGCACTAAAAAATCAAAACATTCACAATTTCTCATACTTGAAATGTTGGCGAGGTGCCTGTTAGCCATGTTAACCAGTCATTTTTTAAATTTACACATCTTTGCACTACAGCATAAAAACGCTGCCATTTTATCGCTGTCTAATGCCTTGTTTGCACATTCCCAATTCTCATGACATCAGCTTATTTAATCTCTTCTTTTGATCTAGTTTCAGTTCCTAAAAGAGATCACAAACACAACCTGTGATAAAGCAATCGAACAGCCCAACCAGGAGTTCCTCAAAAACCAGGTGGTACTCTCACCGGGACCAGTGGCAAGCTTCCAAACATTAAAGCACGGAAAACGATCTGGCAAAACCATAGCGGAAACCGAATATTCCATGGCCACAGAATCCCTCCAAGAGGACGGTTTCGGTCGGATTGTCGAATTTCGAATCCCGAGGGCCTGCGGACAATGTAAAGTCTTCATTAAGAGCAGACCGGAACCCTGGCCAAACAGCGCAAGTTTAACCGATCAGGAATTTGACCATGCCATTTTCAAACCAATCCATTCTGACATAACAGCTCCTATGCGTGCTTACTTGCAAAACAACAGTTATATCTAATTCGGGTAAAGGAACTTGACTGCTTGTTACAACATTCATTTTATTTTCAAATAAATTCATAACAAACGTATTGTAGCGCTTGGCACTATATTTGCGTAGCGCTTGGCACTATATTTGCGCAAAAAATTGCAACTTGAACTACAGAACTATACATAAATCCATGAAAACTTTCTTCTTGTTATCTCAAAACCTAAAAGATACAATAAAACTTAGTTTGAAACCCACTTCATTTTCTTGTTTATTTCAACTGTGGGACTACGGGACTGCAGGAGCACTCGTTCTATATCCTTCTTTCCCACTTCGGGACTTCGGGACTGCAGGAGCACTAGTTCTATACCCTTGTAATATTTCCTTTTTTTTTTGACTGCGGACGTGTGGGACTGCGAGAGCACTAGTTCTATACCCTTCTTATATTTCTTTTTTTCCGACTGCGGGAGTGGGGGACTGCGGGAGCTCTAGTTCTATACCCACTCCATCCACTTTATTTCTTTTAAAATGTTTTTTGGCCCATTTCTGTTTTTTAATTTCATGATTTATATCGCGACTGCGGCACCATGTCAGCACGAGATTAATGTCACGCAATCGTGGACGGGTATTCTGAAGTTGCTCCACGAGAATAAATATTACGATAATGATCAATCGTGTTGTTTCTGTGTGTGTAAGTATTCCGTGATATCTGTGTGATCTTTTGTTTGCGAATTCTGTGATACCATGTTTTCATTATTTGGCTCAGATATGGGAACAGATTATCTCCACGGCTGTATTACTCAGCATCCTAGTTTTAATACAGTATGCTTGCAAAGAGAGGTGCTCGAGACAGCCATTGTTGGCGTGGAATACGAGCGGCGCGAGAACTTAATAATATGTAGGTATCCAACACAAGAATGTAGGATGTCTGTTTTTGTTACTTTGTTTCGCTGAGAAGATATATTATATCTACGGATGGCATTCAGTTTTAGTCACTGGTTGAAGTATTCCAAGCTATTTTTATTGCTGGAAAAGTGATTTAAACATTATAAGCATCAGCCACAATAAGCACGTATAAAACAGTAAGATATGAGCGTGACTTCGTGACCACATAACTGCAGCTGCAATTGTAAATAATGTTTTGATGAACATGTTTGGAATCACCTTCTTTTACCTTCCACTTAGTAAGATTCAACACCATACACCACAAGCTTTGACACTTTTGAAAAATGTTGGGACAGAGAAATCGCTTACCTTTTAAAATAAAAAACAACAATTTAATGATTCAAGTCATTGTTGTAGTGCTCTCGAAACATGGAACATGCACATTAACTTCATTTCTCAGTTTTTAGTTGTCACAATACAAAATTGGAATAAAATAGAACCATTCCACATAATACATTGAGGTTAACTGGCCTAGAAACTGAACTACAATCAACACCTCTGAGGTAGAACATGATATTTACATGTTTCTTCTTTCAGAAATTATTGTTATGCAGCTTATCGCCAATTTACTTGGTGGGTACATAACAGACTGGGGAGGTATGTCCGAAAAGTAATCCCTCCTTGCGTTGTGAAAGCAATTAGAGGAGTCTATCCTAATGCTGATGGGAATTACACAGGTTTTCGAACCCCTGATGAAAGCTACTTGGAGGTGGACTTATCCTGGATACAAGAAACTGTGTAAAAGAAATATAATAAAAAATTGTTCAGTTGTCTAAATTGAAATGAGATCTGTGTTTATCGATCAAATCCTCTGTCGCTGGCCTTGCCATAGGAGCAATGTTTGGTGCTTCAATTTGCCTCCTCCTAAATGCCAGTAGACCAGTCATAAGATCTCCCAAAAACTGGTAAGACTTCTCTTCATATTGAGGCTTTGCAACCCATCCCTGACTTCCCTTTGGAGAGACAAATTTGTGTTTCTTTGCACCCTCCTTTGTCTGGGCTTAGGTACGTCCCACATTATGATTGTGGTCGAGAATAGCAAGTTGAGTACGTGCCCTCATGCCTTCATAGGAGTGGTGCTGCAATTTTTTGCAGTACTTTTTTGCCATAAGGCCATGATACATTTCCAGGATGCCTGTATGGATGAACTCAGCAAGCATTGCGTTGTCCTTCAGAAGTGACTTGTTCCAGGCAACCTCCTTCAATGCATCGTGGGCGGGACTTCCAACTTTAAAGCCATTACTTCCATTGTTCCATTTCTCTGGGGATGGGTGGATGCGCGCACTGATCGAAATGCTGACAGCCATCCCAGTGGTGAATGTTGGCCGTGTGGTACACGATGGATTTCGATCTTTCAACACATTCGGTGGCATTACCCTGTGAGGTTTTTGCGCACCACCAGAAGTGAATTACAATAGCATGTATCCATGGTTTGAGGGCTGCACATGGCTTTGTCTGGGCCTTCTTGGTAAGTTTCTTTTGCACCGACTTAGCCATGTGCCAAACATTTAAGTTATGCTTGATATTCGGCCTCTCTTTTTTCATGAGCGCTCTCACTTGTACATGCCTGTCAGTTGCAAGTTTGATCAAAGGCTCCTTCGAGCTACCTCATGGTATGCGGTAATTATTTTATTAAATTCTGTCCTTGGCGTCTTTTCGAACTAAGACGTTTTCCATTTGTAAGGTGTTTTACTTGAAAAGTGCATCATGTTAATGAGTAGCCATTAGTTGAGCATGTTTATAGAAATAAGGTGTTCATATAATATACGATTTGACAGGAGACATAAGCCTTTAGTGAGGAAGGAGTCTGTATTTAAACATTCATGTATGTATAGTTTATGTTCAAGTGTTTAACTGACATACATTTGAGAGCATATTGACAGATGTTGGTCGCCACAAGTAACAAGCGGTACTTTTGTTAGGGGTTAATCAAATTGGCTATGACCTAATGAAATTTATTAATGTCAGAGTACCTGGGAATGTGACGACTGTAAAAATACAATTTTTTCTCCTGGTTGAGAATGTATGACGGATTTGTAATTTGTTCCGTCCTTAGAAATATGCTTTGTCGGCTGACTACTACTTGGAAAATAAACATGCATTTGATGCCAGAAAGTGAGGACTTACTCTTCTAGTCCCTAATACGTACCAAGAAACAGTTTTCTTGCGTTCAAAAAGCTTATTCAAACAGAGGGAAAATTGGAACTGGAACAAACAACAGGGGCACCCAACGAAACATTTTCCCAAAATGCAATATTCAACCCATCACAATGATAAGTAAACACTTTAAAGGCATTTTTAGTATTTTTTTCTGTTGCTGGGAAAAAAATATCTGTTCCGCACTCCCAGCAGGATGGTAAGAAAAGTTCCACAATTCCCAGCCAGCTGACTGTCTGCTGATTTTTTTCCCAGCCAGCATTTGAAAGAGACATTAATTAGTGAAAAACGCATGCTTGTCCTGTATTCCTTTAGTTTTGCCGTTATTTTGCTTCCGCGTATGAGAAAATGCCTTAATAATTCTAATGCTAATATTTTAAAACTTCTCCAAACAAATGGTGGGAATCATGGTTGCTTGGCTGTTATGCAAAAAGGCTAATGGACAATAAATTATTTCATGAGTTAAACAATTAGACAATTACCTTTCACTGTCAAACATTTATTAACTGATTCGTGTAATTCTGACATACGGTGAACAGTGAGTGTGCAAAAAAGAGGTACAATGTCTCGTAGCTAGCATGAACATTACATAAGATTGCATAAAGATTACATACAATTCAGTTTTACTTTACTCTTCCATCTCCAAAAATGTTCTAAAATTTTATCCTTGGGAGTATGCTTGTTTCTCACAGATTTCATGGTTGGTTGTTACATTGAATTGACTTTTCCAGTCACACTGTCAA
Organism: Ricordea florida; assembly: GCA_949710005.1. Classification (NCBI taxonomy): domain Eukaryota; kingdom Metazoa; phylum Cnidaria; class Anthozoa; order Corallimorpharia; family Ricordeidae; genus Ricordea; species Ricordea florida. Next base: position 11,956,736 of record OX453285.1, on the reverse strand, counting down.
TTTTGCAAACCATTTCAATGTTTGACTGAGTCCTCGCCATGAACTTGTATAAACTTCTTTGTCAAAAAAAGCTGCTGAGGTAGTAACATCCATTTCTTATCATGGTGCAAAATGTGACCAAGCTGGGCTTCAGGTACTAAGCCAGAAATGTCTGACTGCTAAATGCCCCAACTAAATAGACTTCTCATTGTCAGTAATTTATTATAAAATGAAATTGTTACCATGGCTGAACAAATTGTTGAACATCTTCATCTCAATGACTTGAATATGCAAACATTCACATACAGTGAGTGCAAATTTAAGAGTTGGCACATAGAAAAAAAATACTTTCACCCGATAGAAGAGAGAGGGTCACAAGAATGAACAAACAGTGAATGCTCATCGTCACAAGCCTAACTCATTCCGATGGAAGAGAGAGGGTCACAAGAATGAACAAGCAATGAATGCTCATCGTCACAAGCCTAACTCAACCTGATGGAAGAGAGAGGGTCACAAGAATGAACGAACAGTGAATGCTCATCGTCACAAGCCTAACTCAACCTGATGGAAGAGAGAGGGTCACAAGAATGAACAAGCAATGAATGCTCATCATCACAAGCCTAACTCAACCTGATGGAAGAGAGAGGGTCACAAGAATGAACAAGCAATGAATGCTCATCATCACAAGCCTAACTCATTCCGATGGAAGAGAGAGGGTCACAAGAATGAACAAGCAATGAATGCTCATCGTCACAAGCCTAACTCAACCTGATGGAGGAGAGAGGGTCACAAGAATGAACAAGCAATGAATGCTCATCGTCACAAGCCTAACTCAACCTTGTTTGTTATAATAAGAGGATGATATGATAAACTGGTGATATTAAAAAAGGAGTAGTAAAAGATCTGCCAAGTAAAAAAATGTACAATGTTGGTCATAATAACAATTACTAACATACACAATACACAAAAACACTAATAAACAGAGAAAATATTTATTTGCACATATTGAGTACCCAAGCCCACACAGAACAGCTGATGATTGGTTGCATTTCAATCAGAGGACTTTACTTAGTCCATGTTGGTCTGTCCTGATAAATTGATAAGGAGCAATCTCACACAAGTAAATTTCACTCAGTTGGGCATATAAAAATCCACACTACAACAGTGTTCATGATTGCAATCTGAATCATTAGACATAATGTAAAAGTAATGATGATACATGTAAAACTGTAGTGGACTGGCATAGCCGTAAAACCATAAGACAACACAACTATAAAATAATGTCTGTCCAGACAAACTTCGTACCCTGCCAAAATTGCCCCTCAACTGACAATTAGCTTGGCAAGATAACAAAATTGTTTCCAAGCTTGCGCAGTTGACCACAACTTCAAGGCATATACCACCACTTCCACCAAATTCAGACATCTGTCAGTGTTGAACCACCGTTGAATTCGGAATGAAAACACGAAATTGACAATTTGTTAAAGGTTGCACATTTTTTTTTTTATTTTTTGGCACATGCTTGTCCTCTACAGCCTGGAGTTGTCGAAAGAAATTAACTGAAATAATAAAATTTTTACCGTAAAAGTAGAGGATAAAAACTTGCCTTCTGTTTGAAGAATCACACTGTCGACTCTAGAACTGAGAGCGGGAAGCCGAACTGGCACCCCAAATCTGCAGAATCTGTGAATGAAAATACTGTTGTTAGCTCATTCAATTCGTCTCAACTGCAGACGAACATCACAAGAACTTCAGCATACAGACAACAAAACAATGGAAAATTAATCTTACATGTAAATGAGGAAGATGCAAAATATATTCCCTCAAAAAGTCGTTGGATCTTGCATAATCCCGCGTGTATGAAGACAGAAGCGACCAAAACCGTTTTTTTCCGCAAACGCGATAACTTTAGCCAGCGGTCATTACTTTGTCACCACCGAGGGAGTGGTGGAGGGGTTCATTTTCACTCGCCATCAGTCTCCAGTGTTCCTTTAGCCAGCTCCTTCTGTTCGGCTGGAAATGCTAGAAAAAAAGTAAGTATTTCCCAGCCAGCTCGGCTTGAAATGCTTGAAAAAGTCAGTAATTCCCAGCAGAAGCCACTAGCAATTAAGAATTTCCCAGCCAGCTGAATGTGTACTGCGGAACACCTTTTTTGCGGAACACCTCCGATGGGTGCCCCTGAAACAAGAGCCTTCAAAAGCCTTGACTGGGTTGCCTTTGTGAACCCTTAGTATGCAAACGGCTCAATTTTTTGAAACTGTTTTGTCAATCCATTTTAGTTTGCAGTGTCAGTTGTGTTCAATAAGAGAAGTGTACAAGGAGTTAATAAGAGGCTCCTATGAATAAACTCATGAATGCATTCGGTGACACATGAGGAGAATTTTAGATTTCAGAACTCATTCAAATAATTTAATCAAGAAAGAGTCAGGATGCTTTGCGGCCAACCTGTTTTCAAGATTCTAAAATCCAGAAAACTACAAAATGGAAGTAATTCAGCTCTGACTTCCGATTAATAAATTTAGAATATCTGATTTTCAGACTATAGTTAACTCGATATTTGAAATCAGAAATCAGAAAACAGAAATCAGAATTCTGAAACCAGAATTCAGAATTCACAAATCAGAAACCAGAAATCGTAAATCAGAAATCAGAAATCGAAATTTCTGAAAACGCGAAATTTAAGATTGAGAAATCAGAAATCTAAAACTGGATTTCCGAAATGCCACCTGAATAAGTGTCACACATGGCCATTCCTTGTATGCTTTTATTCCATTTGTTTTTTTGTTTATAGTATTTAGCATTCTAGAGTTATGGTGCCTTGATTCTATGCTGGTTGTCCATTTACCGTCTCTGCATTCTGCATTCAGGAATTATTTTGCCTCGTTTCATGATTCTACTTTTATTTACAACATGTGGCATTCCTCATTTTGGAATTATGTTGCCTCGATTCCATGCTCCTTGTTTCATTTACGGTTATTGAATTCTGCATCCCCTATTCTGGAATTATATTGCCTCGATTCTATGTTCCTTTTTCTTTTTACGGTATGTGCATTCTGAATCATGGAATTATGCTGCCTTGATTTCATGATTCTAAGTCTTATTTACGACATTTGCATTCTGCATTTTGGAATTATGTTGTCGTGATTTTATGTTCCTTCTTTCATTTACGGTATTTAAATTCTGCATTCCCCATTCTGGAATTATGTTGCCTCGATTCTATGATCATTGATTATTTACGCACCATGTTTAGGATATTCAACGTATTTACTATACGGTAATTATGTTGTCTCGATTCCATAGAGTTACAACGAGGTGGCCTTCATAATCAAATCGAACCAGATCCGCATAATGCCAGATGATTCGGAATGAAACTCCCAATCTTCCCGCCTTTTTAGGTCATGTGACCCTTTCCCACCATTGAGCCATGACTGCACCAGACTTTAAATCGAGGCACCTTTTTTTAAAAAAAAATACAGAAATAGAGTAAGGACATTCGACAGAACAAATCCGAGATAACATAGATAAAGCAACTTCATTTAGCGATAAGATGCAGCCCACAAAAAGCGCGCAATTTCCCTCCAAGGAAAGATTTTTGGTATGTCCCTTTCTTTCAGAGACTATGCTGACGATGGCGCTGACGTCACAAATCAAATTTCTCGAATCTATGTAGGTTTCTACCAAAAATTCTTATCCCATGGGGCAAACGCAAAAGACGGAATATATAAAAAACAAGGAACATGAAATCGAGGCAACAAAATTACAGAATGCAAAATGCAAAAATTCAAACGAGGCAAGATATTTACGGAATGAAAAAGACTAAATACAGGAAGCTAACAACATATGAACAGAAATGCAGGAAAAGACCGAGCGTTGAGGCAACACACAGAAAGTCGATCACGAATTTAAAAAAAACCTAATTGAAGAATTTAAGACCAGAAAATATTTATGAAAAACAAATTAAAAACTTTTAGAAAAACGAAATAAAAGCTAAAATTGCAAATGGGATTTGGAAATTTAGAGCAAAATTTTGGAATGATAGCATCAATATTTACAGTGGCCATGTGGTGCACTCATCCACCTGTAATATCCAATTCCGTTATTCTCGGTTTATCTCAGTTTGTGATGTCAATATTGCAAAAATGAATCGGAAAACTCTTTAAAATTTCCCTGCCGGGGGTGGGTACAAATACACGTTTACTTCCGGTACCCCTCTTTTGAGTGGGGGAGGTGTGAATATTTTGCACTTCTGATAAAAATAAACTTAGTGGGGGAGGGAGCGAAAGGAACGGCAGAAAGCATATTTCAGCAACTTTTCGAAAACATTATTAAATCGAACGTTCTTTATAGCTTTATTGTTAGCTGCTTTACAACCACAAGATGAGTACCATTGCTTCTTTAGGGGTTAAGGAGGAGGATTTGTAATTTCGCTTCGCGTTTCTGATCTCGCTAACTCGACTAACGTCCAATTCATATACGCCGAAACGTTCCAGTTGAGGTCAGTTGAGGAAACTATTTATTTTTATCTGAAAAAACGTACGCGCCTGAAAGACCACGTAGCCAGCATGTTTGGGCGTTATGGATTCGAAAAGTGCCACAAGAGCACTGATAGTAACATTCTTCGTAGCCACGGGGCGAGTCAACTCGCCTTCAACTTTACCTCGCAGTTGTCCATTTTGGTTGAAGTGTTCGACTGCACACAAATAAATTATGTAAAAGCTGTCCTTTGGTGTGAAATGCCCTCACGTGGCGATTTTGGCGCGAAATGTGTATGATTATGTCCCCTCCTTCCCTAGAGAAGAGATAATTTCACTTGTTGGGGTGGGGTCAGGCTAAAAGTTACCACCGGAAGTAAACGCATATCTATACTCACCCATGGTAGGGAAATTTTGAAGAGTTTTGCAATTCATTTTTGCAATATTGACATCGCAAACTGAGATAAACCGAGAATAACGGAATTGGATATTACAGGTGGTATTCCTGAAATCCAGTTTTAGATTTCTGATTTCTCAATTTTAGAAATTTGGACTTCTGATTTCTGATCTACGATTTGTGGTTTCTAATTTGTGAATTCTGATTTCTGTTTTCTGATTTCTGATTTCAAATATCGGGTTAACTATAGTCTGAAAAACAGATATTCTATATTTATAAATCGGAAATCAGAGCTGGATTACTTCCATTTTGTAGTTTTCTGGATTTTAGAATCTGGAAAACAGGTTGGCCGCAAAGCATGCTGACTATAACGATCAAAGTTTGATTGCGCTTGCAGGTGAAACGGTTGACGTTACAAAGGATTGCAATAGACTGTTTCTAAAATCTATTGAACTTGTTGTTTGTTTATAATAAAGTTCTTGCTAATTATGACCGCAAAACGGCTAACAAAGCTATTAACTCGGTGACTATGTTTGTCAGCCCGAATTCCCTCGGGCCTCTTTTCTGGATCTGTTTTTTTTTCTACGTGGTCGTGTGGAAAGACATTAGCGGGAACAGGGCCAATAAGGCTAAATCGGAAGAAAAGTATATCCGATTGGGGAGTAATATTGTTCTTTTTGCCACATATCGCTTCTTCGTCTTCGATGACTTGGAATCAGATGAATGGCATCAAGTTTGACAACTGTTTTCTACCGTGGGAACCAAGAAAGCTGATTGGTCAACATTAATTCGATTAGTAAACAAACCCAATTATCACTGAATTTTCTGTACAACCTTAGAAAACTTTCTGATAAAATCGCTCAGCTTAAACACGATCGCGACAAGAACTGCGGTGCGATATACAGTTTGGTAGGTTTTTTGCGGTCGTGGAACCAGCCATATAGTATACAATATATACAAAACTTAGGCGTAAACTGACATTCACGTTTGTTCGAAGCCGTATTATCAAGTGTAGCCCGAGTGAACGCTCTCGAGAGCGTCTAGTTCAATTTTGATGTCATTACCCCTTTCAATACTGGTTTTTTAGCCGCCCTCCTATCGGACAGAATTTAAGATAAGCACCCCCTCTCCTCCCCCAATTTTGTAGACAACTAATGAGACAACAAAGGATGTGTAGTTTTCTTCACGTAGTATTAGAATGGTACATTGTTTGATTTTTTTAAAGTGCTAACGGTAATGTGATTTAAACTTTAGGATCAGCTTTTTTATGTCGATAAACAGCTTCTTGTTGTTAACGAGCATATGTATTAAAAAATGATCATGTCAGGCCACGATTTGGGAAAAATTAAATAGGCGCCCCAAGTCTTCTTCTAAATTTGAAGTAAGCGACCTGCCTGGGCGCAAATTCAAGGATTTACTGTACGTTATTCGTCGAATGAGCATCGCAAGGGAGCCGCGACGTTTATTCGGGAGCGACACTGATTAACTTTGTTTCAAATGCAGGATTTCTTTGAGGGGTGCGCTTATTTGTGACTGATCAGTACAATCATCTCGCAGAGAGAGAAAGGGGGGATTAATTGTAGTCTGTGCATAGTGTCACCTATATGGTAACAAGCGAAAGCATGTCCTATGTGTATCATAGTGCGTCCTTGGCGTTCATATCATGTGTGATGCAGTGCACGGAACAGTGAGTGGTAAAAAATACTTAGTTGTTTCTCTTTACACCATACTAAACTATCAAAACACCTGGAAATGACTGTTTTCTCTAGCATTATGATTTGAAATTATTAAAGAACAGGTTTGATGGGTCAGTGGCTTGTTCACTCGATTATTCTTATAAGCATTTGGTCCAGAAAAAAAAATCTGTAAAGTGAATTGAACATATAAATATAAAAGTGATTCAACCTGCTTTTGGTGTTAAATAACATTGCGTTACATGGCAGCTTTACATTTAGAAGGCGATCCAGGATGGAGTAATAAAGGTATTATTGTTGAGCGCAGGAGGGTATTCCCCGGTTTACAGAGATGACATGAATAAACTTTCTGAAACATTTATTGCGAATTATAAACATGCTGCTAGTTTTACTTGACATGACTTCTTCCATTGCAAGATTTAATAACTATTATAAGGTAACCTGAACTACGAAAAGAAACATTTAAAACGAAAATGAACAACTCGAGGAGAAACTCTTGAAACTTAACTTCAGTACATCTCTTCCTACTTGAAATTCTGCTAGAAGTGAAGTTCGGAAACAATCTGTCATTGTATATCGAACTGGAAGAGCTTGGCAACTTAACTTCTCATAACAAAAGTAGCGACATCAGTCAATACAATTAACAATGTTAGTTTTTCGGTACGAAGTTCAAAGTATAAACTGAGCTTGACCGAATTAGTTCTTCTACATTAAATTCCACTTAAGCTTAATTTCAGAAACAATTTGTCATCGGACATTGAACTGGAACAGCCAGGCAACTCAACTCATAACAAAACTACCAGCTTCAGTGAACGTAATTGACACTGAATTGACAATGGAGGTTTTTCCGCACCCGAGGTGAAACTATAAACTTAGTTTCGTTAAAATACTTGTAATCCTGATCTGCCAAAACTTAATTTCAGAAACAATCTGTCTTCGCACATTGAAGTGGAACTACGCAACTCAATCCTGACAAACCAAACTATCGATATAATTATAGTGAATACAACTGACAATGTTATTTTCTTCGGGTTCCAAGGTGAGACTACACAATTAGCTTGACTAAATTAGTTCATCTACAATTGACAATGTTGATTTCTTTTCTTCCCCGTGGTGAAACATAGTTAACATAGTTTTACTCGAAATTCTGCTCAATGTTAATTTCAGAAACAATATGTGATTGCACATTGTATTTCAGTTTCAAATTTTGAAGCATGAGCAGTTTTTTAGTAATCTCACCTTCTCCAAGTGAATTAATATCACCATCAAGGATTGTGTTCAACATGTCCTTCCTGATCATTAATCTAACAGTTTGGCCATCTTCTTGAGCAGCGACAATCTTTGCCATAATGGTCCGTTCGCACTGAGACAGTCGCATGCTGTGTCCACAGCGATCACATTGTACAATGTTCTCCGAGGTAACTTGTACTAATTTTCTGGTACAATTGACACATTTGCTGAAATGTTCCACTTTCTCAATGGAGTGAATGTTGTCAATCTCAATAACTTCTTCGCCTAGTTTACGAGCGTCATCACAATCTTCAACAGCAATCTCACTGAAGGATTCGTCTTCCGCAACTGTGACCCGTGTGTTTATTGTAGTGGAAATCTTTTTCTGTCCAGACCAAAGACGAATGCCCACAGGACTGAGGCGGTAGATATGACCCAGTTTCAACTGTCGAATATTTGTGTCCCATACGTCAAGACGAATAGATCCAGTTGTATCGGCTAACACAGCTTCGCAAACGTCAATAGTGGTTGACATATTTTGTCCTTTGCATTGTACAGTATGTGGTAATCCAAGGTTGATTATCTTTCCTAACATTTCCACCTCATCCCATTCTTCACAAGTGGCAATTGCTTGCGATACTGTCACTCTTTCGTACCTGCACGCTGCGCTGTTGGTAAACTGAAAGGCATACTCAGACGGTTTAGGAATCGAGACACGAGTCATAACATTGATTATGATTTTCTTTTTATTTTTATTTTTATTTTCTTTTAGCCCACAGGACTGAGGCGGTAGATATGACCCAGTTTCAACTGTCGAATATTTGTGTCCCATACGTCAAGACGAATAGATCCAGTTGTATCGGCTACCACAGCTTCGCAAACGTCAATAGTGGTTGACATATTTTGTCCTTTGCGTTGTACAGTATGTGGTAATCCAAGGTTGATTATCTTTCCTAACATTTCCACCTCATCCCATTCTTCACAAGTGGCAATTGCTTGCGATACTGTCACTCTTTCGTACCTGCACGCTGCGCTGTTGGTAAACTGAAAGGCATACTCAGACGGTTTAGGAATCGAGACACGAGTCATAACATTGATTATGATTTTCTTTTTATCGTCAGTATACGTGTACTTCTGGAGCTTTATTGGTGTACGGCACTTCTCACTTTCCTCGAAGAGGGATCGTTTGTGCGATGAGTATAAAAGGGCTTCCTGCTTTATTTCACTGGAGGTTTGTAGGCTGACGGTTGCATAGTCGAAGGTATTGCGCCTGTTTCTTTTGGGAGGGCTTACGCTGTGGACGTAAGCTATGATAGGTGCAGTCTTTGTATCATATCTGTTCGCTGGTTTGGCATTAACGGCAATGTTTGGAGAAGACGAATTTGGATTTTCTTGAAAGCATTTGTTTGCTGGTTTGGCATTAATAGCAACGTCTGGAGAGGGCTCTGAATTTTGTTGAACTGATTTTCCGGTCTGGAATGTGGGCTTTTGGACTGAGCGGGGTGTTGTTTTTGAAGCCGTCTGCTTCTTGTCCTTGTTAGTCCTCACCTTGCCAGACATGTTAACGACTCCACGAGTTCAGAGTACACTGACAAGTTGCAAAATTTGGCTTTTATACTGAAAAGACGGATCGAAAATTGCAAACGCTGATTGGTTGAAATTCTCGATTTATTATTGGCTAGTTAGACTGACTGTTTTCTATGCGGTCCGTTGAAAGCGTGACTCCAAAAAGAACAAATCGGAATAAGGCGGAATACATTTCAAGCTTTTTTTTTCAAGTGTGTACGTAAGCCAGTCCCGAGAAGGCAGTGTTCTAAAAACAGTTCTTTTAAAAGAACAATTTTTCTTACGAAATCTAACTCAGCGTGATTCTCAGGAGGTCCAGGCCGCTTGTGTCATGGACTCCTTTCTTCCTTGCTCTTATATTTTTACAAAAGTGGGTTGGCTTTGAAATCACTTAACATAATTTGTTTTTTAAACTTTACAAAGAGTTGATTTTTCTTGGTCAGTTTAGATCATGTGATAGACCTCTGAGAATGTTTTTCTCAAAGGTATCAAATTCTAATTTCAGTTTCTAATTCAAACAAATTAACAGCAAAAAACCGAGTGATTTTAAGATATATAAAACAACTTAGAGACTAAAACTATTGTGCAAAGTACAATAAATTGTATGTTGCCATGTTTTTATTTGTTTTAAAGGGGTAAGATGGGTGGTGATGTTACTGCAGGGAGCCGAAAATGGAAGCCATGTTAATTTAATTCACATTCATTCATGCAGTCATCTAATCATAAGACAAGGACATCTTTCAGTTATGTTCTAATTGAATTACATCTGCATGAAAGATCTCCTTGTTTTACAGTAGAGCGCAGCCTTATGACCACCTTGTTATCTGACTGGATAACAGGACTGTTTTATTCTAGCCTAAAAAAACTCAGTAATTGTCCTATTTACAGAACTACGTTAATATGACGACTGTGTTAATATGACCAATATTTCATGGCGTGAAGGTGGTCGTATTATCAGGGTTCCACTGTACTATCATTTTTCAAATGGCATGTTTTATGATGGTGTTCTTCATGAACTTCTAGATTGCAAGGTTTTTAATAAATAATGAAAGACATTGAGATGCTTTTGTGACAAGATTGCAGTTTATTTGTATAATTCTAACAAAATGTTTGTTACTGTAATTTTATAGAGTGAAAAATATGAATATGGTTTGCAACTGTACCAGACAGTTTGGAAAGATGCCACAACTGTGTAATAATGAATCTTGGTTGCCTCTTTTTATGATACATCTGACAGTTTATTAGTGATCCATGCTGACTGTACAACGTCAGATACAAGATACGTCCAGTAATTCCAAAAGTACAAAATCATCAATATACAAATACAAACATAGTAAAAGCACCAGAATTCAGAATTCAAGGCACAACTGTTACCCATGAGCTGTAATTGTAATTAATCAGGAGATGTTCAGCACAGATTTCCTTTTAGTGGAGAGTGTTACTGCTAGATGGTACTTCCTGTGCGTTGTTTGAATATATTGGCTGAAAACAATAGTGAGGAATGTGACATTGATCACCTGTTGTAATCACAGACCAATAACTTGTAACCAATTCCAATGTTATGGGTGCTATCACATGAAACTGTGGCTCTTTACAAACCGCACAATGAAAATTCTGAAGCAAGTACATGTAGAACATCATATGGCAGTGAGTGGATGCTTTCAGTGCTGTACCTTGTATAGTTTCTGTTTTAAATTTCTTTCCTAAAATAGAATAAAAGTGGGAATCAGTAAGTTTCTAAAATATGTTAATAATCACCCATAAGAAAAAATTAATTGTTTTGACAATCATTTGTACAAGAGGTACTATTTTATGATTAATATTTATACATAATAATTGTTTACAGTGGATGTCAACATTAATCATTATCATCAAACATGAATATTCTGTAAAGCTGTAAGTGAACCAGAACAAGAAACAACTATTTCTGCTTACCTAATAAGTACAGTTGCAGAATGGAGAGTTTGTGACCCAAAGGGTCACAAGGAGTTTAAAAGGGACTCTTACATGTATTTATGTAGACACTGATAGTTACTGACCAGAAGTCTAACAATAAAATTCACATTTAACTAAATATTGAATTCACTTATTCTTTTTTAACATGATTTTAAATTGTAAACGCTACTTTATATTAACAGTCAGTACAGCCTAAGAAAATTAGTCCATGTTTTTTTATTATTTTTTTTTTATTGCTATGTACACAGCTTTATGGTCACAGAAGTATGTCTCTAGAACACCTGTTTCAACTCTTGATTCATTCAAATTTGTATAAATGTGATTGATTGTAGTTCTGTTACTGGTGAAGAATTCTAAAATATGTTGTATGTATCCATATGATACAATCATTTGTTGGTATAAACTGCTGTTTAGCACATCATTTACATTAAATTATTTACAAAGCTGTCAAAGACACAAATATTGGCTTATGGTCACTGTAGTAAGATTCTAGTGTACCTGCTGATTGCACAAGGTGTGGTACGTTTGTATAAATGTGATCTATTTGTGTGCGGTAGTCAGTAGTATACTGATTAATCAACTGCGTGTATCCTTTGTTTGTCATTAGAAATGCTTTAAGAGCTTTGTGTTCTGTACTGTCCTGCATCAGGTTAACATTGAAATCCCCAAGTAGTACAGTAGGAATTGTAGGTTCGACTAATACTGAATTATGAAGATGAGTAAGAGCTTCAATCAAGTGTGAAATTCTAATAATTTTGGAGCGGTAGATACCTACAATGTGAAAATTTGCAACTGGATCGTTAAGAACTGTTACAGTAATTTCTATATCATTAGTATTAAGCCTGAATGGAATTTCAGTACAGTTCAAGTCATTTTTAATATACACAGCAGTTCCATAGGAAGTCCTGATGTTAGACTGATTGAAGTCATTTCTGTAAAGAGTAAATCCAGGTAGCTCATATGTATCATCTCTATCTGACAAGCAAAGTTTTGTTTCAACAAAAATGTTAACATCAGCCCTTTTAATGTTGTAATCAGTTTGAACATCGTGAATATGTAAGTGGAGAGATCTAACATTTTGAAACAACACTGTTTTTGTTTGGGGTGAATCTAAGTTTACCTGTAAGACTGCTAAAGGCTTGAGGCTTGTCTCTGTTCTCAGTCTACTCATTTCATTCTTAACTTTCTCACTGACCTTAATTTTTTTCTCATTCAAATTGAGAACATGTAATGAAGAACTATTTCGTACTCGGCTCAGGCCGACATAATGCATGTGCTCTCTTGTTGATGTTGGAAAATCAACAACTGCTTCATCTAGTGTGTCTCCTTGACAACGGTGAATAGTCTTGGCAGCAGCAGGCCTAAGTGGAAATTGACGCCGAAGAATTTGTACCTTATTTTTTTTATTAATTTGAAATTGTTTTGTAACTTCTAAAATTGGTGTCCAGTTTTTATTTATGCATGTGTTGTACAAATGTGCATGTTCTTTGCACCAGTTTCTGCCTATTTCAAGATGTGGAAATGATACCCAAATAATACTTGGTCTGGTTGAATTATCAACTCTGTAGTCTATGTTCTCTACCATACACTCTGCACCATTTGTTAGACCGTCAGTCACATCAATATTAGTTGTTAGGTCATATTTTGCCTCAGTTGCTACTGATACTAGTGAATATAGACCCATTGTCTTTGTTGCATCATGTGGGATTTTATTTTTTATTTGCTTCTTGAGATCATCTGAAATGTCTCCAATTATAATGTCCACAGCCATAATTTGAGCTTTGTCATTTCTAGATAGAGCATAGAGGGCATTATTGTGGGCATCTACTGATGCATTTGTAGTGAATAAATGTGTTGTGTTGATTGGATAATTATCACTTTCTGATGTTACATTTAGGAGCCGTTGTTTTAAAATGGCTATATCATCATCAGAATGTTTTCCCTCTCTCAAGCGATTAAGTAGCTCAGCAAATTGCTTGTCCTCTTTTTGTCTCATTATTTCCGTCAATTCAAAGAGGGTGAAGTATTCTGTCCAAATGTTAGTTGCGAAAGCATTGTAGCCATATTGAGAATTTTCATATATCCACTTATCAAAAACTGGTTTTAACTGGAAAAGATCTCCAACAGTTATCACACTTATTCCACCAAATGGCTCGTTGGTTCCCATTATTTGTTGCAATCTTAAGTTTAAAAAGTTGAACATACCACTTCCAACCATAGAGATCTCATCAATAAATATAACGTTAAGTTTCTTCAGTCGGGTTCTAATAGTGTTTAGTCTGTCACTATCCAGTGCACAATATTCAAAACCTCTATTGGCAGGTATTGTAAAAGCAGAGTGTAATGTGTTACCTTTTATGTTGAATGCTGCTTTACCAGTGGGGGCTGTTTTTACAACTTTGACATGATCTGGATTTTCGCCTGCAATAGAGTTCAGATATCTTATCAGTGCTTCATACAATGCATTGGTAACTGTACTTTTGCCAACTCCAGCACCTCCGCTTAAGAACAATCTAAGAGGATCATCTTTAGTTTTTACTGAATGTAGAACATGATAAAAAAACTGTCTTTGTTCTTCATTTAAAGAGCGTACAAGTGCATAATAATCATTGTTAGACATGCACTTCATAAGGAGTTCTTCATCATCATTATTTCTGGGAAAAATGCCAATGTCATCAAGCAAATCATACTGCCTATGGTGCTTGTTTTTTCCAGGGTCAAAGCAACCAAATAATTCACTAGGTTTCTGCTTGACTGCACAGTCCTGCTTATTTAGATGCTCTGCATTTGGAGCAACATTATCAAAGTTGTCATATTCGACATTATTCGTATCGTTCATTGCTTTATCAAGTACTTCTGAATGGTATTCATATTGGCGCCTATTGCAGAGAATCTCATCCTTAACCTGTTCAAATCTCTCTTGGTAAGTATGACAGTCTTTAATCAAATCACTGCTTTCGTTTCGCCATGATGTATAGAGCATAAGTTGCTCTCTATAGTGGTTTTCTGGGTCTTTCTCTTTCTGGTACCGGACAGAACGGATTATTTTAGTTTTTTTCCTTTTTACTAGTTTCATATCTCCTTTTAGTTTGTATTCATTTGGTTCACATTCAGACTCAATGATATTAATACTATCAGGGTCATCATCAGTGTTGTCTTCAAAATTAGTTTCTGGTAGAAAACCATCAATGTCTTTGAATGTATTAATATTACTAGCACTACTGCTATCACCTTCCTTATCTTTAACACAGTTAAACCATGCAACAAAGTCAGCCAAGCACAACCTTTCTAACTGTTTTGGTCTTCTTTGATAGCGTTTAATGATATTGTCAGATTCTATGTCAGTTGAGTTGTCAGGCAACTCCTTGAGCTTATCTAATTTTTTTAACAAGAATGCCCTTTCATCTGGAGGTGAGGTGCTGATAAATTGAAAATCTCGAGAGGATCTTCTCAATGGCATTTGTAATACAAGATACACAGCTTCTTGAGCACTAATTTCAACTGCATTTAGAAATTTGTTTCCAATCTGCCTTACTCTATTTGTGATATCTTTGTTGCCAGATTTAGCTTCTTCAGATGCTTTTTCTAGAAGTCTGCTCATACCTCTCTGCCCTTTTGTAATATAGGACAGTATGTATGTAGCACATGCATAAGGATCTAGTACATATTGCATGTCCATGTTTGCTTGCCAAGCTTTTAGCAAATTAGTGTTGTAACTATTGATCCTTATTTCTGATGGTGCCCTTTTCAAAAATAATGTGTCACGCTTTAATGTATGTCTTATAGCTAAGACATAACTTTCTTCAGTCAATTGTAATTTGTTGAGAAAATTTTCAAAACTGACATCTTCACCATATTTCATGTTGTCAAGAACTTCTTTTACTTTTTCAGCATTTTCTCTTATCTGTTTCTTGTTCTCTTCATCAAAGCAGGAGTTGTCAAGAGGTGTTAAAATCACTGTCTTTGGCATAGGAGGCAGTGGAAAGTTAAATCTACATATCTTATGCCGTGCCTTCCTGCATGTCTTGGCATGCCTGTGTATCTGTAAGTTTACAAGCTCTTCCATTTCACTGGAAGTGTCTGGTTTGTGGCAAGTAACATACTTATCAACAAAGCTCACAATGTCTTCATTAGCACTTTTTTCATATTGCGGGGCTTCCTTTACCCAAAATAAACCATGGATATGTGGGCTTCCTCTTTGTTGAAATTCAATTCTGTAAAAATAATCAGCTATTTCTCCTATTGGCATTACACTGCTCTTTAATACATCACGAACAAATAACTGAACCATGTGCTCAAAGTTTCTAGCACATGTGACTGGATCCTTTTGTATCAAATCTGATTTCTGTTCCCATGTCATTTGTTTGATTTCCACATCAGTATATTCTTTCCTATCTACAATTCTGCCTAAAGTTTTAAGGAGATGAGTCCACCTTGTTTCAGCAGCTGAGAAAGAGCAAAACCATGTAGGATTGCCAAGTTGACGAATCATAGCAAACAAGTCTTTCTTGCATTTTTCGAAATACGGTGGCGAAGATCTAAGATTCCTTAAAACTCTGAAGCCTTCATCAAGATGTACAAGCTTATTAAGATAGTTCTCTGATTTGAGGTCACCAGCTGTGTAGTTCTTTCCCTTTGTCTTACATTTTCTGAGAGCAATTGAAGCACTATCTTGAATTTGCTTGATTTGTAGTTTTTTCAGCTTGTAAAAAATGTTTGGCACAGACTTTGCAACTCTTCTATCCTGACACCTTAGTTCCCACTTGGCAACTGTACTATATGTTACAGGGACCTTTCTTTCATTGTTGTCAGGTCTTCGGTTTCCACAGAATAATGTAGGGAATGATAGATATTCAGAATCTTTATCCATGAATATTCCTAATGGTTTGTTTCCTTCTCCTGGTGCAAAAGAAATAATTTTATCCCCATTTTCTGTAATATCTGGTTCCTGCAATAGTGTATCTGTTACTCCTGAAGGACGTTCGTCAACTTCACACCAACCATCATCATTAGCTTTTTCTCTGTCTGGATTATGAACATCAGCAGTGCAAATATTGTTTTGACTATTTGTTACAATTTCATTACTTTCCACATCAGCACTAGATGTGTTAGGGTTTTCAACAAATTCCCTCCACTCTTCATGGGTGCTTGATTGTGAAGTTGTGTCATCTACCCATGCATTTTGCACTTTTATGCCTTCAGTTTTAAATAATTCACTAGTGTCTACAAGATATTTGGCTGCATCTAATACTCTCTTAGGTCTGACATTCTGAAACTGATAGTGATGCTTGTAACCAAGTCGCCTTTTAAGTTTTATTGGAATAGTCTGTGATTCACCTATTGGCCTTGGGAGACAGTGAACAGTTGAATTTACATCACTTGGCACATTGACAATGCTTCCATGAATAGACAATTGACCACCTCTAGGTAGTTCACGGATTTGCATAAAAGGTATACGAGGTGATATTAGTCGCTCCTCTAGTGATGTCAAATTCAATACATCAGGCTTATAAGGAAAACCCATCTTATTGGCTTTAGAACAGCTGGGTAACCTGCCTTTTTTTAGAGTTGAATTGCAAGTTATGCAGATCCACTCAATGTCATTGACACTTTTAAAACCAGTTAGACAGGACTCAACAATGCCTGGTGAACATGCCTTATATTTGTTTGCATCACATTTGACTACAGAGCACTTGAACCACAATTGGTCACAACAGGTGCATACATATTCTGGGCCACTTGCAATGTTTTTGTGAAACAAATTTATGATAGAAATTGCATCATATTTGTTTTCTTGTGGTTGCGACTCATGACTGCTATATGTTAGTTGTGATACACTTGCCAGAGCCTCAGCCTTTCGTCTCTTTCTTACCGACTGTTTGTTTATCTGCCTTACATGCTGCAGGTTCTCTGCTTTTCGCTTTCTGAAGGAGCGCCGCTCAATTTCTCTGACATGTTCTGGGTTCAATTTTCGTCTTTTAACAGCCTGGTGTTTCTTGTTCCTAGATGTTTTGCCATTAATGTTGATGCCTTGCACTCGTTTTTGATTCTCATTTTTTCTAAACGTATCATCAGCTCTGCTGTCTTTCATGTATTTTCTCATGTATCGTCTTTTGTAAGCTTTACGTTTTTCACTGTCATCAACTGGTTTGTTCTCATCTGCATTTTTTGTTTGTTTGCTGTTGTCTCTCATCTCCATTGTTCTGTTTTCTACTGTAGAAACATAATGAAATTCATCTAGATGTCCAATGTAAATGTTAACAGAATTTGTAACATTTATTGGTTCGACGACAGTAACTGGAGAAAAAGTTGCATTTGATTCAGCAATATGAATTGATAAATTAAGACAATTGGCAACAGCTTGAATTATGATGGCATCAGCCCATGTTCCTTGACATGACATTCTTTCTAAATAACCTTGCCAAGAATGCTCAGTGATACTCTCTATAAATTGTTCAGGGTGATTCACTAAATACTGAATGCCAACACTGCGCACATAGAAATGACTATTAGCATTTCCATAGAGTTGATGTGATACAGCTCTAAAAAAGCAATCACCACCTCCTCCAACATCAAGTGCAGTTCTGCCTAACTGAGACAATCTGAATTCTAATAAACCAACAGAATTTGTGGCTGATATAAAAGGTACTGAGCTGCAATACTCATTTGCAGGACCAGGATTTGACTCCACATCTCCACTCAATGATATGACTCTGCTCGCAAAATGGTAAGTTCTCATTTGGAGCCGCCTTAATTTTCTGAAAATATTACCTTCAGCAATCACACAAAACAAAGGCAACTTTTTATGCTTTGGACTCCTTGTTCGAAAAATACATAAGCTTAAACTTTGTCTGATGAAACATTTCTTTGAGAAAAACATGAACTTTGAACTCCTATAGCGCTCTAAGAAATGATAGCGATGGTATCCACACAACATAGCCTTCAGCTTTGATGATTTGGGGACATATTTCTTTATGTATAATTTCACTGACTTTTTTGCCCTTTTCCCATTACAAAGTCTAGTTACCATATTGTAAGAAATACTGGAGGGCTCTCTTTCACGTCTCATTCTAAACTGAGGATGGGAGACAATGGTAGCTCTAGAACTCCGTAAATTCACATTCTTATCTGCATTTCTGTACTGACAATTGCTTGACAACTGAACTCGTATTTTATTTTGATTTTCACGTTTCTCTTCAATAAATGCATTTACTAACTGCTTGGGTATTGTAGGATTACCTTCGATAATCATTTGCTCCTTGGTATTCTGGACTTTCAGTTCTTTCTCCGTGTATTTCTGGTGGTTTTCAAGTAACGGATCATCTGTTTGGCATTTGTTAACTGTTTGATATTTTGTATTTGTTATGGTATTTGTTATTTGGCGTATATTGTATTTAGCATTTGTTTGGCAGTTGTGTTGCATCTCTATAGCTGTCTCGCTTTCCACAGTTGTGACATTTAAGTCCCAGCGAGAGGGGAACTCGACGAAAGCTTCATTGAAGCTGTTCGTCTCCTGGCCTTGCAAATTACCCCACCCAGTTGAGGGGTTCGACAATGCTTCTGTCCCTGAACATATCAGAGACTTATCATAAGCGTTTTCTGTGCAAACTACGTCCATAGCTCTGACACTTCAACACACAGGCAGATCAAAGATAACCGTACTAAGACTGAACTCAATACAAAATCTCGAGCGAGAGCACTTGAAACCATGTGCTTTGTCATGTGACATTTTGCGAACAGCTTCCGAGCGAACTCCGAAATATTAAAACCTCACTTAAATCATACGTCCTACGAGTTTTTTTTTACAAAATTCATAATACCATACAATAATAGTTGAACAGCTCACCTTTTTCCGCAGACCATAAAGCGTTCATTCTAAATACTTCGTTTCTTGCACTCTTGCTACGGCTGATCGATTCCTCGTCGTCCAAATGTATCTTGAGACATCGTCACTTTTAAGACTTAAAAACTAATTTCTTTCCTCTCAAGAATTCTTGAGCACATTTCCTGTTCCTTCCTGAGGTCTTCAAAAGTGTATTTTGATCAACGATGGAACTAAAGGAACGAAAACGCGCCTTCACAATTTACGCGTCGGGCTCGACACAATAGGCGCCATTTTGTAAACAGTATTGCCGCCTTTGTCCCACCCCCTCCCCCCACATATATGAGCATAAAACAATAGCATGACTTGGCGGACAAAACAAAACCTAGTACGGGAGACAGGGGGAAAAGCGTTTAATACACGTTAATGCGGATTTAATGCATACATTAATTGTCTAACGGGAATGGAGTGACATATCCAACCATAACTATACCTCATGGTATGTTGTACATACCATGAGGTAAAAATGGTGACATTTTCCTCTTGCAGGTGATTTAGGCAAGGCTTTAATCCCTCTAGCTCCATTCCATTTGAATTCTTAACTTCAGTTACTTGTACTAGTCCTTGCAATATTTTATTCAGCCTTGAGACCTAGAGCTTCATTAATGGTATATGGGATTCTATACAAACCCTCAACCAAGTCATCATCAGCGTCCGGTATCGAATTATCTTTTGACTTCTTTCTCATTAGCCCAATCATGACCCTCTGCATGTCATCCTTCCAAACCCTGAGTCTGGATTTAATTTTAGCAAGTGGGAATTCATTACAGATCCCCTTATCGCAATCATCCATATCCGATAATAGTGGAGCTGTTGGGTCATCCAGACCATTAACCTGTACACCACTGAAACTGGTTTCTTCTATGTTGAGTTGTTGGGTGGGGCATGTGGTGGATGTGTTGGTCATGCGAATCCATTTGGCACCATCATCGATATGCTCTTCATTACGATTCAAAGTCGTGTCTGTTGGGTCTGTATCGTCCATGGTGTCCTATGTCTCAGCGAACATTCAAATCTATAACCATTTACTCGCTACATAACCCAAGGTCAACATTCCTCCTCCCACATAAGCCATCTCACCCATCTTTTGTGAGTCACTAGGCTTATAATAGTTTGATATTTGGTAATGTCAGGGTTGGACTGTTTTAGTTTACTTGCATCTGAGACACTGTGATCATACCATAATTGCTCACAGCAAATGCAAATATAAAAAGGACCTTGACTCACAAGTCTGTGAAAATTTGAGATACAAGTTTCAATGCTATTATCACTTTTCAAAGCTTTAGCTTTTCTGTAGCAAGTCATATATTGATTGTGTTTTTCCTTTTCTGTTGGACAAGCTCTCTTTGTTTTATACTGTTTCTTGTATTCATTGCTTTTAGCCCTTTTTTCTGGACTACAATTGTTTTCTCTATATTCTTTTTTGTATTCATTGATTTTAGCCTGTTTTTCTGGGCTAACATTCTTTCTTTTTTCGATACTGTTTATTATATTCATTTATTCTACCCTTTCTTTTGGGCATGTTTTTTTGCTCTATACTTTTTATTATATTCATTGATTCTAGCCCTTTCCTCTGGGCATGCTTATTTTTTGCTCTATATCCTCTCATATAAGCGGCTCTACTTTTGTTTTTTGAATACGTTTTTGTTTGAGAATCAACTATAATTTCATTTTTTGGTTTAGTATCAATTAAGTTTGCTTTGGAGATTTCAACTGCTTGTTTTGTTACAAGAGGATTTTTCACTAATTTCTCAGACGTGTCAGTTTTAGTACAGTTTATACTTTGTTGTGAATTTTGTCTACACAAAGCAGAACTAGTAGACACATAGTGCATTTCTCCTATGTGGCCTATGAATATAGAAATAGTGCTTTGTATTGCATTTGCTGGTTCAACAATTGTTGTGTCTCCAAAATTCTCATCTGATTCTATATGTACTTTTAAATTCATTGCATCAGCTACTGCTTGAATTACAATGTGATCAGCCCATGTACCTTGTAAGGACATATTTGTTACATATTGTAACCGTGACACCTGTGTATTACTTTCAATGAATCGTCTAGGATGTTCATTCAAATACTTAACACCAGCTGCTCTTATTTCTAAATGGTGGCTTGGATCACCATAATATTTATAACTGATGTGAGACTGACTTAAAGAAGCAATCACCTCCACCGCCAACATCTAGTGGTCTTAGTCTATATCTTAGTAATCCATACTTAAATACAAACTGAGGGTCATTGAATGGTATCAATACTTCTCCAGTTAAGTTACATGCGATTCTAGGACCTGGATTTAATTCAATATCTCCTGACAGGACAATGTTTCTAGCAGATGTATCATGTAACCTTGTAAAATATTCTTTTTCATGAAAACACAAACCACTTTTTGTATTTAGTCTGACAAAATCATTAATGTTAGCTTTTGAGAGCATTTCAGTGAAAAGATCACAGTTGTTATGTTGGTGCTGATATTTATATTGGTACTGATATTTATAATAATGACTAAAACATGATGTTTGTTGACGTGAATGTTTAACATTCCAAAGCTTATAATTAATAACTATGTCATAAAGGTTTGATGACAATGGAGTTGATGCCTTGATAAATTTTCTGAATTTTTTCCTGAGTTTTCTTTTCCTCATTATTCGGAGTAGCTTTTGTACAGGAATTCTAGATGGTTCCCTGTCCCTTACACGTGGTTTCACATGTTTAGTATGCACATTCGTTACAATAGATATATCCAAATGATATTTATCAACATCTCTAAAAGAATAATCATAGTTATCTATCACAGTTTTCATTTTTTTTGGCTTAAAAAACTGGGTATACCTTCATAGGAGAGACGTGTTCTGGTAAGTACTGGAATTCTTTTATTTATGACACAAATTATTTCGTGTTTAGGTTGAATAAGAGGCTGATTAATATACCCACAATGGGGTAATTGTTTGATATACCCACAATGGGGTAGTTGTTTGATATTCCATCGAAAGGGTTCATTTATCCTCTTACGAGGCTCAATATTCCCACTATGGGGCTCAATTATCCTCTTACGAGGCTCAATATACCCTCAAAAGGGTTCAATTTTGGCTTGGTTTATGATGTTCTGTTGGATGATAAATGAAGACATGATTTCGCTGCTGCATAGATGTTGTGGATTCGACTTGAAACTGCGTTGTAAAACGTGGATCGAACTCTGAAAAAGATCTAAACAAACGCTTTTCATGTTTCTGCGACATTGTACAATGAAACTGTGATAGATAAAGAGTAAAAGAAGCAAGAAAAAGAACCATACAGTTACTTACCAAAGCGCCGAACAACAGCTCGATGGACCGTGTGCCATTTCAGTGAGGATCATGGGAAAAGTCTTACACGTGACGTCCGCCATTTTGAAAAGCCTTACACGTGACGCCATTTAGAATTTGCCGCAAAGTGTTGTGGTTAGTGTTACATGCTCGCTCGCTTGTTTCCTTACAAGCACGACAACATAGAACACTCCCATCTGTGCGACCAATGGAGCGACCAATAAAACCAATAGCCTTAATTTTGTCCGCGGACATTATCTTTACAGTTTTCCAAGAGCGTAAACTGTTAGCTTCGAGGAACAGATAATGTCCAAGGACAAATGTCCGAGCATGTTTTCGCTGTAAATGGCGGCTATTGTGTTTTTTATTTTTCAAATTGTTTTCGCAACCTGCCCAGTTTTGCAAATTGCGGAATATGCTAGGATATTCTCCAGTTTTAGCTGGGAAATATTCAGTCACGTGACGCGTTTAGACCATCGCGCGGCAGCGATAATATTTGATGGATTAGAAGAATGGATACCTAACCTTGGGCATTACATGTTGTTGCTTCTCGGAAGAGATCACGTCCATTGACAGAGTTCTGTGCATATTTTCTCGCCAAATTTTAGGCTACTATCCATATGTATGTCAAAAAGGAGGCAAGTGCTTCTTCTGAAGAATCTCCCTATACATGTAGTTCAGCAAAGAGAGCACCCGTCCCTTTGGTTTGGAGAGGTCATTGGTTCAATTCCCCGTTGACGATTCAGATTTTGAATTGTCTTACACTCGTGAAACGATTGACATTACATCTTTTTTTTTTCAATTAGGAATGAAAATACTGATATGGATTTCTTAGTGAGTACGTTTGACTAGTTGGCTTGAATCTCTTTTCATTGCTTATATAATGAATACGGCTTAGAGTAGGGTCTGAGCTCGACTTCATACAAAAAAGAACTGTATACAATGAGCAATGCCACCATCCTCATTATCACTGTTCATCAGTAACGTTTAATACATCCCATCATCGAGATCTTCGTCACTATAGTCGTTCTCTTCATCATCGCTGACATTATCTTCAAAAACAACCTGCGCATGAATTGCGTCAGAGTCAACAAAACCAGCTATGTAATTCCTAATGTGCAGTGAAGGTGTACAGAACTTGTTAAATACATTACATTCAGTGATTAAGATCCCTTTTCAAAACTGAGAACAGACCTTTTAACAAGTTGGAAGTTTCAGATTGGTCGCACGATCTCAAGGTAGAAAGGCGGCTTTCCAAGAGCAGACATTCGTTGAGAAAATTGGTAATTACGTTAACCATTTCTTCTTTCAAATACTGGGACTCCTCGTCGCACCGTGTGACTAAGGTATGGGCGTCAACAGCAGCTCGTTTAACAACCATTGGAAAGTGATCGTCGTCTGGGAAGTTAATTGAGTAGCTACTGCTACTGATGTCACTTGCTTCTTCCGAAGTGAGAGGTTTGAATGAAGAGTGACCCTTTTGGTTAAGGATTTCAACAGAGGAGTTATATTTCTTAAGTTGTTTCTTTAGCTGGTTCTTTAGCTGGTGATACTTTTCGCCAACCGTTTTGCTTGAGCCTGTCCATCTGCAAAAGGAATGTTAAAAAATTAATCAGCAGAACCCAAAAGTAATCAAATTAAAAACGTCTTACTTTAAAGATTACAGAGAATTCTTTGTATCTGACAATAACGGTGTACAAAATGGTTACAATGATTGGAAATCTGTAGTTAAGCTGGAGGTGAGATATAAATGTGTGTTTTTCAAGGTCGTTGCACAATCGTTTTTATCATAGATACTCCACACTCCCAAACAAGCAAAATATACCTGTCTACTTCTTCTTTAGGGAAAGGAAAAACCAACATCTTCTACCAGAAGCAAGCATCATATCAAGAGTCTGTCAAGTTGTGAAGGGAATAAATCACACCTCAGGTTCAATAGCGATAAAAACTTGTAATGCCGAGTTGGTACCCACACACTGGGAAAGTATGTTTGTTACACGAGGTTCTGCTCGTCACGTGACTGGCTGATCACATTATTATGGTCACGCTAGTCACGCCACAGTCTGCTTCGCTTTCACTGCTTTCGTTGTGATAAAACTGGACTGATACTGTGCATCTGATGGCAACCAGTATGTTTGGATATTATCCTGGTGTTCCATCTTGAGGAGGCGTTGGAACACATAGAAAATAGAGAGAAGTTTTTAAATTGCTATTTGAAGAAAACAACGCCACTTGTTTATTCAAACCTGTTCATGAGCCCAATGAGGTGGAGAGTTTGTGAACCACCCGCGCCACTCGCAACACTGTCACTGTGTGTAAAAAAACAATACAAAACGAAAAAACTATTACCATCACCATCACTGCAACCATCACTATAAAGATGTAGGAACCCAATGTTCACTACAGGAAAGCGGCAACAAGTAAAACTCGAGATGCGCTGAACTGCAAACGTCTTTTATTACATGAACAACGATTCACTGAAATCAAATACATAAATGCACTAAATAATCCAAAATAACAACTGAATCACAAGGGATAAGGAAGCTAAATGAAAACCGATCGATACTTACAAGTTTTTCGTGCCTTGTTCCGCTAAGAAATGAAATATTGCTCGACACTAAAATGAACTTCGAACACACTAAAACGAACTCAAAAAAGACCATGTGCTTTTGAAACTTGATATTTACCGCGACTGCAGAATGTAAATCAGCGGCACGCGTCATAAATGAAACACTGAAATGTCTACTTCTTAAATGTCTCTATTCGAATCAATTCCTAAAACAAGACCAAGTCGTTACAAAAAAAGTGTTCTTTATTATTTTTATTAGAAATAATATAAAGACTGACATTGACCCAGCCGTTTTGGAACGTAAAATGTAGGGGTAGTTGGCACATTGAGTATCATTTTAGGAATCAATTAAGGTTTCCCTGTTTCCTGTTCGTTAAAACTTAAGGAAGTTTCCCAGTTAGACTAACAAGGTACATCTGCATTATTTTGGTCATTTGGTTGTTTCTTGCACAAGTGTTAAAAAATAAAATCACAACGGACCTTACCGTGTGAAATAGTATTGCTGTAAAGGGGCAAAATAGGATAAAACCCATGCATGAGGTCCCAAGTCAACTGTAAAGAAAGAAAATCTAGTGCTACATAAAGCCATTTTCCATGACATACACTGCATAATAACATAAGGCCTTATTTAGGTCTATCGAACCAACAAGGCAAGCACTTAACTCAAAAGAATCTTTCTTCAGGTACAATTAACGGTGTACTCTCTGTTGCAAATTAAACTAAAGAAAATTTGTCCAGGAAAAATGGTTATGGAAAAACATACGGTTATCTGCCTTTGACGTCTTAAGGATATCAGCTTCATTTTCCTTCCATTGCAAAATCGTTTGCTTCGTCAATGGAACTAGACAATAAACAGTACAATGTCTCATATTAACTATAATAAATTATTCCCTGCTAACCATTTAACCAGCAAATTTAATCAACCAAAGGTGATAATGCTCAAAAATGATTATTACCAACAACTAGGAGTAATCCGAGATTAAGGGAGTGCGTTCAACATTCTTGTTAGTTAATTGAAACATTGCATTTGTCAGTGTTGTTTTGATGTGTCTTGGTCGTGTTTTTTTTCTCGGGAGGGTGGGGGTGAGAGATTTGAATGTGTATCAGATGGAAGAGTTGTATGAAGATGAAATATTTTAATTTTTGCACATTGAAAAAACAGTTCACCCAAGTGGGACTGAAAAGGTGACATTCCCTGATACATTATCTCCCCCATTGTATTGCAGTCAAGCTAATAATTTTTACTGTGTCAGGTGTAATTGCCAACTTTATTTCTCTATTTTCAATTAATTTTTAACAAACTTCCTCTATTAGGTACAAAATATAATTATTTCAACAGGAACATGTATGTTAGTTACTGTTAAATTTTGTGGAGCATCCATCAATTTTATAAGAGAACAGTAGTTATAGACAGATGGCTAGCCCAGAGAGCGGGGCTGGGCCTTGTAGGGAGACAAGGACACATGCATATAATGAACCAGTTTGGAGTTGGTCGCCACATTGAATGTTTTACTTTATGATGGCCATATGGAATATATGACTTTAAGGTTGCCATGTTGAATGGATTACGTTATGGTCGCCATAATGAGTTCATAAACAGCGCCGCCCAAAAAGGAGAAAGTCAACACGAGGTATAAACTACAGTAAACGCGGGGGAAGATCGGTGTCCTCTTAAAGAAATTTATGCATGCGGGCCGGGCATGTTGAGGCGCGCATACAGCAAGGCAGTAATATACTGAACATACCTTTACAGCAACCACACAACGCATATGTTCATGTTTAAAAAAATAGTTTATTGTTCACACAAATAAAAATACAATTCAGTAACACTGTCCTTCAATTATAGTAAAATGAGACTCCAGTGTCCTTGTCTGTGACTTGATATAATGGTGGAATGTCCTTTTTGACATCTTCTATGACGGCAAATTGTCCCTGTAGCTTGGGTTTTAACGGTTGTTGGTTGTTGGACTGCCCATGATGAGATGTGTAATAAGGCTCTTCATCTGCCCACTGAAAATATCGACAACTCTCTTTTCTGCGACAGGTAAGATAGGGTCTCAATGGATTTTTCTCTGATCTTGATACTCTCATGGTTGGTACTTCCTTGTGGTGACACAGAGGTACCTGACCTCCCGCTTGTAGCTTGTAGTCAGGAATCATGCCATCTCTCAGGCACTGATGATAACCATGGATATTATCTTCATGACAGAAGAAGGGACATTGTCTCCAGTCCAAACAACGTAAGTAACGTTCATCTGAGGCAGGTGTAATAACTTCAAGATCTTTTAGACAGAGTTCACACTTGGAGTAGCTCATCATCGAAATTGTGATGAGAAAGTGTGCAAGTGACAGGGGAACTGGGATGAGATGGCCGAGGCGGATGGACGTGTTGTTCACTAGAGCGCCCTTTTTACTTACTTACTTACGTAATCCTCTTCGTTCCTAGTGGAACATAGGTCCTCAACTAGAGCACGCCACCTAACCCTATTCTGTGCAGTGACCTTTGCCTCATTCCACGTAAGATGTTTTCTCTCCAACTCTGCCAATCTCGTTCGTCGCCAGGTGTGCTGGGGTCTCCCTCTCTTTCGCTTCCCCTGTGGGTTCCACTCCAGTGCCCTCTTGACTACATGTCCATCTGGTCTCCTCAAGGTATGGCCGATCCAGCCCCAAGCCCTTTGCCTTAACTCTTGCTCTATCGGTCGCTGCCCTATCTGTCTCCAAAGCTCCTTGTTGCTGATTTTCCCTGGCCACCAAGTCCGCAAGATGTTCCTCAGGCTCTTATTGATGAACACTTGCAACTTCTGCTCCAATCCCTTAGTCAACTGCCAAGTCTCAGAACCATACAAGAGCACCGCCTTAACATTGGACTCAAAGACTCTCAGCTTGGTCTTCGTTGTTAGGGCTGTGGATCGCCATATAGGTGACAGCATCGCAAATGCCTGTCTTGCCTTTCCAATTCATGCCTTAATGTCCTCGTCAGTGCCTCCCGTCTTGCTTACAATGCTCCCAAGGTATGTGAACTCATTCACTTCCTCAATCTGCGCCCCTGCAACCGACACACAACACCAAGCTTGGTACCAATACGCATCAACTTTGTCTTGGTGGCATTGATTTTAAGGCCTACCTTTGCACCTTGTACCTCCAAGGCCCATGTCTTATCCCTCATATCCTGTATTTTGTGTGAAAGTAGGACCAGATCATCGGCAAAGTCAAGGTCTTCTAAGGATGTCGTAAAGGTCCAATGAATACCTCTCTTCCTGTCAAAGGCTGTCCTCGTCACCCAATCCAGGGAGACCAGAAACAGCAGGGGAGATAGCAGGCAGCCTTGTCTTACCTCAGTCCTCATATTCAATGGTTGGTTCCTCTGTCCATTGTGTACCACCTGTGCGGAAAAACCTTCATAGAGAGCTCTGATGATGGTGACCACCTTGTCAGGTATCCTGTAATGCTGCAACAACCTCCACAAAACCTCGCTGCTGATACTATCGAAGGCCTTTACGAAATCTATAAAGTTGACATACAAAGAGGACTGCCACTCGATGCTCTGCTCCACAATAATCTGCAGTGTTGCTATTTGATCCGTACAGCTCCAGCCAGCTCGGAAGCCCACCTGTTCCTCTCTCAATTTTTTATCCAGCGCGATCTTGATGCGCTCCAGGATCACTCTGCAAAACACCTTACTTGCCATGTTCAGCAACATGATACCACGCCAGTTTTTACAGTAGCTCAGATCACCTTTCTTGGGCAGCTTGATTATCATACCCTTCTTCCACTCCTCCGGTATCTTCTCCTCACTCCATATCCTGTTGCAGAGGTCCAAAAGAACCTCCTCTGATATGTTCCCTCCCGCCTTAATGTCCTGTGGTGGTATATTGTCACATCCTGCAGCCTTCCCCTTTTTTATCTTTTTTTATAGCATTCTTGATTTCAATACATGTGATGCGACTTGTCCTGATGTTCAGCTCGTCATTTGGCTCCACCTCTGGTGGGTTGAGCGGCTCTTCGTGGTTAAGCACTGTTTGAAAGTGTTCCCTCCACCAGTGCATCTCCTCCTTAGCTGACCTGAGCAACAAACCTGCCTCGTTTCTCACTGGCTTACATGTATTCTGGTACCTCCCACTTAACTTTCTGGTGATCTCGTACAAAGTTCTTGCATCCCCTCTCTTTCCAGCCTCCTCGGCTCTCTCAGCTTCTGATTCCACATACACCCTCCTGTCTCTCCTGCACTTCCTCTTCACCTCCCTATTCAGCTCTTGGTACCTTTTGTTTGCATCTCTCTTCTGCTTTCTCGTTCTGGCCATGTTCGTGGCGTTTTTTGCCACCTTTCGCTGTTCGATTATCTCCCAAGTCTCCTTGCTGATCCACTCCTTCCTGTTTGCCGTTGCCCTACCCAACACCTGCTCGCAGGTCTCCACATAACCTTGTTCGATCAGCCTCCATTCATCATCCACTGGCAGCTCCTCCCCCTCTGTCAACTGCTGCAGACCCTCAAATCTGTTGTGCAGCGCTAACTTGAATGCGTTCCGAACCTCCAAGTCCTTCAGCTTACCAACCTCAAAACGCACTCGGCTACTTTCCCCTTTCCTCACTTTTGCAATCTTTAACCTGACTTTTGCCATCAGCAGATTGTGGTCCGACCCAATGTCTGCCCCACGCAACACGCGAACGTCCTGCAGTGAGCTCTTCCATCTTCTGCTAAATGCCAGGTGGTCGATCTGGTTCACAATTACACCGTCAGGAGACCTCCATGTCCGCTTGTGACACTCCTTATGGGGGAACAGCGTTCCACCGATTACCAGCTCACTTACCTGACAGAATTCCGCCCACCTCTCACCGTTTTCATTCATCTCAGCTCTTGCCCCATGCTTACCCATCACCTCCTCGCTCGCAAGGTGTCAGCCCAAGGTGAAGAGAGCGCCCTTTTTGCCTCCAAAAAACCGAAAAAATGAAAGGAAATCGCTTCCATAATATCAAGTAAAAAACGAAATCGAAGTAATTGAAGTCAGTTAAGCAGTGCGTCCAGCGAGGAAAGTTCTCCAGCAGCAAAGAGGCTAACTTTGACAGAAAGTGACGCCACGAGGTTGAGCGTCCCTTTGCGATCTGCAACAATGCCGACACCAACGGAAATCCTACAGGAGGAAGAAACTTCTCTAGAAGAATCTAGAAGAACCCAGCAGAAGCGAGATCTGGAAAATCCTGGTTGATATACAGGCGAAGGTTGCAAAAATACTAGATGAAAATCAGGAGCTTAAGAAGGATATTGACAGCCTGAAGACATCAATCCAATTTAACAACGAGCAGGTAGCAAAAATTTAGAAGGAGAATGAACAACTGATCAAGACAAACAATGATTTGCAGGCCGAAGTCTATGATCTTGGAAAGCGAGTGGAAACGCTCGA
Organism: Ricordea florida; assembly: GCA_949710005.1. Classification (NCBI taxonomy): domain Eukaryota; kingdom Metazoa; phylum Cnidaria; class Anthozoa; order Corallimorpharia; family Ricordeidae; genus Ricordea; species Ricordea florida. Next base: position 11,926,290 of record OX453285.1, on the reverse strand, counting down.
ATTTGACCACGACTCGCTAGAACAGTATACAAGGAAATTTAACGTGGAAGTTCATGGCATACCAGAATGCAAAGGTGAGAACTTGTCTGACATTATCATTAAGGTGGGTCAAAAGGCTTCGGTTGATATTGCCCCTCAAGATATCGACATCGTACATCGACTGTACAGGAAACCTCCGACCATAAAACCTATAATTGTCAGGTTTACTTCTTACAGAAAGAAACGAGAATTTTATCAGGCAAGATTTAATTTAAAGGACATTTCGGAAATTATCGAATTGGCACGATATGATGACGACAAAGCAAGGGTCTACATCAACGAGAACTTGACACAGAGAAGACAAGAACTTTTGGCTAAGGCAAGGAAACTGAAAAGGTTGAAAAAATTCTATCGATCTTGGACTGTAGATGGGAAGATCTCTGTTCGAAAATCTGAGGATTCAAGACCAGTGAGAATCGATGGAATATGGGACCTAGAAGAACTAGCAACTTGATGCGCGCCGCTCAGGAGAAGAAGTGGCCTTTATATCCTTTCTCAGAAGTATTTCAGTAGTTTAAGTATCTAGAAGCTTAATATTTTAAGTGATATAATTAAGGAATGTAGATATTCCAGGAGCTCGGTTCAGGAGGCAATGGTTATCAGACCGCTCGTCATGTGCATGTTAATTTTTTGTATCAGCTTGTGCTTTGTAGCCTTAAGAGTATGTATTAGTATTACCTTCTCTATTTTGATTTTTTGAGTACTTTATATTTTCTTTATCATTTATCTATATGTTTTTCACTATATATCTAGTTACGTTTGCGAATCGCCTCTATCTGAACTAGTTTTATTCATTACTTGCCGCTATTTGTATTTATCATGTGCGTTAACACCTTTTGTTGTGTCTTGTGGCAGCTTCTGCAGTCCCTCATTCATATCACATGCATTTAATGTTTTTTTAAAATAATATCGCTCAATCTGAAGGGCCCAAGCAATTTTAAGAAAAGAAGAACAATGTTTACTTGGTGCCGAAAGCGAAATGCAGACATAACTTTTTTTACAAGAAACTCACTCCACTCTTGAGACAATGACCCAATGGAAAAACAAATGGGGTGCAGAGCTTATCACCTGTCACGGAGCTCCAATTCACGTGGGGTGGCAATTATGATTCGAAATGGCCTTGATTGTAAAATCCACCACACAATCTTAGACCCCAAGGGACGATATATAATTCTAAAAGCCGATATAAATGATTTAACATATGTTTTAATAAATGTGTATGCTCCTAACAAGGATAAAGATCACATAGAATTTGTAAACAATCTTCTCACCACGTTAAAAAAGGAAAATCTTGACTCTGAAGAGAAAATAATAATGGGAGGTGATTTTAACTGCCCACTAAATCCAGCATACGATAAAAAAGGAGGCACTCTAAGTCTTCGAAAATCGGTTGTGGCTGGCATTGACTGTTTACAAAATGAACTTGATTTAGTAGATATTTGGAGAATCAAGAACCCAGATATAAAAAGTTTTACGTGGAGTCAAGAATCCCCCAGAATATTTTGCCGTTTAGATTATTGGTTAATCTCGAATAATCTAAATGATTTTGTAAAATCAACTGATATAGTTTGCGCTATTAGAACAGGTCATGACGCAATCTCTTTAGAAATTGAAGAGTTAGAAAACAAGCTTAAAGGCCCTGGCTATTGGAAGATGAACTGTTCTTTGTTAGCGGAGGAAGATTATGTAAATAGTGTAACGAAGTTGATCCCAACTTGGATTGAAGAAGGACGGAAGGAACTGTCAGATGACCGTAGCGTTTGGGATTGGATAGAATATAATATCAGAACGCATACCATCTTGTATTCAAAAGACAGAGCAAAACAAAGGAATGAACAAGAAAAAATTCTTCAAAACGAGCTCAACAAGGCAAAGCAAGCATTAGAAAAAAATTCAAACGACTCTAACACCTCTCACTATCACATAGCGCGAGAGAAATTATTAGCTTTCTACGAAGAGAAAACAAAAGGAATAATCATATGATCAAGGGCACGTTGGCATGAATACAGAGAGAAAAGCACGAAATATTTCTTAAACCTAGAAAAACGAAATCACGTCAAGGGACATATACGAAAGCTTTATATAAATGGTGTAATTAACACAGATGCAACTTGCATTTTAAAAGAACAGGAACGTTTCTATTGTAGTTTGTACAAAAGTGGTAGCATCGGTGTAAAAAGATCCGCCTTTTTAGGTGATTTAAATATACCAAAACTTTCTGAGGAACAGAAAAATAATTGTGAGGGTAAAATTTCGCCGGAAGAATGTTTTAGACTACTTGACAGCTTTCAAAATAACAAAACACCTGGGAACGATGGCATTCCAATTGAATTCTACAAGACATTTTGGCCTTTAATTAGTGATAGCTTTATAAGATGTGCTAATGAATGCTTTGGAAAAGGTGAGATGTCCTGTTCACAAAAGCAAGCGATTATCACTTTAATTGAAAAGAAAGGAAAAGATCGCTCATTTCTTGAAAATTGGCGCCCGATTTCCCGTGTTAATGTCAAAAGTATCATATTTTTATCAATGTCCTCGGGTCACGCAGTTTTGGGAAGATTTTGAATCCTACTGGTACCTCTTATCAAATCAGGTAGTTAAACTTACTTTGCAAAATGTATTATTTGGAATAATATCAAAGCAATGCCCTTCAATTAATTTACTCAATTACCTAATTATTATTGGAAAATTGTTTCTGTGGGACTGTAGAAGAAACCAAACACACCCAAAAATTCAAGGTTATCAGAACAAAATAGCTATTAAATATGAAACTGAAAGGATAATAAACAAGAAGAAATTTTTGAAAAGAAATGGATATTTACACCACACATAATTTAGTAGGTTATCTAGATTCGCTGTCTTCTCTTCTTTTTATCTCATTTCTCTTTTTCTTTTTGTTGCTTGTTTAATCTTACTTTATTTTTTTTGATGTAGTTTCACTTATTGTTAACTTTTTTTTTTATTGTAATTCTGAATATCAATGTAACTGTAAGTTGTAAAACTGTCAACAAAGGACACGTTAAATAAGAAAAAATTAAAAAAAAAGGGTGCAAGTGACAGACCTTTATATAGTGTGTCTTAAAAACCTGTTTTCTACTGGTGCTCTTCATTAAAAATTCGGTCCAACCAGTACCAACAGGTATCACTGAACGGTTCAGGCTGGGTCATGACTTCTAAAATACGTTGTCTTTCTTCCTGAGGATTGACATCAAGCCAGTCTTGACAATCAGGCACTGTTAAATCAAGAATGTCTAATAAATCATGCCATAACCAGTATGCAAAATCTCGATGTTCATCCAGATGTGTCAGACCATCATTTAGCCGGGATGATTTTCTAATTCCACGGCACGCTACATAGGTCAAACAAATCCAGTAGGCTTGTTGGACTTTCTCATCAGTAGCGTCGGTTTCACATGAATAATGGGATCCTTGAACACAGTAAGGAGCCATGGCAAGCACTTAATGTGGAGTGTAGATTCCTCTTGCGTCTAATGGTTAATATAGGTTTTCAGCGTACAAGAAATTTGTTTAGTAAAGTTCCAAGAAACTTTTTTAGTAAGGTTCCCATCGTTTGTTGCTTCGTAACCTTGCCACCAAAGGCATTCTTCTCGTCTCCTTTTTGCTTTTGGGCAGAGGTGTTTCAAAACCAGTTTTTTCCGGTTTATGAGATGTCACAGATCTGGCAACAGGTCGAGGAAGTTTGGACTTTGGTAGGGTTGTAGGTGTCCTTTCTTCCGAGGTAGACGTTGAAGGTGTAGCAGGAATTGGTTCTCTGGGAGGTGGTAGGACAACATGTTGGGAAGTTGTTGAATCACTCTTCATCTGTTTAGTCAGTCCTTGATATCTCTTTATGAGTTGTTCCAATAAAACAATTTTTTGATCTTCTGGCAACTGAGAATCCATGATATGTTTCATGTCTTGATCCAGTCATGTTAACGTAGGTAACTGTGCAGGAGCTGTCAAACGATGTTCTGTTTTCATACTTTGCATTAAATGTTCAGGGATCATCACCATCTTTTGGGCGTGCTTCATTTCATCAATTTGCCGAGTAAATCGATGACAAGTGGCGCAATTATTGAAGCAAGTGCTGGTAGAAATCCTCCTTTTTGATTGATAGTCTGCTTCTTCTTTTTGAGACTTGGCTTTTTATGCGTCAGAAAGAGGAGCTTTGCCTTGTGTGGTCTCAACCGCCGAAATGACGGATTTGGTAGAATGATACATAATACTACTTGGACATTTGAATTGCGTCATGTTCACTCCAAACTCACCTATCTTATAATGACATATCCTGCACTCGTTTGTCTCTTATATAGAAAGACACATAGAAGTCACAGATATCCTTTTTTAAACGTACTTTATTATCTTCTTACGACAGCATTGAAAGGTTTCACAATATTGATTTTGACAATGCATTTCTGGTGCATTCTTTACTGTTTCTAAAGAGTAAATATAATGGTGTACAAATTGACCTACTTGTCTATCGTTTCACTGAGAGTCATTCTCCCTTAACTTAGATAGAATAGTGTTTAGATCCTTGTTTCTTGCATGATGAAGTAAATAAAGGGGATTGGGTTGAGCACTCGACATGTGAGGATGTGTTTCTTCTAGCTCCCGAATAACTTTGTTTAAGTGCAGGTTTATCATTACATGGAAGACCTCCTTTACAGTTTTAAAAGAAAAGCAAGTTGCCAGACGGAAAGAAAATTTGTAATGAAAACACCATCGCTGATGTCAAGATGGAAATTTATTTAGCAGTCTAGTTCTATCTCGCTTACTAAAAATAGTCATTGTGTATTGTTTTAGATGTCAACTTAAACTTAAATAATCCGTGTTAGTGATTATTTTTTTTTCTTTTTTTTTTTTGGGAATGTTTTTTCGGGAGCAAGAAGAGCTTATTCAAATTCCATTTTCTCCTTGCTGTTGTCCCAAATCCCAAAGGCTGTAATTACCATAATTTTATTCCACGGCCTCTTAAGAAATATGTATTTGTTTAACTTAATATAATTATGTTAGTGTAGGTGCTTTATTTTTTGTCTGTTATCTTTGTTTTCTGTTGATGTGTTTAGCTATTTGCATATGCTATGCTAAGGCAACTGTGTGCCTGTTGTCTAAAAAAACTGTGAACATTAGCTTTTCTCACTTGAAGTTGACAATTTATCTCTACGGATATGGGGCGTCAAAACATTTGTTTTGAACTGTTGTCATTAAATGCTTGCGGACTTCGCTCTTTTCATAGAGGGAAGTCTTCTTTTAATTGGCTATTTAAATCTTCCGCCAATATATGTTTCCTCCAGTTCGGTTACACTTTCAGATTCTTCACTTGTTGTCGGAGGAGATTTTAACGTGATCTTTGACCAAGATCTCGATGGAAGCGGAGGTGTTAAGAAAACGAAAAAAATCGGTCAAAATACTAGAAGGTATCTCTTTGGAGCAGGATTTGATAGATATATGGCGAATCAGAAATCAAACAGAGAAACGCTTTACTTGGCGACAGAAGACCCCAATTATTCAGAGACGTTTAGACTTTTGGTTAGTTAATGATGGTTTGCAAGACGACATCGTTTCAGCAGACATAATACCATCTATTAAATCAGATCACTCTGCAATTACGTTGTCGATCAACGGTGTAGATGACAGTGAACGCGGTCCAAGCTTTTGGAAGTTTAATTGTTCCTTAGTGAATGACAATAATTATCGTGACCTCCTTGACACAAACATCAAAAGTTGGCTTGTGAATTAAATTAACTGTTAGTTATTAGTTATTATTTGTAATTATTGTAATGCCTTCCCAGCGTTCAAGTTTGCATGCGGTCCACATACAGGACCTTTTTTTGTAGCAGCACGTGAGAATGTTTTCCATGTGCTGAACTTTAGTCGGAACGTTTGAGGAACCTTTAGTTTTTCGTTCGAGTCAGCTTACCGGAGAGTCCAGCCTTGTCTGCCAGACAAGTATATTGTAATCACGTAAGCTTTTCACTGTCTTGAGTATCCTCGCGACCCGAGGGTAAATAAATGGTTCAGTGGTTGAATTGAGTTAGACTCGAAGTCTGTCCTACATCAGTTTCCTCACGGCCCTTTCTCCCACCAGAAAAGCGGACGCTGCAGTCAAAGATTCGTATTCCTGAAGAAGTGGACTCAAAGGGAAACAGTGATGCACATCAAGATACCGGAATTTGGTTGACATTCGCTTCGAAAGAGGAAGAATATGTCACGAAACAAGAAAACACAAGGGACACCTCAAAATTGTCTACCGAAGAAGCCATCGCTTCTACAGAACCTGAGGTTAGTTACCTTCCTGTTATTTCGTCCGAAATAGCTTTGTCAGATCCGAAAGGAGTCGAAATTTTGCCAAGAACATTGTCGAACGTGATTCAGTTAGACTCAGGACCCTCACGTCCAAAGGCAGAGAATTTCATTGTGGGTTAAAGAAAAAAAACGTACAAGCTCGCAATCGCGAATTCCGTGAAAAGCTAAAAGCCTTTGAAGAACTAATTTGGTCCAGTGGGGTGCAAATCGCAGACTATCAAATCAAGGAATCCGTAAATCATATAATAGTTTTATTCGATCTGGAATTAAAGTAACAAACACATAATGGAAATTAACTTAATTTAGTGGAAGTTAGATAAGAAGGTACGCGTATGGTAAAGGAGCTAGGAGAAGTAATGCAATGCTTTGACAAGTGGATCGAGCTAGCAGGTGACAATAGTGAACGCCAGCACGCCACAAATAAACAGGCTTATCTGCTCGAAACCTGGAAAACTATTCATGGTACTGCTCTCCAAAAGATTAAAATGCTCGAGGAAGATACTAGATTTGTGTGTTCTCAAAGATCCCAAAGCTCACCAGGTCAAGAACCAGTGCCAATTCGCGCAAAGAAACCCTTATTGAATGTCGTGCCAGACGAGCTGCTTTAGAAGACAAATTAAAGTTCTCAGCTGCCATTGCAGAACAAGAAATCAAATTAGAGCAGTTAAAGATACGAAGGCGATGGGTGAAATTGCAGCACAAGAAGCTGTATATAAAGATGCATTGGAAGAAAGAAATGAATTAGATGATGTGCAGCAAAATTTGTTACCAACAACACCAAATGATGTGATGCCCACCTTTCTTAACAGTAATGATGTGGCAGGACTAACCTCCACTCCAGAAACTCCCAACACAGCAGGTCCCAGCCAAGAAGTATATTCAGAGAATACCATGATGGTTACATCCTCACCACCCTTTCTACTCACTGAACCACAGTTACAGTCAGGACCTCCAGCTTCTCACACAACATTTTCCCAACCACCTTCTGTTATTTTTGTTATAGAAAAAAAACAAATTTATTTATAAACATTATGTTTAAGTTTCCTTTATTTTACTTAATTTTGTTTTTACATACTACAAGATTGATTTGAAAAAATTGGACGTTTTAATCAAGTACTTTTCCTGTCCTAAGAATTTTCATAGATACTTAAACTAACTACTTTTCATGACAGCTTTTATGTTAGAACAGAAGTTTTCTTATACGTTTTTTTTCATTGTATATAGGCAATTTTTAATTATATCAAGTATAGATGTTCTCTGTTGTCAATATTAAAGACATATTTTTACAACTTGTCTACTCATTAAGTACTTCAAGTAGTCCTTTCTGTCATACCCTCCTCCTTACAGGTAATTTTAACAACACCGCATTGTACTGTAAACAGTATCCCAGACTTCGTTTTGAATTATTGCAGCCGTATCTACCAAAGTTAAGATCTTATTGGAAACACAGCACTTCTAGATCCATTGGGAAGAGTTGGTGTCACCCATCCGGTTATACCAGTTAGTGTTGTCTCCCATTTTACACATCCGTTGGTTGACTTAGGATCTGGTTTTTCGTTTGATGTAGAATCCAGTTTTTCGTTTTAATTCTACCAACTTCTAATTTGTTCTCAATCGTTTAATCCGGTTTACTTAAAGTAATGTATGAAAAACGTTAGTGACTTCTAATTGGTCGATGATGATGTCATCGTTCTCTCACTGGACCAACCTAAAAGTATTTCTCGTACAAACCTGTATGCGATCTTCAAGAAACCTGTTTGTCTGGTTCCCAAAAGAACTAACATATTCATACATTCATAACGTCAGTGACTTCTCATTGGTAGATGATGATGTCATCGTTCTCTCATTGGACCAGAGCTCTTTCCATTGTTCTCCATAGCTATATATTTGCGATACCACCCGGATGGTTGGGTGGACACGTAACAGTATGGTACAACACACTTCTCTCTTCAAAACTCATTAAATATTCAACACTACACTTAACCTCCTTCACTGTTCAACATGGCGTCAACCGCTCAATTCTCACTCCCACTGGCCACACACACCCTCCCACCCCATATCCCTCCCTCCTCCCTCAAATATACCTGCATAAGATTTGAATAAATTTGTCTAACCTTCTAGGATATACCAGTACTACTCCCATAAGAGCTGTTAAAGTCCCACGAGAATTCAGGGAAGAAAAACAATTAATGAAATATCGTTTGAACTTAAACAAAGCTAAAGCGAAAATTCCCTAAGCTCACTGAAACTTTGTTTTGTAGCGCGGTCTGAAAATTTGGTCTGGGTAACAACAATACTAACCACAATATTTTGTGAATATTTCGTCAACATATCATTCCCTTCGAAAATTCGTTCAATGCCATTGGAAAGTACCGAAATGCAATGTAATTCTTCAAATTTTGCTCGCATTACTTTTGCACAGTACTGTAGGTAATTGATTCCAGTTGGGAATAGAACTCTTGCCTTTTCTGGATTGGGCCATACGATACTGTTACGTATTCAACGGCCACAAAGAGAAATAGAATGGACCATATATCACTGGGATGACTTTCTTTCTATATCATGTACTGATAGCTTTTTAATTCATGAATGTATGCTTGATAATGTCTGCTTGCTAGCACATTTATAGCCTTGCTGGCTTGATTTCCTGCTGACATGAATATAGATTTTGCTTTCAGCAATACAAAAATATTGTACTATAACTGATCAATCAAGTTCAGTATTGTGTTATAAACATGAAAGATGGTAAACATCTGATTGTTTCACAATCTTTTATGAGTGCAAGAGAAGAAATTTAAAAGATACCATATGTATACATACAGTTAAAAGACTAAATATTTTCAAGAAAAATGTCATTAGTATTGCAGGTAAGTTGCTACTAGTAAACATGGGTCAATAATAATTTATTTTACCGTCAATGAACATTTTCAGATGTATGTGGAAGCCATAACCCAAGCTTCGGACAATGAGCTGTTGCTTCTTGGACTTGAATTTGAAACCAGTTGGGTTTGTTGTAAAAAAGAACTCGTATCAAAGGGTGCTGTAATGTATAAGGTGTTAATAACAGCGTGAAAGTGAGAAAATGTATTCTAATGATATGTGCATGGAAATCCAAGATCACACCGATCAATGTATCACAAGGACTGATTAATCCTTGTCCAGAGTGGATTCATCGGTTTCTTTAATGTGCATGATGCATGTGATCTCAGATCACAAATCCGGATCATACCAAAAAACGCACCCTAAGTCTGAGAAAAGGCTTGTTCATCATAGCATTCTGTACTTCCTTAATTTTTGTTCTTAAGACTATGGTTTACCAGAAGAAGGGTTGGTTAACTGTTATACTGTGCTGATTCAGGTACAAGATGTACAACGCCAAAACAAGTTGCAGCAAGCCAGGCTCTTGGGGACAACTCAGGAGCCAAAAGAGAGTGAACAAAGTATATCTAATGATAATGATAATGAATTTATATAGCGCACTTTTTCATATGAATATGTTCAATGGCGCTTTACACTTCTGTTGGGTGAGATCGAACGTCAGCATGTAAAGGCGCCTCTGGCTGCCGCTATTAGTCCATATATGATCTCACACACCCACCCAACCCATGCATGAACTGTCAGATAAAACCAGACGTAGAGATAATCCACCACACCGGGAACTACGTCCCCTACTCTTTTCGAACAGTGTGTTAACGTCCCACAGATTATTAGAAACAAGTGTTGTGAGACAGGTCCTACGGTTTATCGTCCTTATCCGAGAAGACTAGAAAGTCTCACCATTTACAGATGTCATTACAAAGGCAGCACTTTCTCCTCAGTTATTAACTCGTGGATACACGAAGCCTATTTGCGAGTTTTTGTGGGGACTCTGATATGCAAATTGTCACTCACTCACTCACTCACTCGCTCGCTCACTCACTCACTCACTCACTCCAGTGTAGACACACTTCGTAATTAGTCGGATAGAACTCGGGAGCACCGATATGAAGACGACAATTGTCGTGACCAAAGCCACCGAAGTCTGTTGATGAAAGTTCACGCTGAAAGTGTATCGTACCGTTGCCAGAGTTTGTAATGATTTTGTAGCTTAAGAGGACGATTAGCGAGGCCCTGTTAGGGGGAAATTTCGACAAGCAACATGGCCTTGAAACGGCGACATAAAGGACCTGAAATGGCGACGAACGACGAGCTGCTCACGGGAAATTACGACAGCGACCTTCGACCTTCCGAAATTGCGACGTGAAAAGGTTTGAAACTCAGACGCGCGACATAAACAACCTCACTAACAGGGCCTCATTAGCGGTCTTACTAAAATCAAAAGGAGTTTAAATGTTTCCAGTTAGGACAATGACTAACTTGGAGACTGAATTTCATGAGCCTTTTACTCGGCCAGGCGCTAAACGTGAACAGATGATAACTATTCGCTTTTCCGACATCGACAGCCATTGACCGCCCCCAAGATTACAAGCAGTATATGAATTTCAGTTGGCTCGAAAGTGATCTGAAGATGAGAAAATCTCTTGCTAATGTAGTAAGCTTTGGTGAGAACTCATAGAGCGAAATTAGCACTTGAATGAGAACTTATATGAGCGAAATGAGTACTCGTTATTGAACGAAACTACTATAAATTGACGAATCCATGATGTGAAACCGAAGAACTTCTGTGGCCAACCTGGATAAGAAACATCGCATGTAGGACTTTTCTACTGATTTAAGTGTTAGTACTAACAGGAATGGAGTTGTAGAAGTATTGGGACGGCCAAGAAGTATGTCAACATTTACTTGTAAATATGGAGGCGGCTGCTGTGACGGAGAACCACGAAGGTTACAATGTAAGAAAGTCATTAAAGGGTTCGAAAACAGTAAGTCATGTAGAAAATGTATTAAGCGTTATATTATATACAATACACCACAAGCCGTTACAATGAAAAGTTTTCTGTCTATTGATTTCCGAATTTACCTTGAAGTGAACTAGATTGTGTTGAAGTAGACATGTTGGAAAAATAGGCTTACCTGTTTTGCTTACTGTTGTGTGACTCATATTTACATTATAAAAACAAGAAGTTATAAGGATAAAAACAAATATGTATTGCTGTATTAATGATGGCAAGTGTGATTTTTTTTAAGTGCAACGCTGAATATATATACCACTGATAACCTAAAATGAGATGGTAATGTAAATAAACTAATTCAACTTGATAAAGGATTGAGAGTCTTAAGGATTTTAAGATCATCACTAACATACTTTGCAAAAATGCAAGAAAGACTTGTTTGGTATGATTCGTCAGCTGGGCTATCCTACATGGTTTTGTTCATTATCAGCTGCAGAATCAAGGTGGATATTTCTGTTGAATACATTGAATAGACTTGTAGACAACAAAAACTATAATGATGATAAAATTGACAATGTCATGGCAACAAAATTCAGACCTTATTCAGAAGGACCCTGTTCCATGTGTTAGAAACTTTGAACTCACAGACAGTGAGCAGCAGGATACCAGAACTACATTTGGTTTCGGTGCCATTTAATCCTGTACCCTTATGTTAGCTATCACATTTTTAACCATATATGGTAGTATCTTACCCTGTTTGTATTCTTCGTGATTTTAGCCTGCACCTAGAACCTCGTGGCTTTGTGCCTCCTGGCTTGATTTTTTGTTTTTGTTGCTCCTGTCTCACCCAAACGTAACGATGCCTGTCACGTTTTACTCGACATAGATAACAACTGCCTTGTTCTTGACAACCTTCCACCTACTTCTTTCGTGCTCATGTCGATCCCTTAACGATAACATTTCTTCTATCTTACTTTTGGCCTGTTCCTGTTGTTTTCTTCGGAAACCCTGGGCGGTTTCCCTTTACAAAAAATGTCGGAAAATTTCTGTTGGGAATTTCCGTTTGGGAAGAGCGTGTTCCATTTGTCACAAGTCCCATTCGTTCACAGGCCCCTCTCTGTTGCTTCTCTGAATCTCCTGCGAAAATTCAAAATGCAGGCCAATGAGGCCCATCAGATGCTGTTTTTTGCGAAATGTTCGAATTCTCTGTAGAGGAAGAAAGTTTGTAGGTTATTATTATTATTACCCTTCTACCGAGTGCTATGTGATAACCATTTGCCATGGGAGAAATTATTTATACATATGTAATATCCAAAGGCTTTGTAAAATACTATATAGACCCACCTTATACAACAATATGCAAAATAAAACCTTAATTTCCTATCGGTTGGCATGTGATGGTATCAAGGATGAAGATAGTCCTATAGAGGACTCTGTAACAAAGGAACTTCTGATATCTTGCAGGCATGCCCACTCAGGATACCAGAGCTGCTTAAATCAGAACAAGAAAACAGAAGAGGGCAGTCAAAAAGAGAAGAGGAAGAAAGAAATACAGGAGGAGCTTCAGTCACCAAGGAAGAAGGAGAGGGACTTAAGAAAATGGTTCAGGAACGTACTAAAGAAGCAGATGAACTTGCCAACAACTGCAATCCCAAGAAAACCAGACATGGATAATATTAAAATGGGTGGAGGTTTGAAAGTGCAGCAATAAGTGCACACCACTGGATTAAATATTCAGGATATTTATTTTACGCTCAACGAGGAAGATACGAGGAAGAAGGATCAGATAGCTATCAGAAAGCGAAGGCGGCTTTGGATAAATATTTCAAACCACTAGCAAATGCTCCATGTGAAAGGCTTTGTTTTCGTGAAACAAGTCAACTAGCCAACAAGACCTTGAAACAGTTTGTAACCAGATTGAGACAAAAAGCCCAAACATGCGAATGTGGAGATGCTCCTGCTATTGATGAGCAAATTCGTGATCGAGTGATCAGGAAGTGTTCGTCACATTGTTCTTTAAACTTGATGCCTTCTGATAATTATAATTGAGATAATAGTATTAATAGCTATTCTTGTCTTATTTATTAGTGTATAAAATAAGTAATCCTATTCTGCACTTTCTTACAGAACCAGACAACATGGCTATGTCAAAAAGTGAAACAACAGAAAGTAAGCACCTTTAATTTTGTTCCAACTTGTATCCACATGCCTTTTTATCACTATGTAAGCCAACAATCCTTATAATTATAACCAATCTGCTTCTCGAGTGGTGGTCTCTGAACTTATCACAAGGGCTGATGATTCATCAAAAAAAGCTGTCAAAGAAGTAAATAGAAGACTTCGCCAGTTTTGTGGTCAACGAGGCTACAGCATCATTCGTCACAATAATATAACCACTGCTGAACTTAATAGAGGAGGGCTACATTTAAATGAGGCAGGTACAAATATAATGTTTAATAATTTTGCCAATTATTTAAGTAAGCATTGACCTTTATCTGTGTTCGGCCCAATCGAAAACCACGAAAACCTTGATACGTATGAACTTTTGCCCCCCTAAACGTGGCTTTAAACTTGCCTCGCTGAATATCAATAGCTTGTTAGCTCATATTGAAGAATTGAGAGTTTTGCTTGCCGACCGTCCAATTGATGTGTTAGCTATCAATGAAACTAAGCTCGATAGCACAGTGAACGATGACGAAATTTATATCCCTGGATATGAATTAATACATAGTGATCGCTATTACAAAGGCAGATGTGGAGGGGGGGTATGCTTCTATGTTCGTTCGTCAATAAATTATTCGATTCGTTCAGATCTTTCTACTGAACTTGAAACCGTTACCATAGAAATCAGGAAGCCTAGATCCAAGTATTTTGTTGTCACCACTTGGTACAGGCCTCCTAATTTGCTGGTAGACATATTTAGGCATTTTGAAGCGTTCATAGGTAAACTGGATTCCGAAAATGTAGAATATTGGGTTTTGGGAGATCTGAATTGTAATATTAATGCTCATGAGCCTGACAATGACACCAAATTACTGTTAAATATTGCGAATGTATATGGTATGCATCAGCTAATATCTGAACCTACACGCATTACGGAAAAGTCGTCCAGTTTAATTGATGTTATTTTTACTAGAAATACGACTCCCGCAAAAACCTCGCGAAGCTAGTTTTTGAAGAAGTCACAATGCTTTCATATTTTATTCTTTATTTTTTTTTTATATTTTATATGTTATTTTTTATATCAGCGTAATCCCCATTATTTTATTTCTTATGCTGTGTTTGGTACACAATTAGTGACACCTGGTGCAAATTACATGATCAGTATACCGCTCAACACAGTGCTTAAAAATTGACCTTCATTTAGCTCTTTCACTGCCACTGAGATTGCACCAGAGAGAATAGAAGTAAAATTATTTATTATCTTGACAGGGAATACAGAGTCGATGAAGTATCACAATAATATTCACTTAACCCAAATTGAAAATGATTGTAAATCTTTTGCAGGTGAAATCTTGAAGAGTTGATATGAATGCTTGTGTTTACCACGGTGTAAAAACCTGTGTTTTTTTTCTTTAGTTTTATTTTCTTAGTCTCTACTGCTTTGTCTTCTTTGTTGTACATCACTTTTGAACACAATATGTTCTTACACAGAGGATGAGTTGAATGCTCCAATTATTGTTTATTTGTTTATGTTTTTTGGTTATAATTGCATGAGATTCATTGTAAGAAGAATCTTCTGATTAGATATTTTATTGTCTACTGCAGTCATTATTTCATTCCCGGGTAACCACAATTGAGAGCATTATGAATAGTGCATGTTTTAATTTGTGTACTCTTTTCAGTTGCAATGGTACCCCCAGTGGTAGATAGAAAAATTCCTCTTCCCGCAAAATAGATGCCATATCAACAGAAGTGTGAGATACAATGTCATTACATAAAAAAAAATTGGGGGTAAAACAATTGGATTCTACAAAAGCTTTGAATAAAGGTTTGGTAATAATGAGTGCCGACTGTATAGTATGTGGTTGTGCTATTTTTAGGTCATATCATAAAAACAATACATGTAAGAAAGAGTCATTGAAATCTTAATATGTTCAAAAAGATTGCTGCAATACGTACTCCTGTAAAAAATAACGTGAAATCAACATCAATCAGTCAAAAGTATATACCACATGAAAGTTTAATTGTGCTGTTACAGAAACAGGCAAAATATCCATACCCAACCTTACATGTAGAATAGTATATTATTTTGAATATATGAAAATTTCTATTATAAAAACTGCAGAAGAAAGATTTAATATAAGGACGGTATTTCATCGAAAAAGTCATGGCAGCCAGAGCTATTGAACTGTAACCAATGACATATAGTAACGAGAAGAACTATCATTATATTATTATCATTATTATTATCATTACTATTATTATTACTGGTATTGATATTATTATTATTATTGTTATATTTTTTATGATAACATAATATATTTTTATGGGGTGGGATTCATGTCCTAATCTTGGTATAGGTATTGTTACTCTACTACTAAAAGCAATACAAAAATCTTCTTAATAGGCTTTCCATCAGAGGTGGTAGTAATCAAAACAGCTCCAAACAATACCATTTCTTCTTAAAGGTTTAGAATCTAGTGCAGTCATTTGTCTATAAAGTTTGTGTGGAAAATCATTATTGAAAGCATAGGGCATTTAGGAAACTTGAAACACGTGTTATTACATACAGCACACTTGCAATGAATATATGAGAAAGATCATAAACATTTTGGCATTACAAAATTTATTTTCTTCCTTATAAAGTTTTTCCAATGTAAAAGGTTTATTGCATGTTGTGGTTATGAAATATTGATATTTGACATCATAAAAATAAAGTAAACAGCAGAAAGTAACAAAGTTAATTTGTTACATGCATGTCTAACTTTGCAAATTAAGGCTTGAATTAACATTTCATTGGTGAAAAAAGGGCAGGGGTTCTAGATAGCAATATAATCAGGGGAGGGGGGGTTATTGCACTCTAAGGAAAAACTGACCTATTGTGAAAAGGCTATAAAACTTGTTGTCTCTACACAATATTATTGAAACCTTTCAATCAGAGAGTACATACATATATATATATATATATATATTCAGTAATCACATTTGCTTTATTTTGAAATGATCGCATTGATCACTGATAATATTGCAGAACCAGTACTTTATATTGACACAGGGTATATATTCTGTTGAAAATGTTTAACATAACTGCTAGATCAAGAAAATTAACAATATTTTCACTGCTGCAATGATATCAGATCACATCGTTATAAATGATTGCTATAACAACTGCAACTCTCTGTGTTGGGAATTACTTCAAACTAGAAACGCTATCGTTTTTACTTTTATTATGAAAAATACCTATTTACATTCTCTTGTAATCTGTTGGTCGTCTTCCGATTCCGTTTTTCGACTAATAGAATTATTTTCCAGAGACATCTCCAATCGTTGAAGTTGTTCTTACTCGGTGTCCCTTCTAAGTCGTTTCGCTAAATGTAGTACGCCAATATATTCCGTTATGTAATTGCTCACTCATGTCCTGTATTTCTATCAATAACACATTCAAATTCAAAACTAACTTGATTGAATTCCTGGTCCTTTTCCCTGCTGTTTCGTTTGCCTTTTTCTGGAGCGAGCAGTTGTAGTCTTGGCTGCGATGTCTGTTGTTATTCTCCCTGCTGTCGTTTCTCTATCCCGGGTTTGAGTCGTGCTTTCCTCGTGTTGATTTTCACAGTATTCGAACTTACTCGGCGACGATCTCGTGCTAATATTTCTTGAATATCTCGGAGATCACCTTGCTGGGATGTACTTCCAGGACGAGTGAAATCGGTTTCCACAAAATTTACATTACTTTCAAAAAGGCATCACCGAATAATGGCGGAAATTCAGCAGTTCTCAAGTGCTATTGCCAGGTAACCTGGCCTGCGAACGGACACCTTTAAAATATAGATATATATATATATATTTATATATATATATATATACATATATAAAAACTCTCAGCTCGATTTACTCGGGCTTGCGAGCCACGTGGTCTGACCAGAACCGACACGATTAGTAACCTCGCTTCGCGAGGAACAAATTGCCCAGACAGGGTGGTTTGCTCCGGTGTCTCTCACATTGGTATTAGTGACTACAGTCTCGTCTACGCTTTTCGTAAAGTATCTACCGATCTTTCTAATAAGGGTCACAATACTGTGTATTATCGGAAATTTAAGAATTTTGACTCTGTCGGCTTCCGTTATGATATTTTTCATCAAAATTGGAGCAGCATTGAAAATTGTGTTGACCCCAATGCAATGTGGGAAGCTTGGAAAACAAAGTTTTTGCAATGTGTTGATAAGCATGCCCCACTGAGAGTTAAGCGCACTCGCGCGTTCAGATCACCATGGATCACACCTGAATTGAAAAAACGGATGCATGACAGAGACATTCTTAAATTAAAAGCATCAAGATAGATATAGCATCTTATAGACAGTATATTTACTAATCACCTTCCAAAAGATGTTTACAACAGTATTATGCTAAATGATCTATCAGATCACTTTCCAGTGTTTGCATATATTATTTACGATGAACCTTTGCCTTCGGCCAGAGAAAAGAAAATTTTCAAGCGATCTTTCAATGAACGCAACTTATATAAATTCAATGATCTTCTTTCCCAGACAAATTGGTCCATGTTTCTTAATGAGGAAGACCCCAATGAATCCTATAATGGTTTTGTAAACGAATATACCAGGATTTTTCAAGACTGCTTTCCCATTAATATCATCAAAGGTAAAAATCTAAACAAGTTTAATTCTCCTTGGTTAACACCAGGTCTGTTAAAATCCATTAATAAAAAGAACAGGCTTTATAAGCAATCGGTCAGATCATTCAGCGAGTCCTGCAAATTGCGTTATAAAATGTACAAGAACAAACTAAATCATTTAATTCGGACTGCAAAGCAATTATATTACGACAATAGATTTAAGGGCGCGAAAAATGACTTCAAATTAACGTGGAAGTTGATTAACGAAGTTATAAACAAGCGAAAGACTAAGTCCTCTTTACCTACGTCATCTAAATCGGAAGGCAGGACAATCACAGACCCTAAGGAGATCGCAGACAGTTTCTGTAAATATTTTTCCAATCTTGGTCCCAACCTGGCGAAAGCTATACCTGCAATAATACACCTATAACTTTAAGACCTACTAATACAGAAGAACTGGAAGAGATTTGCAATAAATTCTCATCGGGGAAGGCCCCCGGTTATGACAACATCCCGCTGCATGTGATCAAAAATTCCTTTCCTCTTATCTGTGCTCCATTGGTGAACATTATTAACCTTTCTTTACACAAAGGTTTTTTTCTGGACAAATTTAAATTAGCTAAAGTGATCCCTGTTTATAAAGCAGAGGATCCCAATCTTTTCGTAAATTATAGACCAATTTCTTTATTATCTAATTTTTCGAAATTCTTTGAAAAATTTATGTACAACCGACTCATTGAATTTGCTGAAACGTACAATATATTATATAGTTGTCAATTTGGATTTCGTTAAAATCATTCGACTTCACTTGTGTTAAATCACCTTGTTAACAAAATTTCTTCCGCTATTGATGTACGTGAAATCACCGCGGGCGTTTTCTTAGACCTTTCAAAAGCCTTTGACACTCTTAACCATGAAATTTTGTTTACCAAACTGGAGCATTATGGTATCCGTGGTATGGCGCTTCAGTGGATCAAAAGCTATTTTTCTGGACGTCAACAATTTGTACAGTTTAACCAAGCTTGCTCATCGAAGCAAACCAGTAAGTGTGGTGTCCCCCAAGGCTCTATCTTAGGTCCTTTGTTATTTATATTATATATCAATGATCTTCCCAACGCATGCAAATTTACACAGCCTTTGCTCTTTGCTGATGACACCAGCATCTTTTATTCTCATTCAGATCCTAATTGTTTAGAATCCGTGTTAAATAATGAACTGTGTAATCTTGACATTTGGATGAAATGTAATATGCTTTCAGTAAATGTTAAGAAAACTAATTACAATATTTTTAAATCGAGGCAGAAGAAACTTAGTAAATCTTTTTCTCTGTCGTTTGGAAATCAAATATTGAAACAAGTAAGCGAAACAAAATTCTTAGCTGTCTATATTGATGAGAATTTTACATGGAAACCTCATATTAGCTTTGTATTACACGTTAATTTATCCATATATTACTTACTGTAATTCAGCCTGGTCGTCTACATATGTTACTAATTTAAATATAATTTTTTATTTACAAAAACGAGCTGTGCGAGCTATTGCCAATTTAGGCTATCGAGAACATACTGCTTCCTTATTTGCTAAACTGGGCATCTTAGATATTTTCCAAGTCAATGCATTGCAAATAACCAAATTTATGTTTTATTATCACAAGCAATTATTGCCTCCGATGTTTCTTAGTTTGTTTTCTACAAGTAGGCAAATACATAGCTATGACACAAGAACAGCCAAGTCTTATCGACCGCATCACTGTCGTACTAATCTTAAACAGTTTATAATTCTCTACCAGGGTCCAAAAATTTGGAATTCTATCCCAATATCGATTACTGGGTCGACTAGCTTTTCTATTTTTAAGAAAAAAATGATTGAATTTTTAATGAATTGAGTCTGAATTGAACTAGCCGCATTTCCACAACAAATTTATGAACATATTCCTAACTGAGGTGGCCTCCCCTATAAGCCTGGTGGTTTCTTGGAGGTCTCCTCGCCCTCACATAATTGTTAATGTTGTAGTTTAATTTAAAAGTGGCTAATAAATGATGATGATGATGATGATGATGATGATGATGATGATGAAAGATAGCGCTACTCGCCTTTGGAACAATGTGGATGTTTCCATTCGGGATACGACATCGCATAAACAATTTGCAGGAAAAGTACGCCAGAAGCTACTGAAACAAAATGCTAGAACACTTTGTAATTAGTAGTACTTTTTAGATCTTATTGGTATTAAGTTAATTCAAATTTTAATCACTATTCACAGTTATATAATATGTAAATAATTAATTAGGGTCCGGTTTTTATTGTGTTATACATATATATATATATATATATATAGGCAATTGTGGAAAACGAGGACGGACAACTTCGAGCGAAAAAAAAAAAATATATATATATATACAGTAAAAAATCTAAAAAAAGTTTAAAAATTTAATAAAAATAGACGTTTCGGTCAATGACCTTCATCAGTTGCAGTGCTGATGACCTTCATCAGTTGCAGTGCAAAAATATTAATATATATATATATTAATATTTTTCTTCTTTACTCTATTTTATGTAAAACTAGGGAGGGCCATATTGTAAACTACTGGGCAACCAGTAAATTATGTTACCCTCGTTAAATAAAGTCATCTTATTATCATTATTATTATTATTATTATTAAATTTAACATTTCCAATGAAGCATGCCAAGAGTTTGCTATGAAAACAAAAAAGGTACTAAACACCTGCACAGTGAACAAGAGGATGTCAGAACTTAATGCAGAATGGAAGCTTAAGACCACTCCAGGAGAAGCAGAGGGAATCAAACACGTTTTTGTGATACCCTGAAGGAACAAATTGCAAGACTTGAAAATAAAGGCGAGCTTAAAGATTGCACCACAGTCAAGATATAAATAAGTGGTGATAGAACTTGCATTGGCAAAAGACTTAAGGTGGTCAACTTCACCTAAACCATCCTCGATGAGAAAGAAAATGCAATGAGTCAAAAGGGAAATTATGTGCTGGCAATTGTCAAGACAACAGAAACATATGACAATCTAATACCTAAAAACTGAAATGGCCCAGTTGAAAGAGGTAAGGGTCAACAATGTTAACTACAAGATAGAATACTTCTTGGGAGTGGACTGGAAGTTTTTGGCATGTGTCTGTGGTTTAGGGGCAGCTAACCAGGACTATGCTTGTATCTGGTGCAAGTGTCCAAGAAACCAAAGGTATGACACAACCAAGACCTGGTCTCTTACTGATAAGCTATATGGAAGCAGGCCATGTGGTGAAATAACAGAACATTCGAAAAAAGAAGATGAAGTCAACTCCTCTTCTTGACTTTATTCCCATAGATCATGTCATCATTGATACTCCACAACCTCTTTGAACTGTTAATCAAAGAACAAAGAAGAGAGGATGCCATTGACAAAGTAAAAACATTCTCTAATGGCGTTAACAGGGAAACGTTTCCTCCAACAGAAGGTTTCCTCCAACAGATAGTAATTTCTTTTGAATGGAAAGTGGAGCCAAACACAAAAAAACTTGAATACAGACACTAAACAGGGCCAGAAAAGCTTTGTGTGTTTCTACATATCAACTTCCAAGTTCTCCTACCTCACTTCAAGGATGTTAAGGAATTAGAGAAACTCTTGAAAGATTTTATTGATATCACTGGTGATGTGAAGCGCGACTTCCCTACTGAAGAATCAATTAAACAACTACAAATCAAACTACAATCATGGTTCCAACAATGTCTCCACCTATATCAGGCAAAAGATGTAACACCATATATACATGCTTTTTACCACCATATTCCTAAATTATCGAGGCTGTATCAAAATGTGGCATACCTTAATCAACAAGGAATGGAAAAATACAATGCAACTGCCTCAAAGGATTACTTCCGGTCCTCAAATCACAGGAGAATTTCTGCATTGGAGCAATTATTTTTAAAGCAAAGAGTTCAACTTCTGCAAGGAGCTGGATATGAACGAGTAAAGGAATCAGGAAGATGCTCCAACTGTGACACTCAGGAACACAATATTAAGACTTGCACAAGACTTTGTAAGTTATGTACCTATGCTGTTTGCATCGGACACCTTGAGAAGCTGGAGAAAAAGTGGGTGCAAAAATGCACATTGCAGGATCTAACATAAACCTAGGAGATGTTACAATGCACTACCTGATAATTTGCATAGTTAGTTTCCATAAGGCTAAAGCTAATGAGAAAATTTGAACTCGGCATTATAAGCCTCATTTAGTTTCTTTGCATGTATTGTCTTTTGTTGCCATCACCACGCACAAATGAAAACACAAGATTATTATTGTCTTCGACTGCAGATTTGACCAGTTGTCCACCAATAAATTTATTTTCCTCAACTTTTTTGGTGAGGCAGTATGGGACAGTATCATCCTCCAAATATGCAAAGTTGCCATTCGAGTTGAATATTGTCTCATCCCATTTGGCACCTAAAACACTATCCAAAATCCGATTGTTTTTCACAAAGCAAGTCTCTTTTCCTCTTTCTAAAGTGCTCTTAGTTATTTTAGTGAGTCCAGTTGAAAACACATCACGCTCAACAGCTAGTTCTATTCGAGTCTCAGGGTCCTCCCTCCATCCAGACCATAACCTTCTTTTTATAGCACGATATAATTGACCGTGAAACATCTCTCCTATCTTGCATTCATTCTTCACCATTCTTCAAACATTTTCCAAGCAAACAAAGTGGACGTAACTCCCTTCACAGACGAAATCACACCATTTGTCAAACTCTTCACTATATCCAACAAAGTGAAGTTTCAACCGTTTTCTCTGCTTATCTACCTCAGTTCTTTCTACTTCGTATAGATTCTTGTCAATTTTGTGATTTTTCGTAATGCTTGGACGTTTAAGGTTATTATATTTGTCTACAAGGCGCTTCGGCGGCAGTACCCCTCTCTTTGGTCTGTCCACCATCTTGGAATTGCACTGCAATGGTACATAAATCATCTAGGAGTCGCAATATCTAGAGCGCTTACCATTTGAATGGAATTTTCGTTGAATATTTTGCAACAAATGGTACTGTACTTTTTCTCGTCAAGGAAACGGAACGGATTGATGTGTACCATTTGATTCGAAGTCTCGGATGCAAGTAAGCTGGGACCTAGTATCAATGTTTTCCTGCACTACTTAACTCAAAAGCACAAACCGTTAGAACAAAAGAAAAACATAACAGTATCAACAACGAAAACTTAAGGCTTTAACACCTGGGGTGCGATAGGTGTGTTAGAGGAACTGGAAGAGATTTGGCGAGGAGAACAAGCAGTTTTCGCATCGATAAACTTGTAACACTTTTTCATGATCATTCGCGATATCCGCCATGCTGTCATCTCAAAAATACTAGGGACCTTAAGCAAGGACGACGCCGACGCCAACGAGAACGACCACGAAAAACATAAATTTGCATTACTGCAATGAAATTGCAATTATTCACACACATTCTCCTTGTGAAACTCGTGCCAACTGTCCAGGAATTTGACTTGCATGAACGGCGTTGATGTTCTCCGAGTGAATCGAACATTTCTCTACTTGTGCTCACGTCCTCCACAGAACTTTAAATTTGGTCATTTCACGTTGTTGTTTTGGAGAGAACGGCAACAAAATGTACCAAAATGTAAAACGCACGTGCAGGGCGTGCAGAGCCATTGTTTTTGCTCATTATGCCTATTGTTTTTTTGGCGTTGTCGTTCTCGTCGACGTCGTCCTTGCTTAAAGTGCTACTACGATCAAAAATTCATGTCACGAGTGAAGCAAAAACTCGTTTACCAGATGCGGTTGTAACTATGTATGTCATCGAAATAAAGTTTGGGTCCCGCAAACCAAAAATATCAAGCTTGAAAAAGTGCTTTATTTGAGTCCGCCATTGAAGATTTATGTTCCAGTGAGCCCGCGGTATCAAAGTAATTTGACTTGCGGTAATCTACTCGAATCTTGTTCTGACGTCATTTTCTCAAGTCAATCGATCGAGGGAAGCTTTCTTCCACAAAAAGACTCGTAGTGTGATGGCTAGTTCACATTTTGCGACGAATTTGTTACCTGCAGCAGTGATTCGGAAAGTTCATCTGGATCGTCTTCAAACGACGAGGTTGAAGAAACAGCAGAAATTGGTCAAAAAATTCATAGCTACGATGATTCCGTGGAGCCAGTGCCGACGACAGAGGAGGTTTCCCAGTATATGGAGCAACTCGAGTTGGAGGAAGAGGAAGAGCGGACTTTTTTGAATCGTTTCTCTGGCGAGGAAGATGTAAGTAATTGGTATGTAAATGTTTTGTTCGCTGTATTTCACTCAGGCGAGCATTATCGCATCAGTGTTTTCTGAGAATTATCTACTATTTCACTACTCTCCACATACCTGCTCATACTAAATGAAGAAGAATATAAGACTTTAGCTCTGCTTTCGCTTTTCTTTGTGCGTTGCAAGTATAGCTTCACTGTGGCGCAATTGGGAGAATTAACAGTTGTGTTTTAAGACCGAGCGAGCCTTTGTTTGTGTTTATTTTAACAGTCGAAAACGCAAAACTCAATCTACACAGGTAATGGAACGTTTCAAAATTAGGGCAATTGTGCGTTTTTTGATGAAAGCGTGAAACTTCCCACAAATGTCACCCAACAGCCACTTAACAATTCTGGATATAGAGGCATAGCTGAAATGTCCTATAACTGGAATAAACCGGTTTTAATGGAAAATGCTGACGTCAGCATTTTTTGTTGTGCCATTTTACTGTAGAATGTGGCTGCATTTGGCATTATTGTTTTATAGAATGTCTTATACCAGAAAGTGTCAAGAAAAGATTTTAGTTTAATGTCAAGAAGAGACTTGACTTGAGATAATAAGGGTAATGGTAAAAAGAACATATTGATATACTTCTTGTATTAAATTTTTTTAACAAACATTTGATTACTGTAGGTTAAAGATGCTACCGTAAATCCTCCTTGCTTTTGTGCTTTCTAATCAGTCTATTAAACGTATTTTTAGATGCGTTCAGAACAATATGTTTATCGCAAAAGATTACAGACATGGCTTGGATGCATGCCCGGTATTGGCCCTTCCTTAGTGGTAGCAGTCTCCACCACAAGCACACAGAGCTGTACACTGAAGGTTTGCTTTTGAACACTTGCACAACCCTCTGCAGGCCTTTTTGCAGGAACAATGGATCAGCTCGTAGCAGCTTTGCTGGGTTTGTCGCAGCGTTGTCCACACAGGGTTCCATTGACCATTCCTCTCCCATCCCCATTCAGCTGGACTTGAAAGCTCTGGCAGTGCTAAGTGTACCTGACTCCATACATGGGCACCTTGATAAGATGCTCGGAAGATATGTTGCTTCAGAGCTGCAGAGGTCGGAGGGATTCTATCCAAACTACGAGAACGCGTACAGAACAATTGTTGTCGTGCCTCGTCGACGGACTTCAGCTCGCTTCCTCGGTCATAGAGCAATACCACAAACGTTTCGATGTTTCTTGTACACTCTTCCGATAGCTCACTGGGAGCATTAGTAATCTCCAAGAACGCGCTGGTAACTTCAGGAAACACATTCCAGGTATCCTGTGCACTTTTCTTGCTTTTGCCTGCAAAGAACGACACAGTGTCGCAGCCTGTGAATGCGTGGAATACTGGCAATGCTAGGCTTTTCTGTGGACCAAGTGAATGAGCAATTTCATGGATTGGGTAATATCTAAACAGCTTTCCCATGCCAAAAGCCAGCCAGACCTCCTTCTGTGGAATTCTCTGCATCTGTGAGACAGCAAGGACGAAGACATCCGTGTCTATTGTTCTTATCATGATTCTGTGGTGTTGTTTAGCAGCATCGAGAACATGCAAGAAAATACGAGTGTCTGCCTCTTCGTGGTTACATGGCTGAAGGTCTTCCATGCTCTCTCTTGTTGTGTTGCTCACTACTTGACTACCATATGTGCTGTACATGTCCTTGCCTGCAGCCTCAATGCTTGTTACTTCCTGTCCAAGTAGCCCGAAAAGTTCTGTCTTATTATCGGCAACGCGTAAAAAGCTCTTCCAGTTTGGTGGAATTTTGACTGTTGGAGAAACACGTCGATGGGCTCCAGAGCCTCTGTTCTCTCGGGTAGCTGTCCCACACAATATCTAGTCTCTGGCTTGACTGTAACTGGGCTTGTATGTACGGCAAGAAAACTGTCTGTGTGTACTCCTGGAATGTCTTGCTGGTTTTGGATGCAGCATTTGTACTACCACAGCTCCATCAAATACTTTCACATCCACTTGTGGGCTCTCTGCCGAAGCTTCAGTTGTACCTTGCAAACATCGGACAAGTTCAGCTTTGTTACCTTGCCTCAGTTGACCATGCTGGGACAATGATGGAGGCCATGGTTGGTTTTCATGCCTAAAGAGAACAATGAACAATCATCCTTCAAGGCTGAAACTTGCGCTTGTTTCTTTGAAACAGTTCTAGTGGTAGGTCGACTGAATAACGGAAGTTTGTTCCGCTTGATTGGATGTGTGATTGGCTTTGTTCTTTCAACCATCCTTTCACTGACAAATGCCTTGTACTGACTTTGGCCAATTTTTGTGATGTTCTGCACTGATTCTACTACTTCTGCAGGCATGATATCCTTTGTGTCAAGGGCAAGCAAGTCACCACTATCCTCTTTAAATGGATTTCCTAGGTCTTCCACGGAACTGACAAGACTCTTCACATTCTTCAAGAAGGCGTTTTGGACCAATGGAACTTGTTCGTCGTGCTTTTGTGGACAGCTTCTTCTCTGGTGCTGACTGACCTTCATATTCTGTTACCATTCGAGCAAGCTCTAGCCCTCCGATCATCCAGCGTTGTAACGCACTCGGATTTTCGTTAAGTCCAACAGCGCCACCTTCTCCTTTGATGGAAGCATTCTCCTGTTTGTGTGCCTGGTCCAACGCGATTGCAGAGAACGCATTTTTGGATTTCTGGACTACAAAGGCACCCGAAGTAAATTTCTGGTACACGCTTGGATGGGACTGGTGCAGTGTCGCTATGTCACGAACGTGAACTGAAAGCCATCTTGCATAGTTCACATGATTGAGAGCGAACATCCATGGCATTAGAGCAGTGCTTGATTCCACGTAGGAGTTGAAGTTTCCTTCCCTGGTTGCCCTCACTATCTCAAGGATGAGAATTTCTAACTCCAACACTTGTGACCAGAACGTAAACTGAGGCTGAGTGGATGCCATCTTGCCACACCATGCATTGAACTCTAGGGGTGCTTCGGACGTTGGCAGAGTTGCTTTATAGTGATCATAGGCTGACTGTTGCAAAACGTACAGGGCTGCAGCTGTAACCTCGTGTGCACGCCTCGTTTTTGCCAGATGACTGACTTTCAAGAAGGATTCTGCTGTCCCAGGAGTTGCAACATCTGCATCTATAAGTGCGTTCACCCATCCACTTTCGTCCAGCCACTCCCCTAGAAGTTTGAATGCAGCCATTTCAAGATGGACACCCAAACATGACAACGTATCTGGCAACGGGCATGTTCCATTGTATCAATTTAGCGAGAGCAAATAGTGGCTGATCCATGGCAATGACTGGTGTCTGGCCTGCATTGAGATGCTGGACTACATCATTAACGACATTCATTCCATGTCGAATCATTGCAGAAGAGTGTGAATTCTCCAAAAATAATGGCAAAAGAGCAACTATGTCAACTTGTTGCACTGGAGAGGACTGTAGTGAGGCATGAAATGCGGCCCAGGACATAAAGTCCTCATGGCTTAATTCGTTTTTACCTGAAAGAGACTTGACATTGTTAAGCCAGTCCAGTTCTTTTGGGAGAGATGACACATTGTCATCTAATGGTGGCATGACAGGCCCTATCAACTTAGGGACAACCGGGTCGCTGTTTTTAAGAACGACTGGCTGCACACTCGTATAATAGTCTGGCAGATCTTGTACGCTTCTCAGCTTGGCAATGTTTTCGTCTATTACATTAACACTTCTCTCTTTCCCGCAGTTATCGCTAGTGGGGTGTTGCACCAATGATATCGCCGTGCCATGAAACGAGTCTTTCGCTGTCGTCGCGCTTGGGTTGTGATCGATGTTATCAAGGGCCCCAGTTGTGAAGAGGTCTTCGCGTAGTTTTGGAGGGCACACTACTCCGTCTTGTTCAAAACGGCTACACACACTGTTTGCAGCATCCGTGGAGATGGACATCACACGATCATAAGAAATTGAGAGCCCCATCTTACTCATTGCATCAATCAAGCTTCTGCTCCTTGTCTCTGTGTAGATTTTTAACCCGATGAAAGTAGGAAGTGGCGTCTCTTGGTCCCTGTTGTGACGCACGGCTGGCTTGGGCTTTTCCTCAGTGATATTGATGGTGCGTTTCTTTACACAGTTAAAGCTTATTATCTGAGAAATTGAAAGACTGGCAGTGGTTGCTGACACCTCATCAAAAGAATCTGTCTTGCTGGAACATGGGCCATCTAGAATCATACTTATCAGGGCTCTTAGCGAAGCTGGGACACTTCTAGCCAGACAGTTACTAGGGAAAGATCCATCAAATAACTTGTTGTCTCGCCTTATTATTCGCGCTGCTCTAGCAAGATGTAGCGCCTCAGAATCATTATCTCGCTCACAAGCCTTCATGATGACATCTCCCATGTGTTGGTCAAATGCTAACACAACGTCCCGTCCTTGTTTGTAACACAAGAGGTGTGGGATCTCAGCCTCCAGCTTCTCCCTGAGTCGACTACTATGTATCCGAGTCGTTTGATTGACTCCTAGATCCTCTAATACACCAGAATACATTTTATTAAGCTCTACTAAAGTGAACACTGGCACCGTCTCTTGACATTCTCTAAATCCCTCTATGTAGGACACAACCTCTGCAAAAGCAATGGCATGCAGGCGACTAGCTGATTGATCATCAGCATTTTCAGTGCTATACTTCTTTCTTGCTCTATTGTAGAATGCAACAACGCAGTTACTGTGATAGACGGCATCAATTGCCACCATATCACCACCTGCTAATTTAGACAGTAGTTTTGTGTCATGGAGCTCTGTAGCATACTTCCTAACCTTATCATCAATCTCAAACGTTGATGCTTTGTGGAGATTATCATCACTCTGATCACAAAACACTGCTCAACACTGTTGTCAGTGGTTTCACCTATTGACCGTCTTGTTGTCACTGGACTTGGTTTGCTTGAATTATCTTCATTTTCCCTTTTCCGTTTTGCAACTCTTTTGATCTCAGTGCTGTTAATTTTGTTTCGGCATGACTTGTGCCAACAAGCATTGTTGCTACTGAGAGTAAACTCGATGCCCTCCCCACTTTCGAGTTCACTGATATTAAAACCAAAGGGGTTTTCATCTAGTTCTTGCAACTCGGAAAGGTTAAGGGCAAGTGTCTTGTAACCTGCCCCAGCATCTTTCCTTTTTGAATTTGCTGGACAGACTAGAGGTTCAGTGGTTGTTGTTCTACAAAGTATGCACAACTTCCAATCGATTTCTCTTCGAGGCTCAGTTTGTTCAGTGGACCTTTCACTGGGGTTAATTACTCTCACCACCCTTGCCATAAATATAACCTAAAATAAAGATAACGGTAAATGCAGACAAGAAATCATTCTACAGTGCCGTCTCAACTGAGATAATTAATCTGGAATAAGAAAACTTACCCTGTTATTGTAATGAGATGATTTGACAAGATTATTCCACAACTGGAAGTGCTGTAACTAACCGGGCTGATTACTCTGCATGGGCGCCGCCATGACAGTTTTTATTTCGAACCCAGACCTCCTCGTCCATGCTTAGTCTCGGCTCCAATCCTCCCCACAGACAACTTGAGTCTTTTGCGAAAAAAACCCGCTAGCTTGAGTGATTTATTTCATTTTTGATCTTATGATCTTAATGATTCATAGGCAATTTTGTGGAGTTTTAATTAAAAAACCCTAAACTACATGCTTTTTGTGGGGATTCAATGATAAAAAGTTATCTTTTTAAAATTGATTGGCCATTTGCTGATCTCTGAACGGAAATGGTACTTTACTGAACGCATCGTATCTTTAAATGACATTAAATCAATATTTAATAGCAAATTGCAGTGGTTATTATACCCTGAAAATGCTGACGTCAGCATTTTTCATTTAAACCGGTTTAGTCCTGTTATATGACTTTTCAGCGATGCCTCTATATCCAAAATTGTTAAGTACATAGAGGCCTACAAACATGCAGAGTTTTGTTCTTTTATCATAAAACGCACAATTCTTTCCTTTAACATCCTGACTAGCGAGCACTGTAAACAGCTCTTCATAAGACAACCTGGCATTTCCTAATGTCTTTCTCAAGCAATCTTTCACACTTGCAACCATCCTTTCAAAAACCCTCCCCACCAGGGTGCCCTCTCTAAATTAAACTTCCACTCTATCCTCTTTAACCTGTTTAATGCTTTCTCGGTTGCTTGAAATGTTTTTGCGTTGTCAGATACGATGAGCGCAGGCGTTCCAATTTTCGCATTGAACCTTCTCAAACAGTGTCTAAAAGCGGGTGCAGTCAAATCTTCTACTAATTCTAGGTGAACCGCTCTGACGTCGTAAATGGCCTATATGAACTGCGTGACGAGTACATTAAGTTTCCAGAAACTCTTGCTGAGGTGAATGCCTCAATTGGGACATTTGCAGACCTCACCGATCTACCGAATGTTGTGGGTGCTATTGATGGCTCGCATGTTAGGATAAAAGCTCCTGTCGACAGTGCACCAGATTATTTTAGTAGGTATCAACAACACGATTTCATAATCCAGGCTATTGTTAATGGGAAAAAAATATTCATTGATTTTGCATGTGGGTTTCCTGGAAGCATGCACGATGCTCGTGTACTGCGGCGAAGTACTGTTTTTGAACGAGCAGAGCAAAGAGACATTTTAACTCAACCAACTGTAAATGTCAATGGACATGAACTCGGTCCCTACCTTCTAGGTGACAGTGCCTATCCGCTTTCTCCTTGGCTCATGAAACCGTATCCAGAAGGCACAAGGGATCCAAGAGAAATAACATTTAACAAACACCTTTCCTCTGCAAGAGTCAAGGTTGAATGTGCTTTTGGCGTTCTGAAAAGCCGATGGAGAATTCTCATGAAACGCTTTGACAGCGGAATATGCTTTGCAATAAAAACGGCTGTGGCGTGCGCAGTTTTACACAATATTTGTATCCGAAGCGGCAATGAATGGGAAGACGAGGAAGAGGATGATGATTGCTGCCCTGGAGATCCAAACGTAATACGGGACGGAGACGACATAAGGGATTTTCTAAAAAATTTCCTATAAATGTCAGTGTTTTAATATCATGATATAGTACCTTTCGCTGAAATACATTTTTGTAGTCACAATGTTTTTGTTTGGTACTAAATACAATGGTTTCTAAACACAGTCTGCGTCCAATTTATGATTCAACATTTTATGCACATTTAAATCTTGATAAATTTGAAATGAGGTAATTGTAATATATTTTCTAGCTAAAAATTCCAATTATTAGCACAAAAACGTTCAGTCTTATAAATCGACTGTGACAAATTATTGAGTTATTGATTACAGACTGTAAATTCACCGGAAACTGAAACATTACATCTGAAATAAAATGATTATACACAAAAAACTGTAAGGCTAAATAGTTTTCTATACGTGTAAATGAGGTCCACAACTGTTAAAATAAATTGACGGCATGAGTTACGATTTGCTATTTTGCAGGAAATTTGTCAGGGCCCCTACAAGCGCGTTCATGGTGTTGGCTTGTTGTTCTTGCACACGTGCGAAATTGTCCATGAAGGAGTTCATGTCCTTTCGCTGCTTCTCGAGCCCAGACAAGGATGACCTTAGCAACTCTCGTTCTTCGTCGTCTTGCTCTTCGACTCGCCCTTTTTCGCTTCTTTTTTCGCTCTGTTCGAGCTTGGTGGCTTGTTTCTTGGCCTGCTAATGCAACATTCGTTTCGCTTGCGCTAGGGGAACTCCTAGCACTCGATCCGGCTTCTGCTACATTCTGTAGCGTTACTCCATCTCTGCAACCAAGGACTGCATCGATCTCCTCGTAGAACATGGATTGCCTCCTGTTTCCTCCGCTCTGCTTGCAATTCCAGTCCTTTGCTTCCTTGTACTTGTCGATCAGATATTTAATTTTTGTTTTACATTTGTCGCCTGTGCGCTTGGTCCCGAGTATGCGGTTGATCTCTCTAGCAATCTCGTCCCACACTTTGCGTGCATCTTTACTTTCCAGCCGTGCATGGTGATCAGCCCACAAGCTGACCAGAGTTTTCTGATCTTCGTGGGACCATTTGTCGTAATGCTTCTTCTGCGGAGCCACTGTGGTTTCTTCGAGCATATGCCTGTCCATTTCAATTGAACTGGGGCTGCTGGAATGTGTGGAGCTGTCGTGAGCTGCTGTAGGACCTACAGCTGGACTGTTGGCACGGCTCGGTCCAGGCGCAGGATGCTGATAATACGGGTAATTCATCGGGAAAGATCCCGGCGCATAATAGTACGGAAAACGACCATCCATGACTGAAGCACTTGCGTTTGATACAATTCCCGCCAAATTGAGAGTTCAAATCCATTAGCCTTTTGAGCCTTTTGAAGAGTGTTGACATCTCCGGAAGCGGCTTCTTTTGTTTTCTCGAATTTTTTTAAAGTCTGCCTGCCCCACCCATACACTACGGCGTCTTTGAAGTTTGGCCGGAATTTTCAATATTTTGAAAATTTATAAAACGCCGGTCGCATTTGGAATCGTGTTGCGATGACAGATTTTTCACCTTAAATAAACAAAAATTCGATCAAAATTTCTCTAGTACGACCCGGCCCTTACCTGTCCGTTTTATGATTTCATTTCGTTTCAAGCTCGCCTTAAAATTGTTCACGAACCGTCTCACCCAAGCAGTCACACACACTAACCTTTGCAACTTACTGCAATCGTTCACGTTTACCACTACTGCAGTCTATTCTTTCGTTTCGACCAACATTACTGATGTGCTCTTCTTTTCTTCAGATGTGGTATCGGGAGTTTGAAAGTCCTTGTTTGTGACTGGCCAGTCTTCTTTCTGTCCTGTCAGCCATTGCGGGCCACGCCACCGAAGTTCGTCCTCCTTCAGTTGGGAAGCTGGCACTCCTCTTGAACCAAGATCTGCTGGGTTCTCCAAAGTCAAACAATACCCCCATTCCCCCTTGTTTGTCAGCCTGAGAATCTCGTCTACTCTGAGCCGTACAAACTGCTTCCATTAGCCCTTGTTTTGGATCCAGCTTAGCGCCGTTTTGCTATCCATCCAAAATCTCATGCCACCTACCTTTACCTGTGACAGTAACGCGTTATGCACCATGTTCATTAGTTGTGCTAGTATTCTCGCTGACATCAATTCCAACCGTGGAATGGAGAGTTGTTTCAAGGGAGCGACTCTTGTCTTACTTGCAACCAAGCTCACATGGGCCTGACCAGCAACCGTACGGTACACGAGTTAAACCATGGCACAGTACGCTCTCTTACTCGCGTCTCCAAACCCATGCAAATAACACTCTGTCACACTCTCACTCGTCTCATACAGACACCTACTAACTTTAATTTCCCTCGTTAGCAACAAATCTTTGACCCATTTTCACAATCGCTCTTTAATTTCCCCTGTCAACGTTTCGTCCCAATCATGCCCACTACTACAAATTTCCTTAAACAGAATCTTCATGCTAACTGTCACTGGGCTAATCAGCCCCAAAGGATCAATCAAGCTAGCTAACAAACTCAAAACATTACGTTTAGTGGGTTCTAGATCTTTCGCCTTTTCTGCGATATGTGCGAGACTAAGGTGGAAGGTGTCCGATTCACAATTCCACATAACACCTACAACCGTTTCTCCCTGTGTCCCCCCTTGGGATTCTAAGTTAGACTTTGCATACGTTTCTTCGTCTTCTAGTCTTCTCAGCATTTCCTGTTTTGTTTTGGGCGTCTCAATCCACCCGATTTTCTCTTTCAACTGCAGGCAATTAGTTTTCCACTTTCGCAATTTGAACCCTTCGTTTGCCATTCTGGCCTTTGCCTTGCTGTACAGCTTGTACGCTTTGTTGGAGGTGCTCTCACCCGAAACCAGATCGTCTACGTAAAAACTGTCGACCATTTTCCTGACAAATTCAGGATCGACTTCTTAGAATGTTGCTAAGTGGTGCCTTATTGTTCCATTTAGCAGGAAGGGTGATGCATTCAAACCAAAAACAACACGACAAAACCGATACACAGTAACGTTCAATTTACTGTCACGCACGTCATCCACCCACAGGAACCTCAAACAATTGTGATCCTTTACATCAACCGAACAACAGCTTGATGAGGCAAATAATAAACTTTGCCTGACCCCTCCAATTTCGCCACCATCTCGATAACACCCGAACTTAATTACTCTTTGATGATAGAATCATACTCCAAGTATTTCCGGTTCCTTTCTTAATCTTTTAATTTGGCTTTTCACACGCGACAAACTGTTTGCATTATTACTGGGAAGGGTGTCGTGGCCTTGTTTCCAAGGCAACTTAACTGCATACCTACCTTCAATGAAGTTGATGTCGCTCTCGAACGATTCGTGTACCTCATCGCTTGCTTTAATTCCTAAACTCTCTAAATCCCACAGCTTTCTAACTGTGCTCTCTGAACTATCTCCGTCGATCACTACACTGTTCTGTGCTACGACATTTACTGACACTTCTTGTATATTGTCTAGCTCAATTCTTTTTGGCGGCCCGACAATACCCATCCAAGCTCAGTCTCTACTGCTACGGGTTCTTCTGGCTCCCCCCTGTATCGTTCTCCCTTTCTGAAACTCCAACAAGTAATCCGATCCTATCAGCAAACCTATTATGAGTTCTTCCTTTGTTTGCCAAACGTCTGAAAACCACAGATCACGCAAGCGTGGGTAACCGTTTTTGACAACCTCTACGTGCTCGTTGGTTATGTTGGATATTTCCGGCACAACATAAGCTTAAAGCCTTAGTGCCCGATTGGCCTGTAGAGGCATTATGTCAAACTGAACGACTTCCCTCAATCCTGTTTCTTTGGCTGTCTGCCCGAACGTATTAATGCTTACCCACTCCTTTCTTACAACCTCTCAGCCATGATTACTCGCGGCCTTAGCTGTTACGAAGGACTTATGACTTCCTGAGTCAAACAGAACTCTCACCCTCCCCTGTGCGCTCCCCTTAATTAAGGCTTGAGCAGTTTGAAGTGCAATTCTACTTTCCGTACCCATGAGCATGGTATTCGGACTACTGGTTATTGGGTTTGACCAACATCTCTCCCCGGGGGCTGCTGCGATTTTGTGTCACACAAATATGTGTTGTGAAAACCCTTACAAATTTTACATTTTGCAGTATATTTACAATCTCGGGCGCGGTGCCCCCGGTCAATACACCTCAAACATCTACCAAATTTAAATAACAGTTTCTTATGTTCATCAATGTTCGTGACGTTCTTGCATTCCTCCGGTTGATGATTTACAAGGCAGAACGCGCATCTTCGATCATCTCCTTTCTTTGCGAACAATGCACTTGTGGTGTGAGGACCCTTTCTTCCCTCGCTGGGTGTGGCTCGGCGCGGTGTCAAACACAGGTTCTCTCTTAGCTCCACTTCGACCAAGAGTGCATTCAACATGTTCCCCAGTGACCAATGCAAGTAATCTTTCCCTCTCGTGATCGTCAGCCGAATGGAGTCAGGGATCTTCAATTTCGGAGTAGTTTTGTTCCTCCACTTCCAACGCCTGTAGCGCTCTATACTTCATTTCTGCGAAATCATAGAAGCTACACAGTCTGGGTGTGTCGCTTTCATTGAATGTGGGACGCGCATTCAGCAGTTCGTTTACAAGTGCTCTTTGGATTGCGATCTTTTTACCATATCGTTTCTTTAGCAATGCCACTGCTGACTGGTAATTCGTGGACGTCAGCGCAAATCCTCCAATTGCCGATCTTGCTGGTTCCAGTAACAAGTTTCTCAGATATGAGAATTTGTCCACATTTGAAAGCCCATCGTTCAAGTGAGTGGAACTTTCAAATGAGTCCCAGAACTCCTGCCACTGTCCAAGTTTTCCATTAAACTTCCAGTTTTGGTAGTTTCACTTGCACCGACTTTTGTTGGCTACTTGATGGACCGGGATGGAAGAGATGATTCGACTGGCTTAATGGTGGACTCCCCTGTTGTTCTGGCGGTGATAATGGCGGGGCGGGCGGGGCAGCGAGCTCGGCCAGTTGCTCTTCGATTTCAGCCAAACTTTGCGTTTCGTCTGCTTTCAATCGGCCACTCCATTCAATCTCATCTGCTATCTCATCTTCTGTCACTTTTTCATCCGCTGCTAACTCGGCCAGAATCTGCTCATCTAACGGCAAAATCTTGTCGAGCTGTTCTTTTGGGTTGGCTTTCCATTTCTGCAATTCAGACTTTCTGACAGTGGTAAATTCGTTCTCGAAACACCCGTCAACGTCGTCAAGGACTTTCCTAAGGAATCCACGATGACCTGCTCTCGCTTTCTTGTTGGACATACTCTCAGTCTATCGATCCGGCTCAAAGGACCATGTTTTGCGGAATCTCCCGCGCTGCCTGGTTCAACAAACACTCAGGATTGTATCTGTTATTTTCTTTACTTTATTGCAACCTCGTTCGTACATTCGTTCTGATCAATCTTATTGCCTTGAACGTTCTGACTTGAAATGACAATATTCACTGGGTTTTATTATCACTGGGCGTAAACGCCTTTTTTACGTAAGTCCGGCCACAAACCGAAGTTGGCTAAGGCTCACTATTGTTTCTCTGCGGTCTTTCCTAAGCTTCTAACGCATAACGCTTGTGGTTGATACTAGTTTCCTTAACGTGGGCTACAATTCTTCTTTGATAATTACCGAGTGTGTTCTGATCACGATGATCAGGAAACCACTAACAATTGATTGCTTTATCTGTTTGCAAGCCGAGTCATATCTATTTAATATTCGTCACAGGATGTGGCTATAACGCCCAATGCAGCTTTTCTGCTCGCGAGGCAACAAAATTACTAAAACATGCTTAAACTTAAACAAACAATTCTTCTCATCATTGTACTAAGATCCTGTTACAACAAATACAAAGAAAAATATATTGTAACCAATCATATCGTCAAATTTCAATTAACAAAGCTGATTGTTTTGTGGTTGTCTGCGGACATTCTTTGCATTCCGATGCCAATCTAAGCCGAAGCGTTAGTTAAATTGTAACACTAAATCGGATCACTTCATGGTCCAAAGTCCTGGGATCAGATCAAGTTTCAACAATACATTAATCTGATTGGCGGCTGCTTGAATACTCATAAAGGACAACCAAGTCATAAACATCAGCTACAATTTTGAGTTACACAGTTGCATAGTTAAACAGCTAATTAAAGAGTAGAAAATATTGTAATCACCTCATCCCTGTAAGTAACTTGATGACGAAATGCACCAGTGTGGTTATGCATGACTCTCAGCCACAGGGCTTCATCGTCTTTCAAATCCAACATAAATCCTGCCAACTCTTCCAAAGAACTTTGGGTTGTCTTGAAATTTCTCTTGAAGATATTTGGTTGCTAAAGTAAGATGTGTCCCAGCCAGAACTTCATATTCATACCCCTTAATGTTATCAGCATCTAATTCTTCCTTTGTATATCTTAAGCAGAAGCAAACAGTGCTTCATAGTTGCCTGCTGGGTTTCTTCCATGTTTTGGATCAGTTGCTTTAGGAAGCTCTCGTCCACTTCTCTGATTTGTCTATTTTTGGGTGGCAAAACCAATTGTTCAAGAGGTATGAAATGTGTCATGTCTGGAAAGAAACGTTGAGAAATCAAATAAGCTAATGAATAATTTTACCTGGTAAATGGAAAACTGAGGTAAAAAGGGTATTCCAAATTTTGTCCACCTCATTGCACGTTTTTCAAACCCTTTCATTAAAGCTTACAAAGCCTGATCTATTAACTTAATAACAGTTCATTAATTTTTTTGGTTGCCAAGGCATGATAACCATAAATGTCAAACAAAGAAGCCAATCGTTTGTTCGAATCAACTGTTGTTAACATCCTAGACAACTGAGAGGCATGGTGTTTTGACAGTTTTGTATCTTTCCTTCCACCATCAGCTGTCGTTAGCCAACGACGAAATGAGCTGAAGATATTCATTTCTAATTCTTCAGAATCATCTTCAATTTCTTCCTCTGCATTTTCCATTATTATGCTCTCCTTGTCATCTCGCTGTAATTCTAGAACACTAACATCATCAACATCATGTGATTGATCCACTGAGTCCTCCTGAGTAACCGGATCTGATGTTTGGTTGGTGTGGCCACTTTGCTGTTCATTATTGTGCCTTGAAGCACAGGAACTTGACAGGTAAACGGTGTTATCAGGGCTCTCTTGCTTTTTATCTGGAACTGCACTTTCACCTGATGGTCGCCACGTCTTGAACGAACGGGCTTCCTTCAAAACACTTTTATACCTTGGAGATCCTTTTTTACCTCATGGTATGTATGTCATACCATGAGGTATAGTAATGGTTGGATTTGTCACTCCATTCCCGTTAGACAATTAATTTATGCATTAAATCCGCATTAAATGTGAATTAAACAGATTCTCCCCTGCTAGGTTTGGTTTCGTCCACAAAGTCGTGCAATTGCTTTATGTTCAGATATATGGGGGAAGGGGGTGAGACAAAGCGGCAGCACCTGTTTACAAAATGGCGTCTGCTGTGTTGAGGCCGACGCGAAGATAGTCAAGGCGGGTTTTCGTTCCTTTCGCTCCATCTTTGATCAAAATACACTTTTGAAGATCTCGCGAACAAACAGGAAATGTGTTCAAGAATGCTCGAGGGCAAAGAAATTGGTTTTAAAGAATTAAAAGTGACGATGTCTCCAAGTTGAACGACGAGTAATCGATCAGTCGTAGCAAGAGTGCACCAAAGGAACTATTTGGAATGAACGCTTCATGGTCTGGGGAAAGGACAGCACTTCATGGAATAATTACCACAGACCATGAGGTAGCTCGAAGGAGCCTTTGATTTATACTCTTGTGGACTTGCTGTAGGTGCACAGACAGTCGCTTGACTACTGAAGTGCACCCAGGGATTGGACAAGGCCTATGGCGGTGATAATCCTTCTTCTTAACTTCACTTGTCTCACATTCCACTGACTTTGCCTTGAAGCTTTTTCTCAATCCAAACCTGGAATTTGCTTTCATCACCTTTTCCTTCGGCCACTAGTGAACTTCTCGCAAGTGTCGTGGAAGGTGTAGGACTTTGGACTTACAACCTTTCAGTGGACACTGTCGTGCATCTCTTCTTCCTTTTGCTTCTTTCTTCTTCTTTGAGTCTTTACAGTTTTGTTTATCTTCACCACCATTGTTTCTTCCTTCTGCTTTCTCCTTGCATAACTGCATATCTGCCTCTTGATCAATGTCCTTGTTCCTCCCACTACCATGTCTTCCACTGCTATCTTCTGTGTCCCACCCATTACTGTAACTGTAGTCATCACTATCACCACTAGCTGATGGGCTGTATTCGTCTTCATAGTCATCAGTAGCATCATCGGCCGAACATCCTTTTTTTATTTCACCATTGTCCAGGGCCATCCAAGCACTCCGAAGTTTCTCTTGTTCGCGCCTATGCTGTTTAAGCAAAAAGGGACGATCATGTTAGCACTGACTGTACACAACATTCAGAAATCTGGCGATCATTTATACATTTGTACCTGTGACAATTTTGAGTAATCATGGTATCTCAATCTGAGATAAATGTCGACATTCATAATCATGACATGCAGGTAACCAAGTAAAGTAACTCATAAAGTAACGATTCCTTAACGAGACTAACAATGAGGCAAAGTACATTATCGCAGTAAGATTATGCCAAAATATCGGGCTATTCACTAAATGTTTACTGAGATCTTCCTTCATTACTTGTCAGAATCTATAACTAGTGTTTTCCATTCCGCTTTGAGGTCTAATGGGGTAACAGAATTCATTTGCACAGGAACTGGTCGGGAGTAGTAACAGACCCATATGCCTGAAGGAATTATTATACAGTACACCCTTGTGACTAAAAAAAATGTCCATAACTTGAGTGGTTGTCGCGAGAGGCTACAGTTACAAAAAAACATCAGGAATTAAAAAACGACTACCCTTTTAACTGTTTCTGTAGGCTTACTTAATGCTGCGTCATGGTGTATATAGTTTTGTATACTGCAGTGCTCTAGGAATAGCCCTTAAAAAATAAAGAAAAAAATCATATTTGCAACCAGCATTGATGTTAGTTGTATCAACAATATGGAAATTTAATCGCTCGTTGCTTTGTTTTAATTTTGTTTCATTGGATTTACCCTTCTTATATTTATCTATTTCTTCTTTGTATAATTTTACCTCATCCAAAAGTTTTTCCGCTTGTATTTTTAATTCCACATTCTGTTTTGCGGTTTGATCGAAAAGACTTTTATTTTCTGCTTTTTGTACCTGCTGTCTCTCAATGAATTCCCTAAGTTCTTTTTCCCTTTCCACATATCGTTCAATCTCCAGCGGATATACTTCTGCTGTTGCTTTCAATCCTTGCGCTGCATTATCTAATTCCTT
Organism: Ricordea florida; assembly: GCA_949710005.1. NCBI lineage: Eukaryota > Metazoa > Cnidaria > Anthozoa > Corallimorpharia > Ricordeidae > Ricordea > Ricordea florida. The sequence continues at coordinate 11,885,728 of OX453285.1, read as the reverse complement.
AATTTTTTCTTCGGACTGTTTTAATTTTGAAGCGGTATTATTATATTTTTCCATCATTGTTTCATAATCTGCACCCAGTTCTTTTCTCATTCCTTTTGGTAAATCTTCGACCCTAAGATTTCCATCTTTATCAAGTATGATATGCGGCACGGCATTTGTCCTACCACTTAATTTCCCGATTATACTACCATCTTCTCCAAATTCAACATTAAATGATGCATTCTTCGGATCGAATTTGGGAAAATAGCGTTTTAGATATTGAGCTGCTTCTACCCTTCTTTCGTCTCTAAAATTATCCCGGCCCACATCTTCCGCAGTCTGATCCCATTGAGCCCTGACTCTTGATTGGTTATAATCATCATAACCTGGATAATCTTGTTCAAGGGTGTTTGCAGGTGGTTCAAATGTATTATCCCAATCCCAATTATTATCGTCGGCATCGTCATTATTTCTTGAAAAATCTTCCATTGGTATTTCTTCTGACATGATTTTTTACTCATCAGTATGAAATCTTTAGATTACCTTGAGTCGGAAATAAAATCAAAATTGAGATTTAAAAAGAAAAAATATAAAATAAAAGTAAAATAAAATGATCAACGAAAACACACAACTAATAGAAGATATTAATAAGTACAACCCAAAAGAAAGTATGATTTTTTCCAAACCAATTTTGTGCGAAGTTTCAGATAGCAAACCAAAAATAGAATTTAGGCGGATTAAAATTTATTCAAGAAATGAAGATGGAACTAAAGGAGAATTAGTTATTCCAACTGGCCGTTTGTATTCATTCGGGGTTTCTAAAAGTTTTTCAGATTATTGTTTTCCTTTATGTTTATGGAGCGGAAATAGGCCCACCGATGAAGAAAAAGAATGGGTAGAAAAATTTAATGAAATAGTAGATTGTTGCATTGACCATATTATAAAAAATAAAGAAGAAATTGATAGATTTGAGCTGGAAAGATCTGATCTCACCAGAGCAAAAAAAGGTTTAAATCCTCTCTATTGGAAAATGGAAAAAATAGAAGATGGTAAAAACAAACCTTATATGCAGAGAGTTCCAGATAGGGGACCAACATTATATCCCAAATTAATTTCGTATAAAGAAGGAGAATTTCTTACAAAATTTTATGATATTAGAAGTGAGGATTGTAATGAAACAATAAATCCTCTAGATTTATTCAATAAAGGTTGCTATGCAGAGTGTTCTATCAAAATTGAATCAATATATATTGATAGTTCCCGTATTTCTCTGCAGGTAAAACTTTATGATGCTCTTGTCGAAACGAAAAAAGAAAATAAAAGATTGGCACCCCGCAGAAAATATAACCCCGAAGTAATTATTTCTGACGGAGAATCTGCTTCTTCCTTTATTGGTTTTGACGATGAAAGCGAAAGCGAAAATGCAATCACCCCTCCTCCCCCCATGGGGTTTTAATCATAATACCTTATGTTATATAACTAAAAATTATTAGTTACATAACAAAAATAATAATTTATAATAATTTGCTTACCGCGTAACCCAAACCCATCATTCCTGCTCCGACATATACCATTTCTCCGGTCTTTTGTTCTTCGCTTGGTTTGTAATAATCAGAGAATTTAGGTTCAGTCATTTTACCGTACAACGCAAAAGCCTGATTTGTAGCCGAAATATTTTTTGATGCCTGATATTTTTCATCTTTTTTCTTCATTTTCCAATCAAGCATTTTTTGCCTTTTTTCCTGATATGCGGCGTAATCCCTTTGATATTTTTCCATTGCTTTATCGTGTCGTATTTTTTCTGTATCCACATTGCGCCCCATTATATATTTTGCGAGCATATTTCCTCCGGTAAATGCTGTTGCATTAAATAACGCGCCGAGTCCCATCATTGCTACTGATGCTAATGCCATTTTATTTTGGTAAAATCTTTTGATCCTCTAAATATGTTTTAAGATACATGCTTCCAGATAATACCGCTACCCATTTTGCGTAATTTGTAATACTCATGGACGGATCACTCAAAAATGATTCTTTCATCATCTTTTTTGCCACATAGCCTACCCCCGCACTTAATCCGATAAGCACAGCTGAATCAGTTACAGTTTTCACAAGTTTGTTTTCTGTCGACATAATTTTTACTACACCAATATGAAACTTTTAAATGACTTTTGTGCAGTTATTCCATTCCCAAAGATTTTGGAGTTGCAGAAAATGGAATCTTAGAAGATTGTGGTATTTGAGGAACTTGAGATAAATCAGCTATTCTATTGGTATATTCTACTCTAGCTTTTTCCTTATATCTCATAAAAAGATCAAATCCTGTAAATACTAATCCGACAACAGACAAAACAGTGGCAAAAGATAACTCTGGTAGCCATGATTTAGATTCGCTATTCTCCGAAGTTTTCGGTTCTTCTTCATTTTTCATCTCTCTGGCTAATGCTTCTTTTGCTTTTTTATTATATTCCGCTAATTTCTTTCCAGCAGCGACCTTTTTGGGATCTTTCTCCCTCTTTTTAGTATCTGGTTTAGGATCTGCAGTAATCTGCTCAACACCTCCTGTTCTTTCTTCTACTTCTTCTGTCATTGTTATTTAGATGCTTCAGATAAGTTTTTAGATCTGTTTAGTACACAGTATCAACGCCTTCAGTAGATTGCTTAGTTTCCTGATCAAGATCTGCAGAGGAAGCGCCAGCGCGCCAATCAGTTGTGTTATAATTTACTGGTTCTTCTCTTGATTTTTGTTGATTTTTGTTGAATTTAACGTGTTTAGCAACCTGAAATACCCCGCTAGCAAGTGCTGTCAGTCTTCCTCCTTTTAATGCCAAGAGACCTACAAAGTTTGTTAATTCTCGATTAACCAAATTATCTTTCTTCAAATCATCGCAAAGAGCATCTATGTCATCTACCGGAACTAAATACGAAATAAGTTTGGAAACTAATTCTAGGGAAGAATCTACCAATCCTCCGTTAATTTTCTTACCCATTACCGATTGATAACGATTAAAATATTTTTCTACATCTTTTGCAGATAATTTCTTTACATCTCCCAGGCTCATATCAACCCCCAAATATTCTTTTGTAGTCCCAAGCACAGCGAGAATTGCGAGAGATTCTTGTTTTATTTCAAGTTCGCCATCTTCAGATTTTTCTGTTCCTCCCTCCGATCGGTCTGTTTGGTTAATGTAATCTTCCGGCTTTGTCATCTTTTTGTTAAATCACTTCCGGAATCTCTAAATAACAATTAAATGGATAACGCAAACTCAAACATAACCTAGAATATTTTTCTGTTTTCAGGAGTTGAACAAACTTTTTCCCCAATTCAGAATCCAAATCTCCGCCGTAATCCTCGAAAAACATCTTCATGCCTTTCTGCGAAGGATTATGGAAAGTAACGACGCAGGCCACATTTTCCCGAAAAGGTTTTGCAATAGATGTTAATTGCTGAGTTAGAACCCAAAGTGATAATCCGTGATGCCTTCCGGAGAATGCTAAATCTATAAACTTATTCGATCTTTTCTTCAGATCCGTAGATACGGCGCAATCATCCAAAATTATTAAAGTATTAGTTCCGGAGAATAAGGTTTGACAATCATTCAGTAATTCATTGATCTCGTCCTCATTACTTGAATCCGGGGATAATACAAAGAAATTTTTATCTCCCCTAGCGAAATTATGATAAGTTTTATTTTTAGAATAGGTCGGACAAATTAATACAATATATTCAAAAACTTTTCTGAAAGTTCCCCGGAGCTGATCAATTAAGTACTTTGTTTTTCCGCAATTTGTGGGTCCTGTTATAATACAATGGAATGGGATTTTATCTCGTAAATCTTCCATAATTTTTTGTATCATAACATTATGTTTTTAGATTCTCAGTACTTAATTGATCTCAAACCTGAATTCATAATCTCCATCATTGCGTCCGCCACAACGAACATATGGCAAGTTATTGTTCCTGATCCGCTCTGTTTCCTTTTAATTTCTATTTTTACACCATCGTGCGTATTATTTAGAGCAAGTCCGCCGCCATGAATTCCATTATCTGGATGAGTTCTAGTATCCACCCAAAGAGCAAACTTATCCGCGTAAAATTCTTTTTCTTTCAAAGAAATTTGCAAACCATCGTTTCGGTGAAATCTTTTCTTCACGGATTCCCAAAAATCGGACGGAATCATTCCTCTAGAGTATATTCTATTTGGAACACCATCAACATCAATTTCTACAGAGGTTATTCCAGGATTATAAAAATTGTCAGAATCCCTTGCTCCCGCAGCATGAGGCGATAAAAACAAAAACAATATCCCCGTCATTGATCTTCTCGGTAAATTAATATGTTGATTAATAACACCATCTCCACCAATGGAAAATGTAAAAGTTTTGTGTAAAGTAACATTTTCGTAAAAGAATCCTTTCCCAACTTGATAAGCTGCTTGAGCCTCACGGGCTAAGTATTCACTAGAAATTGAAGAATATTCTAACTCTAGATTTTTGATAGAATACGATGGCGCTTTGGTTGTATCAGAATAAATAAGAATATTAGTTATTGGGGAAAGTGTAATCTCAAATATGAGATGATTTTCCAACGCTTTTGGGTAAAAAACCCCATGATCGTTAAGAATAGGATGATTTATCGGTATTCTATACTTTGTTCCATGGACATTAGCTAGGGCAACTTCCTTTACGTCTTGCGTTTTCTTATCTCCAGATTTTGTTCTAAGTTTTCTAATATTTTCCGAAGAAATACCTTGTTTTAATCTATCTTCTCGCTCTTCTTCGGTTAAGAATAAATCATGATATGTTTGAAATAAATCATATCCTTGAGTATCTTGCAATGTTTCTCCTCCAAAAAGAACTTTCAGTCTGGTAACAAGATTACGGCCTAGATTATTCACAACCGTATTATTAGCATGACCCTCAACATCTAAATCGAATAAAAGAGATACGCTTCCGGGCACAATCACCAAATTCTCCGCGAGTTTCGGAATATTTATGTATAATGTTTCTCCGGGGCTGGCGGTAGATGGATTTAGAGTAATTCTATTCAAGGTTGATTCTGCTTTCAAGCCAAAGGGTTCTTTAGGAATTCTATTTGGGTTAATTTTTTCAGATGTCATTGTAAATTTATAAGATACTTTGGTTAATCTTTAAACCTGAGTTGTCCTATTTCCTAAATTTGGAATATGTTTTTTAGAAAACCTTATCGCCTGTTTTGCCCTACTTTTTTCTAACTTGGACATATGTTTTAATAAAACCTCTCTTGCGTCTGGAATTAAAATCATAATATTTAAAATCTGATCGCCATCTTCCATATACAGAATTTTTTTTCTAATGATTTTTTTCATGAGATTAATTTGGTATTCGGTAAATTTTATTTCTTCTTCCTCAGCTACCATTTGATTTATAAGGTAATTGTTTATTTTTAAATGATGACGAAAATATATTATTCGGCTGAAGGGTATTGGAAAGGATATGCCGCGATTCCAAAATTAGCAGAGAAGGCTAAAGTAAGTGAAAATGAAGCAAAACGGTGGTTAGAAAAACAAGCAATATGGCAAATCTATCTACCCGCCCCTAAATATATTCCTAGACCGCACTGGTCCGTGGATAAACCAAATCAGATTCATCAGGCGGATTTATTATTTTTGCCGCACGATAAGATTGGAAGAAAAACATATAAATACGCGTTAGTTGTGGTTGATATCGCCTCGAGATATAAAGATGCTGAAGCACTAACCTCAAAAGAAAGTCGAGAGATATCAGAAGCTTTTACAAAAATATATTCTAGAAGATTAAAATATCCCAAAACATTAATGGTTGATCCTGGGAAAGAATTTATGGGAGAAGTTAGTAAACTCATGAATTACCATAATGTGAAGATACAAAGAAGTGAGGCTGGAAATCATAGAGCACAAGCATTTGTGGAAAACGCAAATAAAATATTAGGAGAAAGATTATTTAGTCATCAATATGCGCAGGAAATGATCAGTGATGATCGTTCCAGAGTATGGGTGAAAAGATTACCGGCTATTCTAAAAACTTTGAATAATACGAAAAAGAGAATAACCGGTAAAGAGCCCGAAGAGGCTATAAAAATGAAAGAGGTGAATATTGAAACTAAAAATTACAAACGGGCGGTGGGGCTTGATGAGGTTAGACTACCAACCGAAGTTAGGGTTAGATATTTATTAGCTCCGGGTGAACTTGAAGGCGGAGAAAGAAGAAGAGCCACAGATCCCATTTGGAGCATAAAAGTTTATTTTATTTCTGGAAGTAGAATTTCTCCTAATCAACCGGTTTTGTATTTTTTAGAAGACGGCCCAAGGCGCGGTTTTGTACGTGAAGAATTACAGGTTATTCCGGATGATACAGAGTTACCCCCTAATTCTGTTCTAATATAATGGTTTTGTGTGAATTCCATCCTCATAAACCCATCTTTTATCGTAATATGCGTTCAATCCCTTTTTAACTTGTGTATATGTCACAATTTGGTTATCATTGATTCTAAATCCTGTATTTTGTGACATATCAATTGAACCATTCAAAGCTGCCATGAATCTATCCCATTTTACTTCATTTTGCCCATGCTTTTCTCCTTTAGTGCTATACTTTACTTTTCCATTCTCATCCTCCGCGTAATAACATTTTGAAGAAAGAGCAATCATTCTAATCCCGTCAAACTCTTTTTTGAACAAACCCGGAGTCTTTTCATGATATTTAGAAGTTGAAAGGAATTTTTCTTTTCCGCCACTAAAGTATTCTTCTCTCATTTCGGGTTTTATAATATCATCCAAATTTTGCGCAGAGATTGCCATGTACATTGAATCTGTATCCATTTGAATCAGCTCAAAATCCTTTCTATCGAGATATTTATCCAAAAAATCGTAATAGAATTCCAGCATTCTTAATTTTGCTAGCTGATACACCGCGATGCCGCATTGATAGGGTCTGTCTATTTTTATTAGTCTTTTTCGTTTTATTATTTCATATGTGTCATTTATTTCATTAAGATCCTCAAAGAACGCGGATCTTAGGGCTTTTTCAACCTCTTCCTCATCCTGAGTATACCTTGTGATATTATGTTTTTCTTTATCTTCTATCATTTTCCCGTAGAAAGAATTTCCCCTAAGTTTATTCGTGTCGGCTAATTCTTTGCAACCCTTGTACTTTGGTTTTAGTTTTTCAATCAGTACTTTGATATCTTTATTTTCTTCAATAACTTTAAATATATCGGGGAATTGGTTTAATTCATTGGTAATTTTCACCACATCGTCAATCTTGTTTTCATCAAAGGCTTTACTTAGTTTTTCCAATAAAACCTCAATATCTCCATCTCTTCTTGCGTCCGCTACCTCTTTTGGAAAAAATCCAAAGGGCCTTCCCGATTCATACTTTAAAATATTATGGATAGCGGTAATCTCCAAACCATGATTAAGATACCATTTTATCATAGGAGTATATAAAAATATCTTTTTTGCTCTGGTTACCCCAAGTAATTTTTTATTATCTTTGAGATGTTTTCTACCTGTCGCTGTTTGATATTCTTTCATGTGGTCTGGTACTAAATATTCAGGAACTTCATCTACAATAAATAAGGGAGAGAACTCTTCAAACTTTTCTTTTAGGTGATCAGGTACATGGATATCAACTTGGCAAAACCCGAAAAGATTTCCATCAAGAATATCTTCGCAAATCTTCTTAATAAATTTAGGATCCGATGGATTTTCAACCTCAATGCATTTTTCTTTCCCGCATGGCATTTCTTGACCAGAACAGGATAGATATAAACCATTTGCGTCATACCCAACAATTCGCGCACATTTTTCCGGAATTTTATATTTATGCGGGCGAATCTTTGTTTCTTCCTTTTCTGCATATCGTGTAAATATAATACTAGGGCCTCCAACCATCCCCGTTTTCAATAACTTATAACTCTTATTTTTGTCGCATATTTTACAATCTTTTCTTATCTTTTGGCATTTTTTGCAAAACTTGTCTTTACAAAATTCACCGCAACTATGGGCACAATATTGCCCTGGGGCGTACAATTCAGGATCTCCTTTCTTCTTCATTTTTTGGTATTTATTTAGAACAGCCCTCATTGATACGCCCGGAATGGAAACGGCATCTTTTAATATATCAATTTCATCCGGATAATATAATCGCCTTGTTTTTTCAAGGGCTTCCAGAAAGGGAATAACATCATTCAAATTATACTCTTTCAACCAGTCCAGCATTGTAACACAACCCCTCTTTTCGAATTCGAGCAAATATTCTTCATATTCTTCTTTGGAAATATTTTTCTTTTTCAAGGAAGAGTAAAAATCTTCATGTTTCACGGGTCCGACTAAGGAAAGCTTATCATAACCATCCAATTTTTCATAAGGTAGAACAAGTTTTTGGGCTTCGCAGTTGTTCGCTTTGCACCACTTATCAAAAGAAACCCCTGGCGCAAGGTAGGACATTATATCCAAGAATTTGAAATTCGGTGTTGTTAAAAACATATACCTGTTCTGTTTCTTTGCAATAAAAATATCCTTTGTTCTTTCGGTCATGTGTTTTATAAAATGTCTTTTGATCAAATTGATGTCGTATTTTCCACTATTAAATCCCAAAACAGGTACTTGGTTGCACCATTCTTTATATTTTTGCAAGACATTTTTTTGTAAGGAATCTTGATCAGGAAGCGAATATTCTTCTTTAACCTTTTCGACAATAATTTTTCTTATTTCCTCCAATTTTTCAACGAATTCTTTTATGAGGAGATCAGGATTTTGGTTGTAAAGGAAAACAGGTTTCTTTGTCAAATTGTCGATTAGTGCAACACTAACTGGAATGTGAGTATGGGTGAAAATTAAATCATCGGTAATCTGTTTATCTTCTTTTTGTAATAATCCCTCAAAATCGTAATCAATAAAATAGGGATATGGATTAAATTTCTTTTTGAACCATATATTGGGTAATTCAGGATTTTCACACTCCCAAACCGAAACTAAATTATATCCTAATCTTTTTATCCTTTTTTCTCTTTCAATAGTTTCATTATATTTAATTTTGTCGTTTTCTGAACACGGGCACCCATGCCATTTACAACCATAAAACTCAAAAACAGTTTTTGTCTCTGGTTCATATCCGTCAAATAAAATCTCATTTCCCTCTTCATCCCTATAACACCTTTCGCCGCCATGTCCACAAAGCGCGTGATGAATATGTTTACCTAAAGTTTTAGATTGGTGTTCAATCCACCTACACGCTTTATAACTAAAATTTATTTTACCCCCGTAAAAAACTTTGTCAGATTCATTCATGATTCTTTTTATCTTTTCTCCCGTGCAAAATATTTTTGTCTTTCCTCCTGTACATGTTTCATTGGTAAAATGCCTTTTTAAATCTTCGTGCCAGGAAAATTTTTGTTTACATCCTTGACATACCCAGTTTTGAGCAAGAAGATCTAGATCCTTAATGAAAAACCCATGATTTTTATAAAGTCCCAAATTTAGGGTTGATAAATTATCTTTGAAATTATTTTTCCCAAACACCAATTTCCAGACTTTGAAATTTGAAATATCTTTCTGCTCATAAACCCGGATGTTTATGGAGAAAGCCTTTGAAATTTTCTCAAAATCAACCAATTTTGTCGATCTAACTTCTTCTCTTTTTAGTTTTTTATTACCATAAAAAGTTCTAGCTAAATTTAGAGCTTTTTTCTCTACGCGAGCTTCAGGTCTGTCTTCACCATCAATAATTTTCATAAGAATAGCCAAGCACCGCCATACACAGAGATTATCATTTTTATCATCTACGGAATAAATACATCTTTTCTTTCGTAATTCATCGGGTAATCTTCCGCACCCAACTAAAGGCTGCCTGGTATTAATAACTTTTATTTGAACTTCTCTAAACTCAACTCCGCCCTCATTAACACCTGGTTTATTAATTTTCTTTTCTGGGGGTAAATATGCTCTCATCCAAGCATCTCCTTCTAAGCTCAATCTCTCACCCTCACACCTCTCTATATATTTTCTTATTTCTGAAAGAGAAGTAAAAGTTCCTCCGCTTCTAAATGTGTGAGTGTGGTAAGCTATCTCTCCATTTCCTCTTTGGATCAAAGCGGTAAAACTGAAAACAATTCTTGCCCCCATTTCTATTTGGGGTTCCAACTCATTATAAATTGATTCTGACAAATCATTATTTAGATCCCTCCTAATCCGAATAATTCTTCTATTTCTTTCTCCGAAATTACGAATTGGCGGAACATCTTCATTTGTATTTATTTTAAGAATTATTGTTCTTTTCTTCTTTTCCTTCAATTCATCTCTCACACTATCAGAAAAAGTTTTACCTTTATTTTTTGGTTGAGATTTTTTACTATTAGTAAGTTTTATAATATTTGCTTTGATTAAATCCTCAAGCTTTTTATTTATTGGTTTGAGAATTGGAACATTAATTTCAGGTACCGGCTCATCAAGAATTGGTTTTTGTGGTTTTATAAAAGTTGGTGCTAATTTCCTTCTTCTTCTTGGAGTTCTTGATATTTGTGGTTGATCGTGAAATAGACCAATTTCTGGAATTGGTATTTGTAATTGACTTGGATTATTTTCGAAAAACTTATCAATTTCTGGAATTTTACGTAACTTTTTAATAATTACCTTTTTTGGTAATTTTTTACTCCCTTTTTTGATAATTTTTTCTAACTGTTTTATTATTAAGCTTCTTATTATTTTGCCATTTTTTCCTGGCTTTTCTGCAGAACTTCCTTTTTGATCCATTTAGTATTGTATCTCAATAATTTTTCTTTTAAACCGTAATTATTTTCAAATTTTTTAGCAGAGAGACCCTTCCAAACCTAAAACGTGTTTATGAATTTTGCAGAAACTCCCAAACCTGAAACGTACTTATGAACTTTGCAGAGACTCCCAAACTTAAAACGTACTTATGAACTTTGCAGAGACTTTGCCTCAAAGATGAACTCGCCCTCCGCTCGCGCAGCTCGCTCCGCCTGTCGGCCCCTCTTGGCGAAGTAGGCTTGAGAACCCCCCAAACCTGAAACGTACTTATGAACTTTACAGAGACTCCCAAACCCAAAACGTGCTTATGAGCCTTAAGCTAAAAATCAGAGGCTTTTTTCAGTCAAATTTGAAAATAACCTAAAAACGTGCGTATAACTTGGCCCATATAGTAGTACAGCCCGCCAGCTGCAAAGATTTGCAAGTAAGAAGGCTGTAAGACCATGTTCCCCTCCAAGCAATTTAACTGGAGCGAAATTGACAATATGGATATGACTAACCCTACACACCAGAGGGAACTTCTCGAGAAAAGGGTCACTATAAACACTGCTTTAAAGAAGCTTAAATACCATGGAAGCTGTAGGTCACATCCTTTTACCTCCTGTAACATCTGTAAAAGGTCGCAACAAAGTCTAAAAACTATTCTTGTGATTTGTCATGACGAGCTTAGGCCGCAAAAAAAATTCTCCACAGGGGATGGAACTTGATTCTGGATTGTAGGCAAATAAACGTGTGGAAAAATCAATTAAGGTGACGTGAAAAGGTGTTATGTTTACCCTATTCAATTGAAAGCGTCTATTCGACTTGTCACATTAGTGTAAAATGGAACAGACGCGTTTACCGATGCGCTGTTTTGTAGTGCGAGACACACACGCGAAGAAGCCTTTTCCTTCTTTTGTTGGAGTCAATCCTTAACCGATCAGCGTTAAAATAAGGACAATAGCTCTCTTTGAAAAAAATACACACAAATAAGGAATAAAATATATTTGTTTGCACGAAAGTTTAATTCATTGATTTAGTCATTCGTGAACAACAACAAAGAACAAATTTATTTGAGTGGCTATTCAATGGGACTATTTACGATATACAAGACAAATATTAAATAAGACGCCCGCTTCATACACAAAAAGACACCTCGGGAAACAAGTATTACGACTTGCCCGCGTTGGTCACGCGCGAGGAAGGAAGTCTCTAGATTCCAGTCCTCTTGTTTACAGTGTGGGTCGTCATATCTGCTGTGAGAGATGTACACAATTTTGTTCTTTGCACGATCGATTGAAGTTAAATGTTTACAGAAGTTAAATTCTTACTAACCAGGTAATATTCTACTTTGGCGGGGTTTTCAAATTTGAAAAGCATCATGAGTTCGCATTGTAATCCATTCGATGCGCCGTTCTCATGGAGAAGGAACCATCATCGTCTTTGCCTTCGTTCGACATTTCATGTCTCTCGAGGGTTGAAGGCCCGTCTCTTGACCCTCAAAAGAAGTGGTATGTCTTATCGAAAGAGATAATCGGCACACTCTCTGCCCGACTGGCGGATTTCGCCCATGGTGTATCGAAGATATTTCCCGACGAAGTTCAAAGTGTTGCAGCGCGGGAACTCCGGCCCGCCAAATCGGGAAGCATAGCGGCTTACAAGAACTACACCCGATCTCCAAGAAACCTGTACGTGCTTTCCACGTTTGGTCTCTGTGTTGGACTTTTCCGGCAAAGAGAGATTCCTCCCGATGGCTTGCTTAAATCGCCTGTTTTTACGTCCGTTGCCAGACAGGTCAACTGCATTGACCTGGAGCCACAGGAGGCGAAGGATCTCGATTCTGGCGCGAAACCTATCCACGACTCAGCCCAACTAGGTGCCGAATTAGCCGAGAAAAAAGTACTTATTGAGTCCCTTGAGCTTGAACTGAAACTGATGCAGGCGAGAATTGCTGACCTTGAATCAGAGATCGAAAGAATGGTTACCTCATCCACTCCAGACCATTCAAGTTCCTGGACCCCGTCACCATGTGAATCAAGCCCGGATAGTTCGATTGGGGATATTCAAAATAGTTTGAATTTTGGATCGACGACCAAAAAGAGAAAAGTGCAAAAGAAATGCAAAGAAGTGATGGCTTCTCTCCACGATGTTTCTGAGAAATACGGCGAATCAATTTCTTGTGTGCTGGCGAACAGTTTCATATTTGGGAATGATGCTGAAAGATCCGAGGTGAAAGACATCATCTCAAATGTTATAGAAATGATTATGGAGGCCAAAGGAAGCAAGAAAGGCCTTTTTGAGCTCCTCTCCTCAGAAACGTACGGTCGCATTATGAAGAGCATGAGAGTTCCTGATTGGGTTCTTCTGTACTTCAAACTGCAGACAAGACTCCCTGATTCTGCATGGCAGACCTTGCTGAACTTGACCCAGCTTGGAAAAAGTAAGGTAATGTACAGTATAATTATATCCTTGATATTATCAGTGTGTACAATAGTGATCAGCAGTTTATAATTACTTGTAAGCATTTAAAGTTCATTGGGAAATTCTTTTTTTTCGAGAATTATCAACCAATTCAGCAATGGACTGCCAGCTTCCAATAAATATTTTGTTATTTAATCAAGGCAGCACTTAATTTGGGATGGTAATATTCAGGGGCAGTGCTTAAGCCATTATTTTTTAGCTGTATAAACTGCAATTTTTATCTTTCTTATATCCCTTTGTTTAGAGGTCTGAGGATACCCCAGTGCTATTAACAAAAAATGAAATTAAAGCAGTGAAGAAGCTTGTTTTCACTGTTATAAGAAGAACATTAAAAATTTCAAAAGTGAAAGATGTTGAATTTGATGCATGTGATGTGGATCTCCAATCAGTTCTTGTTTGGGCCATAAGGGAGCAACAGCTATATGGATGTGACAAGGAAGAAATGGAGTTTAACATAAAACTTGATGGGCGGCCTCTTGGAGGTATGCAATATTGTTTAAATTGTACAAAATGAATTGACTACCTATTGAAATCTTTGCTTACCTGCGATCTGGTGAGGTTTTTTCCAAGCTCCTTGGTAGTTTCATGTTGTTTATCAATAAACACTCCATACACCTCTTATTATATTTTACAGAATGCCTCAATTTACATATACATATGTTGATTGATTTATGTAACATGTTTCCAGTAGCCTGCTGTTGGCCAGGGCTGTAGGTTCTCTTGTCTCGCATGTTATTAACTTAAGTTAAACATGTAAGTTGTTACTTTGCAAACTTTTATTTCCTGTTATTAATTAAAGGCAAAAGTCAAGTTGCCATAGGTGTTGCACCAATTGATTCGGTGAACAAGAGCTCAGAGAGTGCGCTGTCTATCTTTCCCCTTGCCATAGCCAACTGTAAAGAGGAAAGGTAAGTTTATGTTCCTGTACTTGCGCATATAAATGTGGCTGTAGATTTAATTAACTGTGCATCAAATATTCTGTGGTATATTTGTGTGCAGCTTTTGCCAAAACGCAAGGGTGCGTATTGACTTTCGATCACCAACCTTTGACAATTTTTGATAGCCTTGTTGCTCTGAGAATCACATTAAATTGATTGGTAGATGTAACCATTGTATATAGTCATGCAATATGTAATGCATGTAGGAATCATGATTATTCTCTATAGCTAGGCAGTAATGTTGTGTATTAAGACAGTAGTTCATATTTGAGAACTTCACCTAGGAATTTACTGAACTGTGAACAAGTGGATGGTTTACAAATATACAACAAGTCAATAAATTTCTGCTTCCCATTAATTGCTCTTTATATTTTTTTTGTTCTGAATTAGAGGAAATCTTAAACAGCTGTTAAAAAATCTCAATTGTCAAAAGAACCACATCAAACAACATGTCATTCAGGTGGATGGCAAATGCTACAATATCAATTTCACAGGTACAGATTAGTACTTAATGGCTATTCAGCAACACATTTCATGTAAAAACTCCACTTTGTTATTCATGATCATGGTTGACAAGTGCTTAAGAAACTATAAAAGTTACTTAAAAGAAATTAAAAGAAAATAATCTGGTTACTCAAGAGTGGAAATAACACCAAAATGAATGAAACATCATTTGCTTAAAGCAGATCCACCTGTGTTGTAAAATACAGTCCACAGTGCATGACTTTATTTTTGTTTACTGTCAGTGAAGCATTAAAATTTTTATTGTCAGTATTAACTATATACAGCAGGCATTTTTAATTTTTTGTTTTACTTTTATTTCTTCATTGAAGTGACTCTTGATTACAAAGCCCTGTTGCTACTGCTTAGCAAAAATGATGATGAAGACTTTGTTTTGGGTGGAAGAGGATTTGATACAGAATTCTGTGCATTTTGTGATGCTATCAGGGTATTTAACAGTTATCAGTTACATAAACTAAGCAGCATGCATTTATATTTCTTGAGAATAACATTTACGTGTCTCTTCATATACTCATGTACAGGTGATAGCTAAGTCTTTTGAGATGTATGTTTGTCAACAGTCAGTGCTTTCTGAGGTTATCTGTCATCTATGCTGGTTACGGGCAGATCAATATACAGATCATAAAAACATTTCTTATTGAAAGATCCAGTAATCAATTTATAAAGCAGTTAATATAGTGAAGTCAAATTGGGGGTCAGGGCTTTATTTCTTAATTTATTTCTTGCTGATTTTTAATTTGCAAAATGTTCATTCAGAAAAGCCCACCAATAGACTGTGAGATGGTGGATAATGGTTTAATTACTATATCATTATGTAGTACTAGTGCTTTGACATTATTTACAAAGTTTTTGTTTTGGTTCCCTCATGTACAGGCATGCACAACCCATGGGGCTGAAGCAGATGAGACCTGCGTGGACTGTTTAAGGTCAAAAGCTAACATAGGAAGGTAATTATTTCATCAAGGTCTTAAAAGTGATGAAATAATCCTTTGATTTTGGAGTTCTTGAATTTCTGAAGTGAGCCCACTTATCAGCTAGCTGCTTAACACAGAAATGACAAATCAAAAGCAGACTGGAACAGAGTTTTCTCCACTTGTAAGGACTTAAGTGTAGATTTTGTTTATGGCAATTGTGTAACTGATGATTCTATCCCAATTCAAAAACTGTTTGTATTTTGGCATGCAAAGCTCTGAAGGCTGTAAAGTTTTTCCCCATTTTTTTTTTTTGCATTTAACATGTACATTAGACATGTATAGACAAGTCCGGTTGAGGGGAGGGTCCGAAGATCCATTCCGACAGTTCCATCAGTGACTATGCCTTTTTTCTCAGGTGTTTGGGAGTCCGAGATGACCTAAATTTTCTACTGGAGGAAGATTTGAGTAGCATCAATCTTTGTTCATTACACTGTGAAATGCGAAACTGTGAGCAACTGTTGGGGTCTCTAGGCTTGTTTACATACCGAATTGGAAGCCTTGACTTGCTGAATGAGGCATTGTCTGAGTGTGGACCAGAAAACTGCAGAGAATTTAAACGTGTGACAGTGAAGGAAAGGAAAGGTCAACAGACTGCAATAGACAAGCAAAACATACATGTGGCCTCTTTCTCAGGTATGTGAAAGTGAACTAGTTTACAACCTTTTTTGTACCTGCATGCTATTTTTTTCAGGCCAAAATTCCAAAGGAACATTTAAGGAGATCAAAGCAAAAATGTTATACTGGTTAAGGTATAATTATACAACATATCACATCAATTGCCTTAATTATCAGAAAATGAAGGATTAGAAGAATTTAAAATTGTGCTTATCTTTTTTTCCCTTCAGGATCCACCGAAAGAGAAGTTCTTAGAAATTTTGAAACGATAGTGAAAAGATCCTTGCCACCCAATAAAGTGGAGAAATACTATCAGGAATGCTGTGGTTCTGCAGAACAAGTTATTTTGAATTATGTTACTTACTTCGAGGAGAGGATAATGGTACGTGTCTGAACTTTATTGATAGATATTGTATATTTATGGTCGAGGCAAACAGAGTGAAAGTAACACAAGAAACTAGGGTAAGACATGCCTTAGTGTTTTCCAAGTGTTTTAGTAAGTGAGCTGTTAAGCTTCAAGTAGTGTAAAACCTTTTTTTCCAGGCAGGGACAAAAGTCAGATTTGACCAACTTGGATCACTGATTTTATATAGATGTAAGAATAGCAGCTATTCAAGAATTAAGCAATTTTACAACAGTTGTTGCTATTCTTATTCAATTCAGCAATACAAATTGATCAGGTCCGACTTTTGTCCCTGCCCTTTTGTCAGTCTCCTTTGTTCGCTGGTGGTTGAACATTATTTCACAGTTTTATTTCTTGTGGGGATACAGTGTACCAGTACTAAAGTTATGAATTAATGAGCAGACTTAATTTACTCCATTACTGCTCCATTTTGTAGTTCATTAATGTAATTCTTGAAAGAGAAACATTTATACGGGATTTTGGCACAAGACAAGAAACAATCAACCTGAAAGATGCTAAAGGTATGTACTGTAAAAAGGGATGAGTGAAAATTAATTTATGGACCTTTTTTTGGAAAAAATAAATGAAAGAAGCTTTTCACATTATAATAAATTTACACATTTAAGGATAGGTTTTAGTAGCTCTCTTCCTCAAATGGTAATTGCCATAGTGAGGCCTTGATCTTGCCTGACTGAGAATTCAAATGCTATTGGTGTGTGCAGATCTTCAGGTACATTTGTAGGTAATTGTATGCTGACAGTCATGACATCTCATTTTACACAAAACAGTTTCCAGATTGTGATCATGTGTATAAATCAAATTATGTGATTTTTTTTTTAAACTACAATTATAATACTTCTTTTATTCTCTAACATTAAAAGAGTTGAAAGCATTTTTGGAGAGTCAAAATGATTTTTGGCTAAACAAACAAAAAGAAGTTGAAAAGAGGTTCTTGGACTTGAAGAACGGCCAAGGGACATTTCAGGAACCAGAGAAGAAAAAGAGAAAAAGATGCGGAAAAGAACCCCCACGGTGCTCCAGTGATGAACCCTATGCAAAATTTGCAGCTGAGCTTCAAATTGAGTTTTTTGTCAAGGTAACGACCAGTAATGAACTGATTTTGTAGTAAACAGCATGCAGCTTCTGCAAGTCCTGCATGCATACATTATTACTGCATTACTCATCACTGCTTCTTTGAGGTTATGACAACTTTGTTTGGCTTATTACATTGTATGTATAGTCTGTGGTCTTAAATCATTGCCAACGAAGAGCAATCTTCCTTTCAATCATGTTGTGGCAAATCATATTTAGGGTGCAGCTTTCTGAGGAATATTTGCTATGTACCAGACATAACTAATTGATGACATCAATAACATCAATAAGTAATCAACGGGTAATCGTTGATTAGTTATTGATTGTTGCTGATGACCAACGAGTAATCAATGAATAATTGATAGGTTACAAAATTTTCAGTCATTAATTAGTCATTGATTACATTAAGTTTTTTTTGTTATTTTTTAGGTATGTGGTGATTGGAGAGACATTGCTCTAACCATGCGTGATAAAGTGTTTAAACAAGATGAAGATCAGCTGATTGACATCTATGAAGTAAAGGTAATGGTATACTGTAGGTAATTGCTACAAAACTACACTTTTATACCTACCAAGTTTCAAGTGTCACAATATATGTGAATTTCAGAGCCATAGACCTTTTTAACACAGCTTCGGTCATTTTTAAGTAAAAACAAACAACGAACAAACAAGGATAATGTCATTATAATTATGTAATGGTTATTTTACAGTGTAAAGAATGGGGATTTCTCTTGAAGAAAGTTTTTGGCCATCACCTGGGCACAGGTGATTATGGGCATCTGGTTGTAGACCATAGTGCCATGCTTCTGAGGCACTTCCGTTCCATGTATAAATATTCAGGGCAAGGATTTGAGTCTTCACACAAACTCCACAGACAACTCTATTCAAGGGCTACAAATCATGATGCCTCTGGACCAGGGCACTCATGTAAGTCTAGTAATCTAGTTAATATATATTAAACTACTGTGATGAATTAATTCTGTATGTAAAACTATCAACAAAGGAATACATGTAGCACATACCTCTGAGATACCTATCCTAGAAATTCTAAGATTGCTTTTTATTAGATTGAAATATTGACGTATCTTTGCTTTTAGTGAATCAAATCCTCACCCACTGGTATTCGACAATGCTGTTATCCTTGCGATATGCATTCCATCAGGCAAAAGAATGCATCATTTCAGGTGTGTGATTAGGATTAGGAGTCAACTGAGCTACATTTTTGTGTATATGTGGCAGTATAAAATGGGTGCCTGGAAATCCCGAATAGTGCATAACAAATAGTATGAGGATCAATACCGAATAGTGACGAACAGCGAATAGTACGAATAGTCACGAATAGTGACACATAGTATGAATAGTGACGACTTCTTGTCCAAAAAAAAAACTTCGGTTAATGTGCACATTAAAAATTGTGAAGACTGAAGCAACCCCGGGCGATGCTTATTTTTTTTCATGAGGAGTCACACAAGTGTGCTGACAATAACTACAATTATGCCCGCACAAATTTGGTCAAATCTAACTTTTTTATGTAGAAAAGGCTTTCTAAAATGCTTAGTAAGATCTAAACTTCAACTTCAAGCCTTCTTCATTTGTCAAGTAGATAATACAGAATCAGGTTTACGAAAAATTAACTTCAAACGCCCATACTAATTAAGTCGTGCCACATGTTTACTGCTTGCCAGCACTCACTCAGAGCATTTTAAATTTACAGGGAAGAAAAAGTTCACCTACCGTGGATGTGGTTGGAAAGGCATTGATGTCAGATCATGGTCACAGGACACCAAAAACTGGATTATGATGATCAATGATCTTTTCAAACAGATGTTTGGAGATGACTTTCTCCTGTACAGATATTGTAAGGAACATGGAACAAGTGTCGATGAGAAAGTGGCATCAAGTATTTTGGAGTACAGCCACGAGCACTGGGAACTCCAGCATGTGAAAGTCCTGTCCAATGATGTGGATTGGGAAGGAGATGAAAGCAACAGTTTTTGCTCTCCAGGTGTCAAAATGAAGACCGAACATGTACACAGTAAAAAGGATGCTCTGGAAGACTCTGCCAGTTCTGAAGATGCATCATGTGAGGGCTCTAGTGATTCTTTGTCAGATGACTCGCTGGTAATTGGGCCTATTTCTCCAGATGTTACTGAGAAGAAAGAGGATTCAAACTCCATCTTGCACAATGCCATGGCCAAGGCAAAAACAAGAGCTGAAGTCGCTGCACTGTTCAGTTTACTACCACCAGTATCTACATGTTCTTCTACAACGGCTCTATCTCCATTTTTTGGCTCTCCTTCAGACTTACATGATCCATGTGATTTAAACGAGCGCCCTTGTGAAAGTCTTGTTAAAAAAGCTCAAAAACTTTTTGACAGTGAAAAAAAAGATGGAAGAAATCTATCTGGTGTCAAAATCACAGGAATAGGACAATTCTCTGAAGAAGGCCTAACCATTCTCAAGCAGTTCTGTACAATAGCAGATACCAAGCATAAAGTGTCTTCTGAAGCAAATTGGTTGGCACAACTGAAATGCTCCTCAGCAGATTTAGGACGACTTCAAGAAGCTCTTTGGCATCATCCAGGAAACAGGTCAATTCTGAAGTTTGGAAAGAAAAGCATTGATGTAATTTCTTTTTCAGATCTTGCTGAGGAGAGGTACATAGACAGTTTTATTATAGACATTTCCATTGGAAAGTACATTGAAGAAGCCAGAGCAAAGG
This sequence comes from Ricordea florida, assembly GCA_949710005.1. NCBI lineage: Eukaryota > Metazoa > Cnidaria > Anthozoa > Corallimorpharia > Ricordeidae > Ricordea > Ricordea florida. The sequence continues at coordinate 11,865,233 of OX453285.1, read as the reverse complement.
GAAAAAATGACACCATTTACTTTCCTACAGAAGTCTATGAATGGATGAAGTCTAGCAATCCAACATTTAAACAAACTAAAGTGACAAAGGAAACATCCAGTTTAGCAAATTTTGACAGTGTTAAACAAATCTTGGTACCAGTCCACATGCCAAACCACTGGGGTCTAGTAGTTGTTGACCTGGCAAATATGAAAATTTATTTTGATGATGGACTAACATCTGTTGTCCCACCTACAGTACTTCCTGCTATCAAAGAGCTGCTACATATGCTTGCTGAAATGCATCCATCTCACCCAACCCTCCAAACACAGTTCTGGCAGCATTGTAATAACTTTAACCAGTTTGGAATGCCATCACAAGAACCTGTTGACTCCAGAATGATTGGCACCGGAAGTTGTGGCATTGGTGTAATTATGGCTGCCAAAGATTTCCTCAAAAAGGGCTCCTCTTGCATCAGAAATTTTCAGTGGCGTTATTGTGACATGCACTTACACCGAAAAGATCTTATGTTACAGATTTTAAATTGGATTGTTTAATTTATTTTATATCATATATATATTTTTTAAATTAACTGTTGGCCTTTTCATGATGCCGGGGTAATAAGTACTACTTGTTATAACCTGCATGCCTAGAAGAAAACTGACGGCAGAATATAATTACTGTCTTTCTTGGGTAGTCAGTTCAAGTTGAGCTGTTGTTATCTGAGGACAGAATATAACACCAATAGAATATGCACTAATTTCAAACTCGGTTCTGTCTTTCTTGGGTAGTCAGTTCAATTTGAGCTGTTGTTATCTGAGGACAGAATATAACACCAATAGAATATGCACTAATTTCAAACTCGGTTCTGTCTTTCTTGGGTAGTCAGTTCAAGTTGAGCTGTTGTTATCTGAGGACAGAATATAACCCCAATAGAATATGCACTTATTTCAAACTCGGTTCTGTCTTTCTTGGGTAGTCAGTTCAAGTTGAGCTGTTGTTATCTGAGGACAGAATATAACACCAATAGAATATGCACTAATTTCAAAGTCGGTTCTGTCTTTCTTGGGTAGTCAGTTCAATTTGAACTGTTGTTATCTGAGGACAGAATAAAACACCAATGGAATAATTATTATGCACTAATTTCAAACTCGGATCTGCCTTTTTTGGGTAGTCAAATAGAAAAATTATAGATTATTTTCAAACTCTGTCTTTTCGATTCAAAGTTTAATTTGTTATCTGGAAACATTTTTAACCACCTGTACAAGCTGTTATTTGGAGCTGGAACTGTACATACAGTATTGCTTTCGGGACAAAAGAATAATTTTATGGCATAACAGTAACAGTGTATTTGTTTTATACTAAAGAAATGTAATGTCAAAAAACAACTTTGGAAACATAGAATCGCAGAGTTAATTTTCCGTGGGTACTAGTCGAAAACATTTCTGGCCACCAAATTATTTCGAATTCTCTCGTGGCCCTCCCTTCGCCATGCCCAATGACAATTTGGATTTGTAGTGTAGGTGATCGATTTGTTGCTCGGCCGTGTGCCTTTGCCTTGGCCACCTCTAGTGCTGTTCTGCCATCATCCTTGGGACATTCAGACACCTCTTTTTCTCCAAGGTAAGACTTCTTTAATTGCAGTGTCACACCACTTCGTTGACCTAGGGCAGCAACTATGTCCCCGATTTCATATGTTCGATAGTGCATGACTTTGGCAGTGTCTTTCCATACGGGGGTACGTAAGTGTCTTCTCTCTCTTGTGCTGTTGAGGAATGCGTTAGGCATATCTGCCAACAGAACTTGAACATATTCTTCTGGGACATAAAATCTCTCAACGCGACACCATTTTCCTAAGAGAAGCAACACAAGAAAAATATTATTAAAATGCCTTGTCACTTGTGAGCATTTACACTCCTTTGCACATATTCTTTTTCGCTCTAAGCTTGACAAGCCCAAAGGACGTCTTCGGGTTTGTCTCACTTTCTCTCATTATATTTCAGGACAAAACCTGACAATAAAATGATAGCATTCGACAGATTGGTATTGACATTAGTTAGTATGAATCTAGACAGGATAATCACTCATTTGATCCACAGCAGGGTTCAGGCAAAGTCACAGTCTAATTTTAGTAAATTCTCGAGCAACTTTTAGAATGAAAGTCACAAGATTGTAACAAACCACTTAGGTTTTGCTATGCAGTGTTAAATCACTGAGTATTGCCTCATATAGTCTGATTTTCAGACGGTCCAGGGTCGCTCGTGTCACGAGGGAGTGCGTGACACGAGCGACCCTGGACCGTCTGAGAATTACAGTAGGCTATGCTTTATACCGCCTAGAAATTTAACTTAGCACTTGGCTTTTATCACTTAGCTCGAAACAACGATTGATTGATTGCTACTGATTGACAAACAAACACAATGAAAGCAAATTGAGGGAATTCTATTTACCCCTGGCCTTGGGATGCAAGCATGACTTTATACTGTCAACGACGCCATGTAACCACTGTTTGTAACTTGCTGGCCTGCGTCCTTTCCTTTTCTCTGGTAGAAGTCCTACCATCTTCTGGTCATTGTAAAAGGGTAAAAATGAGACTTTTCTTGTGCCACTGTGTTTTGTCTCTGTGCTTCAGAAGCGCAGTCGTTGTGTTAAATTCAGAAGGGCATAGATCGCAGCGCGTCTTATAAACTTCCATGCTTCCTCAGTATACACGCATGGTGGGCTTTAAATTTCCACCGGAAGGACACACTCAAATTACCAAATAAATAAGAAAGCACTATTGTGTCAATGGGTCATGTCAATGGTCATTGTTCAACAAGGAGAGGAGAGGAATGGGCAAATGCCAAAAGGGTAATAACACCACTGAAACGATTTTGTGCAAGCAAGAAATTCGTGCACTGCACGGCGAATCAAAAACAAAATCGTTAGTGAAAGAAAATCATTAATGAAAAGCTCTTAGTCAAATTTTCAATTGTCCACCCACCCCTTCCTGGAAAAAATACCACGTTGGCGATCCGCCAATCACAGCGCTAGCGATAGGACTACACGTGCGCGCATATTTCGCACACAGTTTAGTCCACTTTATCGAACTTGCGAAAACCTTTGCGTTGACACATAGCATCATTCATTTAGTTTTGTATACTAGTGTTTCGCATCCGTTCGAACGTTTCCATTTAAAACAAGGAGAATGGCAAGGAACAAACGCCGAAAGAAATTGAAAGACAGAGAGAAAATGATAGGTATACGAATAGCCGCCAAGAAGCGTTGGAGACAAGGGAAGAAGAACAAGAAGTGTGTGGAAAACTCACTTCAGCTAGCTAGTCCGTCTGTTTGCGGTCAGCCGCGCGGTATAAGCCCTGACGCTGCCGAGCAGCAAAAGGAAAAGCTGAGTACGGTTCAAGAAAAAAGCCCCGGACCGACCCAAAGACCAGACACAGCGTCTAATAAGCCTGCAGCTACATACCCGGGTACACACCACGAAGAATCTATTAAGGAAATTGATCCTTCAGAAATCGTCAGATCTGAAAAGTCACTGGGGCAAGGAACCTTTGGTATGTGCTATTTAGCACACTACCGGGAGATCTTGGTGGCTGTCAAGGAGTTTAAGCCGAAAAAATCATGGTCACTCGCACAAATGAAACGGGAAGTGTTTCACGAGGCAAGAATGATCTGCCATTTGGGTGATCACCGTGGACTACCTTTATTGTTCGGCGTCGTCACCGAATCCGTGCCTTTGCGACTCGTCACGCAATTTCACGGAATGAGGCGTCAAAGCATCACGTTGAGGAAAGGCTTGAGACATCTCAAGGATAAATTGGACAAGCCTTGTTGGCTAGATATCTTGAAGAACATTATAAAGGCGCTCGATCACGTCCACAACGTTGGTGTTCTTCACAACGACGTGAAATCTGACAATGTCCTGTTAGAGAAACGGCAAGAAAAGTGGAATCCTGTGATTATTGATTTCGGGAAGGCGCGATTCATCTCTAAGCCGAAGCCACCAATGTCTTTGCCTTTCTCTGCGCAAGAGAGATATCGCAAACTTTATCCGCACATCGCCACTGAAATCGTGCAGGGAACAGGACAACAGAGTGTGGCGTCCGACGTTTTTTCCTTGGGGAGAATGGCGTTAGCTATTCTGGATTTATTGCCAACAGCTACTGCCAATTCCCTACATTCAGCGAGAAGAGCGACGTCGGATGATCCAGCGAAACGTCCGTCGCTAAAAGAAATGCTTGCTGCTCTTTAAGCAATTGTTTTGACTGACATTGTAGGATTTTACTGCCATTCGTAGACTTTTTACGGGCACGGAAAAACAATGTTCTTTGTTGTGGTTTGTAGAGTTTTTAATAATGTGTGAGAGAAATTGGTATGAGTATAATCTTTCACTTCTCGCAGTATCTCACGATTCGAATTGTGTAAATAATTTGATGAAATGTTTAATGTTTTCTATTTGAATGACTGCCATTATGGACTTTTTTACAGGCACGGGAAAACAATGTTCTCTGTTGTAGTTAATTTGTAGAGTTTGTAATAATATGTGAGAGCTTCTCGCAGTATCTGGCGATCTTATCTCGCAATTCGAATAGTGTCAACAATTTTACGAAGTGTTTAAATGCTTTCTATTGGAATGACTGCCATTATAGACGTTTTTACGGGCACGGGAAAACAGTGTTCTCTGTTGTAGTTTGTAGAATTTACAATGCCTGAGAGCAATTTGTGTGAGTATGATCTTTCACTTCTCATCTCGCGATCTTATCTCGCGATTCGAATTGTGTCAATTTGATGAAATGTTTAATGTTTTCTATCGGTATAACATAAAATTGAACAAAACATTTTATGTAGATTATTTCTGAGATTTCTGCCTGCCGTCTACTCTTGCGGCACAATCGCGCAGAAGGAAAATACGCGGACGAAGTCCACGCGCGAACAATGTCGGCAATCTGCAGTATCTCGCGTTTTATGTCTGGTTTTGTTCATTAATAGTGGTTTTATGTTTCTCACTGTATGCGCTTGGTCGGCGATAAGGTGTCATTACGCCTACTATCCAGAACACCTCAGTACCGCCTTGTGACAAGTCAGTGTGCGAACTGCGTTCTTAGGTTACCGATCTTAATTACCTTAGCGGAGATTCAATCTCCGCTAACCTAATTTGCATATTTTTTTTTGGCGGCCTAAGCTCGTCATGATTGAATTCCTGCTTCGGAAATTTATAAGGGTCCTCCAAAACATAGCGAAACACTTCTATCAAATGTGCAGCAGATTAAGGAACTACATCCTGGAAAAAGTGTCAGTGGTTCATTGAACAAAATTTAAGTGTTCTATGCCTTTTTTAGTTTGTTTTCTGAGCAGTTTAATATAGTTTAAGTTAACATAGATTTCTTTCATCGTTCATTCTTTAACCTTCAAGATAAAATGGACCCTGAACTGACAGCACATTTTATAATAATTTTGCTAATGTTTTCCTACCAAAAGTTTCATGGAGTGTCTTTTCCTTATCAGGATGACTTTAAGTATTTATACTGACGTGTGAGAGGTGGAAATTGTACTGTGGCTAAATAAATTTATCTCCTTTTCCTTTTTCATTGGCCAACATCCTGTACAAAAAACACAAATGGGATGTAGTTGTATTATATTACCATCCACATGGGAAAGGCGACACTGTTTCATTTTACGGCACCCCAGGTGTTGCTGCCAAATTTCTTGGCTTGTCCCCCAGTCAGGACTTTCTGAAAAACTTTCAATGAAAAGGTAAAATTCTGCTCTGGCACACCTTCACGCTTCGTTTTATTCACTGCTTTGTTGGAAAATTAATTTAATAACTGCGCAACCCCAAAGAAGCGATGTTTGATGTTGGACGAAAATGTTTGATCCTTTAGCTCGAGCATAACTGGCACCGTACCTAACATCATTATCAGTAAGATCTTTCATTGAATTCTCTTATGGGTCATACTGCGAGAAGCAGATAGGGCATGAAAGAAATAAAAATCTATGCTTCAAGTCCTCCTCGGTTTTTTGTTGTTGATGTTGCTGTTGTTGAAGGATGGGGAGGAGAGTGGGTGGGGGTGGGTGGGTGCTAATTTAAAATTGGGCACTTAATTATGGAAATAAGGATATGGGATGGGGAAGAAATGCAAGTTTCATGGACACGGGAGGAAAGTATCAAGCGCAACAGAAGTTATATTGCTATTTTGAAAAGGAAATTAAGCGACAAAGCTTGATTGATCAGTATTGGAAACTGTGTGAACTGGACTGACTCGTAAAGACAAGGAACACACGGCTGTTTTTGGAATTAATATCAAGGTTTTGGACTACCGACACGGTTTGACTTTTGTTGTTGTTGCTGTTTTTTTTTTCCACTGGTCACTTCTTTAAAAAATGGGCAGATTTATCCAGACAAAATTATAGAAAAGACGAATTATCACAAGGTTTGAGCTATGGGATTCGAGGCTGTATCTGCAAATCGTATGTAGCGTTGATTGAAGAAAGAGAGGGTGGTAAGTGAGCGCACAGTCGGTCTTAAGTTTGCTAGTGTAATGTGTACTATTATTAACTCTGGTCGAGAAAAAAGGAGCCTTTCACATTCTTTTCCTCGACATCCTCTACGTTTCCTTATTATTGTATAGACCCCTTTTCCCATTGATATTTGGTAAGTAACAGTAGTATAAAGTGTATGTTTTACTCCCTTTTTGCACAATCTAATACATTTTCACAGAACAGAGCTTTAGGTCATTAACGCAAAATCTGAACATTTTCAGCAAAATCGCGTGGGCCTAACTGCGAAAAATATATGAAGCTGGGTATAGTTTTAGACTACATTTCCGACAATTAGTTCGAGTTGTTTTCTCCTCCCTAGGAGTAGTTGTAATTGGCCGTACTTGTGGCATTTAACATGAAATTGTGTTAAAAATCCGAGGGGGTATTCCTGTTAAAATCAACGAGAAATTGAGGGTAAAATCAGAGGGGTCTTTGTTTCTAACCCCGTTAAAATAAGCGAAGAATCGAAGGTATTTTTGGTTTTTAAAATGACCACGCCCTAGATGGTTGGTGTATCTCTTGTTGGAAAAGCTTTGGAGAAAATTCCAAATACTTCTCAGTTTAGAGAATTACGTGATAAAATTAAAAAAGCACAAGAAGAAGATAAAAAATTTTTATGTTTAATAATTTTAAATGGTGAAACTGATGGTGAAGATTTTAAAATTATAGGTTGTACTGAAATGGAAAAATTTTGTGGAATTATAAAGTATTTGAATTATCCACATTATTTAGAATATTTGGATGAGTTTGGAAATGAAGAGAAGGTGAAGGAATTCTTGATGATTGGTAACTTTTTTTGTAAAATATAATAGTGCAAGAGGAAGGTTATTAGCTGGCGTCCTACAATTGTAAAACAACTTGATGTTGGTCATCAAGTTCAGTTCCCAGTTTTGTTGACATATCAGCATGCTTGTGATGTCAGAGTTATTAGACTGTTGAGACACAGGGGACTGGGCAATAGCTCAACACAACTACAAAAGAAGCTTACTGAAGAACACCATGAAAAGTGGCTACAGAAACAGCACAGTACCTGACTGACTGTAAATACTTTGCCAATGCATCCAAAAATGGCCTCACTGGACTCCTTACTTTCCAAGAGACCCCAGAATTTGTACCTGTGCCAAAGTATAGGTGGTTGCTCACAGTTTATGCCCAAGATGTCGTGAATAGGATGGACTATCTTAAAGCATCCATTACTTCTGTCTTTGGAAGAATCTTGAAAATGGACTCTACCAAGAAAATTGTACGAAAACTTGCAGGAGATATTGCTGGTACTGCTTCCTGGGCCACCAATGTCGGAAACGAAACTGGACAAGTTCTCATGTCTGTGATGACTGCAAATGAAGGAGACGGTTTGGAAAACATGCTTAATGGACTTATAAGTGTTGCACCTCCTGAGGTCCTTTATGTTGACAGAGATTGTTGTGCTTCCAAGACTAAGAACCTGTTCTCTCCCTGGGGAAATATAGTAATATGCCTTAATATTTGGCATTTCATGAGAAGAATCGCAGTTGGATGTAACACAGAAGCCCACCCACTCTTTACTGTCTTTCTCAGTCGTTTATCCCAGTGCATCTTCCAGTGGAGTAAAGAAGACCTGGATTTATTAAAGTCTGCAAAATGAAGTCAACTGCAGAAACAGGGCATCGCTGACCCCTCTGAGGCAGCTATTGTTGACAAGATCACAAGGACGGAGTTAGCTCTGCATTGCCGTAGGAAGACACGAGGAATACTTGACACAACGACCATGATCCATAATCTACTGCTGACATTTACTGGTCCCCAGGGCTGTTCCTTTGCTAGACAAACAGCGCGTATGGGAAATATGGGACAACCAAAAGCACCATATTGCATGCATCCAGGACCCTGAAGGAGTTCAGTTGTATACACAAACAACGTCCAACCTATAGGTGTGCAAGAGGCTCAACATCTTTGGAGTCATTCCACCTGCCTATAGCTAAATTTATACCAAGAGTGATATCTATTAAGACATCATGCATCACAAATTTTACAGTATTTAAAACCTGATTCACTTTTTTTCCGGTACTTCTGCTAGTGATGTGCATTTTCAAGTATACTTGTTAGATGGCCTCACGCGGTGGAATGCTGACCGTGCTCTTGCTGCAGTAACAACCAATGGGTCTGGGCATGAAAGCTACAGTGGGATGTTAATAAAAGCTGTAAATGAACTAAGCGACGATGTCCTTGGAAAACAAATTAAGCCTCGTGTTCAGAATGTTGGAGCACACACAGGTGAACTAGTAGGAGTTGAGTACCTCTATAATCAAACTGGTGAGATACTCAAGGACAACACCTTAGAAGATGAGGATGTCAGCCCACCCAGGGAAGAGGCCCTTTTGGATATTAACCCAGACCAAATAGATGAAGGATTCAATGAAGATGAAGACAAGACAATTGCACACGCAGAACAAGTGTTTATCATGCCATCAGGCAGTGATAAAGGTAACTCTTACTAAAATAAAGTACAACAAGTATATTGTCATGAAAATGGAAGTTTTCCTGTTAACAAGTATCTTTTGCAGTGGAAAGTAAGTTGGTTTTCCCATGCTTAGTAGATTTCCTTCAATCGCTAATCTATGCATCTTTTACTAAGAATGTCAATTTCTATTTAAACTCAGAAGCTAACAATTCTTCTGATGGGGACACAGAGGAGACTACAGGAAATGAAGTATCATGTGATGCAAAAGTATGTTTTTTTTATCATATTTAATAATCTAAAAGTAGAAGGTAAACGCTTGGATTAAACAGAGAAGAATGCACGGGTTCTTCTTGTGAGGAGCCATGCTAATCTTCTCTGTATCGTTCCAATTTTAGTATATGTGCCGCCAAAGCGAACACGTAAAGAAGAGGGAGCACAATTGTACTTATAGAATATACAATGCATTTTGATGCCTTGTGGTGCTTAAACTCTAGCTGGCCCACATGGAAGATGCATGCGCACAAGCTTCGGTATTCTACTGTTGACTTTTCCTTTGATTACTTCGGCTTTGTCGACAGGATAGTCACATGCTATGCCTAATCCCTTGCATCGAGCGGTTAGTCCAAGAGGATGGATGTACTGTAGTAGTGTTTGTGTGCTGTAAGTAAGAACTTTGTTTGCCGATTCCAAGAGCTTTCTAGAAAACAAAGTCAATCTTAAGTGATTTCTCAAGAATTAAGTTAAGGAAACGATTGGAGAGCTTAATCTAAGTTAACTCAAGATGAAATTTGGAACGCTTCATGAATTTGCGTGTCATCCTTGCACACTACAAGAAATGCGACACCCAACAGACACAAAGGGAGTCCAAAAGCTAAATGGATTCGTCAATTATCTCGCCAAATTTCTCCCACAAGGCTGACGTTATGGAACCCCTCAGAAGGCTAACTAGGAAAGATGCAGAGTGGACATGGAGCGAAGAGCAAGATGAAGCCGACGAAGTCAAACGATTAGTATCGCAAGCTCCAGTTCTAAGCTATTATCAGCCTGACCGACCCTTAAGTATTCAATGTGATGCAAGTCAGAAGGGCCTTGGTGCTGCTCTACTACAGGATGGTAGGTCAATCGCCTATGCAAGCCGCTCCTTCATGGATACAGAACAGGGGTACGCACACATTGAGGAGACGTTCGCAATTGTGTTCACGCTGGAGAAGTTCAACCGGTACATGTTTGGCCGCCATGTGTACAGCGATCTCAAGCCATATGATGGGGCTCCTGAAATACACCTTTGAAGTAACCTATGAACGTGGAAACAACATCCACCTTGCTGACACACTGTCCAGGGCATATCTTCCCACAGAAGGTAACCCGCAAGACAGCGAGTTTGAATACTAACCATGGCGAGTTATCTTCCTATAGCCGAAGAGAGGCTAGAAGAGATCAGGAAAGAAACAAGAAATGACCCGTCCCTCCAAGAGCTCAAGTGTGTCATCACACATGGTTGCCCTGAAGACAAGATGACCTCATCTTCCGTGGCCGAGTGGTTGTTCCTTAAAGCCTGCGTCCAATGTACAAGACGAAGCTACACTCCTCCCACATGGGGATTGACACCTGTCTATGCCAAGCAAGACAGTCTGTATTCTGGCCTGACACGATGTTCCCTTATGACCTTTGGAGAAGATCAGAGTGGATATCTTTGAGTTGAATAACAAGGAGTACCTAACAACCGTAGATTATTACAGAAACTTCTGGGAGATCGATAAGCCTCCCCTAGACGCAAAGGCATCCACAGTAATCTCCAAGCTAAAAGATCACTTTGCACATTATGGCATACCGGACCAGCTGGTTACGGATAATGGCTCCCAGTTTAAGTCACAAGAATTTGCCAACTTTGCAGCAGCAAACGAGTTCGAACACACACCCACAAGTCCCTAAAACAGCAAAGGAAATGGGAAAGTGGAGTCAGCAGTAAAGACCACGAAACGACTTCTACGCAAGGCCAATGATGCAGGAACTGATCCGTACTTGGCTTTTCTAGATCAACGAAACACTCCAATACAGGGGATGGAGTCAAGCCCCATTCACAGGTTGATGAATAGGCGAACAAAGACTCTTCTTCCAACCACAAGAGACCTGCTAAAACCGCGTTCATTGGTACCTGACATGGAAATAACTGCCCTCATGAAGCAAAGGGAAAAGCAAGCTCAACACTACAACAAGTCTGCCAAAGAACTAGAACCACTAGCTAATGGGGACGTAGTGAGGATGAAGCCCTTTGTGGCTGGAAAGAAGGCCTGGCAGAAAGCAATGGTCAAAGAACGGCTTCATGAAAGATCGTACACTGTTGAAACTGAAAGTGGAGACACACACCGCTGAAACAGAGTCCAAGAAGACCAAGGAATCAATGGACAACCCCAGTGCTCCAGTGGAACAGCCGCAGAGACATGCCAGCTCACTACCGGATGTCCAACAGCCCAAGTTCAGGGAGGTACAACCATAAAAACAGTAAGATGTTTTAAGTGAGTGATCTTAACTATATGTATTGCTGCAACTGCTCCATTTTACCATGTATGGATGCACTGAATCTCCATTAAATGATGCCTTCCTTAGTGGGTTGTGCTTTCCTTTTATAAAGATGTAGTGCTTCAAGCTTTGACACAACAGACCATAGCTGCTGGCAGCAGGAAGACCCCTATGTGCAGAAATTGTGGCAATTGAAGGAGAGGACATAAAAAGGGCCAATGCAGCAGTACAAGTGCAACACAATACATTATTTTGCTCCCAATCAGTTATAAGAAGGTGTAATCAATAGATATCGCATCTTCCTACCAATTTACCTATCTGTACCTTACCTGCCTGCCTACATACCTACCTACTTACCTAAGTACCCACCCACCCATCTACCTTCCTACCCATCTTAATGAAAGTTAATTTTCTTATAAATTAATCCTCTTCATCATATCCCTGATAGCCCTCAGTTTCCATTGGAAATGTTTTTCAAATGTTGTGGTATACACAACATGGAAGTGGAACACGTGTGAAGCCATTGACGTCATAACCAACGAGTCAACTGGGAAATTGCATGCTCATCTGGAAGTTTTCATAATGGCGGACGCCTGTTTGGGCGACTTTTAGAGCCGAAAATTTTGAGGATAGAAGGTTTGATGTTGGGTTTTTTGGCAAATATAGTTACTACTTAACATAAATAGATATGAGGAAACATGCCTGAAAGAAAAGTATTGATTTTCGTCTCAGGGGCACTTTAAAAAGGGTCTCAAGTCGGATCCTAACAATTATAGACCAATTTCTGTAATTCCAATAGTTTCTAAGACTTTGAAAAAAATTGTTTACAACCAACTCTATCATTACTTGAATAATAACCAATTACTATTACATAGTACTCTTACTGCTTTGCTTGAAGCGACAAATGACTGGTCAGTTAACATCGATAATGGGTTATTAAATGGCTTCACCTTCATTGCACTTACTAAGGCATTCGACACCATTGATCACAAGATTATTTTGCACAAAATGTCATTCTTGGGTGTTGACCAGGCAGCTATCAGATGGTTCTCCTGTCGTACCTAAGTGGCCGAACCCAAAGATGTATTGTCAAAGGCAAACTATCAACCACTAGCGTTCTCAGGTGTGGCGTTCCGCAGGGCAGTATACTGGGTGGTCCTTTACTATTTCTAATTTATATTAATGATCTCCCTAACTGCCTGCGGGCCACTAGGCCAAGGATGTTTGCAGATGACACAAACATTTCACTATCGGCTAAAACGTTAACGGAACGATAACAAGCCTTAGCCCCTAAACTAGGTAACTTAAGCTGCTGGCTGAAAGCCAGTAAGCTCAGTTTAAATGTTGCCAAAACAGAACTAATGATAATTGGGTCAAGGCAGAGAATTGACGATCAAATCATCAAGAAAGTTGGACATACCAAATCCTTGGGTGTTACCATACATAGATGCTCAACTTACTTGGTGCAAACACGTTGACAAATAAGCAAGAAGGTGTCCTCAGTCATAGGTGCCCTCAAAATGGTGTGACCCTTTATTTCGAAAGAAACTGCCGTTCAAATTTATAACGCTTTAATTTTACCACATTTTGACTATTACAGCCCGGTTTGGGACTGTTTCAGTGGCTACTTGAGTGATAAGCTCCAAAAATTGCAGAATCATGCAGCTAGAGTAACCACGAAATTACCTTTTGATACAAACACAGACCCTCTCTTATCCACCCTTAACAGGAAGGGACTATCAATTCGACGAGGGAAACAGACAGCTTTATTGATTTATAAAACAATGAACGGTCTTGCCCTGGAATATCTTCAAAGACTCTTCTCTCAGTGTTACTCTAATTACAACCTGAGAAACTCTGTGGCAAAGCTGGCTTTGCAGAAACCAATAACTAATTATTTGAAACGAAGCCTTTCCTGTAGTGGGCCCACATTAAGGGATAACTTGCCCAATAGCTTAAAAAAATGCCGGATCTGTTGTGCAATTTAGGTGAATTCTGCAGGTGTCTGACATCGGATTCCCACACGGTAATCATGTTAACTTTTAATAGTCAACTGATGATTTTCTGTGTTTAAATAAGAGCTTACATACATACATACGAATGTTGGTCATTTCGCCTACAGGATGATTCGATTTGCCTACATGTTCTCAGACGTTTCGCCTACATTGAAGTCGAATCGCGTACAAACCAATACCCTACAAAAGTAAATTAGTATAGGAGAATTATCACTTTTAACGACTACAGTTTTACTCGCCTCATAGTTTGTTCGCGTAGCTGAATGCAAATTCCGATCTTTGTGTGTTACATGTGATATGTTGTCGTTGTCAAGGTAACCTATTTGAGCACAGTTTTGAAGCACAATACAAGAAACAATAAACTTAATGCGAGAAATCGTCCTGTTGAGTAAGGGAACTTATCGAAAATTTCTCGCATCGAGTTTAGAATGTATGGGACGGGTGAAGTAGTTTTGCAATAAAGCTTACTTTTTTTTCACAAGTATAAACAATAGAAGGCTAATAACAATACGGAAAAAAGTCACACTTTATACCTTACCCGAGCCATAGTCTGCGCGCTGTTTTCTTGTCCGCTTCGGAGAAAATTAATCCGATAACACACATATACCATTGAGTTAAGGTAAACTTTATTCTTCTGTTCTATTTTAAAAGCAAGCTTCGATGTAGGTGAAACATCTCAGATTGTGTAGGCGAATCGACTTCAGTGTAGGCAAAAGGTCTCAGAACGTGTAGGCGAATCGACTCAAGTGTAGGCGAATCGACTTGTAGGCAAATCATCCTGTAGGCGAAACGACCGGCTACCATACATACATACATATATTTTGTCATCAATAACAATGTTTTCAATACCTCTAAAAAAATATCAAAACATTATTAGTCATTGTTAATAAGTCAAAAGCCCAATTCCCGAGTGCCATTAACAAGTTGCAATATGAGTTTCATCTCTCCATTGATTCTTTGCAGAACATGTTTATGCTTCCACATAATGTTGCACTTGAGCCTTATGTTAAAGCAATTCAGTACAAGGTACTTAATTATCTTCTATTTACCAATACAAAACTTTACAAGATTGGCTTCAGGACTTGTAGTAAATGCTCCTTTTGTAAAAGATTTAGAAACATAACATCATCTTTTATATATTTAAATAGTTGCCCATACTCGAAAACATCCTGGGATGAATTTGAACTGTATTGTTATTCTACTACAAATCAGAGAATTTCTCTAAGTAAAAAAGATATAATTGTAGGTATTATAAAAAGAACATGCCCCTTACTTAACTATCTTCTCATCATTGCAAAACCCTACCTATGGGATTGTAGAAGGACCCAAACTATTCCAAGTATTAAAGCTTTTAATTTTAAAGTTCAAATAAAATATGAAACTGAAGTCTATATTGCACGTAATGGAATTTTTAAGAGGAAAATGGGCTGCTTTTCAAATATTATAACTTCTCTATCTTTTTGTTCTTAGTGGAGGAAGAATGTTAAGTATTTGTATACGTAATTCTAGTGAATACCCTTTCTAACAATTATAATTGTAAGGTAACAATTGTAGTGTTGGTATAATGTTAATTTAAATTTTGTATTTGTAATTTTTTTTTTAAAAAAAGCACCTTTCTGGCTGGCCAACACGGTGTCCTAGACTTGTCTCCCCATCCCCAGCAGCATGTGATGCGCAATATACGGCCAACTCGTCATCGGGAAGCGGCCATACCATTTAGCCTCTCACATACTGAAGACCGTCCGCACTTGCTCTACGGGCCACCCCTAGTGCCGCAGAAGAGGCAAATCTAAGGGAATAAACGCCGAAAATAAATCAGGACCATTCCCTATATGAGCTTGCTCACTGGTCCTTAAGAAAAGCCTCCTCTGTGAAGATCTGGGGACTTGTGTCTCGTCATGATTTCACTCCGAAACCGAACCACTGAGGAACCAAGTACAGAAGGGGGCAGCCTGCTTGCCTACAGAAGGGGGCAGCCTGCTTGCCCACTGAAAGGGGCTAGCAACCCAAAGCAATGGTATTTTTACCTGCTACAGACCCAAAAATGATTATGTTAGTGTTTGCTGAACCTGTCACTGTTCTATTATGTTACTGTGTTCGGAAACTGTATTATAGTTTGCTACATGTTTTAGGAATTGTACAGGTTGTATTGTAATGATCTGTACTGTCCATGCACCTCAATGTAAATGCACCTCAAAGACTTGTTTGGGCCAGTTTTGACTTAAAGAACACTTAATGCCATCAATGGAGCCTTTAAAGTGATGTAACATTCATAACCTCTATACAATGGACAACTACCTAATACAGGCACTTTGCTCCGTCCCTTCGGTGTCCTGTTAGAGAGGTTTGACTGTACCACCAGGAGATAAGCCCATATAGAATTGATTATTTAGTCTATTATTGAATTACTACCTTAGTCTTCCAGTGACATGACAATCTACTCTACTGGATCACTCTCCTGATTGGGGATGCAATTCGTAATTGGGAGAGTTACAATAAATGCATCTATTTGTCTACTTTTGTGTGTGTTTGAAAGAGGTGGTGTGGTGATAGAGGGAGCAGAGGGGGCATAAAAGTTCAGCTCATCAGTTTGGAGAAGCCATTAAGATACAAAAATGTTTGTTTATACAAGTATTTAAAGGGGAGCTGTATATAACACCGATCCTCTCCCTCCCCCCCCCCCCACCAAAACAAGAAACAAAAAATAAATTAACACTCCTTAAGAAGCAAATGCAAACAAAAGTACTATTTGGCCCCTCAGCTATGAAAATCTTGGAATAAAGTCGATAATTTGTCATTTTCCTGGAGAAGGTGGAATAAAAATAACTGGCCTTCTATAATTAAATAAAACAATGATTAGACATTCAGTCACAGAATCCACCTGCCCTGAAAGTTCTTGTGCTACTGGGTGAGATAAGTGATAAATCTGTAAAAGATCTTGTATCCACAGCTGAGTAGGGTTTTTATTCTATGCAGAAGATAATGATTTCAGGTTTGAATTAACAAAAAAAACGTCAAACATTGATTAATTCTTGGCAAAAGGCATAGCGAAGACTGTAAAGATGGAGTTAGATGTGAGGATCCAAAACATCATGATCTTCAAAGAGGTAAACAAGGTTATAGTATGCATACAAAAAACATGCACTGAATACGGTACGCCATAAATGTTTAATTCATTGATTATGCACACTCCTGCAAGCTACTATAGTACCCATGTCTGGTCTTCTATCAGGATGTGAGAGCATGCACCATGCAATATCAATATTTCCCCCTCCTTTATCTGTTCTCACCCTTGAGGGGAGGCAATAACAAGCTACAGCAGAAGTGCGAAAATAGAGATTGGAGATTGGAGATGATCCAGTCGAGGTGGGAAAATGGTCCCTTGGAATAGAAAAGCAATTGGAAGAGTTTCAGGCATTACGGAGACAGCGAGAGGAAGAGGAAATGAGAGAAGAGGAGAAAAGGAGAGTCTTTGTCGATGGTCTTTAAGAGTAAAAATAAGTGCCCAGCCAGTTTGGCTCACTACAGAAATTAACGATGCCATGAGAAGAAGAGACAAACTACTAAAGAAAGCTAGAATTTGTGAAAGTCCTACTGACTGGGCTACCTTCAAACTTGCTAAAAATGAGGTCTTCAAATTGATAAGGAATGCCAAGGAGCAATTTTTTAACAACCAATTTACTGAACATAAGAATAATCCTAAGACTGTGGAGCCTCATCAGGAACCAACGAGATAAGACAAACAATCATGCTCCTATAAGTCCGCTGAAGGAGGAAACTAAATTGATTACAAGTCCAGATGACATTGTTGAGTGTTTAAACTTATGGTTTGTGAAACAGCCCCTTGAACTGCTCCGAAAATAAACCATCACACTCCTCTTACGCACATTAATGGCCTCACAGCAGAAAGCATAAACAAACCAAAGTTTACTATTCCACATATCATACTGAAAAAGATTGAGGAGTTGTTAAAACTCATGCCATTTCATAAAGCTGCAGGATCTGACGGTCTCGGTGCTAGGATACTGAAAATAGCTGCCCCTGCAAGGTATCCGGTCGATTAGCCCCCAGGTCAATTAGCCCCCAGTCAATTAGCGCCCAAGTAAAAGTCGACCAGCCCCAAACGAAAATCTGTTTTCAACTTACTAGATTACTCTTCTTTGGGTTTCTTGTTGTTTCACTAATGCGTGGAATTGAAGTCAATAACTTTAAGATCGTTTCTTCGTTCGTTCGTTAAGGGTGACTGGATTTACTTTCTTCTTTAAATCTTTACTTTGCGTTTAAAAACTTTATGACTCTTGCTTGGTTTATGATCTTTAGAATGAGATTTCAGTTCTGAATGTTTATGAAGTAAAGAACATTTACAATGTACAGTTCTACTCGATCAGATCAACTGATTTTTCTTGATCGCAACAGGCTACAATTTCATGAACATCAAAAAAGGTTTGGTTCGTGGACCATCGCAGGCTTGTTAGAATGCCGATGTCAGTGTCACGAGTAGATAACTTAGATCGCAAGTTATAATCAAAGCATTAGTAAAACAAAGAGAAACCAGAAGAAGAGTAATCTAGTAAGTTGAAAACAGATTTTCGTTTGGGGCTAGTCGACTTTTACTTGGGGGCTAATCGACTTAGTGGGGGCTAATCGACCTACAACCCCCTGCAATCTCCCTACCGCTGAGTCGGCTTATAAACCATTGCATTGATACAGGCACTTTCCCGTCTGCATGGAAAACTGCCAACGTTACACCTATTTACAAGGGGTAAGGAAGTAAAGACGACAAGAACAATTACCGTCCTATCTCAGTACTCCCTTTACTATCCAAAATCTTTGCGAAACACTTCCACCAAACCTTATACAGCTACATGAGAAATAACAACTTGTTGTACACCTTGCAGTCCGGTTTCTGAAGATCATACTCTACAGAGACAGTGCTCATTCGCCTGGAAGATCAGTTGCTATCTGATATGGATAAAGACCAAGTCAGTGGACTCGTATTTGTGGATTACAAGAAGGCTTTCGACTTAATTGACCATGTTATACTTCTGTCCAAGCTCGAGGCATACGGTATAACATCTATTGAATTGATGCTCTTAACGAATTTCTTAAAGGGCAGAAGGAGCTCTGTTGTCATTGACGGAGTGCATTCAGAATACAGACTGATCACACACGGTGTTCCGCAAGGATCGGTACTGGGGCCACTCCTATTTATCATCTTTGTGATCTCCCAAACTCAGTCTACAAGTCAACTGTTGACATTTACGCAGATGACACTACTTTAAGTACTCCTGCTGTAGTATCGGATCTACCTGCAATTCAGCAGAGGCTCCAAGAGGACATAAACAAGATTGCAGACTGGACATTTGACAATATGATGGTACCTAATGCCTGTAAAACAAAAAGTCTTCTCGTAACTGGCAAACGATTGGAAAAGAAGGCTCTAGACACAAATCTTAAATTAGCATGTAATGGTAAAGAGATTAAACAACTATCCTCACAGAAACTACTTGGGGTAAAATTTGACAATCAATGAACACATAGATTTCACTGAACTCATAGATGACACTTGTAAAAAAGTGTCACAACATATTGCGGTGCTGAAGAAGATTAAGCGCAATCTGCCATTCACTGAGCGTAAGCTTTATTTCAACGCCTTGATCAAGCCGATAATGCTGTACGGCTCATGTGCATGGTTTACTGCGTCAGACGAGAAAGTTAACCGCATATCCAAGCTGCAAAAGCGAGCAGCTCAAGTAATTCTGGATGCGGATTTCGGTGAAAGAAGCAAGATGCTTCTCAGACGACTTGATTGGCTGCCACATAAGGAAGAATTTAACCTTAAAAGGACTTCCCCAGTAAAAATATAGGCGTGATCACACCATCATCACGGGTGTGATCACAAGGTGTGATCTTGCCGTGATCACGCGTAAAAACGTTTTACGCGTGATCACACTGTGATAATAACGTGATCACAGAAAATAGTGTGATCACGGACAGACAAATTTTTAGGCGTGATGAATGAGTGTGATCACACTGTGATCACGGTCAGGAATTTGTATCACCCCTGGAAATCACGGTAACAGATGAAAAGCAAATTACTTATTAGGACAAATTTGGACACCAGATTTTGCAAAATATCCTTTTTTTGCCACCTAGTTAATACTTAAACCAAAAAAAACTGGTTCCCGCAAAGTGCAAAAGAAAGCCACATCCCTTACATGCGGCATCATTCATTACAAATCAGGCTTAAAACATTAGTGGTTAAATTTTAATATAACCCTTCAAAAATTACAAAATTACTCCATGTAAATGTTACGCATGCTTAAGTAAACATTAAATCGTATGTTTTTTACACAAGCAGCTATAATGCCTTAATTACTGGCTAACCAATGTTCTTTAACTAAGGATAAAATATTCAGGATTTACTGCTCTTATATCAAATGATGTGTAAACACATTTGTAGTGTAATAAACGATATAAGTCCTCTTAATGGTTCCTTAAACTTATCCTCAGCAGTGGTGCAGGTTGTTTTTTAATCCTTGCAGGTGTTAACCCCTGCCCACACAAAACACCTGTTGTTTCTCACCATTCTACATTTCTCATCTATAGATTTTTTAATCTCTGTCCACTTGAGATTTTCGTCAGCAGGGAATGACATCTGTGTACATTCTCTCACTGCTGCCATTCGGTTTGGGTCCAGTTTCAGAAGTTTATCACCTTTGCCTTCAACGCTGCTCAGCTTTACTTCTTCCCTGCTGAAGACAAGTTCGAAAAGTTTAAGGGCGAATCGTTTTGGGCTGCTTTTTGAGACTTGGTCCACGTTTTTCTTTGCCATGTACAGTCCATGGCTTGGGGAACCAATTAGCATTGTTGACTTCCTCTCATTAGACGGCGTTTGCAATTGGTTTGGGCTGTTTTGTGGTTGTAAAGTCGTCAAAGATGGACTGTTTGAGGCAGAAGCTTGAGGTGAAATAGAGACTGAGGGACTTTGTGTTAATTCAACATTTGACAGCTGGTCCTCAAAACTGATGTCTGCATTGCCCACTGCTTTGTAGTATCTCTTTTTACAGGCTTTACATTGCTCAAATTTCCTTACAGCATCAGTGAGCTAATGAAGCTTAGCTGTCATCTCAAGACACTTGGTGGAGGATTTTGTCCACTTTTTCTTCTAGGTTATTGTCAATTCTTCCAGTTCCTAAACCTAACGAATAATGGGGGGAAAATATGGTCATTCATGCTTTGAGTTCATTGTGGGGAAATTCAAGAACAATGTGTCGGGAATCATGGAAATCTACAACAATTCACTTGATGTAGCTTTATTCACAAAACCAAGTTTTCGAAACTCACTCACAGATATTTTCGGCACAACAACTTGGTTGAGATAGCGTGACCTCCCCTCAACTCCCTACAATATGACATGAAACCTAACATGTAATCTTATAAAGTGACTGACATTTAGTATTATTTTGACGATATCAATTAAGAAAACAAAACATCCTATCAGTTTTCACGGTTCACTTTGTGACTGTTCCTTGATCTTACCGGAGATCATGACATAATTACTTAGCAATGAAAGTTTTCAACTTGGAGTATAGTAAAGCGAAAAAATAAAAATAAAGTACGAAATGTGTACACACACTATTGTCCCACATTTGTCAACAAGTGTACATGTTTTCAAAAAGAGTTTGCAATAGTGTCATTGATCAGTGCTAAAAGATAGTCGAAAATGAGCTTTTACTCATTATAATTGTATCAGGTGCCTCATAGTCTGTTTATTGTAGTTATTTTTCTGTGGACTTCTCAAGCTCGTCTGTCTTAAAAATAGACGTTCAGAATCGCTAGATCGTGAACGGAAATTAAATGAGTAAACTTTTATGCAAATTTGATAAAGGCCGTGGAAAATGTGTGTGACTGAGGGAAACAAATACATGACAGATCGCCACTTGTGGTTCGGCCCATCCTCGGTGTAAAAACCTCACAACTGACGTCACAGATCATAGGCTGACAAATCATTTGAAAAATCCGTGGATATTTATATCGCCAAATCATTAATAATAATAATAATAATAATTTACATTTATATAGCGCAAACCTCTATATGAATATATTCGGTTGCGCTTTACAATATCGTTATATTAAATTTATGCTAAAGGTGACTAAAGCATAAGAAACTATTAAAACCTACAATAAAAAGTATTAAAAAACCTATTGTAAAAGCCAACAATTAAATCTATTTAAAAGCTAAATTGAAAAAATGAGTTTTAACAGCAGTCTTAAAAGTGTCCAATGTCTTCATGTTGCGAATTGCCGAAGGTAATGCATTCCAGAGATAAGGTGCAGCTGACTGGAATGCACGATCACCAAGAGTTGGATGGGTCTTAATGCCTGGCAACTCGAGGAATATAGACTCATTTGACCTTAGAGAGTACCTGGATTGCTTTTTGATAATAATGAAATCAATTAGATAATTAGGAGCTAGACCATATAAGCACTTAAATGTCAAGAGTAGAATCTTAAACTTTATACGGTAACCTATTGGAAGCCAATGAAGGTGGAAAAGCAATGGTGTAACATGGCAGAATCTAGGTGTTCCGGTGACCAATCGAGCCGCGGCATTCTGTATCCGTTGGAGTTTCATGATATGTGAATTCGGAAGGCCATATAGTAGACTGTTACAATAATCTATTCTACTGGTGATAAAAGCATGAACTAATGATTCGGTGACTGAACGACTTAAATATTTCCTAATTCTGCACATGTTATAAAGATAATAGAAAGCGGATGAGCAAGTTTTGTTGATATGACTTAGCATATTCATTTTAGAATCAAACCAGGTTCCTAGGTTTCGAACTTCACAAGATGGAGCAATTTGGGAGTCCCCAACCGATAAGGTACTAATGTTACTGACTTTCTGAAGTTGTTGTCGTGTTCCAATCAGAAGACATTCTGTCTTATCGGAATTCAGTTTTAACTTATCCGAATGCATCCATTGACTGATATCAGCAATACATGATTCCATGGCAGTTATAGCAGCGGTCTCCTCCAGATCATTTCCCGATCTAAACGCGATGTACAGTTGCGTGTCATCTGCATAACAATGGGAATTAGGAAGATGTGACTCGACGATCTTAAAAAGTTTGCTAGCATAGAGGGAGAACAATAATGGCCCGAGACAGCTGCCTTGTGGAACTCCAAATTTAAGATTAAAATTACTCGATAGAACTCCGTCTATATAGATACGCTGGGTTCTGTTACAAAGGTACGATTCAATCCAATTAAGTGCAAAGCCTGAAATTCCAAAATCAAACTGGAGGCGATCTAAGAGAATCCGATGGTCCACGGTATCAAACGCGGCGCTTAAATCAAGAAGCACTAACAACGTGACCTTCTGATTTTCCATGTTCATCAGAATGTCATTCTTGACTTTAAGCAGGGCAGTTTCTGTGCTATGGTACCGTCGATAGGCTGATTGCAATGAAGGAAAAAGATCATGCTCATTTAAGTAAGACTGAATCTGATCAGCTGCCACTCTTTCGGCCAATTTTGAAACAAAGGAAAGATTGCTGATCGGTCGAAAGTTTTTAAAAACCAAGTCAAGACCTTGTTTTTTTAGCAGTGGTTCAACAATCGACTCTTTCCAAGTGTCAGGGAAAAATCCTGATTCAAGCGACAAGTTTATCATAGTAGATAACACGGGAAGTAACTCATCAAGGCAATCTTTCAAGATATTAGTGGGAGCAGGATCAAGTAAACAAGATTTTGTCGGCGCTTTGAGCACAAGTTTTCTTAAAGAGTCCATGTCTATACGGCGAAAAGCAGTAAAGGACGAAGAACAATGAGAAGAATGGCGGTTCACAGTGCTGTACAAATTCTCAGTTGCATCAAGGCTAGCACGAAGATTCGATATTTTCTTAATAAAGAACGACCCCATGTCATTAGCCAAGGCTAACTTATCGCCGTGAGGTGGAAAAGGCGTATCTGCTGTCTGATTGAACAGTTTCTTTGTAGCAGTAAAAAGCTTGCGTTGAT
The DNA here is from genome assembly GCA_949710005.1 of Ricordea florida. Classification (NCBI taxonomy): domain Eukaryota; kingdom Metazoa; phylum Cnidaria; class Anthozoa; order Corallimorpharia; family Ricordeidae; genus Ricordea; species Ricordea florida. The sequence continues at coordinate 11,841,713 of OX453285.1, read as the reverse complement.
CTCCAGAAATGTTGCTGACAAAATCTGTGTAAAATTCACGACGAGAGTTATTCATAAGAAAGACAACTTTGTTCCGAAGAAGTTTGAATGTTCTCCAGTCAGATTCAGACTTTGTAGACCTCCAGTTACGCTCAGCAATCCTTCGGCGACGTGTCGCAGATCTGATCTCATCAGACAACCATGGAGCTTGAACTCTTTGAGTCATGGATCTCTTCCGCCAAGGAGCGTGCTTGTCGGTGATGGACTTTAAAGTAGTATTAAAACAGTTAACAAGATCAACAAGGTGATTGGGAGTGTTAAGTAGCAATTCTGAAGTACGGATATCATTCTTAAACTTGGGAAGATTTATCGATTTAATTTTCCGAAACCACACTTCTTTAGCAGAGGACTCTGACCTAGAACCTTTTAAGTTAAACAATACTGTCGCGTGGTCAGACAAAAAAGAGCCTGAGATCGGTGTGTCTTGAATGATACTGTCCATTTTTCTGGTTATAACTAGATCCAATGTATGACCTTGAACATGAGTTTCAAAGTGCACATGTTGAACAAGTCCCAAAGAATCAATTAGATCCAAAAATGATTCTACATTGGGATTATCCTGGACGTCAACTTGAATGTTAAAGTCACCGCATAACAAAATGGGCTCCGTGCATAAGACAAACGATTCAAGGTACTGGGAGAATTCGGAAATAAAGGAAGAAATTGTTACGGGATGCTTTGTTGAGTAAGGAGGTCTATAGACGATGGCAAGTCGTATGCGAGAGGATCCACTGATTAAAATCCATTCAGAAAGTTCAAAAGAGCACCACATAGAAGCATCAACCTGCTTAACAATGATATTTGAGCGAGTGATCAAAGCTGTACCTCCGCCATTACGGCCAGATCTACATACGTCATACAATATATAACCGTCGGGAGTACATTCAGCCTTCACCGCGGCATCTTTATCCGAGAACCACGTCTCAGTAATCGCCAAGATGTCAAAATCATTGTCATATATGTAGTCCACAAAACTCGTTGTTTTATTCCTTACTGATTGAGCATTCCATACACAAACTTTAAGGTGTTGATGTGCATTGAGAGAGCTTCCAGGAGAGGTGTTAATTTGAATCAAATTAGCAGGATTAACATGGCGACGACTTGAATGAGTAATTGATTCTCGTTGACCACCAAAGTTTCCTACCGACCGTATAGATTGAAAATGCGATCCTAAGCGACGACAACCTCCACGACTACCACGTTTTCTTAAGATGTAAAGGCTCTTAAGGCGATTAAACACAGTGGGTGCAATATACGAGCTTGCAAATTTCCTTAGTGATCGTAATTCTGACCGACCGTAAACAGTGCGAGACAACGCCGTTGATGTACAAGTCGAGGAAGAACTTGAATCATGTGCTAATTCGGTATCATCTCCTGGATTGCTTTCAACGTCAACACAGATAGTTAAATCCTGTGCAAAGTCCAAATCAGGAGTTTGTAGAAGTAAAATTCCATGTTTCATCCAAACTGAACTTTCGCGGCGTATTCTTGTTCGAGAAGTAAACTTGATCAATTTAAATTTAACAACCTTGAAACAAAGCTCATCGAATTTGTGGAATAATTCAGAGTCATCCAGATGAAATCCAGAGCCAGTTATAAAGGTATTGACCTTAGAGGTCTTTCCAGTAGCATTGAGACGAAACTTATCGGTTAGAAAAGCCAAAATTAAATAAACTAACAAGAGCTTAAAAAACCCGGCAGCCATGTTGGCGCGCACAATTTAAATCGGTGCATCAATGGATCTGTAGATCATTGGATCAGTAGATCGATGGATCAATGGATCCGTAAATCGATGGATCAATGGATCAATGGTGATCTTCAATGATATGATCTTCAATGGATCAATGGATCAGTAGATCGATGGATCTGTAGATCGATGAATCAGTGGATCGATGGATCAGTAGACCGATGGATCAATGGATCAGTAGATCGATGGATCTGTAGATCGATGGATCAATGGATCGATGGATCAGTAGATTGGTGGATCGATGGATCAATGGATCGATGGATAAGTGGATCTGTAGATCGATGGATCGGTGGATCGCTAGATCAATGGATCAGTGGATCCGTAGATCAATGATTGATCAATAAACCAATAATGCTTATCACATTCCATTGTAATAACTAACTGCCTCTGGGAAACTCGATAAGGTTTGAATTTCTAAGCTTTTGTGTCACGCGATCGGTTAAAAAGGCGGTCCAAGTAAACTGTCGCATAGGTCAAAAGACAACTAATCTTTCAAGTTTTTGCTATTGGGAGCAATTCTTCTATTAGAAGAAGTTTTAATTTCAATGTTTTCGAGCTCTCAAGTGACAAGTAATCGCTTTCACGGCAAAACTCAATGACAGATGCTTTTGTTACCCAGTTTCCGGTAAATTTGGGTGATACTTTTCTCTGAAAGCGTGACAATTGAAAACAGCACTGAATTGATTGATAGATCAGAAGATCAATGGCTGTATAGTGGAATGACCAATCTTTTATAGTTTGCAGGGCCGGAGTACTATACTATATTGATAGCTTGCCGATCCTTTAGTTCACTGTATTTATCACAACTTATTATTGTCACTTCCAATGGTGACTGGTAAACGACTTCCTTTTGCGTCACAAAGGGATTCAGCCAACCAATAAAAAGGTGCGATTGCCACGTGCATGTATTTAGTCCGGCTTTTCCCTTGTCGTGTCCTTTCTAGTTGCTTTCACCTTGGGAAATATAATGGCTGCTGCTTTTACCGAGGTGAAATCTGTGTCTGATCTTGAGATCAAACTCTCAGAAATCCATATTCCATGGGACGAAATAGCGCCTCAGAACATCCAGGAGTGGCTGGAGATGTACTCCAAAAGTCACGGCACTTCACGAGATCTTCTCCTTGCTGGCATGTTACCATGCACAAGCGCATTGATTGGGAATGCGACAGTCAAGCTCTTTGACTCCTGGCAAGAAAAGGGGAACTTGTTTTTCCTTGGCCTCGCTCCATCTGGTGCAGGCAAGACGCCTGCATGTAATATCGGTTGTGTGGGCCTACTAATCACACACCTCGAAGCGAGGATTGAGCGGAGTCTTCTTGTCTACGAAACGTCATCAAATGGTCTCTTCAACCATTTTATGAATTATCACAAAGGTGCCGCTGGAGGAAGTGTTCCGATCTTGTGCATTGATGAAGGCTACACTGTCCTGAACAAACTGATCTCCACATCGAAGTCAGCTTCACAAACGTCTCTGACGATGGAACACATGTGCAAGCTGTATGATGGGGATTATTGGTATTCGGTGAAGGGAAGCAAGGGAAAGCGGATGGGCGTGCAAAGTGCACGTATGAGTATGGCCACATTCACCACACCTCGGCGATTTTTGACAGATATCTGGCCGAGGATTGTCAGCTGCCGCAACGGACTTGCGGATCGAATTTTAATTCTGTATCAGGATCGCTGTAAAGTGGAGATCGAGGAGATGGAAGAGTGCTCCTCAAGTGTTCAGCAGAGTGCATTGAGGGGCTTAGGAACAGTGTATGAAAACATTTACATGGAACACCATCAGGAAACCCCGGTGGAATACACCCTGACTGCGTCAGCCCGTGAGCTCTATATAAAATATTGCAAGGGAAAGAGCAACATGGAATCTTCAGTTGGGGCGTTCAACCCTCAGTGTAATGCCAAAAGCAGTAAAAACGCCCTCAGATTAGCTCTTAACCTCCACGTGCTGTGGCATCGGCTGGACAAGGCCTTGGAGCAGTTGACAGGGGCAACCCCAAGGGAAGTGAATGAGGCTACAATGAATATGGCATTGACGCTCCACGACACACTTTTGGCCTTTGGAGGAGTCGCTGAAACGGTATGTAGTTTGTATATGTTTCTTCATTTTTTCAGTTAGGTGTTAGGCTCAACGTTTAGAGTGCAGCCTGCACAGCAGATTATGCGTGACGTGTGTGAGATACAGAGAGATACAATGCTCGAAAATCACCCATTCAAGGATGAACTACAGGCATACCTTCTTCAAGAAGGGGCACCTATTTTAGATGACTAAATTATTGTTCTTGCTTGACCATTCAGGAATGAGTCATGTGTCGTTTGTACTTTCAAACTACACAGCTGTAACTTTAGAGTTCTAAGTAGGGAAGCCATTACCCCTATGTTAGCCCTTTCACTCCCAAGATATAACTGCTAATAATATTATTGTCATTTTTGACTCCCATGAATTTCCTTGTAGATCTAGTTCTGAGAAATTATGTTGTGTTATATCAAGCCAATATTACAAGTTGACAATGTTCTTTTTAATATCAAATTTCATCACCTGTCTGCTTGTCAAATTGTATTAATATTGCCAGGAGAAATTACAATTTTAATAATCTTTTCTGGGAGTCAAATGGTTTTCATAGAAAATTGTCGTGATGTTTCTCCAGAAATGGTTATATGTGCTTAGACTTCTACTAGCATTCCTATTAGGTTTATTAAATGACTGATGTAATGAAATATTTTACAGGAAATTATATATAAATCAGCATTTGTGAGGTTCCAGAAAATATCCATATAGCCACCCCGAGGACGCTAGGTCATTGGAAATTCCAAGGGGAAGGTGCTTAAAGGTCAAAGTTCTTCAAAGGATTAGTATGAAGCTCAACTTGAATTTCCAGAGGGGGTGGGGGTACAAACCAAAAAATAGGTCCGCAATGCGTACGTGTGGGGGCTTGATAATTTCAAATTTGATTCTTCTTTTTTGTGAATTCATTTAGTACATTCAATTATCTTAAGGCTGCTACTTATTGCGGCAAATAATCTTTGCGATTTTTTGCAAATTGCCAAGTTTAGTAGCCGCAGTAATTTCTACTTGCGAAATTTACCCTGTTTTGCAGTTTAAGCAAGATCATAAAAGGACGCTTTTTGACGTTTTTTTGTTTTGACAAAGTGTTTTTGTTGACATTAGTACGTTACTTTTTGTGTTTCCCTACCAAGAATAACTTACCTTATCTTTCCTTAACATAAATAAATTCAAATTCTTGCCCTGTTCCTCACTCTTTTTCATTTTCGGGATTATTTTTTCTCAAGCAAAATTTTTGAAAAATCGCAAAATCAAAACACTCGCAAAATACGCAGTTTCCGATATCACAAAATTTAAGAATCGCAATAAATAGCCTTCAGGTATACATTTAATACCAAAATCATCGTGTATAAAAGGAGTGGTTAAATTGTTGGTAACAACTTGAAGTACTATTTCAAAAACGAGTGTGAGTGTTTCATCACGATTTCCAAACACGAGAAAACAGATGAAAGTTAATTATGTATTCCGGTGGCCATATCTCGACTGCTATTTATCGTATACACCTCAAATTTGGCCTGTAAAGTCCTTTCATATTGCTCTTTCCAAATCAGGGGTCAAATGTTAAATCGAAAAAAAGTATTTATGACGTCATCACTTTAGTACTCTATGGTGCGGAAGGCCACAGGTTCGACCCCCAGCTGGTAAAACATATTAATTACTTTTTTCTTTGAATATTAAATGGTTCCATGATTGTTACTTAGATTAAGTCCAAGTCAAAGAAATGCCGCAAGAATCTTGATATGCAATAAAACTGAGTGAGTAAATAAAATTAAGTGAGTAAAGAAGAAAGCAAACAAGCAAACAAGCAAACAAACAAGAAAATGACCAAACAAGCAAACAAACAAGAAAATGACCGACCATGACCCTGTGAGAGTTCCTTTAAAGCAAGTACGGGCAAGTACTTGCAAGTCCAGACTAAGCGACGCTACAATTTGCGGTATGGATCGAAAAGCGCCAATCAAAAGCGTGGGTTGTTGAGAAGACACACTTTGAACTTTGGTAATTTTCGATAGCCAATGAAAGACCAGAAAATTTCGATCCTCTAATTTTCGATCCGCCGACACATCTGATATAAATACGGTGCGAACGAGGCTATTGGAAAAAAAGTTGCGATGGCAGAGAAGTCAGCAGGGAAAGGGGCGAAGGCCCGTACAGCTAATGCATCGAAGAGTACACCAACTTCAATCGAGAGCACAGACACCTGAATCATCGCCGAACCTACTACACTGCCAAAGCGTTCTGGCGAGGAGTCGGGTATTATTGCTTATGTCCATCAGTTGTCTACTGTACAACGTAATAAGAATACAGTTGACTACTGTACGCTACTTTTACAAACGAAAGACAACCCATCGCAAGGAGCGTTGTTATACTCCAAGCGCATGCAGAAAACGCCGCTGTTGGTGGATAGCGAGAAATGTCGTACGCCTGTGAAGATTCAACGGTTCACTCATACTTCTGATGGAGAGAAGGTGATAATAAATGACATGACTCAGATATCTGTACCTAGTCAAAGTGAGTACTCTTTCCAGTTTAAAGAGAGCATCTCACGTACCCAGCATGTTTCAGTTGGAGATATATTGAGTCGTTGCAATGAATGGGAGAACGTTACTTTGAAAGGCAAAGTTGTACGTGTTGGTGACACTAAAATCGTTGGTGCAAAAGAACTGAAGTTGGCGGAGGCTACGTTTGCAGATTCGACTGGAAGTATTGCTGTAGATTTGTGGGAACAGCACATTCCAATGATTGAGAATGGGAAAGTTTATCGTGTTACTCCTGTTCAAGTGCGTTCTTGGGGTGGAAAGAAGAAACTGTCTACCACTGTAAATTCAGTCATAACAGCAATTACAGACGAAACACTTTCAAAGGTATTCGTTTCTGAAGAACACTTCTTCACAGACCAGTGTAATGAAATAGCAGTTAAAGTGCCAAATATTCATTCTGTTAAGAGTGTTGAGAAGTTTAATCACTGTTTAAATAAATATTGTTCTCGAAGGCTTATTCAAACGTCGTCTGCCAATATAGTACATTGTGACACTATGAGATCTGCTAATTGTACTGAACAACTGTGTGCGAAGGTTGTGATCGAAGTTGACGGTCAGGAAATCCATTTAACGGCATTTCGGAATGTTCTGAACAGTATTTTTGAAGGTCAGGGAAATTGTACCCTGTCGGCAACCGAAGTTTCTGAAAAGCTTTTGCTGTTAGAGGAAATAAATATTAAATATAATTCTGAAACACAAATCATCACAGAACTGCAGTTGTAGAAGTGAACTTACTGTGATTGATTTTCAGTGTGAAAACTGAATGTGAATTGTGTTGCATTTCATGTTTTGTTCAGTTAATGTTTTGGAATTAAGTGCGGCGACTTTCGCGGAAGAAGTTTGCTTGAGTTCTTTTTTATATTTTATGTAGTACAGGGATATGGATGAACCGTCTTATGAATTGTTTTGAGTTTGCCTTTTTTTCTAGAGACGGTGGAGAGTTGATCAATTTATACTGTTACAGTAAGGGATAATAAAATTGCGAGAATGACCATGGTTAATCACGTCAATCTTCTGTTACATGTCATTGTTGGTCTTTTTATACATTAAAATGTTTCTTTAGAAAAAGAGTGTTGTTACTTGTGTCTGCATTTGCGATCTTCATTACAAGCATTAAATTTAATGTATTCAAAGAAATCAATTGAAAGACAATTGTGTCATGAGAACACTTGGTATAAAGGTACAGTAATATTTTTTGCCGCAATTTCGAGTCTGATGTTTTGGGGAGCGATAGACCCATATTACAGTGAAAGTGTATTTTATTGTCTTGTTTGTTTCAAGAGACAATTTTCGGAGTACTAGATGATGTGTTCTTGCTGTCTGCGAAGGAGAATACCTAAATGTGGTGCCAATTTCTGAGAAACTCTAAACGAATTCCCGGAAAATCAGTGTGGTTTATACTGGTGAATTTATATGCAGCTGGGGAGCGTTCATTTTTTTTATATTTTTGGTGGGAGGGGTGCACGCAAGAATGTCTTGTTTGCGAACTTGAACACCGTTGTGTCAATTTCTGAGAAAGTATAAACGAATTCCCGGAAAATCAGTGTGGTTTTGACTGGGGAATTTATATCCAGCTGGGGAGCGTTCATCTTTTTGATATTTTTTTGGGGAGGGGGGCAGGCAAAAATGGCTTGTTTGCGACTTTGAATACCGTTGTGTCAATTTCTGAGAAGCTATAAATGAATTCGCGGAAAATCAGTGTGGTTTGGACTGGGGAATTTATATCCAGCTGGGGAGGTTGATTTTTTTTATATATTTTCAGGGGGAGGGGGGCATGCCAAAATGGTTTGTTTGCGACTTTGAATACCGTTGAGTCTTTTTCTGAGAAACTATATACGAATTCCCGGAAAATCTGCTGTTTTGATTGTGGAATTTATATCCAGCTGGGGTGCGTTGTTTTTTTTTTTCTTTTTTTTTTTTTTTTTGGGGGGGGGGGCACCAGCAAATTAATCTCTTTTCAGATTTCCTCGGTTAGACTTGTCTCTTACCAAATAAATAGCGACTGGGTACGAGTCTGCTCCAGGGTGGAGAGAGTGGCTGTGAGTGTTAATTGTCCTACCCAAGAACATAACATGATGACATTGGCCAGTGCATGAACCTGGACTATCCAATGTGCTAACCATTAGGTCACTACACCTCTAACATACATGTATACCACTTACGTTTATTGATTTAAAAGGTGATTGGATACAATGTAACCCTATTTTATGGACAGATGCTTATTATGGACACCTGCATGTTAGAGACAGTTACGTTTTTTCCCCCAATGGAAAGTTGATACATATATTTTCTCTAATGTTGTAATGTATGTTCAATGGACACTCCAATACAAAGTTAACCTCGGTTTATGGACACTGCTGTTAAGCACACTTAAAAGTGTGTACAGTCAACTCTCTCTTTACAGATACCTCTATGAGACAGACACCTGATGTTGGTCTCTGGGTGCCATTTTTCAGTCATTTGACTGCATCTAAAGTATCTACATGTAGAAGCCAGACACCTCTCTAAGACGGACAATTTGTGCCAGTCCCAATGGTCTGTCTTAGAGAGAGTTATCTGTACTGTTTACTGTATTTTCATTTGTGATGAAATGTCATGAATGTCATGACATTGTGCTAATTGAAAAATATAGTACTACATGTACATGTACAGTGTATCCTGTAAAAAAAAAAGAAAGAATTTTTCCTGTTTAATATGATTATATTATAAAATTAATGGTATGAGAAGTTTGACAATTGTCTTTGTTCTGGTCTTTGTCCATTGAAGAATTTTAAGTTGACTGCTCGCTGTGCTTACACAAAGGCTTTTAATTCATTGGCCTTTTAGAATTTTTAGGACAGTCATTGCTTGTAGCCTCATTAATGAGCTATGTCTGCCTTCAACATCGGTTGCCGGTCTTCGTATTGCTGTTTTTTCCTTGTTCAAGTACTGAATCCAAATGTCACAAGCCATAGGTGTCATGTACATGTAGGTTTGTCACATATTTTATGCTAAAATGTGTCTGTGATGTTTATTCCAAGCAGATAATATATGGAGTCTATATTAACTGGGTTCCACTGTAGTCACTAGTGCCGAAGGTGTTCCATATTGTTGTGACAGTGAAGAACAGTTTCTTTCAGACTGAGGTGAATGAATTGTCCGATACGTTGATTGTTCTTATCTTTTGTTGACTATTCAATCACTTAAAATAGTACCAGCTGTGGTAGATTGTATTGATGATATGAATAAAGACTGTACATTTTGTAGGGATTGATGTTAATGGTATAGAAACTGTCTTTGGAATAACCCAACCAATTTTCCAAACTGTTTGCATCCAAGGTTTCTCCATGTAACATGTATGTAGCCATACTATCAACATATGAAGGACAGTTAGTAATATTTGAGTCCAATGGCTTGCTTGTATTTCCATGCAGTGGCACAATATTTGTGAACTGTGACAGAGGCAATTATATGTACATGTAGGTGTTCCTTTTGAACTGTTCTCATTCCCACTGATACATCTCACTGTATCTGTGTTTGGAGAAAAAAGTATCATAGTTATTATTTCATTTTTCCACAAAAATTAAATAAATTATGATATTAAATATTTTTTCAGTGTACAGTACATGTTGATATGTCAACAGTGAAAGTATCAATTACATTGGCCTGTAAGAATTATTTTTCTTACAGGGCAATCTCTGGTGAATTAAACAATGACATTGAATGGGGCAGGGTTGGGGAGGGGTGGTGGTGTTGGAGGTCACTTACCTGTTGATTGGGCCTTTGGCGGTAGCATAGAAAAATGATTATTGTTTAAATTTCTCATTATAACTGTTAGATATGTCTTCAGTCCATTCTATTATCGTTCTTTCTCGATTATTGTCATTTTAAGCGTTATGAATATCCTTTTTACCAGGAGAGTGTTTAAGAGTGGATGTCTCTAAAAATCGAAGAAAAATAAAAAAATCGCGGACATGGTCAAAAATTCGTTTCGTCCCATTTTTTGTCTACAGGTAGCTATAGGTACTAGCTAACGTGAAATGAGGTTAGTTTGTGTAAATATTCATTTTGACGGGAATAAACCGTTATGAATGGCATTATCGAAAATGAATGCGTGCGAGCTCGAAATTATGTAGTTTTCAGGCCGACCTTAGATGAACTAAAATGCGACAGCAGGAATTGCCTAGCTATAAATATATATAGTTGGCCTTCCTTTACCAAGATATACTGATATTTTTTGTATCGTGTCCTTCCTGGTGAAACCACGGGTTAATTACCAGAGGACGTCTTCGCCATTTTTAGTTCACGTCAAACCCAGCCTAATATATTGTGGCAAAAATGCATGTGGTAGTGTCTCCAAATTTTCAGCAATACTATCTCGAGGGCTTGTAAGGTAGGTCTTCAAATTTATCGTTTCATTTTTCTGGTATCTTCTACTGTTTCAATATACCAACCAACCAAACTTCGGTAAAATTGTAAATGGCGCCATATTGAAATGAACAAAATCAACATTTCAGTGACACAAGCAAACCATTGTTTGAGTCGCAGCCGCACTTAGCTTGTTACGTTTGCTTTGATATCAATAGTTCTATACCTTAGAAATCTTTTATAGGCCCTTATTATGCCGCTTGGAAGATACTTTCGAAATACTGTCCTCTGCAAGTTGGTGTAAAGGGAGCCGACCGGCGCGCTCATTGAAGCCACTGAGCTGGTGATGAGTAAACTTTAAAAGTTACTTGTTGTCGTCATTGTCTATAGCGCGTCGCAGTCCAGTTTGGTTTAGTCGACTTTGATCCTAATTTTGGCTTTTTTGACGTCCCACACACAAAAGATCCCGTACAACACGGCAGGCACCGCTAGCGATTTGCACAAGTTCCTGTTTGCGTATCGACCGCTTGACGTGATAATCTGTCACGTAACCAGCTGCTCAACTAACAATACATTCTGCAACACAAATGAAATCTAAACAAATATATTGCCATAATGAACAAAAAAGATACAACAAAAGAAACAGACTTAACAAAATGTCGCAAATTTATAACGTACAGTGTAAATTTTATGGAACGAAAACAACGATTTAATTTTCCCACGGGAAACAAATGTAACCAGTTAACGAAAGTAAACAAAAAGCAAAAGCGTAGTAATCGTCGGTGAAAGGAATAAAGATAACGGTTGCTTAAACTCCAGCAGAAAAAAATGTCTTGTTCTTTCCTTGACATTGTTGGTGGCGTTTGTGGTGCAGAGGAACGCGCAAGGCATCCGTCCACTCAGACAGTGTCACTGTCATCGTGCAGCAAGGATATCAGAAACCACAAGAGTTTTTTACAGTTTTCAGGTGTTGAGACAGAGATAGAACTTATCTTAGCAAGAAGCGGGATTTTCGCGAAGCCCGTCAATTTTTCGGAAATGACTGTTTGCCCGTTACATCGATCAAGCCTTGGAATCGGATGGAGAAGAGCTAGTAGATTATGTTCTGTGCCCCAAGATGTCTCCGGTCACAAAAAGGAATTTGAAAAAGTACCTGCAGCAGAAAGGGGAATTAGTTTGCAGCAATCAATACACATTTTTGAGCTTACGAAATACCTCGTACCCGTCGGATCAGGTAAGCGACTACAATGTTTATTTTCACTTTATGCAAGGATAAACATCCGTATAGCTTCTCATTTCACGCAGGGTACTTGGCGGAAATCAGAGTTCGTATCCTTACTTCAAATCCCTTCACTGCCGCGTAAAATAACGTCAAGTTTAACAGCTAAATTATTTTCATGTGTCACGAGTTTTCAGGATTTTTGCAGATACTTTTACGTCGGAATCTTGAGCAAACACTGGCATTTACTCAGCATTTTCATCTTCTTCAAGACTTATTCAAAAGGGGAACAGTCGAATTGAAATATTTTACAGATATTAGAATTCCTTCCAACAATGCTCGGAAAAAAGAAAGGAACGTAAAAGACTGACTTATGACAAGGTAAAATACAGATTGCGTAATCAATTTGAGGTTTGTGGGGCTTTTTTTCTGGGCTGGGTTTGTTCTTTTGCCACATTCAGAGCTATTTGTTTAAGGGGGATGTGTAAAGTAGAAGAAAATAAATTAATTCTTTCTCTCCAAATATTAAAGGAATTTGTGTGCGATGTCGACAGTCCCTGGCAAAAACAGAAAATCAGTTAGAATCGCAGGATTTGGGTGCCACAGGAGGTGTGGAAAACATCGCAGAAGGTCTATCTGGTCTCAGCTTGGTGAGTTTCTTCAAAGTGTTAATGAAAGTGGAAAACCTCAACGCATTCTCCGAATTCTCCCTTCTCTGCCCTTTTCAGGGGTTCAACCCGCACGGGAGAAGGGTATTTCCAGGATAACTTGCATGCGCATCCTCAAAATGCCGCCCTTGCAGCCGGTCAATGACTGGGCAAGACCATACATGGCACACTGAGAATTGGAAAAGAGTGCCCTGCGCGGATAGCCAATCACATCCCAGAATATTGCCAGATAATAAACGTTTTAAATTAATATATGGCTTCTAAAGTTTTTTCTAAATGCTCCAAATGGAAAATAATACTGAGTAGTAACTGGATAAAGATATCAGGACAGGATATCAGTCAATTAAATTAATTATCAAATATTACTTTCCAGCTCGCATGCGACTTGCGCTTTTATACACGACACCTCGCGCTTGCACACGGTTCATCTCATTTTGAAGCCATCCAAGGCAATGTGTTTTTTTGTCAGGTTGATGACCAAGCGAGTGACTTTGATATTCCTGCCATTACTTGTCCTGTAACTGTTGGAGATGAATCACTGCCAGGAGGTTCCACATGCAGACGGCAGAGCCTTTTTTTTCCGCAAGAAGATTTCCAAGAGAGTGATGAAGGCTCCAGTCCAGACAACGAGTGCCAGGTGCAGCTTAATCGCTTCTTACAGCTTCGAGACGTCAGTCCAGTACGTCACACGTTATCAGTGCCGTGGAATACAGCGCACGAGCGTACTAAACGCAGATACCTACGGAAAGCTCAACAATGTATATCTGCAGTGCTTGATGTCCTGGCACCTGAAAATTCGCAAGAACTGTGGACGGAGCTTTGTGATCGTCATGCTGTAAGCAGAGACAGTCAGGTTGTGGTCGTGGGCAGAAGTGAAAAAGAGACGGAGCTTCTTAGTGCATTTGCTGAGAGCTACTTGAACGCACAACATTGGAGCACCAGACGACAAATACTCTCTTTGATGGCAGATAAGTTATCCCTTAAGGAGATGAGAGAGTTTATTCCAACTGTTACTAGCTATCGCTACAACATTGCCAGACGCCACAGGCTGTTAAATGGAAGAGCTGCTCCTCTTCCAAACCAGGATAAAAAGAGAATGAGGATTGAACCTGTAAAATTAGAACATTTTGTTTCTTTCATAACGAGTCCACACGTAATTCAAGATGTTCGTTTTGGGGAAAAACTTCTGAAATTGTCAACTGGCGAGATCATAAAAACACCCAACGTGATCAGAACAATGATACCAGAGCGCATTGTCCAGCAGTATCAACAATAGTGCTGTGAAACCAACTTTGAGCCTATGAGTAAGAGAACCCTACAAAGAGTTTTGACCGTGTGTTCTGCATCTGTTCGCAAGTCTCTGCAAGGAGTTGATAACTTTTCAGCACAAGGAGCGGAAGCATTTGATCATTTAGAGAAACTCGTAGACAAGCTTGTTGACTGTGGAAAGACTCAGCAATGGGCGAGGGAAATTAAGCAGCAACTTCGTTTGTCGAAGCAGTACCTAAAGGGCGACTACAAGGTGGGTGCATATTTTATAATTATGCGTTGCCTTTGCGGAAGTGATGTAGTAGACTTCTTACTATGATACGCCGCTACCTTTTTCTTTCTCTCCAAGTCCTTTTTATGCTTAATTCATGAACAGACAAGAGTTTGCAATTTACCGTAATACGCTTACACACATGTATGCAACGCTGGGAATCGGTTAAGTAATGTTTTTGAAATGTCGATGCGCACGCGTTGCTTTGCAAATATGCACTGAATCACGGGATTGTCTTTTAATCTTTTTTTTTAGGTACATGCAGTGGAGTCCTCAGAGGTTCCCGATCACTGTCGAATTTATGCGTTAAGTGATCCAAGCAATGCAGAATTTCGGGGCTCCTGCGACCATCTCCACACTGAGTCATGTGTGCAGTGCTACGAGTTAGAGGAAGTCATGCGTATCATAGAAGATGAGTGTTCAATTGCGCTCTCGTCAGCAGAAGATCAAGCTGACATGCTGCATACTATCAAACAAGCAAGGGATGATATCATTAGCTGGAAAGCCCATCAGCTACGTGCAGTCCACCAAGCTGAGGCAAAGCATTCAGTTTTAGCCAAACTCGACAGCCGATCGGTGCTGTTAGTCCAAGACTGGGCAATGAAATATATGCCCCGAAAATATCGAGAGGCACAGTCAGATTGGTTTGCGAAGCGAGGATTGCCATGGCACATTAGCGTTGCCATTAGACGGTCAGAGGGTTCTGAGCACTTTGAATCGCAGACACTTGTTCACGTGTTTCAAAGCTGCGCCCAAGACAGTGTGACTGTGGCTTCGATAATGCTTGACTGCCTCACTACCCTGAAAAAGGAAATTCCAGACCTGGAAATGGCTTATTACAAACAAGACAACGCTGGCTGTTATCACAGCGGAAATTCAATCATCTCTGCTAAGCTGGCCGGTGATGCTGTAGGAGTGGCTGTTGTAAGAAACGACTTCTCGGACCCTCAAGGTGGAAAGGGGATATGTGATCGCAAAGCAGCAACAATCAAAGGAGACGTTGGAAGGTACGTAAACGAAGGCAATGATGTCATCAACGCTTTACAGCTCAAAACAGCCATTGAATCTGGCCAAGGAACCACAAGAGTGAACGCAAGATATGTTGCTGCCAAGCCGTCAAGCACCTCTAATATTAAATGGGATGGCATAAGCTTACTCAACAATTTTGAGTACAATGAAACTGGTGTACGAGTGTGGAGAGCGTTCAATGTGGGTTCCGGTAAAGTAGTGCCATGGGCAAAGTTCGAAGGAGTCATGAAGCAGCCCGAAAAATTGGAAATCCTAGAACCCCCATCGCAGAATGTAAGTGGCGCACCGCCTTTCAAGATTGTGAGACATCGACATATCAAGAAAAGCTCTGTCAAAGCAGATTTCTCAACTGAAAACGAAAACCAAGATCGAAGCAGTATTGGTCAAAATAAGCTAGATGACATGCTTTTCCCGTGTCCAGAGGATGGATGTGTAAAAGCATACAGTCGCTTTGCAAACCTCCAGACACACCTAGATACTGGAAAACACCAAATGATGCTCGAACAGGAAACTCTCTACGATAGAGCTAAAAGAGAATATTCTTCCAAACTGACGGAGGGATGCAGTCGAATTCCAAGTGTTCAAGTTACTGTCCAAGCAAATGTTGACGACTTGCCGCCTCTTCCTATGGGTTGGGCCCTGAAGACTATTAAGAAAAAGGTGCGGTTTACAAAGAAACAGACTGAATTCTTAACTGACCAATTTCAAAAAGGGGAACAAAGTGGACGGAAAAGCGATCCACAGGAAGTTTCGAAAGCAATGAGCTTAGCAAGAGACCAAGCGGGGGAACGCCGATTTCAACCTGATGAAGTCCTTACGTCGCAGCAGATTAGTGGCTTCTTTAGCCGTCTTTCAGCAAAGAAGCAATTAGAAGTTACAGCCGCCGGTAACGAAGCAAAAGCTAGTGAAGTCTCAGAAGTGGCCATGGAGAGTGCCGACGAGGACGAAATTTCCGCCGAAGCTGAGAGTCATGAATCTGCTGTGTGTGCAAATGTGATGAAAGATGTGGCTATCCAGCATCCGATTGTATCTTTCGATCTTAACATCTGCGAACTTGTAAAAGAACGTACACTCACAACTTTAAGAGTGGATAGGCTAAGAGACATGTGCATCGACCTTGGGCTGGATATTTCTGACATTTCACCTCAGAAGAGGAAAAAGCCATACATCGCACGACTCACACAATTAGTCCAGGAGTGTACCTGCACTTCCAAGTAACTGAGCACTGTACGTTTCACGAATAACTGATTCGCGCGTGATTATAAAAGGCGGTGCGTATACAATTCTTAAGAGAGCGTTGCGTGACAGCAGAGTTCTACATATCGCATTTCAGTAACTCGAGCTCGCCACTACTTGTGGCATCTCGCAATTTGTGTTGACGATTTTCACTATATTCGAAACTGGCGAGTGCAGAGGGCGCAGAAGGGATGCAAATGCTCAAATTCATGTTCACTGGATGCGAAGCAAACGTAAACTAACGGCTGTGTGGCAAATTTAACCTGTTGTGTGCAATTCAATTGTTCAACCTGTTGTCTGCGGAATTATGGCGCGATTCACAGGGTAGGAAAAGTCAAAATTTGTTTTTCCTGTCTCAGTGTATGAAAATAAAGTGTAGTTGTAGACATTTTAATATGTTGCTACTCATTTCAAAGGCCAGTGAAGATGTAACTGACCAAAACAGTTATTTGTGTACAACGCGTTTCATTTTGTTTTTATGCATCTCATTATGGCGTCATAGTATTTAACCGAAATACGGCGGGTGATCATCTTTTGATTGTCAAAGGTCCCAAAAAAATAAAACCCAAATCGTAAAGAACTATCTTTCAAGGCTTCTTGGAAGTGTTATTGTAAACTTTGAGACACTACCACATGTATTTTTGCCAAGCTATTCTAGGCCACCTTTGTCTTAATTTCAAAAGGCCGAAGATGTCGTCTCTTAACAGAGACGTAGCTCCTCCACGAATAACACGAGACAAAAACTATCACTTTGTTTCGATAAAGCAAGTCAAACTCTATATTTCTATAGCTAGAAAAGTCCTTCTCTTACATTTTTGTTCATATGACAACTGCCCGAAAAGTGCATAATTTCAGGATCGCGCTTGGTGAAATTTGAACAATTGACCCGCCGAAAGTTTTCAACGGTTTACTCCCGTCAAAGTGCACATTTCAAACATCTAACCCGATTTCCATTACTTTACTATATAAGGCTACCTACAGGCAAAAAATGAGCCAAATCGATTTTTGGCCGTGTCCGCGATTTTTTCGATAATCTTTGATTTTTACTGACATTTACTCTTAATTCTTTGGGGTGGTGTGAAATGAGGCCCATACTGCTTTATGATCTGTGAAATATGTTTCTAAAACACCTGCCTGTATTTCCAAGTGACCTATGTTTGTGTATATGTGATCAATTACCGTTTTGCTGTCAGTTGTATATGTTGATATCAATTGCTTGTAATGTTTATCCCTCACTAGTAGATTATGTAGAGGTCTTCTCTCTGTCTCAATAAGCCAATTGATATTAAAGTCTCCAACAATGATGTGGTTGTCTGGCGAAATGATATTTAATACTTCAGTAATTGCTTGACATAGTTGTCTTACAGGGACTTTTGGTGAACGATATATCCCCAGAATTGTCCAGTCTTCATGACTGATTATTTTTATTACTGTTATTTCAATACCATGTATATTGCGACAGTAGGGATATCCAGGGAAATATTGGATTTTACTGTACACAGCTGTACCACCGTAAGGTCTCAGTCCATTGTTGGAATTATGATTATCATTTCGAAAAAGATTATAACCAGCAATATCATACATGTGATTAGGATCTTGACAACTAAATCTAGTTTCGGCAAAAATGTAAATATCAGCACTGGAATAATTTAAGTCATTACGTATGTCTTGGATGTGTCTATGCAGAGACCTTGCATTAAGATAGCACAGTTTTAGAAGGGATCCTGTTATATTATAAATAGGGGATACGCAAAGCCTAAGTTTTCCACTTGTTCTTAATCGCTCCATTTCTTTCTTAACATCCGCATGAATAGCAATTTTGTCTTCACATAGGTCAGTGATGTACAGACCTTCAAAAGTAGTTACTCTACTCAGCCCCACATAATGTATGTGTGGAATAGTCCTCCTGGTGCTAAAGTTAACAACTATTTTAGTTTCAGTATCACCCTTTGACCTGTGAATTGTTTTTGCTGCTGCGGGACGTAATGGGAACTGTTTCCTAGCAACTTGTACTGCTTTGTTTCTACCAACTGCAAATTGTGTACTGACAGGTTTAACTGGGGTCCATGCATGGTCAATTCCTTGGATATACAGATTTCTGTTTTCAATTCTGGTTTTATGACCAACATCTGAGTGGTCAAACTGCACCCATACGATACCTGAAGGTTTGCTTTCTTGATGTAATTGGACTAATTTAATAACATTTCCAGCACCATTTGTCATGCCATCTTCAGTTCGTATATTCATGACAATTTCAGGTCTTTCACCTTCAGCAAGACAAAGGTTCAAGGCTAACTGTTTTGTTTTCCTCAGATCATTAGGTATTTGTCTTAGTACTTTGTCTTTTAGCTCAATAGAGTTAGCACCAATAACACTATCTTGAGCTTTAATTCTGTATTTGTTTCCTGTAGCTGCATTATGAACTTGTTGATTAAATTCATCTACCTTTGCATTTTGTATAAACAAGTGAGGAGCATCAATTGGGTTGTTGATGTCTTCTTCTATAACTCTCTCTTTGAGCTTTGCAATGTCACTGGCTGTGTGTTTACCTTCACGCAACCTATTAAGCAGTTCAGCGAACACCTTACTGTCTCTTTGCCGCATGATTTGATCAAGTTCAAACATTTTAAAGTGTTGGTGCCATAAACTGGGGGCAAGAACGACATAATCTAAACTTTTGAGGTCTTTAAAAATATAGCTATCCATAACAGGTTCTAACTGGAACAAATCGCCAATAGCAATAATGCTGACACCTCCACACATGGTTCCACACATGCATACAACAGCGGCAAGGCTTGAAAAATAACAGATTTACCAGATCCGGTTGGCACATTAACAAGAAAAACTTTCTTCTTGAGAGTTTTAAACCCAAAAACATGGCAAACTTTACCGAAAGCAGCATCCACATTGTTCATCATTGTTGTTGAAGTTTACTCTCGTAAAAAAAAAAACAATAGTTTACTCTCATTGGACTGGGACTGACCTTCGTGGAAGGTGGTTGCGCTTTACGTTTGCTCTGTTACAAAGTTTCGTTTATATGCAATTTTAAGAAATAATTAGCCTTCTACTGTCTAAAATTATAAAATCATGCCGGATACTCCTCTTAAAGACCAGAAAGTCGCCAAAACCAACACTGAAGGCCGCAAAAGACAACGTGAAAGCGGTTCACAAACGGATGAAGATTGTTGCAAAATGCCAGCCAGGTTTACGGAGATGGAGATGAAGATAACGGAGATGAATGTCACACTAGACAAACTGTTGGGCTTAATCAATGAAATGGAAGACCTAAAGACTTGCCTGACAGAAGTTGAAAACGAAAGCAAGAGTTTAAAGGAAGCAATGAAGTCCATGAATGAATACGAAGAAATGAAAACGACATCGACTACAATGTGCACCATCACAAACAGGAACACAGAAATTATTCAATTGCTCAAGAAAGATATCTTGATGTTGAAACGTCGGAATATTAAACTAGAGACATACACAAGAAGTCAAAACATTAAGATTTTCAATATTGCAGAAAATGAAGGATAAGACCGAAACACAGAGTCATTAGTTTGTAACGTCTTTAGAGAAAAAATGAAAATTCCAAAGGAAGACGAGGAATATATCTGCTTTGAATGTATCCACCGCATAGCTACACGAAAGCTGTCTTCAAGACCAAGACAAATTAGCCAAATTTTCTTATTAGTTTGTTTGGTCCTTCATAAAGAACTTAAAGGGCACCAATATTGGTATTGCCAATGACTTTCCAAAAGAACTAGAAGAAATCCAATCAAAGCTCTATCCCATCTTAAAGAAGGTGAAGAAAGCTAAGCAATCTGCATTCTTTAAAGTGGATAGATTGATTATAAATGGACAGATAAGTCCTCTTCCTTCCTTCATATTTATTGTTTGCATGCTTTGATAAGTGTTGAATTGTGCTCATATGCTCAATCCGCCCGAAAATTGAAAATTTTTTATGCCATTTTCTTTCTTAAATTACTTATATTTTTGGCTCCTTTTGCAATCAATCTTTTTGCACTCTATACATAAAATTAGTCCCTTAAGACTTATATCACTAAATGTGAAGGGTATCAGGATGATTTATACTTGGTGTAGAAAACGAAATTCAGACATAATATTTCTGCAAGAAACTCACTCAACTAGAGAAGTAGAAAATCAATGGAGAAATGAATGGGGTGACGCAAATTGATTATGATCACAAAATGATTACATGATTGCAAGCGAAAAGTATGAATCAGATCCGTGCAACAGCAATGTAAATCAACTGACTGCAGCAAAAGAAAAGCTAGAGCTTTTCTATGAACAAAAAATAATAATTATTTGTGTGCGAGCTCGTTGGCATGAGCACAGCGAGAGAAGCACCAAGTACTTCTTTAATTTAGAAAAGAGGAATCATGTTCAAAAACATGCAAAAACTTAATATTTGTGATTCGATTACAACTGATCCTTTTACAATATTGTCTGAACAGAAGCGTATTTATCAAGATTTATATTCATCCGGTAACAATAGGACAGCTAATAATGACGCCAAATCAGTAATTTACATATTCCTAAGTTGACAGAACCCCGGCGAAAGTTTGACCATGGTACCATGGTTTTTCATTGTCAACCATGGTTAAACCATGGTTGACAATGATGATGACCATGGTTCAGTCAACCATGGTCACACCAAAAAACGTTCAATATCTAAGGAATCTGATTATATTTTAACAGGTCTGACACGTTTGAGATAAAATAAAAGTGAAATTTTGGTAATTAATGATTAGTTTCACCAAAATAAATAATGACTGCTGACCATGGAATACCATGGAAAACCATGTCCAATGTACTTGGCACTCACTGCAGACTCTGAGTCAGAAATTCTGAGTGACCAGGAATTTTTGAAATATTCATTACAAGTTGCCAAGGGTTTCAAATATTAGATAATCCCAAAAGAAGTATTCTGCCTTTAGCTTTTTCAAGTTATAGTGCATAGGGCAACAACAGCAAAAACCGACACAGAATAAAAATCTTACTAATTTTAATAAATTTACAGCGATGATCATATTGGCGTGAACACCTAAAACATGTCTGGAATGTTTATTGTAACCAATCACAGACGACATCATCACACCAAAGAAACCACAGGCAACGAACCGTTTCCTATCTGTCACGGAAATTATTTTCATTTTGTTTTAACATTCAGTCTTTTTACAAGTAAACAATTGCTTTTCCTTCCTATTTGTTTACAGTATTTGCTATAATAACGAAGAATACAGGTTTGAGCGATTTTGAAATAAATTACAAAGCGACGGTTTGGCGCGCGAGTTTTTAAACTTTTTGTAACGATCGGATGAAATCGGTAGTTACGCCTGATCGCAAGTTACAATGTTGCAAGGTAAGCCGCTAGAGTTTTTTGATTTCCATCGCTTCGCAGCTAATGCAGTAAGCGTAAACAATTTTTTGTTAGGTGAGGGAGATTTACTGTTTTGGTGATTTATTTATGTTTTTGTTCTTTTGCGCGCAAAATGTGCTAATTTGGACTTGAAATCTTCTTGACTAAATCCCCTCATAACTACTAGCTTCCTATAGCATGTAATGCCCCAGATATTAAATGCGTAAATGCTTTCAGAGAAAAAGCAAAATTATATTTTGGAAGGAATACCGAAAATTGGACTGTTTACTTTGCGCGATCTGCCAATCATTCTTTGGTCGGCCGGCGGTCTTTCCAGTTTGCAACCTTGCGATCAACGGACTTCTGCCAGCACAGTAGTTTGAAGGTTCAATCGTTAGTCCACACAAATCGAATCCCCTTGTTCTACAAAAAATATTAGCAAGGATTATACTATCAGAAACGAAAACACGATTGTTCATTTTTTTATTGTCTTCATGTGATATGTCGTTACATGGAAAGCTGGTCGCCGTCGCGTCGCGTTGGCTTCTAAAACGCGAACGATGTACTGAATGCGGTCCTCGGCACTGATCTTGCGGAACAGCGGTGTTTTAAATTCCTAATAAGGCAGTTTGTATCCTTAAACAAAACGAAAATAATTTGTTCCATGACCGATCGGAAACCGTTCGTTGCTTGTGCTTTCTGTGGTGTGAAGATCTCACCTGTGATTGGTTGCAACACAATAAACATTCCAGACATATTTTAGGTGTTCATGCCAATATAATCACTGCTGTAATACAACTGGGAAGGAAGACAACTTGCAATCACAATTTACCTGCAAATTATGAATATTTACCTAAAGTAACTGTACATCATTAAGTTATGATAAGATATTATCATTATGTTTATTACTACAATAATAATGATTATTCTTTTTACATATGACACACAATCTATGGTTAAAATCAAATAGAGCATGAGTAAATCAGGGCTATTAGTATTTACTATTAATATTAGTAAAAAATTGTGTCGCATTAATGATTTAAATCTTGACAAAACTATTTCCCCTTTGGCATGTCTTGCCCTTTTATTAACTAGATGATAACCAACTTAAATATACCCAAAGGCAACTTTTAATACTAGCACTTAAGAAGGCCATGGCCATGTATATTTGGCAGGCAAATTACAAATTTTAAGGATTCTGAAAGTTTGAAGAATACTAGTTTTTCCTGGATCTCACTGATTTGAACAACTACAATATCTTGCTTCTCTTCAACCCTTAGAATGTGATGACCAGCTCGAGAAAACATAAAGCAGTCATTGTTCAGACCAATAACCTGTGCTAAAGCAAAGACAGAATTTGACTTCTTGCTAAAAACAAAATACCTAATTGAAATCATCTCTCCCTTCTTTGTAAGAGCAACATATCAAGTTCTCTTTTTCATGCATTTGTATTCTTTTGCAGAGTTTCTCTTGCCCGTACTTAACCCTTAGTGCTTTACAAAGTTGAGATATATCTTCCTCCCCTGTTTGTTGTTTGATCAGCTGTAATTCATCCCTGGGTAAATCAAGCAAATTTACAACTACCCCAGAAATACTACAATGGTGAGCTGCTTCAGTAATGTTCCACTGTCTTGTTGGTTTTATTAATTTAGATATGTAGGTCCTTGTGGCATTCTCAGGCATTTTTACCAACATGTTCTTTAACTGCAGCTGTGCACGTACATGGCACAAAATTTGACGAGTGACATCCCCAGTACCGTGAACACCCTGCAAAAGGACTGCATTCCATGCAAACAAAGGTCCCCACAATCTGACACAAAATACTAGATGAGCACCAACATTGGGAACATTAAGTCCACAGTCTCTCTCCCCATAAAGCATACTGAAATCTCTATAAAAATTGTCAAGCAAAGTTTCAGCCCTTTCTAAATCAGGTTCAGTTATACAGTCCTGAAGAAGCAAGTGGATTCCCTCTGACAAATGAGCAAAATGTTCAAGATATTTGACTGGGAGATATCCTGACAAGGAAGGCAAGGCATAGTACAATAACCAAGCTTGTAACTCAGTAGCTTTGAAATAGGCAAAGTGCTTTTAAAGATCTCTGGGCAACCTTTCAATGTAATCAGGGGGCTTAATAGGCAGAAGTCTTTTTGAAATACCACGTAGGGGATTTCCTATAAAAAAGGGCTGCTTACTTTGAGATGGAGAAAACCATTTAAGAAGAAGTGTTTTTGTTACACCCATAAGAACCCCATGCATATAGTCAGGGGCAATGCCAAGAACAACATCAAACCATGGCACTGAGGCTAACCCAGTAATACCAATGATACCCTTTATTCTCTTGTTTCTAGTTGCTTTTGGTCGAATATGATACTTGATATCATCCGAGTCTCTCACAGGATACCTATCTTTAACTTTTCTATACGGATAACATCTGGAATGACCTTTCCCTTGTTTTACTGTCACCCCTGGTTCTTCACATGTAGAACAACCACTCTCCCCATTGTGCATAGTCATGTTCAGGATATAACCCTTAGCTTGGAGATCAACAACGCCAGCAAAGATACCTAGCTTAACAGTGAAAGGGGCCCCCTTTACAAAAATGGCAATTCCTTCTTGATACAAGGAACACATTTCCTCTCCAAATGCATACATATATTGAAGGAAAGGGGGTGAACCTTTACCCTGCCAGATCCCTACCAAAACCATGTTTTCCCTTGCAAATCGTTGACTTAAATGAATTTCATTGATTGCCAAGAAAATTGGCCAAAGTTTAACTTTTGCTGATTTATACAGAGGAATACCATCTGTATTAAAGATCCCACTTATGCAATACTCACTAGCAAGAAACTGACCCTCCTCTAGCAATAGATGATAACACCTACCATCTGTTATGTCTCTTATGAAGGAGCTAGGGGACATTTTGGTATCCTTTGCATTTTTTTTGGAATTTACAATTTTTTCAAGCAGCCCTTCGTGCTCTAAAATGTACTTTAATTGTGATTTAATATCTGCAATCAGAAAGAACTGCCGTGGTTGACAATTGGCTTTCGTCTGTGCAGATTTTCCTCCCCTATACCTGAGACCTGGACAGTTGAGTGTCTCACACTGAAAAATGTCTGGATCATTAGGAAACATGTTAAGGCAAATTTGACATTAATGGCATACCTTAAAATCTATTCTATCACTTCAAACAAATATTCATGCTTCAAACAAGCTACCGAATATGATTCTGGACAGACTACTTTAAGACGACTTATCAGATCATTTGCAGCTATGCCAGTTAGATTGTGCCTTAAAAGAAATGCAATCAATGCCAGTGACTGTAACTGCAAAACTGTAAAAGAATAACAGTTTTTGTTCCGACTTGTGGAACAGTTCTGTTCATCAGCGCCCTCGTCTTCAGAGGAACTTGTTTCACTTTCTTCATTTCCACTTGACGATGACGATTCAGAATATCAACTCTCATCTGATTGTGTATCACTTTCACAGCCATTACCCTCCAAAATAGAAATACATGTACTACTTTTACAATACATACTAAGGTCCTCTGATCCATCATTTTCATTTTGGGTCAGTTCATCTTCTATCTCACAGTCATCTTGATATCTACTGTCATGACCACATTGAGGCTCAAGAGAGATGTCTCCACTTTCATCAAGCACCTCCATTTCTTGTTTGTCTTCCTGCTGAGAGAGACTTGTACTAGCCTGTGGTTCAGTCAGCCTTTTATTTTCCACCAACTTGCGGTACAATGTTCGTCTTGGAATCGGTATACTGGGATCAGTGACATACTGTTTCTTTATTCGTTTCAAAGGACCTTCAAGAAAAAACCATCCATGAAATATTTCATTACGTGTACATTCTGGTCAGAATTACTTGCATATTTTTCTTTTTACTACAGTATGCCTGCAAGGAGGATTAATTTCAAAATCTAATTTAAAAAGAAATATATCAATATATGATGTTGATGACTGTAACAGCTCCTTATACTTACTTCTTTGGTGAGCTGTGAGAAGATGACTCAGAACCCGTTGCTTAGAGGACAGAAACCTGTCACATAAGAGACATCGGAACTTCTTACGCTGTGTACTCTCGTCAGTTTCCACGACATACAAGATTTCTTTTGGTTGATATTCTAGGGAATTCATAGTAATGCTTTCTGCAGAAGTATCAAGCTTACTGTTTGAGAAGTTAGACGACTACTTCACATGACCTGTGCGTAAGTTAAACTGCGCAAAGTGTATGTACTTCACATACTTATAAATATGTTATGGCGCACCTGGGTTTGCAGCAGTTTACAGCTTGTTTCATTTTGAGGAATGCAAAACTGACAGTAAATAAAACGAAATTGCGTAAACATATACCCGGATCGTCTATGTAAAATGAGACGTTTCAGTTTTATATGAGAAATGAATTTGTTATCTTCACAGTGTAAATTTTCTTGCATCGCATTCCATCATGCATTACGCAAGTTTGTCTCAGCAACGATGAAGCAGGATATTAGTGTTTGAAATCAATAACGCACTGGAGCATGTTAAGTAAACGTCTAACAAGCAAATACTTCTTTACGTTTTAACGTTTATTGCTGGTAACATTCATTTCTTTACCCATATATCAGATGTAATTTCTACCTAACGTATGTATGTATACATGTACGATTCACCCCAGAGGCAAATGCCTCGTACTACGCATTAATGATATAGATAATACAATCACAAAATAGATAATTAAAGGGAAGAAAAACTTATGTGGACGTTCGAGCTGTTCCCAAATAGTCACCTTCTCGGGAGTCTCTTTCAAACCAACGATAAGGGGCTTGGTAACCACCCTGTACCTTATGGTAACGCCAAATCTGTTCATTTTCCTGTTTCGGTCGATCCGGCGTAACTAAAACGAGGGTTGCGGGTAAGGGTCAAGGGTGAGGGTAAAGGTAAGGGTGAGAGATTTGCTTTATTTTTACTTTTTAACTTGTGTATAAGCCGCACTCGTAGATAAGCCGCACCCAAAAATTTCAAGCACGATTTTGAGAAAAAAAATAAAAAGTGGTGGAAGGTGATTGTGAAAAATGCTGGATTATGTGGAAATTTCAACAATGTGCAGGATGTGCAGGAAGTACCATAAACACATGTCAGTCTTACCCAGAATTTTAGAACTTTATAGAATAAACAACATTTCTGCCATTCGTTGACAGGTATTTCTTCATTCATCACAGTTTTTACATCAAATTTTGCATGAAGAACGGACATGTAGTCGTTGTTTTCGTGATAACGTTCGTAGCTTAGTAACCATAATTCATTATCTTTCATCCACGACGTAAACAGATCAATCCTTCAGAATCCTTCAGAATTAAACATCTTAATAAATAACACCCCTATAGCACGGGTACAGGAACATACATTTCTTGGAATGATTATTCACGAAAACCTTTCATGGAAACCGCACATCACTTCCATCTGTGATAAAGTTGCTAAGGTTATAGGAATTTTGTCTAAATCGAGACGATATTTACCTTCGGTCACTCTAAAAACTTTATATAATTCTGTCTTTCTACCTTATATCAACTATTGTAACCTCATCTGGGCATCTACATATGCCTCCTACCTTGAACCCCTCTATCTACTCCAAAAGAAAGCCATTCGAATTATCACCTTTTCTCCTCCAAAAACTCGTTCCAAGCCTCTTTTTTCAAAGCTTAATATTCTTCCTCTCCATTCACTTTATAAATTCCATGTTTCTTGTTTTGTATTCTCACACTTCAATCGCCTTTTACCTGCCTCTCTTTCCTCCCTCCTCCACTTTAATCGTGATTTTCATGATTATCTAACTCGTTCTCATTTCAACTTGCATAAAAGGTCTCTCAGGTATCAATTTGCGATTAGTTCCCAATCCCCGACTATTTGGAACGATATCCCCTTGACTGTCCGTGACAGCCTTACCACTACTAACTTCAAAAAGAAACTAAAACTTCACTTTTTAAGCCTAAATTGAACTAGCGTAGGATTCTCTTAGCTTATCGTTAGATTATTTGTCACCAGTTATGGACTGTTATAGGACTATTAGGACTGCATGTATGTAAACTTATTTAATTTCAGTTTTGTACCTTGTTTTAGTTTTGTAGTTTAACCTACAGTCACTTCATTTCTGTATAAAATAATTTCTGTCATTCTGACCACAGGCCGTATAAGCCCCCGGCTTTGGCGTTACTGAGTTTGTACCATATGAGCGATAGAATAATAAAGAATAACCAGGCACTCGTTCGGACACTGGAACTAGTATCCAGGCCCATCACCAAAAGACACGTGGAACGCCTGGAGGTTGAAAATTGTTCACGGACAAAAAGCGTGGTTTTCGTCGCTGTTTTGAGGGAAAAAACTTTTTCAAAATGATCAGTCTCTTTGTTATTTTGTTTGTGAGGATAGTAAAGAGCTGCTTTGTCACTTATATAGAGCAATTTTTTCAGTTTTATGTGCAAAAAAGGCCAGAGGGAATAGTGTTCCCGCTTCTAATTATGCCAAGCTTCCTCGCGCTAGTAAACCTAAAAAACTATGTGAAGAGGGCAGTTTAAGATGTTGAAATATTATTATGTGTTACAAAATTAATCTCTGCAGACGTGATCAGACCCCCTCAGGAGTCACGGGGACTGACAACTTCTATCAATTGCTCTGCATGAGTCAGAATAAAGTTTCCCAAGTGGTATGACAATGATTAAATCGTTTTTTAATATTTTTGCCAACTTCCAGGCACTTCAGGTACTTCAGAAGGAAACTGTACCATTGGGTGTTTTGAAGATGCCATACTACCAGAACGTCTCCGTGGTTCGTGGGTCAATGCAAGCAAAATTGTAGACCTGCAAGGCACAGCTAACCACCCAAACGACCCAAGGAAGAGAGTAGTGATTTCTTTAAGTGGTCCTACAACTCACCGTGCAAATTGACAAGAAAAGAAAGAGGTTAGCATGCGACGACCACTGCCAGCGATTCAAAGAAATGGCTATTTGCTCCCACACAATAGCTATCACTCACAACGGCCTCCTCTCTTCATACGCACTCCCACTTGATCGTGTCGTTCATTCAGGAATACCCGGAGGAACTGGCAAGAAGGCCAACGAGCGTGGATCAAAACGAAAGCGAGCTAACAATCCACCGAGAGACATATCCGATTATGGAGATCGTGTGCCAGTAGTGACATCTGTAGAAGACGTGGACGAGGAAACGAGTGCTGCCTACGAGGTTGTATTTGTACACAACACCAAAGCAACTACCTGCTATGGCTGCAAAGGGCGTGTAAGAGAAAAACCAACTGCACCTTTACGTCCACCGCCATACAATCTTCTTATTCGTCACAGGGAAAGAAAAATATACAATCGCCCCGGGGAGATCAAAATCAGAAACAGAAGAAGAAAACAGGGTGTTTCTCAAAGTGTTGTCTTCCTCTCTTTTTTAGTAATTGAAAGGATCGAAACACGCTATAATACGAAGACTACGAACACCATTAAGAAAAATTTCAAATGTTTATTTTCAATAACTGTTCGCATGAGGTTTACTTAATTCTTGAACAAATGTGTATACGTTTTTTTGCTGTTACTGTTACTGTTATGAAACCCACATTAAGAGTATTAACATTGGTCATAGTTTTCTGCATGTTCAATTTTTTTGCGCTGTAAACATTAACACAGCACTGGGAAGACGTCTTCACTTTGAGCACTATGACAAGTTCATGGTTTTAATTAGTTCAGTTGTCAGTATAGTGTACTTATTGTTTATCAGGTTGTAATGGAGCATTTCTCATGTAGAATGCAGCCGCTGAATACAGAATTATGTCTCGATTGTCACGCGTTGTCATTGCATTGTCAAAGTTTTCTACTTTGGCATATCACTACTCTGATGAAAGGCGGAAAAAGATTAATGTTGTTAACAAAATGTTCCTGTTAAGCACAAAAATGTTCAAGTTTCATTAAAACATTAAAACATAACCATGACTATCATCCTTGACCCTTACCCTTGACCCTTACCCTTGACCCTCACCCTTGACCCTGACCCTCGACCCGCGACCCTTGTTTTAGAAACGTCGCGGTCGATTTCATGGGAGACTTCACCAGAATACTGCATTCAGTACAAAACTGAAATTGTACCTTAGGAAGGCATTACATTGAGCTATACAATATGCATGCTAGGAGTGCCAGGTGGGTTCTTTTTGTTATAACGATTTAGTGTAGCTTGAACACTGAGATGCACATGCTGTCCAAGAAACTAAATGGATACTGGATGTCACGTTTATTGGAAACATCATGTGCAGGCAAGTTTGACTTTGATATCAGTTTCTCTTTTGTCTTATATTTCTAATGATGAACGAGTTGCCTCATATCCATTCGCAAAATCTTAACTCTTTCCCTTGACTGTTTGCCTATTACGACATAATTTAAAGCAATTAAATTACATTATGCTAAATCGAGCTTTGACAATCGTGTTTGCTTCGATAAAAACGGCACGATTTCTTCAATATTATGAAATACATGAGTTTTGATGTAAAAGCACGTTTCAGACATTCAAGGGTTGATTGTATAACGGCTTAGTTATCTGGCTATAATGTCTACATCTACAAGTTATCATGTTATGACCTCACTGAAACGGAAGTTTTTAGTGTACATCAAGCTCCATCAAGCTTTAACAAGTCGTTTGCTTTCGTAATGATTTGAGTAGCCTTGTCAAAGCATGTTTTAGGTATTCAAGGGTCAAATACGGCTATAAGCTTTCTGTTAAAAACATTAAGCGTGGTTAAAGCTTGCATGTGGTAGAGCTGGAAGATCAAAACCTCAGTGTCCATTCAAAATTAATTTTGTCATATTCTATGATGGCAGAGCCACTTTTTGCTCTTGTCTGTTGGTTGGACGACCCCAAACCTGATTGTTAGCAAGTTATCAAGACCAGCCAAATTCAGTCGAATCCATCCTACATAAAGGAAGGCAGCGCAGTGGATGCTATTTGGAAAAAGGGAGAAGAAACAAGTGTTGCAAACATAGTAAAACTTGGAAGTAAGTAATATTAAGAACGTTTCATTATCAAGCTTACACTTAAAACTTCTTAACCTTACGTTGGTTCCTCAAGTTTTTTGAAATAAGGTATTCAGTGCATGTTCAATTTATAGAAATACAACAAACCAGGTAACTATATAAAAAGCTTTAGGTTTCTTCCCCTTTTTCCATATGGTAGGCGACGAGTGTAACAGCTTTCCTCGAAGTGCACTGAGCAAATGACGAAACGTGACTTTGGACTAGGGTGAAAATTCTTTCGCTTTATGTTTACGAAGCGGACCCACGAATCTCTGGCGTTTGAATTTCGCATGACGTAAATGAAAGTCTTGAAACTTAATTGAATGTTTACAATTATGCAGATATCTTTGTGGAGTGTGCATTTCGCGCAATTGAATGCCCTTTGGCGCAAATGAACGTATTTTCGCATTATTGTCTGCCTTTTAGTGCAAATGATTGCGTATTTTCTCTAAATGAACAGCAAAAGGTGTAATATATATAGTTAAAGTTAACTACCTCAACGTCACATTTAACCTTAACAACGGAACCTACTACCCCTACAGAAAGCCTAACAGCCAGCCTTTGTACATCAACGTTAAATTCAACCATCCGCCTAACATCATCAAGCAACTACCCGACTGCATTAACCGTAGAATTAACGACATTTCCAGCAACAAAGACGTATTCAATAAAGCTGAAGCCACCTACAACGACGCTCTCAAATCCAGCGGTTATACTACTAACCTATCATACAACACCAACAGACAAGCAACCCGACCTAGACGTAACCGCAAGCGAAACATAATCTGGTACAATCCTCTTTTCAGCAATAACGTGAAAACAAACATAGGTAAAACATTCCTCAAGCTGGTAGCTAAACACTTCCCATGACAGCACAAGTACCACACCCTTTTTAACAAGAATAACATCAAAGTAAGCTACAGCTGTATGGAGAACATAGGTTCCATTATAAGCAAGCATAACAAGAAAATTCTATCTTCTAACCACAACAACTACAACGGCAACGACAAACCATGTAACTGCAGTTTCCCGCGTAATTGCCCTCTTGACAACAAATGCCTTACGACCAGCCTAATATACCACGCCCAAGTAACCTCTGCGTCATCTTCTAACCAAATTACAACCAAGAACTATATAGGACTAACCGAAGGAACTTTTAAGCAAAGATACACCCAACACAAGTCTACATTTACCGACAGAAAACTATCTAACAGCACAGAATTATCAAAGTACATATGGCAACTCAAAGACAACAATATAAGCTTTATCACTAAATGGTCAATCATCGCAAGAGCTCGCCCCTATAACAACATCAGTAAACGATGTGATTTATGTTTATCAGAGAAACTTTACATTATTAAACACAGCAATAACAACCTATTGAACAAACGATCCGAAATGATTTCCAAGTGCCGACATGAAAACAAGTTTTACCTAAAGAACAATTGACATTCATCGCCACAATAGCTATTGTCCTTCTATTGTTCCACTCATTGTAAACAAATATAAATACTTGCTTATAGGTTTTTCTTCATTAAATCTGCCTGATAAGTGCGTAAGCACGAAACTCAGAGTTGCAGCGAATATGTGTCATCTCCTGAATTTCTTACTAAGTATATATATAATATTTTATATATATATATATGCAAGTCACATGTACAGCAGTAATTATTATTGATAACAAATTTTCAAACTGTAGCATCCCCTGAAACTGCTATCTCATGTTTCAATGTCAAAAAAACAATTTTTCATTTTCTCAAATGTTATCAGGTCAGTTGAAACCAACAAATTAATATGTTAACTAGAAATTAATACTTATCAGTGTACTATTCTCTTTCAGATGTGCTGCAAGAATTGTGAAATAGAATTCCAAGAACTCAGATTTTCCCTGAGCTTACTTGAAGAAGAAGTAGGCCTTCTAAAGAGAAAATTTAAAAAAATGAAAAGAAATTCTGGAACAGCTAATGAGGGAGAGGAATGTAGATCATCAGAGCTTGGGAGGTAATGCAGGGAACTAGTTAAAAACTCTACCTCCCTTTTCAACTCTGTAAATCTTCTCATGCAATACAGAAGGTTAAGTACCGATCGGACGAAAAAAAAACGTATTGCACAATTTGATCGTAGTAGCACTTTAACGACTTCTTGGCCCAGACAAGGCAAAACCTAGACCCCGACGAGGAGGTTATCTTCATATATGACGGTGCGCCACCACATCGAAATCCCGCCATCCCCACGGCCAATACCGAGCTGGAGAAGCTCCCGGCCTACAGCCCATTCCTGAACATAGTGGAGCAGGCAATCAGCTCCCTGAAGGCAGCGATAAAAGCAGACGTATCGAGACCCGAAATACAGGCTCGAATGGATGACAGAGCGGAGGCTAGATGCCTAAGTATCCCGTTAAAAGATATGCGAACCCG
The DNA here is from genome assembly GCA_949710005.1 of Ricordea florida. Classification (NCBI taxonomy): domain Eukaryota; kingdom Metazoa; phylum Cnidaria; class Anthozoa; order Corallimorpharia; family Ricordeidae; genus Ricordea; species Ricordea florida. Next base: position 11,808,431 of record OX453285.1, on the reverse strand, counting down.
ATTGCTACTCGATGCTCTTCAGCACTGTATAGGTGTTATAACTGCTGCTAAGGCCTACCAGTGGTTTCGGTTCATCCAAACCTATTGCCACGCTGTCTTAATGGCGAGGAAATTGAAGGCTAATAACGTACTTTGCATTTATCTTCAAAGTTCTCTTCATTTGTTTTCTCATAATTCATGCTGATTATGTAACGTTTTTATTTGAAAATAGATTTTTGCGAAAGGAATGTAAAAAAAAACACTATTTGTATAAGCGCGCTAATAGTTGTCAATAAAATTGTATTGGTTGTTCATTGATGCTATTGACTGTTTAGCCATGGTTAAAAGTTTTATTGAATATATTGTTCACTAAAATGAATGCCCGATAACGCAAAAGCATATTCTTTTGATGTTATTGAATTTACAATGCGCGCAAATGAAAGTTGCTTTGTCGCGTTTGAATTTCGTATGATGTAAATGAAAGTCTTGTAACTTAATTGAATGTTTACAATTATGCAGATATCTTTGTGGAGTGTGCATTTCGCGCAATTGAATGCCCTTTGGCGCAAATGAACGTATTTTCGCATTATTGTCTGACTTTTAGTGCAAATGATTGGGTATTTTCTCTAAATGAACAGCAAAAGGTGTAATATATATATATATATATATATATGTATATGCAAGTCACATGTAAAGCAGTAATTATTATTGATAACAAATTTTCAAACTGTAGCATCCCCTGAAACTGCTATCTCATGTTTCAATGTCATAAAAACAATTTTTCATTTTCTCAAATGTTATCAGGTCAGTTGAAACCAACAAATTAATATGTTAACTAGAAATTAATACTTATCAGTGTACTATTCTCTTTCAGATGTTCTGCAAGAATTGTGAAATAGAATTCCAAGAACTCAGATTTTCCCTGAGCTTACTTGAAGAAGAAGTAGGCCTTCTAAAGAGAAAATTTAAAAAAATGAAAAGAAATTCTGGAACAGCTAATGAGGGAGAGGAATGTAGATCATCAGAGCTTGGGAGAGAATGCAGGGAACTAGTTAAAAACTCTACCTCCCTTTTCAACTCTGTAAATCTTCTCATGCAAAAATTATTTACAAAAGAAGAAATAATATCTAATTCTGTTTCTGGGAAGTCTGCAAATTCTAAACTTGCTGCCAAGCCAAAGTTTGATAGTGTTCGTTTAGAACTTCTCAGAAATCTTTGTCAGGAAATGCACGGCAATGAACATGCAACAGTTCCTGTTGTCACTACCAAAATACAAGCCGTCCAAAAAGCTGTTAGGAGGTAGTGCACTTCAGCAACTGATTGAAACACATTCAATTTTACTGATCAAGCGATTAACAAGGGAAACCCATTAGCGTATAACTTCACAAGAAGTAACCAGTGATTAGGTGTCCTATTTTTGCAGCGCGAGAGTTGGTGGTCGGATACACAGAAAATGTTAGTATGCCTGATACAATTACTGTACAAGTTGTCTTCTGCTAGCCCAGAATGTGGACTGTTGTCTGATTGGTTTGAAAACAAAAGAGCTACGTTCCTATTGGTTTGCACATGATTCCATGTTTTCACACTTACAGAAGTAAAAGCTATATATTTCCTTGGAGAAAGTACAGAATTGTTGGAAACTTGAGGTTTCATTGGCAGAAAGTTTAGGCAATATTTCACCTAATTGCTTTTTGTATGGTTTGTTTTCATCAACCTTTTGCCGTCCTCATGCTAATCACGCCACCATTCTTGAATGGTGGCAGAGTGTTTCCGTAAGGGCCATTTTTTTAAATCGGGATCAGAATGACGGGGAAAGAATCAAGAATCAAATACAGCACCAAGTGCGAATGCTACAAATGCTGCAATGGGAAGCCTGAAGAGGTAAAAGAAGAAACGCCTACGAAGAAAAGGAGGCACAGAGAGAATCCCTTGCCATATAAGCGGCGTAAGGGGGTGCAGTTCTTAAATGAAGAAGGTCTTGGTGTCAATCGTGGCTGTTGGACACAGTTCAAAACGTACGTCCTCGTCAAAATTGTGTCTTTACTGTCCAATACTTCGATCAAGGGATCACCACAAAGCTTGGCATCCTTTTATAATTATGTTGCTGAATATGCTGATGCCAAAGAGTTTAAGGTTCATATGGCGAGGAAAACAGCAGCACAGATAAACAGAAACCTTTCCATATCCAGCAAATTCAAGGTATGAGTGAACTCCTATACAATGAATAATGACTAATGCCATGTCCATACTAATGCGTTTTCGAAAACCTTCGTTTTCTGTTTCTTGAAAACGGATAAAACGTTTTTGTCAACACTAGCCTATTTGCAGCATTTTCGACCGTCAACACCAGACCACCGAATGGCAAATTTCCAGCCATATTAATTTTTTAAATTTTTACCCGAAATTGACTTAATCGTTTTCGATCGCATTAGCGTGGACGGAAGGCGAAAACGGAGAAAAAAACATGCGTTTTTAAACGAAAACGCATTAGTGTGGACGGGGTATGGGCGACCGTTACCATACACTAAAAAATACGGGGAATATTCAAATGGCTTAACTAGAAAAGAGATAGTTTACCCATCATAACTGGATAGCATAACGTAAAACAAAATAGTTTGAATTAATGTAAGCTTGAACAGGTATCAATGTCCACGCAGCATAGCTTATATCAGTTAAAAGTAGCCATGGAGAATGAGGATTGGCTATACCTTCCATGTTTAAAAGGGCAAGGAAACTATTAATAGTTTAGCATAATATCTAATGCAGCTCAGCTTATTGGCAAATGGATCACTGAAACATAAAATGGTTAAGCTAAACGTTACACCGCGAAGCTAAAGATCGATAACGATAAGAAGGCGAAAAATGAGTCAATTTCACAATGCAAAAAATGAGTCAATCTCAACAGTTTGTCACATAAAATCGAGGCATGGAAGATTGCAAACGTTACGTTTTGGGGAAGTTGTTTTATAGGTGTTGCTTTTGAGACGATTTGCTGTGATTGTGACAATTTTTCACGATCTATTTAAATTCATATTGCCGTAAAGATAAGGTGAGTTGCGTTATATTTTATATTGTTCAGTTTTTGGACGGTTAATTTTTCTGGTAAACCACTTTCACTTTTTGAAGGAGCTGTTTGACATGTTTCGATTTACGGAACTGATCTACTACAACTCAATGCAAACTTCCCAAAAAACGTCCACATTAATGTACATTTTGTAATCTAAAATTATACACTCTCGTTCCAGTACCTTCCCTTAAGTGCATCTAGGCCCGCACTTTCTAACCTGTGGTTACCACTAGGTTTTACAGTATCTTGTATTCAAGGTAACAAGCGAACCGAAGGTGAAAGAACATTTTACAACTGATCATCGCGACTTCCGGCCTTACGTAGAGTCAGCTTCCGGCCTTACGCTTGCCGCTCTTTTCTATCGCCTTTCTATTGTTGTTTAGTGACAAAGAACATGATTAGAAAAGTCTCATTTGCCTTTTCATTTATTCTCATAACTAACCATCAATCAGCTGCCATGATCAACCAAGGACAATGCGAAAAACAGTGCCATAAATCGGAACCGCAGTAAACTGCTGGGTTATTACAGCAGAGGTCTTTGTAGAGGTTTTCAACAGTATTCTTAAATGGCTAACCCAGAAAGTTTTGTAATGCTTGACGATGATCTGAATGATTCCCTGACGGTGGAAGAAATTCAGTCAACGAAAGTAGAGACAGCTTCCAGCTCAGGTAAAGACTCAAGAAAGCTTGTAGAGAATGAAGATGGAGAAATTGGCTACTGGGGCAAGAACGGTATTTTCATTCCAATGACTAACTTTTCTGTGGAGTGCGTGGGCTATGTCGTGGACAGCATTAGCAGCACGAGCGCGAATGGCTTCCTTTTTCGGGTGGTACCTATAGGCTATGTTACTTCTGTGGATGACCATAACGATGCAAGGTATTTTTTCACGGATTATGACGTGCGGTGACAACTCTAAAGGAGCTATGTCAGCATTCGTCCATTTTAAAAAACTTAGCCTCTTTTTTCAATCAAGGATTTTTTGCAATCCGTTTTAATCTTTATCATCCTTAACCATCCCGTTCCTTTTTGGTTTACTATTACCTATTTGGTATTATTCAACCAAAGCAAACGACTATTAGGTTTTATTCTATTTTCAAGCAACTCTGTATTAATTCTGACTTAAAATAACGTGATGGTAGCTCCTTAAAAACACGTCTATGCGTAGCCTAATGAGGAGGTCACTTTGTTCCATGTTCAGATCGTTCCAAGTCAGATCGTTCCAAAGTAAAAGTCGGATCGTTCCATTACATAGTCAGATCGTTCCAGTCATAAATCGTAAAAAAAACCTTCTCCCTCCATAATAATGTTAAGACAAACGTCCTGTGTTGGTAGATAAAACGAGTTTATCTTGTTTATATCTACAAATCGGTGCTTATGAACAAAGCAAGCTGTTGGTTTTCATATTCATTAGCTTGTATCACCTCGCATATTTCTACCGATGCCTTTGTGTTTGCGTTTATCAATTGTCGCTTATTTTCCTAAGTTTCGCTTTTTCTACTCTTCTGTTGGTCTACTTGCTGTAGACATGCCCGCCTCAAAGCCAGCAAACACACTCGCCCGCTAAGTTTGTTGTTGCGTTGTTGTTTTATTTTATTTGCTAGTGTCGAATTCGTTTTCAGTAAACGTATCTCTTGTCCTTGATTCCTCTGTAAATTTTGTAGTGCCGTCGAATAATATGAAGCGGAACTACTTGCAGCGAAACGACTTTGTTGCTAAACTACCGTAAAACTCTCTCTGACTATACTAAAGGAGTGTGCGATCAGTACATGAAAAAATCAAGTGCTCATCGTGTTTTTCCAGTGGAGGTAAGTACGTAAATCAATATGACTGTATTAAAAAATGTTAAAAGCTTTCGTTTAACATTTGTTAATTAAATGATGACTACCGGTTAGTAATTTTGCTGCATACTACAGAAACCGGAGATAAACGCTGGCACTGATGAGCCTTCTGGCTCGCCAAATTACGACTGGGGCAGAATTTACCTTACTGGTTAGTAATTTTAAGAAACAACATATGTGACCCTCCACAGGAAAAAGGTGAATGCACGGGCACGCCAAAATGACATGCAAAACAATAGGCAGTGTGCAAAATGGCACGCTGGCTTTCGAGCAGTGTGTCAGAAGGCAAAATCCTACGTCTGCATAAGCGTAAGCTTACGAGTCCCAGGTTTGCGAAAGGAAACTCTCACTTTCGGCAGCGTTCTCAATGTATTTAAGGTAAATACAATGATTTCAGATGACATGCGAAGAATTAAAATAATTGTGTAAGCATGAAGCCATAACTTAAATTCATTAGAGACTGAAGCCAAATTTCTTGTCATAAACAAACGTTGTCGCCTTGTTCAAATCAATATTATCGATCCGCCATGAAAAGATAAAGGTACCCTGGATCGCTGCCGCTTTTTCTCTTGTCTTCCTGAGTTGCTGACCTCATCGCAGTTTATGGCACCTTGAATCATTCCTAAAATTACCAGATCGAGTTCAGTTGAGGTGAGTTCAGCACAGTTGTTTCTACAGTCGACGATGTCTTGTAGTTGAATAGTAGAGCTGCATGGATTTCCGTTATTGCCAAGACTACATCCACAAGTTTTTCTAATAAAGTCCTCCACTTTTGATCGTTCAGATGTATCAAATTCTGAGAACTCGAAGTCGATGTTGGAGTCAGTCTCATCGAATTCGTACTCATCGCTGCTGTAATCAGAACAGTCCTTGTCTTCATCACCTTGTCCTTCAGCTGGTCTGGGGTTGAAATACTCTTCTACGGATTTTAAGTCGTCTTCGCGTGAAAGAAAGTACGAGAATTCTTGACATTGTGTGTATTCCATGATTACTTCGTAGGTTCATTTTCTGAAAGACTAAACAACGGGTTTTGTTTCTGTAACTATAGCAACGAAACTCCGACTATGCATGCCATGAGTCCAGGTCCGAGTTCTACCACCTAACTGCGAGAGGTCTGGGCATGGGTTACAAATCACTTTGTGAAGTTTACTTGCAAATCAATAGGTTTGAATGTACATAATTCTTGTAGTCAAGCTTTATTTTTTAAGTGCAATTAAGTATCAAGGTCTCGTAGATTCGAGGAAGGTTTTTCTATTTTATTTTCGCTTTATGCATAAGCCTCTTACGATCTGGAATTACAGTTATGCACGTTCGTCGGGTAAGTACGTAAGTTATGCAAACTTGTATGTCTTCGTATGATTAAAAAAAATCTTAAAGCACATTTTTGTCTACTGTTTCTTTCTTTAGTTGGCTTGTCCCGTTTTAGTGCCAGAAGAAGTTTAATGGCCGAAGGCTATTTTGGAAAGCGTGTCTTTATCGCACGCGTGCGATATTGCACGCGTGTCATATCGCACGTTAAGCGTGTCAAATAGTAAACTGCTCTTGATAAAAGCTTCAGCGTGCCAAACAATATCAACCATGACATTCTTTGTTTTGCTTAATAAATATGCACATATCCGTGGGATCCGAGACACGCTTAGCATGCCGTGCCATCGCACGCGTGCCCGTGCATTCACCTTTTTCCCTGTTTTCCCGTAGAGGGTCACATATAGATTGTGCACCTGACATACCCTTCAATCTGACCAAGCTAAAACCCTTTAAGTCCCCAGGAGTGATCAAGATTAAATTTCTCTGTACAGTATTGGCATAGTCATAAGAAAGGTTGTGAGAATTAAGGAAGGTGTCACCAAAGACACTGATTTGAACTTTGTTAACAAATTTCCCCAACTAGATCTAAAGAACACAAAGAGAGAATTTGTGCATTTACTGTAGTGCTTGAAGGGTCAATTGCTTTTAAATGAATAAACCGTCTCATTGCAAATTACATTATGATGTAATTGATTAATAGAAGATCTTCATCTCAAGTTGTATTAATTACACAAAAAATATAATTATGGATATTTATTTGTGTATGTAATACACAACTTGTTGCTAGGATTTCAAGCAATTCATGTCGGGTAGACAACAGTAGGTCAGACCTAGCTAATAGTCTAAATGAGGCCATGAAAAAGTCATCACCTAACAATCAAACAAGAATTGGGAACTATTCTTTGGTAGCATGAAATTGTGATTTTACCGAAATATCTTAAAAGTTTTCCAATATGTTGTTTAATTTAATGCACTGTGCATGATCACCATCCAGCTTAAACGTTTGGAACTCAGAACACCAAACCGAAAATTTACTTGATTTAAAGCCCAGCAGCACTTAATTTCATTTTTCAATTTGTTGATACAGCCAGTGCTAATTAGCTTGTTCAGGAAAATAATAGTGCCACTTGAAGTCACATAGTGATCAAAAATGGTAGAGTTGTGGGATGTGGCTTGAAATGACAACGTCAAAATGTAATAAAGGTAAGTTGAAGCCACACAGTGTTTTGGTTTACTAGTTTTGTTGTTGTTCAAGAACTGTAACAAGTGCACAAATTTGAAGCTTGAACATGATGTAACAACCTAAACATATATAAAATTAGTTACCAACTATGAAAAACAAAATCAAATGAATAAATTATTATATAAGAATAAGAGCCCATTACTCCTTTAAAATCTTGTTAAAGGGTAAACTTTAGACATGTCAGAATTTTCGTTTGTATGTTGGACTCTAAAACATGTTGTGGAATTAAATTCTTGTAGGAATGCGGAGATGTTAGTGCCCATCACTATGATGAAAAAGGAGGTGCTGGAACATCTGGGACATTTGATGTAAGAATAGAATGTGATGCATGATAGCTAATAAACGGAACCTGTTTACCCAAAGAACTCTTAAGGTTACGGAACAGGTTCGCAGGTCAAATTTTTACAAAATTGAGATTTTTGGCATACATAAACTATGTGGTCCAGGCTTTCTTTAGCAGAAAAAATAAATTCGAAATCTCTTTTCGCTCCAGAGATATCGCAAATTTCCTTTTTTGCGTGACTCATTACGTCACAGTCTAAAGGTGTTGAGCTGTCAACACCGCTGGACCTCCTGGGAATTTAGCGTGGGAGAGTGGCTTCCAACAGAGCATGACAACAAATGTCAACATTGCGTTGCTTCCGTCGCTTGTCCGCTGCTGGCTTGTTCTTGTGTAGTTTTTGATGGAAAGAGGAAAGAAAAGAAAGCGAAACAAAAGCCCTTGGGTTCAAAAGGCCGATGGGCGGTCTCGAAAAAAAAAAAAGCAAAGGGAAATTTTTGTGAAAAGAAGAAAGGTTCGCTGGCGGAGAGTGACAAAGGTTCATGGTATTCGCCGCCATTGAACAATCGCGAGGAAGAAAATACCGCTGCTATTTCGACTCCTTCAACAAGCAGAAGAAAAATAATGAGCTCTGATGTTCGCGAAGAAAGTAAGCCGAAGGTGGTTGACAAAGGATTGGATTCCAAAGATGCAGATTCCACAAGTACTTCATCTTCATCGGACGAGTCTGATGATGCACGATCTGACAGCGAACAACGCTGCGTAATATTTGACACGCGAAATTTGCAAGCAGGCCTCGACGAGTCAACCAGCTGCCGAAAATGCGGGTCGGATATAAAACTTAAACAGAAGTCAAGAGCTGGAATAGCTGGCGAGTGGATTCTACAATGCCAAAACGAAGAGTGTCCGCTGTTTGATTCGAAGCTTTTGTCGATCTCTTGTTTTTCGACCTCTTGTTCGTATTGGCTCGGCCAGTCTTAGTTTTTCCCATTGCGTGGAAGAGCGAGAAAACTAGAAAATATGCCTTGCATGCGTGTCCGCGTTTGAATTGTCCGCGAAGGAAACCTTGATCTTGAAATAACTGATCCACCACCATTTTCCCGCGACTTTCGGCACACACCAGGAGATGGGACCTGATTGGTGTATGAAGGTGACAATCCGGAAAACCACTCCCAGGGGGCGTGTTATGTTGACTAAACCTTCTACGCCGTATTTCTCGGCTAATTTTTTTTTTGAATTTGCCATCTTTGAGCTGATACTTCGCATGCAGGAATTTATCGTAGAATCATGAAATTTCGCCCAACGGTGCACGAAACCCTCATCTTCAAAAGTGTGTCGGGCTTTTGCCGATTTCTGTTTCGTTTAGAAGATATAAGTCCTAATGCTGTCTCCATCCAAGAAGAGCTCGACAACCAACTTTAAATTATAATAACTTTGTTTTGAAAGCTGATCTAAAAAATCCCCGACACACTTTTGAAGACAAACATCTGCTGAGTATCATGCAGTCATTGTTTTCTTGATAAGGTCAAAATCCGACGCGAGTTTGCCGCATTTATAAGCATCGGTCGATTTGCACTTGACTGATCGCAGCTCGTTTAGTATTGAATTTCGCAAGTTAAAAACATTTTATCACCGTTCTAGGTTCTATAAGCTTTAAAATGATGTATAGGTTTAGGCAGTTTCCTAAAATTACGCGCCCGTGAGGATGGTTTTGCGCAACGCACCCGCGAACCTGTTCCGTAACCTTAATTTTGGAAAATGTTTAATTAAGGTTGTGTTATATGCAGTTGTTGTTTACTGTAAATACTTCATGTTTGAGAGAATGGTTTGTGGATTCTGGCCCTCATCAATATTTTATCTGTAAGGCATACAAAATTTAGAGTAGGTGTGTCTTGTGGAAATTTTACTGGGGTGAACATTTAAAATTAATGTCTGTCATGAGGATGTTACAATTATCACTTGCACTGAATACTAGACAAATCCCTGTTGCAGTATAAAATGTAGTGACCATTTTTTAATCTTTTTGGTAACATCTAGAAATTCTGCAAAGAAGTAATGGGAAAGCTAAACAGAATATTGGAAATTTTGGAGTCAAGTGATGACCAGATCAGTTATAGCAAGAGATGAAGGATAGAGCCCTCACCAGAAGAGGAGAGTCTCCCCTTGTCTCCCCCTGAAAAGAAAAACGTATTTCTAGGGCTGTGCTGTAGCTGGAACTGTTGTTTGCAGGCAACTGACTTGAAAAACATAGTACTTTTTGCACATCCTTTAAGTGTGTAGGCACCTCAAAATCCAACTTCCATTGGAGCCGTTTCTCTTGATTTCACTGAATGTGTCTAGTGTAAATTATGGCTTATTCTTAAACTCCATGGCATGACATAAGGGATTGATTGCTTGCTTGTTATGCAGACATTAACCCTTTCAATCCAAAGATCCATGGAATAATTCTCAATTATTGAATGCCATACAGTTTGTCATATTTTGGTTAGGAGAATTTGGTGTAAAATCGATATAGTATTCTTGAGTTGCTCATTTTCTCAATTCCCATCATCTGTTTGCCTGACAGGGTATTGATACTGTAATGGAAAGCTGTATATTGATCACCTCTGAGAGCGAATTGGTTAAGTAATATTTTGTTGTTAAAGGTGTTGTAAACTTCATACCTACATATACATGTTTCTTAAGACAATTAACTGGAGAAGACTACAAAATCTAATATCTTCACATTTCAAATTCAGCTTTGAAGATGAATTTTTTCTTTGAATTACCGAAGGCTAAGATGTCAGGCAGCGATGGGGGCTACCAATCCAAGGTATTGCCTGAAAGTCCAAACACGTCTTCCCAACTGGTAGGTGATGAACTGTGTGCTGATGCTCTTCCACAACATTTCTCTTCAGTTGTAATTTGACATGATGAAATTGAGTGATTATGTTACTGGTGATGCTTAATTGGTTCTAAGATAGTTGTCGTGCATGTCAGATACATTCTTAGTCATTATTTTCCAACCAAAATACTGAACTAGCTGGTGTAAAATAATATCTTGCATCAAGCAAAGATTGAGCAGCCTAGATTAGTGTGGTAGAACTATCCAAATTGCCTTTATGCATAAGCTTGATAACTGAATTACAGAATAATTTCAATTTGAATGACTAGTTCTTCCCAATAAGACAGTCCCTGTAAGGACAAACTTGGGTGCACTTGTGTCAACATACAGCTGCACCTGTATCTATGTGTTTGTATTTGGATTACAGAGCTCTATTCCAAATTAAATTGTTTGTTTGGTATTTGGATGTCTTGACTCTTAATTCTGCTGATTTCTGGATTCCAGATGTACAAGGATGTGAACTTGCTTTCCCTGTCATCAGGGGGAGATGTAAAGAAGTTTGCCCTAAAAGTTTTCAGGGCATTGTTTACTGACCGAGAGATGGCCAACGGAATGATTGGGCCCATGGAGAGGGCAAAGACAAAAGGAAACGGATTTCTCTTCTCAATGCCATCAGTTGGACCCAGCATGAATACGCTGCTAAACTGGCCCCTTACTCACAAAGCCCTCCTCCAGTATCAGCTACGATTCAGCCTAGGCAACTGTTTATTGTCAAACTTTAAAAGGTCTTTGTCTCAACTGTACATTAACAATACTCGAGAGAGTCTTCTTTCTCCAAGAGGGGTTTGTGAATATGGGGCCACCTGTCAGGATACCAAACAGTGCCACAACAGTTGGGTTTAGTAGTAAAGGAAAAGTAAGGCTCATAATTATAGTGTACCTTACATGTATGACATAAAAAGTTTTACAGCAAAGTGATAGACTTTGTGACTACAATTACATCATTGGTTATCACAGTGATGGATATATTTCATTTTTCCTCGCGAAGCGAGGTTACTAATCATGTCGCTTTCGGTCGAGCCGAGAGTTTTTATATATGTATATATATATCTATATTTTAAAGGTGTCCGTTCGCAGGCCTGGTTACCTGCAACAGTAGCACACTTGAATCTCCGCCATTGCGAACCGTGTGAATACTTTTTTCAAAATAATGTAAATTTTGTGGAAACCGATTTCACTTGTCCTGGAAGTACATCCAAGCAAGATCTCCGAGATATAAAAGAAAGAGCAGCGAGAGGTCGCAGTCGAGTAAATTCGAACACCGCAAAAATAAGCGCATGGAAAGTGCGAGTCGAATCAGGAATACAAACAAGTCAGATTGGAAACTGAATGCGTTATCGATAAAGACAAAGATTTATGTTAGCTTACAGTACATGAGCGAACGATTGCATAATGACTTGGCGAACAAAATTTAGCTAAACGACTTAGAACGGAAAACGAGGAGGAACGACTTCAACGATCGGAGTGGTCTCGGAAAAATAGTTCGACCAGACTACAAAAGGAATCGGAAGATGACAATCTAAACAGGTTGAGAGTAATTTGGAAAATTATCCCAATGCAACAGAATACACTGTCAGACATAATCAGAAGGCGAACAACCATGAAAACAGAAACTGTGCAAACAGCATACAGACAGAATTAGGAGACAAACGACAAAATAGATTACCATATTGTACTGAAAAAAGTGCCTGGAAAAGGGAGACAGAAACCATACACAAATACATGAAAGATTCCAGTAACCTTGTACTTATACTGCAATGAGAATGCAAGTAGGTATTCTTTGTTATAAAACGATAGCCTTTCCATTTTTAAGAAATTCCAGATAGAGCGGTTGCAGATAGCAATCATTTATGATGTGATCTGATGTCATTGCAACAGTGAGAATATTGTCAATATTGTGTGATGTAGCAGTAATGTTCAGCATTCTTAGTAGAAGAGATACCAAACACTGAGCACTGGTTTTGCAACATTATCAGTGATCAATGCAATTATTTGGCAATAAAGCATATGTAAAAAAAAGCATGTGAGTAGTATTTATATTTGCTATATACATTTGCTGTATATGTATTATGTAATTAAACAGACAAGTTCCGTATCCTTTTCAAAATAGCTTTTTGCATTTGAGTTCCATGACTGTACCCCCTGGGAATTACTCTCTTAGCCCCCTTCCCTTACCCAAATGAACAGTTAATTTAAACCCTACTTTGGAGGATTGGATATAACAAATTAACCGTTTTCCTTACTGCTGTTTACTTCATTTTTATGATGTCAAACAACCACAATACACAGTTGACCTTTTTCATTGGAAAAACTCTTTAAAGGAGAAACTAATGTTTTTAATGCGAAAAATTTTATGATCTTTCTTTCTGATACATACATTGATGTGGTACCTATATGTAGGGGAAGGGGACACTTTTTTTCTGTACTACTCAGAACATCGTTGATACCAAAGAAGGTTAACCAAAAACCATACATTCATTGCAAGTGTGCTGTATGTAATTACAAGTATTTAAAGTTTCCTAAATGCCCTATGCTTTCAAAAATGATTCTAAGACCCATAGGAGATGTGGTATTTTATAGAGCTATTTAGTTATTACCAAGTCAGATACAAACCCTATTGAGGAAAAAGTGTATTGCATGAAATGGTGGCGGTACAATACCTGTCCCAGATAATGACATGCACCCCCACCCCCATAAAAATATTGTATGTTAATAATAATAATAATAATAATAGGGCATGGGGTAGGACAAGCTTACGCTTTAGCCTACTTCGGGAAATTGGACACTCCCGCCCACCAGAGTCTGGGGTGGCACATTTAGCAAGTGCTAGCAACCCCGCAGCTACCCTGCTCTGGGATACGAGCACTACAAACATGAAAAGTCGTACTAGGAATAATTCATGCCGCATCGGTCGTCGCCCGGATCAACAAGGACCGCGTCCCCCAGCCGGGAACCAGGCTGGGATCAAAAAGTCAGCTACTAGAACAAACTCCGCTCATGAAGTACTAGAGGACATCCGCAACGAGGACAACCCTCACAGAGGCCCTCTACCTACATCCACCGTAAATCCCTTGAAAGGAACTAGACAGAAATGGAGTAGAGAGGAGTATAAACAAGTGATGGAAGCATTTTACAAAGCTACGAATAACCCTTCTGAGACTACTACCACCAAGGCTGCATATAACATCTGGCGGGTACAAAATCCCTCAGCAAGACCAAACCTTGATGCAAACAAACTCGCTAATGTCCGGAGGGACATTATCAAAAATAAAAAACTCACTGAAATGGAACTTGAAACCATACGAGCAAAAGTAAGACAAGCCACCTCCACCCCAGAGGAATTGAACAGATCAAGACCTGGGATTGAAGACACTGACAAACAAGAGATGGCTGAAGAAAATGTGGAAGAAAACACTTCCGCATTACCTGAAAGTGCTGGAAGAACACAAAAAAACCCAGAAACAAAACCAGATGAGAGTATGATAGCAATGAAGAATGATATACTGAGAAAGTGGGAAACAGTCAAACACCAGGAAATGACTGAGAGGCCACTCCTGCCAAAGATAAAGAAAGATCGCCATGCCCGTGATGCAATTGACAAGGCCAACAAAGCCATTAAAGAAATCAAAGAAGGCATCGAGGGACCACTCACTATAACTGGCATAAACCAAATCGTATACGCGACTGCCTCAATAATAACAGAGAAACTAGGCCTAAAACCAAGACAACGCAGCCGCATAGGCAAAAAACAAAAAGAGCCTGCTTGGAAAGTAAAAATTAAGAAAGAGATCCAAAAAAAACGAAGTGACCTTTCAATCCTGACAGAAATACAGAATGGTTCAAACATCAGGGAGAGAAAAAGGAAAGAGATCGAGAAACGCTATGGCATCAAAAAACCTGGGGATGTGCCGACTATTAAAGAAACATTGAAACAACAAATACAAGCTAAAGCGCAAAGGATAAAGAGATTTGAAAAAAGAAGCAAACATTTCCAGCAAAATAAGATCTTCAAAGAGGATGCCAAAAAGTTCTACCATGAACTGGGAAAGAAAGCGATTGATGTGGTTGAGCCACCACAGCCTGAAGAAGTTGTAGATTTTTGGAGTAACATCTGGGAGAAAGAAAAATCACACAACAAAGACGCTGCATGGATAAAAGGGCAAGAAGACCTGCACAAAGACCTTAAGGCCCAACCATGGAGTGCAATAAATGTCGAAGAGACTACCTATGCTATCAACAAAAGCAGTAACTGGAAATCACCTGGAAAGGATACAGTTTCCAATTTCTGGCTTAAAAATCTTGTCAGCTTACATGAAGACCTAGCAAAAGCTTCCACAAAGGTTATTGAACACCCCGAAGAAACACCAGAATGGCTTACTGAAGGCATTACACATCTACTACCAAAAACAGAAGAAACGAAAAACCCAAAGAACTATGGACCGATTACTTGTCTTCCCACGATGTATAAGATTCTGACATCCATCATAGCAGAACGAACATACATTTTCTTGAATGAACACCAGCTCCTACCATCAGAGCAGAAGGGCTGCAAGAGAGGAAGCTATGGATGCAAAGACCAACTCCTGATAAACAAGATGATTTTGGAAGACTATAAGACCAAGAAAAAGAACCTATCCACAGCCTGGATAGACTATAAGAAAGCCTTTGATAGTGTGCCTCACACATGGATAATAAAGTGCATGGAAATCTATAAGATCTGCCCTGTGATTGTCAACTTTATCGCAGAAAGCATGAAATGTTGGAAGACAACTTTACACCTCAACCACGCTGAAGGGTCAATGACATCAAGGCCTATCAATACCAAAAGTGGAATCTTCCAAGGAGACTCTCTCTCTCCACTCCTATTCTGTCTTGCCCTCGCTTCACTGAGCTCATTACTAAAGGCAGCCACTTATGGTTATGAAGCCCAAGGTAAAACAATCAGTCACCTTTTCTACATGGACGACCTAAAAACCTATGCAAAAAGTGACAGCCAGCAAACCGGACTACTCAATATTGTAAAGACATTCAGCAATGACATCAAAATGGAATTCGGGCTGGACAAATGTGTGACCCTCCACGGGAAAACGTACACTAGCGCTTATCCGTTAAACGGGTAAAAACTAACGGATGGCTAACGGATAGATAACGGATAGCTAACGGTCAATAAAGCTTACTAACGGTTTACAGCTAACGGCTAACGAATAGCCGCTAACGGCTAAGCTAACGGATAGCCGCTAACGGCTAACGGCTTACAACTAACGGCTAACAGGTAGTCGCTAACGGCTAACGGATTACAACTAACGGCTAACGGATAGCCGCTAACGGCTAACAGCTTACAACTAACGGCTAACGGCTTACAACTAACGGCTAACGGCTTACGACTAACGACGAACGGTTCAATGGATAACTGAGAGCAGGAACGCTTATGAGACCCAGTGACTCAGTTTCGATAGCGTCCGTGAAGATGTTTTTGATAATACAGAAGTTGCGTTGGGCAATCAAATGGTAAATCTAAGGATATGACAGCAGGCTGTGATGAAGGCCTGTTACGGTTTACACTATCACATCATTAATATAAAAGTCCAAGCAATAGCTCTGGACTCGAAATTACGAGATACATGTACGGTCGCCTATGTAACTAAAACTTCTTTCTTGGCGACTAAAAATTCGGGTCTAGTCGCCACTTTGGCGACTATTTTCGTGTGGTAAATAAAAGACCAAAAGTGAGAAACAACTTCTTAAGTCTTTGTTTTACTTTGCTACAAAATGAATTCATCAAAATAATGTTTACCTTCAAATGTTAGCTTTTAATCACCTTCAAATCATTACCGATCACGAACACAAGAAAACATTACTGCAGCGGTTTCTTCACGGCGATCGCGAGCGCAATATTAATTTTGTTCTAAAGGCCGCTGAATGTAAAAGCATTCTGTGTGTCGGGACTGCCGTTCCTTTCGAAGCACATGCTTTCTTTCATCCGAAATGGATTATTTATCTGTAGGGAAAGAAACATTGAACGATTTTCGTAATTTGCTGCTGTCCAATAAATACAAGGAAAGGTGATTGTCGGCACGCGTGTAAACAAACATTCGCAGCACAAAATTTTACAATACCGGAATATTCGACGCATCAGTGAAATATTCTTAGCTAGCACTGCCTTGAGTTAAAGAGTATATTCCCGTTTCAAGCGATTTCTTAGACTAAGTAGGTCCTGAGATATCGATTTTTTTGAGGACAGATTTTTACAAGCGCCATTATTCTCAATGAAATAGCGAAAACAATGGCTTGAAAACTTGCTAATTGCACGCAAAAGGATACCATGTCAACGAAGACAATGGTTAAAGTTTTTACTAGATTCAAAACGTTATAAAAAGGTAACTAACAACAATTTACAATCTCCGATCATTTACGATAAGTGTAACCACGTGCAGTTTTGAGTCAATATGCCCGGTGTAAAACGAGCACGTCAGAGTTTCAAGATGATTTTGAAAGTCGCTTTTCGCTAGTTTATTTTAAAATTACAGTTGTTTTGGGGTGCAGGTTATCTGCCAGTGCAGGTAATCTGTTGAAATTTTTTTCTCGCTATTGGAATTCTTCCACGTAATTGTTGTTATTTTCTGTAGTTATTCAGCTATGTCTCGGTCTATGTCTATGCTGGTGTAAAACAGCGATTGTATTGTGACGAATATTCGTTTATATCGTTCGATAGATTTCTACTGATTTCTACCGTCTCAATTGCTTGACGAATAATATTAATGCCTCTGACTGAACGTTATTGTAATCTGTAAACAGTTCTGCTAAAGGCTCTCACGGCCTGCTGCTGACAACTAACTCATTATTTTGTAAACGGCACTAACACTGTCTTTACTGTTGTCTTCTAATGGTTCTACTAACGGCTTGCTGCTAACGTCTAACGCTTGGGCTAACGGCTCTAACGCTTTGCTGTTATCTTCTAACGGTTCTACTAACAGCTCTAACGGCCTGCTGCTAACGTCTAACGCTTGGGCTAACGGCTCTAACGCTTTGCTGTTATCTTCTAACGGTTGTACTAACGGCTCTAACGGCTTGCTGCTAACGTCTAACGCTTGGACTAACGGCTCTAACGCTTTAAAGAGATCTTTCTAACGGATGACTAACGGATGACTAACGCTATTACCCGTTTAAGGGAAAAGCGTTAGTGTACGTTTTCCCGTGGAGGGTCACATGTGCTAAAGCTACATTCAAAAGAGGAAAGCTTACAGAAACTTCCGATCTACAACTTGACACTGACACCTGTATCAAGGAACTAGACCAAGAGAGCACATATAAATACCTTGGCGTGGATGAAAGCGATGGTATACAGCATGCCAAGATGAAAGAAAAAGTGAGGAAGGAATACTACCATACAGTAAGGATGGTCCTAAAAACGGAGCTCAATGCTGCCAATAGGTTTGAGGCAATCAACACCTTAGCTATCCCAGTGGTGACTTACAGTTTTAACATAATCGACTGGAAGATGAGTGAAATCAAGCGGTTGGACATAAAAACAAGAAAACTACTCACCCTATCAAAAATGCACCACACAAAAGCAGATGTAGACAGACTCTACCTCCCAAGAAATGCTGGCTGTAGAGGTCTCATCCAATTAGAAGCTTCTTACAAAACAACCACAGTAGGGCTCGATGCATACCTAAAGAACACAGATGATGCCCTAATCAAACTAATGCAAGAACATGATGGCAGAAAGAAATTGTACTCTAAACAAAGGCAAGCAGAGCAATTCAAAAAAGAACTAGACCTAACAACCCCAGACATACAAGCAGATGAATCAACCACCAAATATGCAAAGAGAACCAAACAAATGGCACGAAATAAGATCCAAGAAAAATTAACAAAGCAGTGGGAGGACAAAGCCCTCCATGGAAGATACCCAAAGAGAATAAAGGAAGCAGACGTTGATCACCACAAAACCAACCAGTGGCTCAAAAGCAGTGGACTGAAGGCAGAAACGGAAGGATTTATGATCGCAGCTCAAGACCAAAGTCTAGCTACCAGATCATACCACGCCAACATTATCAATATAAGAGGGAGCGGTTCGTAATCAGACTTTCAGACTTGTATAAAGACATACCTTTTTAACAAATTTTATAACTAGACTAACTCATGGGTAAACCCTCCTGACTTGCAAAGTTCACAAGGTCGTTGTGGCACTTGATTTGGATCGTGCGAGAATCTTCGGTTCGTCGAAGATAAATGATAAAGTTCTTGGCCCAGCAGAACTTGAAGCCATTTCTCTTTTGAAATTTCTTTGAATCCGTCAAGAGTTGCTGAAGCAAGGGAGTAAGGTGATCAAATAGCCTGACGTTTTCCAAGGAACAACTGGACGGTAGTCCGATCGAATTGGCCGACACTTTACGGGCTTCATTTCGAGCATTCATTATTCGCTCTTTCATAATTCTTCTTGTGAATTTGCAGACAATTGGTCAAGGGCCAGAAGTGGCAATTCTGGTAAGGATACGATGGGCGATATCGATGTCTTGATTTGAAATTTCAATTCCAGCGGCTTTGAAAAGATTGATACACAGGGAGGTAGTTTGGGAGGCCGATTCTTGCGTCTCGCTTTCTGGAAGGCCAATAATCTTAATATTGTACTGGAAACTATACCTTTGCAGTTGTTCAATAGAATCTCCGATCTTTTCGACTTTAGGCGTGACCAGAGCTGTTTAAGACCATTCACAGATTCTGCTCGTAGATCATCGTATGATTTCCCATAAAATTCCAAGGTGCTTAGGGACTCAGCGTCCATAATCAAACAAGTAGGTTGTTCGCCGCCATTACTGGTGACTTGTGAATCTTGTCGTTTGATGGACTGGTGTAGCTCTTCCAAATTTTGCTTAAGAGCGGTGATTTCATCCTTGAGGCTGTCATTTTCCTTCTTTAAAGAGTTTACTGTCACATTAGAAATAAACTATTCCATTTTGTGTCTTTTTCGCCGAAAATACAACTTTCCCCAGCTTAAAAATTGATAGAACAATAATCCAACAGCATTTTAATTTAAGAAAACTTCAAGATAAAACCGTTCTTACCAGTGCCTTTTTCGATCGAATTAACCTCGGAAATGAACACAATATCCTCTTACTAACCTCTTAAAGTAGTGTTTACCTCCATGCCTTCCTTCGTGTGCGGAGTGGAAATCGTTTTTCCGATACGTTTCCCCAGCTTCCCATTCAAAAGATGTGATGTTAAGCTGGCGAAACGAATGTTTTTCTCCCAAAAAAACATTCACTAAGACAGTGCCTATTTAAGACGAAAAGCAAGATTTTTTGTAAATGAGACATAAGGAAGGTTGGAGCCATCAGTGAGGCAGAAATGCTCCGAAAACCGGTTTGTTTTCGTTTCACTCTGGAAGCCATTTTGTTTTAGCTTGTTTTTTTGGTCAGTTGTATTCCCTGTTACAATAGGGACGCTGCTGAACATAAGAAATGACCGAATTTAAAAAAAAAATGCGGGAAGAAGCCCTAGAAGAAGCGGGAAGGTTGCGGGAAAAAAATTTAAGCCATGTCTGATATAACACCAAATAAATTCTTTCAACCTTGGAAAACTGACGTCGTGGAGTCATCGTTGCACTATGCTTATAAAAACAAACAAGCGAGGCAGATAGCTCTTGCGATTTGCAAATGCTGACCCCTCCCCCTATCAAGACGAAGAAGGTGAGTGGTTTTCTTTTCATATTGCATCTGCTTGAGGAACTTTGTCTATATTTTTAGTTTAAATTTTCACATATGAATGCTGAGAGCAATATCTTGAAGTAAAAAAAAAATAATAATAGAGTTGATTAATTTATTTATATATGTATATAGACCGGTATATATATATATATATATATATTTTTTTTTTTTTCACAGAAACTGGAAGCCTCCATGGTAATATCAAGTTTGTCTGGGAGTATAGAGGCCTTCAGGGATACTTGTATGCCAGGAACAGTCAGAAGCCAAAATTTTACTTTGTTGATGAGAAAAGGAAGCTTATGTACCCAGATTTAATTGACATGCCAGCACCTGCTCATGCCTTCGTAATCAAGGATGACATGAACATACGCAACAATGTACATGAACAGTTTGAGAAAAGAGCAGCAACTGTTTTATCGCAGTATCGCACAAACAGGGGTCAAAGAAACTGGGAGAAATTGGATCAAAAAACATTGAAATTTCATTTATTTGAAGACCAATTAGCCTCATGCCAAGAGACTGAAGATGAGATAAAATCTTTAAGGAATGATTTAGAAGAATGGAGAGCAGCACAGGTGAACTTAGAGGCAGAGAAGAAAATCCTTATTGACGAAATGAAGGAAACCATCAACTCAATGGCCAGTGAGATACGTAATCTTAAAAGCACTAACGATGAACTGGAAGAACACATCAAATTCCTTGAGAAAGAAGAGGGATTTGCTTACAAAGGAAAAGATATTTCAGAGACTAAAAACAAACAACGCACACTGAAAGCTTTCTTGACCAGAGCTGAGACAGCTATTTGGTTTGCTAAAGCATTTGGCCTTGAGCTCGAATCATTGAAAGTGAAAGAAGCAAAAACTGGGAAAACCCATGAAGTAAATGCTGAAACCAAAACAGATGAGCCAGGGGAACATTCAACTTCCCAGACTGAAATAAGGGACACTGAAATGTCAAGAGTTGAGCAAATTCTGTACTTGCTGGATAAATTTTGTGTCAGCAACAAGTTTTACCATGAACTTAGCATGATCAAAAATGGTCTTCCAAGGTCGTATCTCATAAAACAATGCAAAAACAATTTGAATAAACTTTGCCATGTGACTCCTACACCTGGAACATTTGAGGGTGCACAAGTGTCATTTGAGTCACTTCTCTTGCAGCAGATTTCAGCATTTAAAAAGGAAAGTCCAGACTTTAATTTTGGTAATGAGACACTCAAAATAAAAATCAGTGGGGATGGTGCTAAAATGACACAGAAATCTAATTATGTCCTACTTTCCTGTGCACTGCTCCAAAAAAAAGTCACATTTGCTAAAGGAAACCATACCATCGCTGTTGTAAATGGCAGTGAAAAGTACGAAACTTTACAGGTCTCCTTTAAGAATGTCTTTTCAGAAATTAATTATTTGATTGAACAAGGTGCAATTGCTGTTGATGGTCAAGAGGTCAAGCTTGAATTTTTCTTGGGGGGGACTACACATTTTTGCTTACAGTCATAGGACTTAAGGGAGCCACATCTTTATATGCCTGCCTGTGGTGTAAAATACATAAAGACAAAAGGTGGGAAACAGACAAACATTTTCAGCACACCACCAATGATGAGAACACTGATGGAAATTAAAGAACTTGTGAAAGAAGGAAAAGATGTTTACTGCTGTGCGAAGGAGCCACTGTTGAATATAGACCTTGACCATGTCAATGCTGATGAATTACACTTGCTACTTCGTGTAATGGACATAATGCTGGATAACATTATAACAGAAGTAATTGATTGGGACAAAGAGGATGACTTTGAAAAAACTTCTAAACAGCCACAAGGGCTCCATTTGAAAAAGCTTGTGAGTGAGATCAGGTCTTGTGGAGTGGGTTTTGATGTTTGGGAACTTAGGAATCCAGCTGATAATAAGGGCACTGGGAAGTATGAATTCACAAGTCTTTTTGGAAATGACAAGAAGAAAATCCTTTCCTCGCTACCAGAAAAGCTTCCCAAAGTGTTGAGACACAATACCTGCACTGAAGTGTCCAAAGTGTGGGAGGATTTCAGAAGTCTCTATGAGGAAATAAATGCTTGGTCATCTGAAAAATCAGCTGACACTTTCTGGAACAAGGCAAGAGACTGGCTGGAAACATTTCTTTCTCTTAGAGCAAAGAGAATTGGGTATGAAAGGAAAAGAATCACACCATACATGCATATACTTTTTGCTCATGTTCCCTTTTTCCTCCACACACACAAATCATTAAAAATATTCACTGGTCAGGGAGTTGAGAAAAACAATGACACAGCAAGGAATGTAGTGCTGCGAAAATCAAACCACTACGACTCTGTTGGAGACATCCTTAGAATTGAGAACAGGCAATGGTTACTGAGAGAAAGAGAACGTGTAAGTAGAAACTATACTAAACATAACAATCAGTATTGGGAGCAAGAAATCTGTGCAAAACGTGCTGGTAAAAAGAGATGGCCTGAGGGAAATGAGTCTGACGGAACTGAGGGTTTACCAGCTGCATCAACATCACAAGGAGAGAATGAAGAATCTCAAACACATACCAATGATCACATTGGGCCAGCAAGCAAAAGGCAAAGGCAAATGGGGTGTAGGAAAAAGGGAAAGAGGAAAGGAAAGGGAAAACAAACAAAACAAAAGAAAAAACTCTAGGAAACAATTTCAGCAATGACATGTAGATTCTGCATTAAAATTTTATCTTTGATTATTGATTTGATGCAATATAATTGTTTGAAATGTGTCCTTCGGACATTTTTTCTCTGAGATGCTACCCACACCAAGGTAACATTTCAAAAAGTGAGCAAAAACTTTAATCTAAAAATTATAATCAATCACACAACTGAAACTGCAGTCTTATTAAAGCTCAAACTCACTTTTTGAAGATGATATATTGGTTTGGGTACAACCTTTCCATTAGAAACTAGGTGTGTTTCTGGTGCCCAACTCAAGTATGTCTTGGCTCGCACTGGAAACAAAATTTTTGTTCCATGTCCAAGGCTGTCAACGTACTGATCCCAGTCATTGCATTCTTTATAAAACTTGCATCTAGTGAAGTCCTCTTTGTCCAACAAGACGCAACCTGCCTTCCTACTAGGTCTTCCTTTCCCTCTAAAAATATAGTTAAAAACATCATGCCGAATGTCTACCACTGTGGTTGCAGAGCCAGTCTGGTGCTTGCTTTTAAGATGCTGAAGAATTGCAAAAGCAAGTGAATAAGAAGCTTCCTGTATTCTCTCTTCAGAGGGTTTGAAAGCTTTAAATGCCCTGAAAAAAATTATGTAACATTAACTCTTGTTCAACATAAAATGCAGTGTAAAGTTTATCACACCCTCATTAATATGGAGGGAAAATTACCTAAACCATAAACTGGAAAACCTTTATATGTAAAAACGACCTAGTTTCCATTTCAGTCCTTGTCTTTAATATTGTGATCAGAACAAAGTTCATGTTAAAATCAGTGAAAATCAAGTAAAAATATTAGAATTATTTTCGGTACAGGCGAGATGCAAAATAACCTAGATCATGAAAACTTTAATAATTTTAAATGATCTGTTTGTTCTCTTTGGTAAACAGTGATCATTATGTATTGAAGGTCATGCTACATAAACTATATTGTAGTCCGTGATCATATTCGTGGCTGTCCTACCTTAGAGCGATTTCATTAAGATTTTCCTCTACTTCCCAAGAGTCGGCCAGCGAACTGTAGCCTTTCCATCGAATAAGATACTCGTTCTACAAAAGGAATATATTTGCAGATGTACCTATTTCTGACTAAAATATTTTATTAGACAAAACGATAAAAAAGGTATTTACCTTTCCTTTTAACTTTCGCTGACTCAGAACCCTTTCCACTTGACAAAAAGGTCCTTTCTTTGTCGCTGGTCGAGTCTTTAAAAAATCTGCCGTGCTGACATCGTTTAAAGCGTTGTAAAATCCCTTACTTACTCTCTTATTCGATCTGGCCGCCATTTTGAATCTGCGCCCGCGGTGCAAGCCGCTTACTGTCTAGGATTTCTGGCTATGGAGTCAATAAGCCAGCACTCACTTCCACTTACTGGACTGGTCTCAGCCTTGAATAAGACATCAGCGTATGAATCATGGTCATGCGACTTGGCTTTTTGCGCCACATGTGCCCTGCCTCCACTGCGTCCTCGCCAACGCCTTTGTCTGCGATATCCACCGCCTCGTGCTTGTCCACTTCTTTGAATAGTATTCTTGTTGTCCCTATCCAGCTCTGGACAGTCCCGTTTGAAATGTCCTGGCTTGTGGCACTTGTGGCAGACTGGTTCTGCACGCAACGCACCTTGGACAAAGTTCTCCTTGTTGTCACCACTTCCATTTGACACCTTCTTAATCGACTGTAGCTGTCTTTGCTGTTCCTCTAGGATCAGAGCTTGTTGCACTTCCATCTATTTGGTCCCTGGACCACGTGCCAACAACACTGACCGTAGCGCGTTGTAGCTTGACGGTAGACTTGCCAATAAATTGACAACTTGATCCTTCTCGGCAACCTTGTCATCCAGCATAGCCAGGTGGTCATAAATTTCTTTCATAGCGCGGTGGTGTTCTTTCATGGAAGTACTCTCTTTTAATCGCATCTGGCTGACTTGTGTTCGCAACAACAAAGTGTTTTGCACACATTTGACTTCAAATTCTTCAACCAATCTGTCCCATACTGCCTTCGGACCATCACATCTAAAAACCAAAGGTGTCACTTGTTTGCTTAGTTCACGGACAATCATCACCTGGGCCCATACGACCTTGTGCTCAAATTTTTCTTGGTCGTCACCTGTAGCGTCTGGCTCGATAATCGCCGTTCCATCGACGTGACCCCACAAATGTTTGGCTTGCAGCTGCAACATCATGTTGTATTTCCACTCCCACCAGTCATCATTTCCTTCGAGCTTTTCAATTTCCATCCTGTCATCGGCGAATGCCCCGGCCGCCATGACGACTTTTACCGCTCAAATAATAAACTACTTGGCCACAGAAATCACCTTCAAATCTCGAGACCATGAAACAGCAAAAAACTATGCAGCTGGCTTGCGTTCTGGGCCAATAACCTGTTCAAATTTTCTACTACTGTTTTTACAGATGCACAAAACTGAGCAACTTTTCTAATGACTGCACACACAAGTGCTAGTAGAAGCTGAATAAATATAGTTCACACTGTTGATTAGCATATTCACGAGTCCACGTGCTTATGCAAAATATCTCAAGCGTTCTAGAATGTCAACAATGATAAGTGTTCTTTAGCTGACAAATATTCCGACAAAATCAGTCGTCAATAAACAAAACAATCAAATTGAGTAAAGCGAGCTACCTGTATAAACCTTTTAACAATCACTGTGCCATGTGCTTAATGGTCGTCAATACCATGCACATAACATTAACCCTTTCACCACCCGTGGCCCCTGAAGCAGCCAAAAAGAAAAAGTGCACGTAACACTCGTGGCCCCTTTAGCGGCCAAATGAATAGTCACAAAATTCTACTACGTAGCCTGGCCGATTTATCATTTGGGGGTTCAGCAATTGCCGATTACCTAGGGAAGGGATGAAGCAATGTTCTCCCGTAGCAAAAAGCAAAAGGTCTCCTACAAAGTTGTCAAGTTACTGTACTTTTTAGTTGTCCGTGTGAAATTCTTCCACCGCCACCATTTTTAAATGGCTGCAAATAGTGACGATGATTTTTCTGTGGTAGAGTTGTCATCTTCAAGCAATTTATCGGAGCTGAGCAATAATGCTTTGGAAGAACTGTTCGACAGCAACAACAATGAGAATGACTTCAAAGGTTTTCCGTTTGATTTGCCCGAGAACATGACCTGGGAAAAGCGACGGGTTGATATAAACACAGAGCCGTTTCGCCTAACACCAGCAAATTTGCCAGATTCCCGTAGGGCTATTGACTTTTTCATACTCTATTTTACTGAAGAAATCATCAGAAGGATAGTTAAATTTACAAATAAGAATAAACAGTTGACAGGAGCACAAAATTGGCGTCCAGTCACTGCCAAACTGAAGGCATTTCTTGCTCTTCTAATAATCTCGAATGACATCATTGTTGCTCCACCCGACAAACGTTTTTTTCTTATCATCTGCAGAAACAAGGCTGTTTCACATTCCAGGATTTACAAATGTTCCGCGTGCTCATAAGCGTTTCTTTGAATTGAAATCTTACATCTTCTTTTGTGACCTGGAACATCAGTGATCAAGAGAAGAGAAGGATCCGCTGTATAAAGTGCGAGATATATATAATTCCATTGTTCGAAAATTCAAGGAACTGTTTAATTGCTCGTGCAAGATTTCAATGGATGAAGCTCTGGTGCCATTCAAGGGAAAGGTGGCTATTAAAGTAAGAAAGCCAGATAAACCAGTCAAATTTGGCGTGAAATTCTTTCAACGCTGCGATGCCAAAACAGGGTATGGTAAGAACTTCTCCATGTATGCTGGAAAGGATGACCGAGCAGCTGGTGCCATAGGAAAGACCGGTCAAGTTGTAATGGATTTGGTGGCAGATTTGCACAACACAAATCATCATCTTTATTTTGACAATTTTTACGCTAGTCCAGTTCTTTTCCTGTTGTTGAAGGAGAGAGGTATTTTAGCAGCAGGGACTGCAAGGCCAAGAAAGGGCTATCCTTATGACAAGTTGAAAGAACTGTGCTTTGAAAACGTGGAGATGTAGCATGGCTTACAGAAAACAATAGAAAGATGACAGCTTTGAGATGGAAGGATAATAAAGATATGTTCTTTTTGAGTACCATCCATCCTCCTCCAGTGATACCAGCCTGGGTTGAAAATGATGCCTCTGGTACTGAAGCAGATGACAAGAGAGTTGTTGCTGATGTGGTATGTAGAAGAGTAAAAGTTCAGGGTAACTGGATTTCTAAGAAGATTTGCAGACCATACAATGAATTCATGGGGGGAGAACATATGGAATCTCTTTGACTAATTGTTGATGCACTTCAACACAGATGTTGAGTCTGTCAAGTAGCAAGCACAATCTACTGTCAAGTCCAACTCTTCTCGAATAATTTTGGAGAGCTTTCCGGAGTAAATGGCGGCTGTCAGATCCAATCTTGGAATTGAACTTTCACCTACTATGGCCAATCTTGCTTTCCCCATCACAAATGCACAATGGATTCGGTTGGTCACATCTTTCAAGTGAAGATATGCAACAGCTGCATATCCTTGACGAGAAGCATCTGAGAAGAGGTACAACTATATAGATCATTTTCTCCTGACGTGATGTGAACTCAAGTGAAAATATCAACAAAAAAGCTTCCATACCTCTGTCAAATTATGCTAATAAGTTGGAGTCAAAGGTGAAGAAATGTTACCTCGAAAAAATATCAGCAATTAGAATTGATCCTGTGTTAATTGAGGGCAAGAACTTCAAACCAGATTGTTTACCTCTGGTGGAATTGACAGATCTACTATTTTACCTTGTTTTAGAAACAAGCTACTACACAAAATAGCAATTGAAATCATTTCGAAACCTCCAAGCGTACAACCAGATGGTACTTTCAAGTGTACAGGGCCACATAGTCAAGGATAATTTTGTAGTTTTAGCGAAGGTAAGACATTCGCAAAAAATGAATCACTAGTTGATTCCATTGTGGATCATTACCAAAAAGCAGGTAACTATTATTTCTGCTCACTGCTGTGGCTGTAAGGCTGGTCTTGGGGAATCCTGTTCCCATGTAGCCAGCATACTCTCTTACCTAGAGGCATGGACAAATGTCATGTACGCAAGTGAAGTGTTCGTGTATTCTATCGTCGTATGTAAATGAAGTTGAGTATGCTAGAGTTCGCGATATCGATTTTTCAGCAAAGAAAATGAAAAGTAAGTTGGATACAACCTTGGATGGGGTTTTGGACATAATGGCCAGAAATTGAGGACATCATGGCGCTGAAGCATGCGCAACAATTCCTTTAGTTGCTTTAAGTATGGCTACCACGTAAAAGGCTTAGTGGGGGAATTTATAAACTTTCAAGGTTTTCTTAAGTACAGTATGACTAAAAATAACCCACCAAACAACGTCTAAACCCACACAAGGTGATGGCAGTTGTAACTACTGTTAATTTGGTGTGTCAAGCTTCCTAAATGGGTTTGTCAGTCACTACGTAGAAACAGGCTTCCCTCTCATACATGAGTCTCTAATTTTGCTTGAATGCCTCTGTTCCGATGAAAAATAAGGTCACCAGATCCAGGTGCTTACACCTTCCCAACATCCACATCGCTGGATGAAATGTTTATCTTCAATTCCATAAGGTTTTAACGACAAGTTTTGGCTTCTAAATGAGTTCACTTTTTCTTTGCATTGTGCGAAATCCGTAAAGTAAGACAATGAGCGACAACTGCACGACATTATGGAGGAAGAAGCTGTTTTAAAGAACCTTTCCAAATAAAATCGTCTTCGATCGCTCGCGATTTTAAAAACAGAGTGGTTACACAGCTTTCAGAGATGTTGCCACTGGTGGAGATGTATCACAGGCCTCATAGAATGCTTCAATCTATGAAAATTCAAGATTTCATTGAGAAAATTCTCACGTTTTACGCAATTTCCGACAAACCCAGTAGACATATTTCCGTGCTATGCCCTACAAAGTAATAAAGGTTGTAATATTTGTCTCTTTGTACTTTAATTTTGCTATCCCCAAGTCTGATATTCATCATCATCATCATTTATTTTGCCTCTTTTCTTAATACATCAATTAAAATTTGCTTTAATGTATGGCGAGGTGACCTCTAGAAATCACCAGGCTTATATTTGAGGCCACCTCGGACATAACAATATGTTTACATAAATAATGCTGAGTGTGTGGCTTTGCCAATTCAATTATTATTGCCCCCGAGGAGGCACCCTAATGTTCCCCGCGTAAATAAGAAGTATTGTATGGTCATAGTGTTAGTATGCGAAAATTTTCTTGATTTGACGAAAATAGGCGCGCACGGTGGTCCCGGTTAATTTTCAGCATGTGCGCCTGGCTCAGCAACCGCGCAAACTGGGTTTGGCAAGTTTGGCAACGAGTCGTCACGATTTCATTCCTAGCTTTCTTATTTCATTCCAAGCTATAAGATGAGTATTTTTATCATTGAGTATCACATCATTAACAAAAAGCTATTCAGCAATACTGGAATTCCTTAGTTTTAAAGAACTTGATTTGTCAGGCACAAATCAGCAACGTCAATCGACAGAACTTTGAACTTGATTTGTCAGACACAAATCAGCAACGTGGATCGACAGACTTGATTCAAACCACATCAGAAATAGCTCAAATATTTCAAAACCCAGTCAAAAACAAGAAAGGTGCTAACGTGAAATAACCGGGTTTTGTTCTATCTTAAGTTCAAGAATGTCACACTTGAAGCCAAAGCAGTCGTTCGTTGCGTTTCGTAGACGACACTTTATGAACTCGGTTTTCACTGACCCGGGCATTTATTCATGTGCAGTTGATGCTTTTTTGGAAGTGTGTACACATTTGTTTATGCCATATTTATCAAATGTGCCAGCTAAAAATGAGTTCAAGGAGCTGCTTTTCAATACTTGCTCATATTACATCTATTCGAGAGAGGACAATGCCTTGTTGAAGGAAATTCGCGAACCTGTATGGTCATACATCATTGACCCCTGTAGTTCATTTGTAGCCAGAGATTGTAGTGCCTGTTTTAGTCAAATATTTGAGCAAAGAACACTTGGTAATATGAATGTAGATGAAGAGTCTTTTTGTGACTTTAAGAACTTTTGATTCTTTCTGTAACACTTATGCAAAACTTGTGACTTTGAATAGCAAAATTCTTTTGACAGTAGTTACTGAACATGGATTACAACACTTGGGTTTAGATAAAAATATGTGGCCCCACTATGTTACTGATGTGCATACAAACCCAGGACAACTGAATTGTGTCACCTGTAATAATCACACTACTCGGCCTGTTTTGAGTAATGTAGCAAACTCTAAATTCCCGTTTATTGAATTCCCTCCTGGGTTGATGAAGGACATAAATGTCTTTGAGTTGATTGAAATTGCTGGAGTTCATTACAAACTAAGAGGTGTTGTGCGTTGTAACAATAACCACTTCACTTGTGCTGTTGGAAGTTACAGTAAATGGACTTATTTTGATGACCTTTGTTTTAGTGTTAAAGAGTTTGCAAATTTTTCTTCAATGCAACAACTTTATAAAGAAGGGTGGTTTTTTACAATTTATGAGCTGAGAGAAATGGAAATACAGTATGAACAAGATGAAATTTTCCACTGCACACCAGAAACATCTGCAAATTGCAATACACGTATGAACATGAAACCTAATGCTAGGCCAAGAGTTGCATGTGAGTCAGGTGCAAGAGAAATATTGGACAACTCCCTCATGGTAGACCTAGAGAATACTAATGATGCTAAAATAAGTAATACTCTATCATTCTCAGGTGCTAAAGTTGTGCACAATCAGAAAAAAAGAAAACACAAGGAAAAACGTTAATTTTACAAGAAATAGAAAAAGAAAGATTCCACAGAAAGAGGCAAATGCAAACATAACAAAGAGAAGTAAGAATTCTGATGAATCTGTGCAACCTTCTAAGAATTCATCAGTTTACTTTTCTGAGTTTCAAACAAATGAAGATAACAATTTAACCTTACTATCACCCTTTGCTGATAATGTTCATGATAAGGATGACAAACCTTTGATGAACGAAATTGTTTTAAAAATCCAACAGCATATAATGAGGAACTTCATCAGCAAAAATCGTCCAAGGAAAATATGAGAAGATTTCATAATGCATTAAAATTTACAATTTATCAGTGCCGTGTCTGTCATGAAGCCTGGCCTTTGAAAACAAAACCAAAGAATTCTGCAAATTACATTTCCTCTCAATGTGTGCGTGACAAAATTGTTCCCAAAAAATTTTCAGCCGTTTACTTTATGATACCTTCTCCAGTTCCCAAGGAGTTACAAGGCTTGACACAATTTGAAGAAATGCTCATTGCAAGAGCATTTCCTGTTATGCATGTGTACACAAAACCAAGGGGTGGTCAAAGAGCATATAAAGGCCATGTGCTTACTTTGCCTCAGGATGTACAACAACTTGCAGAAATACTTCCTAGGTGTCCAAAAGATTTGCCTGTGATTATTATTACTGTTAATGGTAAAGATAACAATTTTTCATTGGATTTTGTAGTGAGGCGCAAAAAAGTGGAAGAGGCACTTTATTGGTTAACTGGTAAAAATGCAAATGAGGAACCAAACAATCCTTTGTACAAAAATGTGAAGATAGATAGGGAAACTCTTGCTAATTTGCCAGAAAATGACATGCTTTCAGATGTTATGAGTAGAGAGTGAAGAAAAATCAGATGAAAATGAAGATGTGGATATTGACACTGGACCAGTTCATTTTGAAGATGATGAGAAAGTTTATAATGCAGAAACTGAAATGAATAGCTTTGTTCTAACCAACATTGACTCCAAAAAGGAAAAAGAAATTATTAATGAACAATTTCTTCATGTTCCACAATCATTCAATTGGGATATTGGTGATGAGCCATTGAATGAATTTAGTTGTCAATTCTTAGCATCAATGGCTTTTCCAACTTTATTTCCAGATGGAAAAGTTGATCCAACCAATAATGCATTTTTTTCTGATACTTTGACCAATACATCTCAGTCATTTGCAGCTAAAAGACACTTCAACCTTTTCAACATCAAAGGACAAAAAGGATTGTTCTTCAAACAGTTGACTTTCACTGCATCGAAACAATCTGAAAACCTCCATGCAAACACCCTGTTCCTATTTCATCAATTTTGAACGTCTTCCAAACATACTGAATTTGACTTGTGACTATAGTTTTCAATTCTTTTTTCGCCAGGTGTTTTAACTGCGTCCTTCAGTTATTGTTCTGTGTTATTCTAAAGACATTTTGCATTGCCTTACATTATTAACCAATTCATGCTGTCTTTGGAAGAGCCCTTTAATTATTGTTCCCTTTTACTGTAAGGACATTTTGTATAGCCTTATATTTAACAAGTTCATGTTCTTTTTACAGAATATTACATTTTGAATACTGTTATACACAATATTAACAAATGCTTTCATAACTTTTCATCGTTGTAACAACATTTTTCATAGTTATACTACCTTTCTACTGTTCGTTAGAAATAAATAATTAAAGATCGTTTTGTTGTTTAACACGCGTTCTATTACATTTGCCTTGTTGATTGAACTCAGTATGACATGTTAAAATACCATTGCCCATCCTAAACACGATATGTATGAGGATTTCCATTAACCCAAGAAACAAAGTGTGATAATTGACAAAACACAAACACAACAAGGAATTTGCACTCACAAACTCTCAAACGAAAACTACATTTCAAAGGTTCATAACAAATACATGGACAACCACATGCAGTCTTCATTCAGTCTTTACAAGGTCGGGGGCAGATTTAGTGACAACTATGACTAGTTTTACTTAAAACTCTGGCAGTTTTTTCTTAAAGCTAGGAAAACTTGATGTAGAAGTGATTGTAAGAGGAAGGGAATTCCAGATCTTTGGTCCTTGGTAAAGAATTGTAAATTTTTTGAGATTAGTTCGGCAATGATGCACTCGATAATTGTTGGCTGTTCTGGTGCTATAGCAATGAATCTGACTATTTGTAACAAACAAGTTTAAAAACAACGAAGGCAACAGGTTGTTACGATAACATTACATAAATTTCGCTGTTTGAAACGTATTGATTTGAAAAATGTCTAAAATTCTCAACTTGGAGAATAGAGGAGCAGAATGCACTTTATGGTCTGAATTGGTGATAGCTCCCACAGCCTGTTTTTGCAAACAATAAATTCTATTTAGGTTAGTTATGTATGTAGACGACCATGTAGCGTTACAATAGGTGATATAAGGATAAATTAGCGAATAATACGAGGTGAGTTTAGTTTTTAAAGATAGACAAAAGCAGGACCTGAATAGCATTCCAATTGATTTAGACATTTGTTTACATGAATAGCTAATATGATCTTTCCAAGTAAGGTGTTTGTCAATGTATACTCCAAGAAATTTCGTAGTGTTGGTTTGTGTTAAGAGTTGACCCCCATAAGAGATAGAGAAATTGTGGTTACATTTCTTCTGCCAATGTTTGAAAATGAGTCGTTTTCTTTACATTCACCGATAATTTGCTACATGTTGCCCCCTTGCAGTCATTTTTGGAATGGAAATTATCGGTTGAAAGTCCATCATTAGCCTATGTGGCTAAAACAGACACCA
Organism: Ricordea florida; assembly: GCA_949710005.1. Taxonomy (NCBI): domain Eukaryota; kingdom Metazoa; phylum Cnidaria; class Anthozoa; order Corallimorpharia; family Ricordeidae; genus Ricordea; species Ricordea florida. Next base: position 11,774,856 of record OX453285.1, on the reverse strand, counting down.
GTAATGTACTGTTTGCAGTGAGCATTCCTAATCCTTTGCCAAAAGTATGGCGTAGCTTTCTAATGAACAAACCAAGCCAAAACATAAATACGCCATCTACAAGCCAGGGGCCAGCAACAGTAGAAGAAAAGGGATATTCATACACTGACCTTCTGGAATTCTCCATACCAGATAACTGTTTTGGTATTAGTAGAGACCCTTCAGTAAGGTTTGAAATCCACAGCCACCTACAGAAAGTTGCAGGAGCTGTAAGCTCTGAATACAACCAGACAAAGGGGGCTAAAAGAAAATCCTTGGACAGCAAATCCAAGAAGTTTCATATTTTTGAAGGCCAAACAGTGTCTCCACTGGAATTACACAGGGAAGTTGGGTTGATAAAAAATGAACTTCAGGAGTGGAAAAAAAATACAACAACTTGGAATTGGAATCGGCGAACATTTATTTAGAAATGAGGAAAGAACTCAAACTTGAGAATCTCCAATCAACAAATAGTGATCTTGTTAAGTATTTTGGTGACCTTGAGAGGACTAAAGACCCCAACTACAGAGGAAAATATATTTCCGAGGTAAAAAAATGTAGGACATTTAAGACATTTACTTCAAGAGCTCAGACAGCGTTATGGTTTACCAAATCATTTGGCCTTGAAGTAAAGAGTATGGTCATCACTGAAAGAAAGTCTGGTGACTCACATACAGTAGAGGTGCAACCACAAGGCCACCCATCCAGAGATGGGGAAAGTACCAAAGTTCCAGGCCCTTCCCAAAAAAGAAAAAAAAAAATGTGGAAAAGATACTTTTCCTCCTGGATAGGTTTTGTGTGGGGGACTGTTTTTACCATGAGCTCACCATGGTCACTGATGTTTTGCCAAAGTCGTATCTGGTAAAGCAAAGGAGGGATGAGTTAAATAGCATTTGCCATGTGACATCTACTGCTGGAGGGTCAGAAGGAGTGCAAATGTCTCTCAATGATCTCCCCAGAGAGGATACAAGACTATTTGGCAAGCCACCCTGATGACAATGATGAGCACATAAAAATCAAAATATCTGGGGATGGTGCTAGAATGACTGGGAATTCTAGCTTCATTTTGTTAAGTTTTGTCATCTTACAAACAGGGGATGATGTGATGGCAGCAAAAGGAAACCATACTATTGCTGTTGTCAAGGGCAAGAAAGACTACAGAACACTGCAGACATGTTTTGCAGATGTTTTCCTTGACATAAATACCTTAGTACAAAACAAGCAAATCAATGTAGATGAAAAACCAATCAAATTAGAATTTTATCTGGGAGGGGATTATAAATATATTTTACTAATGATGGGTCTAAAAGGGGCAACATCACTATGCATGCATACGGTGCAAGGTCCACAAAGGTGATCGCTGGAAGATGGACCTTGATTTAAGTCATAATCAATCACCAAAGGAAACTAGTGAAATGTCACAGAAGAAAATTGCAAAAGAGAAATACTGTTGTGAACACCAACCATTCATTCAATTTACCACCAACAAAATTAATTCAAGAAATTAATTCAAGAATCACATTATACTAGATGAACTACATTCATTACTTAGAATACTTGATGTCTTAATTGAAAATTTAATAAGGAATGCTACACACTGGGATCAACAGGATCACTGGAATAAAAAAGGGGGACACCAGAAAAATAAACATTTAAATGATCTGCAGGGAACAATTAGATCCTGTGGTGTTTCTTTTGACATCTGGGAGAAAACGAATGCTGATGGAAAGGGTTCGGGACAGTATTATTTGACAAGTCTTCTGGGGTCTGACCAAAAAAATTACTGAAGTATGTACCTAGCAAGCTTCCTGGTGTAATCCAGCCTCTAGAGACTGCAAATACCATAAAAAAATTTTGGGAGGACTTTGATGCTATTTATACTATCCTTACTAACAAGGAACTGTCAGAAGAAGACATGAGTAGTTATTTTGAGAAAGCAAAAGCTTGGGTAACTCTATTTACGTTGCTGCACGATAAAAGGATTGGGCACAAGGGGGCAAATGTAACACCATACATGCATAGTATGGAATATCACATACCAACCTTCTTTGAAAAATTTAAGACAGTAAAACTCCTTACAGGGCAGGGGGTAGAAAAAAACAATGATATGGCCAGGGGTACTGTTTTGCAAAAGTAAACAAATGGAATGCTCCCACAGATTTGTTGCAACTAGAGGCAAGGCAGCGGGAGCTACGAGAGAGGGAAAGGTCTAAGAGACCATACAATAAGAAAAACACAACCTATTGGGAACAGGAGCTGGGGGACGCTCGTAGAAATAGGAGACAAACCAAATTAAGAACAATATTATATAATGAAAAAGTATTATAAATTGTGTTGAATATCTCGAACTCCTGCAGGTTTGTTTCAAAAAAGAAATTGACCTTTCTGAGGAGCAAAGATTGCAGATTGAGGAGGACACAAGATCCCAGTCAAAGAGAACTAGCTTTTACAAACACTGAGCTGGAAAGGTTGGAGCCTCCAAAAGCAAAATTCGCAAATCCTGAACTAAACAAAATATTTTCAAAAGCAATAATAATACTTGGGTGTGAACATGAGGTACTCGTAATCAGTGATTATGAACATGTTATGAAGCAGAAGCACATAAATTTCAAAATAGTAAAGTGCCATAATAGCTTGTCTTGTATGCCATCAAATACTTGTCCGAAGTTCTCCCTCCCCAAGCTTAAGAGACAAATGAAATTGTTCCCTGTGGATTTATGCCTATCAAGACCTTCACAGTGTTGATGTTTAAAATTAGGACTGTTCCAAAGGTTGTGCTACTGCCATGCCAAACTCAAATTAATTTGGCCTGGCAGTGCATTGATGATAGCAAGGCAGTGGTTTCAAATGTCCAACTTAATGTAGTCGCGCCAAATTCAAACAATAAAACAAACTGTTCATCCAGTGGTATCACCCCATCCAAAATGGCAGAGAGCATGGAAGATCAAAAGACGTTTGCATTCCTGAAGAACATTCTAGATGGCAGAAGGCAACAGCAGCTGATGCAACAGTCCATCTTAAATAATGTAATTGTAAGGAGAAGACCAATTTTTAAAGTGTTTTCATTTATTTTCCTTCTGCTCTCCTTTAAAGAAAGCCAGCAAGTTCATGTAGCTGTACTACAATTGTGCTGGCATTTGCCAAGGAACCTTGGCTGGTGGAATACAGTTTGGAACAGGTACAGTGAAAGAAGGTTCAAACAAGCTTTACGTGTCCCAAGGGAAACTTTCCAGTTTATTCTTAACTGAATAAGGCATGACTTAGAACGTGATATAGTTGGTGAAGATCCCATTCCTCGGGATATGAGGTTGGCCATTTGCCTCTATCGTCTTGGATGCAGGGACTACTACCACACAATAGCAGAAATGACTGGAGTGGGTGTGTCCACTGTTGCAGCCATTACTGAGGATGTGTGTGAAGCCATCATAAACAATCTTTGGAATGACATTATTGATTATTTTCCTAAGAATGAACAAGCATTTAGAGAACAAATGCTCAATATGGAGCAGATGTGGCAGTTTCCTTGCTGTTGGTCAGCTATCGATGGCTGCCATATCTCTATCAAATGCCCCCCAGGAGGTTTAGAGTCATTAAAGGAGTACCACAACTTCAAAAACGTTTATTCTATTGTACTTGTGGGGATAGTTGATGCCAAGTACAGATTTATCTGGGCAAGCTGCGGGTATCCTGGCAATTCCCATGACTCGATCATCATACAATCAACTACATTGTGGGAAGAGATAGTACAGGAGAAAATACTTCCAGGGATTGTTCAAACTGTTGGTGGAGTTGATATACTACCTTTAATAAATGGTGAATCAGCTTTTCCATTCCAGTCATGGCTGATGAAGCCATATACTAATGCAGTCCTTACTGAAAAACAGAAATACAGTACCTTAACTACCACCTAAGCAGAGCAAGGATGGTAACAGAGGGGGCGTACGGAAAGCTCAAGGGGCGATGGCAAGTGCTGTTTCGAAAGAGTGAATGTAGTCAGAAGAATGTGCAAACTGTAACGATGGCTTGTATTGTACTTCACAACATATGCATAAATCGTGGGGATTCAGTGTCAAGAAAAATAGATTTGACAATTGATCCTGCCACTGGAGAGAGAAGAGACAGGGAAGTCATACGACACTTGTCGCAAATGATTCGAAGCCCACCAGTACAAGATACAAGTCACTGGGCCACTTTAATCCACAATAGTCTCTCCGGCAAGTTAAAAAGAGAGAAAATTCACTTTGGTATTATTACAGAGCAAAGTAACTGTAACATATACAAATAATCATTACCAATAATAATTTATTATTGATAGTTTTGTTATCAATAGTTAAATTGCTTATTGAAAAAATAAAGAACAATATTTTTTCCTTTGAAACTGGATGTATTTATTTGTTTTTTCTCAAAATCATTCTCTCATAATGAACCATTTTATTACAAACAAACACAGTTAATGACATTGACTACACTTTAAACTTTAAAAGTATAAGAGTTTTCAACCTAGACAAGGCAAGCATTTATAAAAATTCAAAAAGTCAAGCTTGAACTGTGGTACCAGCTAAATGGAGCACAAACGTAAATGATGTATTTACTTTATATTTATCTATTATTATTTTGCCATACACACAAAATACACATGTAAAGTTTCAAAAGATGAGGCAAGGAAGCCCAAGAAAGCCAATAAGGCTTATGAAAAGAACCACTTTTAAGATTATTTTAATTAATTAACAATTACAATGCTGACATCGGCAATTTAACTCTAAATACACATTTGTTTTGAACATGGAAAATAATCACTCAAATAGGATAAAAATAGAAAAGGCTGAAGTGTAAGTGCAAAAAAAAAAAGACGAGAAAGAAAAGGTGAAAAAAACAATGCAAGAATAAACGAGAAAAAAAAGCGAAGAAGCAAAAAACTACACACAAGCATTAGGAGAACTAAATTGTGCTTGCCGTATTTATTCGCCTATAAGCCGAGCGATTTTTGCAAAAAGTTTTACTCAGTTTTGGGAATTTTTGTCCAAAATGGGGGGTTCGACTTATAGCCGAGAGTTCTTTATAATTTTTTTCTTCAAAGCGTCATCAACAAAGTGAAAATCATCATGGACATTTCTGATTCGTCTAACAGCCAACTCAGTTTCATGAAATTATAGTAAAACACAACAAAAACAAGTCGTAAAATGTTGGTCATTGAACTTTGATATAATTGGTGGCTCCTAAAGGAACCGTTTGTGTGTGATAATTATTAGCTCTCAACTAAAAATTCACTCGCCATCAGTCTCATATTCGCCGACCGTCTCGAACTCATCCTCCATTTCTTCATCATCATCGAGTTCCTGTGAGTCCTCGGAGTAGATTGCGTCGTCTTCCGTTCCGTCCATAGCATTGGACATTCCACAGCTCTTAAAAGACTACTTTACCATTTCCTCTGGAATCTCTTGCCATGCTTTCTAAACCTGGCCAATCACAAGCGTTGGTTCCCACGGGTTGACAAACAAACTCTCGTGCAAAGAGATCGAGGGAAAACTTTTTGATCGATTTCGATGATAAACAATCAATTGACTCTACATGAAATGTTTATCCCATTTCACATGAAGCGATTAGTACTCACCTTGATCTCTTTGGTCTGAAAACCATTCTAACATCTGCTGGTCTAGCTATGGATACTTTGGAGTAAAGCAGCCCAACTTTGTTCGTTTCGCAGACATCTTCAGCTCGCCGTTGAAAAGCTTTGCTTCGTCTCTTCTCCATCGACGAACCATCGACTTGCTAATCCCGTAATCTTGGGCGATCTCTGAGTTGTTTTCAACAGCCTCAGCTTCAGCAACAACTTTGAGCTTAAAAGCCATGTTGTAAGAAGTACGGCGAACTTTTGGCATGATGAATACGATCACGGACAATATGTAAACTAACTGTTTACAATAAACTTTTGAATATTCATTTGGTTGTGTTTATTCGTTCAACAATCAAAATATGTTTCCTGGTCTCGGCTTATAGCCGAGAGTTTTCCAATTTTTTTTGACAAGCTTAAGCCCATCGTCGGTTATCTTAAGTTTGGGGGCTCGGCTTATAGCCGGGATCAGCTTATAGGCGAATAAATACGGTATACCAAGAAAAAATGACTAAAGTTTAGAATTGAACAAAGCAGTACTAGAGGCATTCTGAATTTCAGAGCTAAGGGAATTTAACATTTTGGGCCCTTGACAACGAAGTTAAAATTTCCTTACATTTGTTTTACAGTATGGCAAATGGAAGGAATTCTTACTTCTAGTGTTATCTGAATGTATGTCACAGTTAAGCAAAAACATGTCATTGAAACTATCAGGAAGCAGGCCGTTTTTAGAAAGGTACATAACTTTACCTATTTGGAGTTTGATAATGTCTTCAAATTTTAGAATTCATAAGCTTATAAAGATAGGATTGGTACGTGCATCAAAATAACTCCTGGAAACTATTCTAATAACCCGTTTCTGAAGATTAATCAAACGCTTAAGATTTGACTGATAAGCTGAGCCCCACACAATCGCACCGTAAAGTAAATAAGGATAAACTAAACTATAATAGAGAGTACATAACGAGGTCTTATGAAGGCAAAAACTTGATTTGTAAATAATGCCCACTGATTTTGAGACTTTTCTTGCTACGTTTTGTATTTGAGAGTTCCAAAATAAGTATTCATTAAGTATAACTCCCAAAAACAGAACTTCATTTACACGACCAATTTCAATATCATTGATTGAAAAATGTAAGTCAAGTTTTTGCTTGTTTTGCTTTGTTTTAAATAGAATAAAATTGGATTTTTTTTATGTTAATAGAAAGCTTATTAGCCTGAGACCAGCTTGATAGTTTCTTCAATTCATTATTCACAATTTCCATCATTTGATTTGAGTCATAGTGAGAAAAAAAATTTGTTGGTATCATTGGCAAAAAGTATGAAATCCAAGACATTTGACACATTACACAATAACGGTCCTAAAATTGATCCTTGAGGCACTCCACATTTGAGGTATTTAGAGGAAGAATTACAGTATCGTCCAAAAGTAATGCAAGCGATAATCGCCGAGTATCGCGCTTTGTTCTCGCGATTTCTTGCCAATAAAACTGCGAAATATCGCAGGAATTGGCGAGTGTCGAAACGATAAATCAGTGATAAATCGGAGTGATTCTTGCGATATATTGCTCTAATATCGTTCTAGCGAGAAATCACTGCAACGATATCTCGTAAAGGGAAACAATATATCGTTGAAGCGAAGTTCACTTTAACGATATATCGTAGTGAAGCCAAGTTCCCTGCATCTCGCCGATAAAACTGCGAAATATCGCAGGAATTGGTGAGTGTCGAAACGATAAATCAGTGATACGTCGGAGTGATTTTTGCGATATATCGCTGTAATATCGTTCTAGAGAGAAATCACTGCAACGATATCTCGTAAAGGGAAACGATATATCGTAGCGATATATCGTTGAAGCGAAGTTCACTTAAATGATATATCGTAGCGATATATTGTTGAAGCAAAGTTCACTTAAACGATATATCGTAGCGATATATCGTTGAAGCGAAGTTCACTTTAACGATATATCGTAGTGAAGCCAAGTCCCCTGCAACGAATTAGCGAAGCAATTGTGTGCGATGAATTAGTGTTGAAGTTTATGTACATGAAACACGGCCACGGTCGAGAAATAACTGATTCGACGAAGTGCAAATCTTCTCTCTCTTCCCTTGAAGCTACGATGGACTTTAAAAATGCTTCCACAACCCAGAAGCATCGCAATTTTTGTTTTGTTGTTGGAGTCGAGAGAGTGGCTGTAATACACACAGTTTCCCCAATTAAGCCCCAGTCTCTGCGTGAAGATATACACCATAGCAACAGCTTTTATGCGTGTCAAAATCGCGTGTCATTTGCTCTTGCGTCCACGTCGTATTGTTTGCTGCCATAGCAACAGCTTTTTTAAGAGTGAACCCAGATGTTATTTGTCATTCACTTTCAAACAATCTCGAGGTTATGGCTAAAGTTACGAATTATACAAGAACTTGAATCGAGCTCTTGCACAAGCAAGGCCTTCGCCCGGCCGAAATCTTCAGGTTATCTTGCTAGCATCGGTCGTATTATCAAGAAATTTAAAACCACCGGCTCCGTGGCGAATCTACCACGCTCTGGACGACCAACGAAGATATCTGATGAAGCAAAACATTTCATTGATCGGCAGATGCGAAAAGATGACGAGATGACTAGTCGCATAATCAAGAAAAAGTTGGCGGGAATGATATATCGCTGAATGAGTAAGATACTGTACATCGCTAAATGGGAATGATATATCGCTAAGCAAGAACGATATATCTCTCAGCCAGAACGATATATCGCTAAGCGAGAACAATATATCGCTGAAGGGAACCGATATATCGCAAAGTGTAAACGATATCTTGCTGATAAATAAAACAATAGCTGTTATGATGTATCGCTCGATATATCGTTTGAGATAAATTATCGTTAAATATCGCCGATATATCGCGATTTTCGCGATATTTGTCGATTATCGCTTGCATTACTTTTGGATGATACTGTATAGCCATTGTACTGTACAAATTTAGTTCTACAAGAAAGATAACTTTTGAACCACTGTAATGCACCACCACGAACCCCATAAAACTCTAGTTTAGCACGTAGGATATCATGGTTCACAGTGTCAAAGGCCTTGGATAGGTCAATAAATAGTCCCAAGGTAACCTTTCCTTGATCAATTGCATCTGAAAGTTTATCGTACTAGAAATACGACTCCCGCAAAACCTCGCAAGCTAGTTTTTAAAGAACTCGTAATGGTTTTTCCTGAGGAATAAGACCTCAATTTATTTATTTACTTATTATTATCACTTTTTGTATTTTCTCATTTCTTGTATTTATTATGATTACTATTATTGCATTATTATTATTGTTATAATTACTAGTATTAAGTACTTTTATGTTTAACATAATATACTGTTAAGGGGTGGGGGTGTAGGTCCTAATCTGAGAAAAGGTTCCTCTGCTACTACAAGCAATACAGTTTTCTGAATAGGGTTTGTGTCAGAGGTGGTAAAAATTATTCAACTATGAATACCATTTCTTCTTTTAGGCTTAGAATCTAGTCATGGTTGGCACAGCCTTCGGATCTTGAAATTCCCTGACTTTTCCCTGACAAATTTAAATTTTCCCTTTCCAACTAAATTAGAAAAGGCAAAATTTAGTCCTGGTAATAGCCTCCAACCTCTACTCACAGCCTACTTCTCCACCCATATGCTTTCAGAAATTCGCATACAGTGTACATGGATATATTTATTTAGTTGTGATTGGGAGGAAAAGCTAAAGAAAGCAGTGTTAGTAAATACACAATGGCTTCCCCAGGCAGATGATATTTGACTGTAAACAAAACTAACAAAGTCATCATAGCAGGAATTGTTAGTTGAGACTTGCCACAAATGGGTTGATCCTCGTCTGTGGATTGACTACTCTCAGGGACTGGTATTGATGGAATGGGGAAAGTTTGCAAATGTTTGTCCGTCTGTGAATTGATACATGTAGTTAAGTCATCGTCAAATTCCTCCAAATCATACATACACCCGACATCATTATTCGGTCAGTTACACATAAGAGTGAGTTTCATCCCACATGCAATCAGCTGCTTCGGCGTTTTCATAATTTTCAGATGATTCATTCACAACAGAGTGATCTGCATTCAGCAAACAGCGAAACAACGATACTTCAATTTCAGCATATTCCTCCTCAATAGTTCCAGACTCAAGGAAAGCAGTTTCTTCCAAACCTTCATTGATGACCTCAGCTTGTGTTTCTAAATGATGTCTGTTTCGCAGGCAGTAGGTGTTTGTTTCATCTCGTCACCTTTACTTGAAGTTGAATATATCTATCTACTTCCACCTGTACCTGGTGATACTGCAGCTTCAACAAAATACAAATACAAGCAGATACAAGCATTTCTCAAACGTGGGCTGAATGCAATCGAGCACTAGTGTTCAGTAGCCTTCGTGATATTTTGAACAGCCCCCCTCGAGATGACAACGTCATTATTGTTGAGAATGACCAGAATACATCACAACAGTCGGTATTAAATAAGTGTACACCATCAATGGTTGGTACTTTCAACCGTGGAGAGAAATCTACAAAAGATTGCTGCTGAAAATAAGAAACTGGAGGCAGAGAATACATCCCTCAAAGCGGAATTGTCAGCCTTGAAAGGGCAACTGGTACTCATGGCTCCAGGTGAGTAAATGTAGATTGTTAGTCATGGTACAAGATATTCCCTATATTTTTCTTAAGGTATCAGCGTACCCCAAAATTCATCATTTTGAAGAAAAACATCTTTCGATATTTTCAAATAGGTCTCATTGTGGCCTTTCATTAGAAAAAAAAATATGGAAAAGGTTAATTCTAAACGAAGTTATTAAGGAAAAACGAATTTTTGCATTAATTGTCTCTAATTGATTGCTGTCAACAGCCTGTCACAACGAATTAAATTGACATTAAAAATCACGTGACAGGAACGCGACGTGCATGCCGTTATCACAATCACGCAAGTTGAAGTTCGAGCGACGAGTTGATTCGAGTGTTTACGTTGAAATTTACTCGGCGATGTCTTCAAAGACAAAAAGGCAAAGTTCATGTCCATTTGCAAGTTCGAAGAATGCGCCGAAATGGAAAAACATTTGACAAAGATTTGGCCGAAGCTCTGGCCGCAAGCGACAAAGGGTCGGATTTTGAGCAGGAGAAGCTGCTGGCATTAGAAGCAGAACAACAAGAAAAAGAAACCGGAGAAGTTAGTGCCAGCCGATCTAAAATCGCTCAGAAGAAGAAAGAGGAGCCTGAAGTCATGTCAAAAGTTGTCCGGCCGAACAATTGTTTCCTGCAGTGGCCTGCAGGAAAACCTTATGAAATCAGTGTCTTGTCGCTTTTGTCAAGCAGGTGTGACTTTGCTTGAGAATGCCTCAGCGAGATCTGGACTTTGATCATCTTGGATCTTGAGATGCGAGCACCTTGTAACTGCACTGATGACTTGTAACAGATATTTCCCGCCAGAAGCAAAACCTGAGACCGCTTTGTAATTGATAAGAGTTCTCTTTGTTAAAGTAAAATGAGCCTTCCCTTCATCGATCAACGCGTAATCATTTTCACACGTCTAGTGTGATTAATCTAATTACACCGGAAAAACGCCCCAAAGTATATTTTGCGCCGTATCTCAAAACCAAAATTTCGAAGAGTAGGGCGCACATTTTTAGTTCGTTTTCCATGAATTTTCGACGCTTTCTGCTGAAATTGGGCAAGAACGTTGCCCGATAATCGGGCAACAAAACTGTGTTGGGAAATTTTTATTTTTTACCTCTTTCAAAAGTTATAGCTATTTTAGCAAAGGTAACGGTTCATTTTTTAACTCCTAAAGTTTAACTGCCTGTTAAAGAAAAACCAGACAAGTAATCATATTTCCCCGACACAGTTTTTTAGGGGAAGGTGTGAAGAACACATAGTGATGTTGATCGTTTTCTACCGTTCAATTCCGACCGGAAACGAACTCGATTTGTGAGCCTCTGTACTTTTGGAAATCAAACGCTTTATTCGCACAACATTAACTTTTCAACTTCAAATAAATATATATATTCGTAATCTTCAATTCTTAGGCTTTCATAAAATATATACTTTACTGGGGTTTGCGATAAACGCGGAGCGGTAAAGCAGCTTCAACGGAAGATGGTCATTTGGGGTACGCTGATACCTTAAGTTCACATTTTCAGCATAAGAATTCTAGCGGCTAGAAGCAGTATAATTCTCAAAGCAAATTGAGCTGTCAATTTCACTGTGGTGATAATTTCTTACTTTCACTGGCTTACATGCTAAAGGAAAATCATTATCTCATTATACTAGCCAAGACTCCAATCAAGAAAGTATAATATGTGGATGGAAAAGTACATGAAAATATATTTGTTTTCATCAGACCTTCAACTGAGGCGCTTGTTTGTCTTCAATCCTTAATCCAGCATTACGTTGGCAATGGATCAGTGTCAGATCAAGTACAGCCAGTAACCAAGTACGCTGTGAGAGCAAACTTAAGTCCGGTACAGGTATTTAAAAGTTTGCTATTTCAGCTCAGCATTTTGCAAAACGTTTTCTTCACCAAACCCTGCATTCTTCTTAACATCTGATTTGTGATCGGTTTTCAGAATTCAGCAGGCGACGTGTGTGTGGATTGTACCTCATTACGAAGTCTCCTTCAAAAAGTGCACAAGAAAGGTCCGCTATTTTTGCTGAAGAAGTTAGTACCCTTGGTTTTCTCGACTGAAGAATTGGCAAACTCTTGCGGTCAAGGACTGGTGCAAAAAAAGGAAAAGGCTAATGAAAACCCCAAATCTCCGCTAGATTCACAGAAAGTCGCCATTTGCAAAGGTGACTTTTGACAAACATTTCAGATAATAGGTTTAAATTGTTCATATTTTGCGATACATCTATCTTGGTTAATAATGATTCTTCCTATCAATATACTGTAGTAACATCTATCAGGATATCAAAACAACAATGCTACAGCTGTAACTGATATTCTGATTGGTATCCTTGTTCTGATATTTTAGTGTTTTCAAATTGGCTTAAATTGAAATTTGTGACAAGTGGAGAGGCAAAGCGAAACTGTTGGAAACCATCAAAACATTAACTCACTTAATTGTATGTATATGCCAGTTTTTAAAGTGCGAGTTTCACACATAATAGCTGGGTTCACACTACCGTAATACCAAACAATTAACAAGTACAGTTACAAGCCATCAAGGTTCGCAATTGCATTTGGGAAATTGTCCACTACAATTTCACTAATAATCATATCCATCACAAAACTATTCTCATGGAATTAACTGTAAATACATTACCTCGCAGTTCTTTAGGTCGCCATAATGCAAAGCTTAATATTATCTATTCCTTTGTAAAATATCAATTTTAAAGAATAAAACCATTATTATTAAGCACCTCAATGGATTCATATCTTCATTTGCAGAATACATAACAGCCTTTTATCTTGTATTACATTTACGTTTGGGTAAGTTATTACATTTAGGGTTGATTTTTATTACATTTGCAGTTAGTATTACATTTAGAGTTAATTTTTATTACATTTACGGTTGCTATTACATTTAGCGTTGTTAATACATTTAGCGGTGATACACACAGTAGATCAAATAATATTTTTAGACGAACTGAAGTAGAGAATGGTTTGAACCCACATTTTTTGACAAGTACTATTAAATACGTTTTACTGTTCTCTACATTTTCAGTGACGGAGACCTCCGATCAAGCAAAATTGAATAAAATTTTTCATCCTGTTCTCTAATTACCAGGTATTTGCATGTTCTTGCTAGTTGCACACTTTTACTTCTTGCATGAATTTCAGCTGCCCTGTGTCAAGAGCAGGAAAATCCATTAGAATCGGCACCAGTGTTGCATCAACAAAGGGTGCTGTGGGAAAAAGCTTGCACTCTGAATACACTTTACTTTTACAAAAGAAAAGTGAATGCTGTATTGTCATGGTAATAAAGGCGATTGTTTCTGTTAAATTTGTATGTGTCTATATCGCTATTATTCAGCTTTACTTCATAAAACCTTTCCCTGCATACTGAGCTCACGAGTACATCCACGAGTTAAAGAGAAAAAGTAGAAACTGAGAAGATAATCATATTTCAACTGAAGAAAACTGACAACCTTGGCAGAGGTAAGTAGCTTTCATGAGTCAAAACTCATGTAAGTTTATTTTTAACATTTTTCTTTGTTTGAGTTTACATTTCACGTGACTTCTGGGCATAATGTAGTTTGTTTTGTGATAGATATTTAGGGTTTCAAAGTAGGTATGGATCAAACCATGTTGGAAAAAGAGTCTGATAACACTTGGATGTTTTCATTGCCAAGTGATGAGGACGGTATGCAGTCAGTTATTCATTTTATTCTTTCGATTTTAATTTTGCATGTGCATTTAACAAGCCAATTGTATTGATTTTACCAATCTTGAAAAAAATCCTGTTACAAAATAAAGCCTACTATCCAGGTGATTATTTGTCATTCTCCCTAAGACTTCAGTCTTCGGGCATTTTTAAAACAAATGGAAAAACTTTACCTTCATTCTTAGCATGATCTTTCTCAAGCTCAACATTCATATAAAAAGATACTTTCTTATCAGAAAAAAAAGGACTTTTAATTAGAACTCTCCTCAGTTCCTTATCATGGTAAGCATCATACCGTTTACTTAAATGAAAAAAATCTATTTGTGTCCACTTTTTGTTGCAGTATCTCAACTTTCACATTCCTTTTCCTTTCTCTAGCTGATGTTTTCTTCATCTTTGAGTTACGAAGATGAGGGCATAGCTCTAGTTCTGGGTACGTATATCGTAATTACCATGAGTAGGAGGGTAAATCACAAATATTCTTGTGGAAGCGTAATGATTATTCCGCGAATGTTTTTGTGACAAGATTTTACAGATTGCAGTTACATGTAACAGTTATGGTTTTTCTACCTACTACTAGGCACCAAGAGAAAAGAGAGAAGACCATCTGTTGTTGACCATCACCCGAAGATCGTAGAAATTGTCAATGATTTTATCACCCAGTACTCTTCATCTGCCCACAACCGAAGACGAGACGATGTGCAATATAGCCATTGCGTTACTCTGTTAGCCATTCGGAGTCATGTTCTCAGAGAGATCCCATCGCTTAAAGAAATTTCAGTCTATATAATACATCATCTCCTTGTACCGCCAAATAAGAATCAGAAGGCATCTAAGCACTATAAAAGCTTGGTAGATGATGCTAAGTGACCCCCTAAGAGAAATGATCTAACTTGCAGAATACATCCCAATTTTCATTACACCTGCACTTAAGTGAATATATTTGGAAAACTCGCCTCAATGTTTTCCGATGAGACAATTGCCATTTCTGCTGATGGTAAAAACAAGGTAAACGTAGGAACTTTAGCTGTTAGCAGGCAATTTTCGATAAATAATATATTTGCAACAGATGACCAACCCAACTACCCCGATCACGATTTTCTGTATAAAAATGCAAAACTTGTTCCCGCCAGGTATTTGTTACTATTTGTTCTTCATCCATTACGAGGTCGTTCCATTCACTACTCCAGCCTTCTTCATCTGACATTTCTTCATCTGATATGTCTGTATTGGTGTCCTCCATATCACCAAAAATTTCCTGCATGATGCCATGAATTCTGTATGCATGCTGCATTTCCCAAATTTCAACAAGACTGCAAATGTCTGAAATTGAAAATAATTTGGAGCAATGATCCACTGTTTGTTGTATTTGCAGTTCTGAAAATCCAAGTACAAATTTGGGGTGTGTGAAGTACTTCAGTTTCCCACTTGCATCCCTTTTTGAGAGGTTGGTCAACAACTTTTAATGATAGAAAGCAAGTTTATGCTGAAGTGTTTTCTTCTGCTCAGCTGATACATTGCGTTCCTTTGAATGGACACCACATGATTGACTGCACATAAAGGATATATCAGTGGTTTACAATCCTCTGAACCACATTTCCACTTGCGAGAACAGTTGTCACAGCATAAATGGGCAGGATCTTCCTGGGGACATTCAACACCAAAGAAACGCAGCAAATGCTTACGTCTGCATTCCTCTGACTTAACATACTCTTTAATATCCTTCTCAACATGCATCAGTTGCATCCCTTGCTATAGCAAGAAAGCAGTGCTTTGACAACCATCTCTTCCAGCTCTACCACTCTATTGCATGTAGCACTCAACATTTTTTGCTGGGCCAAAATGAAGTGTCCGTTGGACTTGCTTACAATCCACACCCATACCAAAAGCTATTGTTGCTACCAAAACACGAATGTGTCCTTGGTCACTTTGAAATGACTCAAGAATATGTTCCTTGTTTGACTGGGGACTACAAGAATGTAGCATTTCTAATAACACTTTCTCGGGATTCCTTTCCTGTGAGTTTTCATAAATGTTGTTTCCAAGTAGTGTCTTCATTGTTGAATACACAACAGCACACTGCTTAATGGTCTGGCAATAGATGATAGTTCTGGTTGCTGATGAGTCACATTCTTTCAACTCACTCACTATCCAGGAAAAATAATCTGTCAGGCTGGCTGTTTTCCCCATGTAGTGGACTACATAACTTATATTTGCTTTGTTAGGGCTTTCAGAAACAATGTGAGGATCCTTCATTAGGAGTACTTCAAAGATTGTTTCTTTGGTATCCTTTGTGGCCGTTGCAGTTAAGGCAATGAAAAAAGGGAGGAAGAAAGAAAGGTATAAAAAAGGGAAAACATCGTAATCGTATCCTCTTTGAATAGGCCTAAGCCTTTCCCATTTTGATAACTATGTTGCAATACCTAAACAACAAAAAACAAATGCTTTAATGGCAGCAAATGCCCTTCCCAGTCAAAACGTTGACGACTTGCAAAGGGATGCAAGCAAAAGAAAATCATCTTATATTAACAAATATTTTGAATGTACTTTTTTTATTCCGGCGTAACAGGGAGGCTGGTAATGCAAAAGATCTCTGTAAAACGCTCTTACTTAAGATCTACCTACTCCTTGAGCTTCCTAATCTAACATTTTTTATAGAAAAAGTAAGTCACTGTATCCTACTGATTTTAAGTCACATCTGAACCCTTGTCACTATTTGCAATGTTTTTAATTCCTGGAAAATGCAAAATTCTCATCCCAATACGCCTTAAATCATGAATGCTCCCTAACGTCAACTGATGTGTCCACTCATGGCCATGTGATTTAAAATAAAGGACCGTTTCTACTTTTGGATTTGAATTCCCGTCAGGTCGCCCTTGATTGTGTAGAGATAGGCAGGTGTTTGAATATGAAACATGAATGTCTTTATCCCTGTAATATTGACACGAGAAGCAACACACACTGATAGATCTTAAAACACTTTTTTGTTTATTCATTTCTGTTGCTAGATTAAACGTATCAAGGAAGTGGCCTGTATATTTATGTCCTTTGCGGTACAATTCACTTTATTAGTATACGAGTAGCACGGCTAGCCTTTAAAGGAACAGCAGCGTTTAGAGCAGCCGTAGTGACAAAGCATTGGGGATTAGGGCAAAGTTACTAATCATAGTTACAGTACTATGACTGGGGCTTGTACTAGCCATCTCTGCAGGAGAGAGTAGTATAAGAGGGAACGAGCGCAAGGATAAAATCTCTGATAAAATTTAATAAAAATTTAATAAAAATCTCTGATAAAATCTCTGTTAAAATCTCTGATAAAATCTCTAATAAAATCTCTGATAAATCTCTGATAAAATCTCTGATAAAATCTCTGATAAATCTCTGATAAATCTCTGATAAAATCTCTGATAAAATCTCTGATAAAATTTAATAAAAATCTTTGATAAAATTCAAAAAATCTCTAATAAATCTCTGATAAATCTCTGATAAAATTCAAAAAAATGATTTTTAAAAAAGATATTTAAAAAGATAATTATATACCAACAAATGGAACAGCAAACAGTCAAACAATTGAAAGCCATTGCCCGAGAGAGGGGTATTAAAAAATGGTATGAAATGCGTAAAGCTCAACTTATCGAAGCGTTGACTAATATAGACACCCCAAGACCTGAGATTAATATTGAAAGACCCACTACCCAAAATGAACCGATACCTGAGATTAATAAATTAAAAAAAATATATAACTGTATTCATGGAAAATATAAAAATTATTGTAAGGATTGTATAAAAAAAAATAAGTATAACTGTATTCATGGAAAGTATAGATATTATTGTAAGGATTGTATGGGATCTAGAATATGCTCTCATAATCGAAGGAAAGATCAATGTAAAGAATGTAAAGGGAAAGGAATATGTATTCATGGAAAACAAAGATGGTTTTGTAAAGAGTGCGGAGGATCTCAAATATGCAAACACAACAGACAGAAGGCGCAATGTAGAGAATGTCACGAAACACAAGAGACACAACAAAAACATTAAGTTATATAACGCAAGTCAGTGTTACATAACAAAATTTACATTATGACTCATCTATATAATTTGCATTGACGTAATCACATTCCTGAGCGACGTTAGAAACCAGCCTTTTTAAAGTAAACTTCAAATCCACTTTCCAACTTGCTTGTTGCTATGTCGTAAAAGTATGTAATCTAAATTTACACACAATCATAATCACGTGAAATAGTCATCTACCGAAATAGATACCACGCTAATCCACCAGAGATAACTATAAATGCTAATATATTCTTTTCATGTTGCGTTGAGTCTATATTATTTTCGTGTTTCGTTGAGTCTGTTTGCGTTGAGTCTGTTTTCGTTGAGGGTTTTGGTTTCGTTTCAGTTCTATGCGGTAACTTTACCTTTGAAGATCCCATGTTATGATTTATTCCAACCTGTTTTGCTTCAGTGTTTAGGGAATTATTTACTCCAAAACTCATATCATTAGTAGCTTTCATAAGTTTGTTATTAAAACCAGTCACGCTCTCAGTGTTGATTATCATATTACTAGGCATTAGCCATACACCAGGAGCAATAGCTAAATCAAGCCGTAATTTCGCTTCTTGTACAGCTAATTGATATCTTTGGATCGAACTAGAAATGTCATTCTCAATCACACTACTCTCAAATAAAGCTAAGAATTCTTGTTGAGTCTCGATCGCTCCACCACCATTACCGTAAATCGAGTTTCTAGTATTGACTTGCGCTCCCAATATGCAGTAAACAAAAGCTTCAGCAGATCGATTCAATCTACCAAGTCCAGCTTTAGTGAGTCCATAACCACTTGTTGGGATAAACCAAGCATATTTGAAATCAGCAAAATCGTCATTACGAATGAATGAGATGAGATCACCTTTTTCTTTCTTACCTCCTTCATCAGCGAATTTACCACCTTCACCAGGCCACTGATCAGCTTCATAATCGTAATTCCTTACCATATGTACATTTTGATATCCACCACCCGATCCATGATATCCAGCACCATAATCAATAAATATATCTCCTAAACCTCCGTTTCGACCACCTTTCCATCTAAAGTCAGAGTTTTTTGAGATTCCAAATTCAGCACACAATCGTTGATAAGCGACTTTATTATAGGGATTATTATTTATTACAAAAGGTTGCTCATCAGGTAGGGGAAGACTCAATTCATACAGTATTCGTCTTATTGTGAAATACACATGAAACTTAATGAAGCTACTCACAACTTTAGGATAATTAAGACTCTCAAAAGGACTTATCCCACAACCAGAGGTCGCACACCACACTGCAAAGTTAAGTTGTTGGGGCCAATAATTCATATCTGGAGCGTTCAACCATTTTCTACTCTGTTTACCAAACTTGAAAGTCACAACTTGGGATGTAAATATGTTACGCATCTTAGCGGTGAACTTTTTAGTATTGGACACGTATATATCCAGTGAGGTCAACATGTTTGTGATATTACTTGTAAAGTCATCAAAATCAATGGCTGGTATTGGGTAAGATCGATTGGTTATAGTTAAACTCTTTGGGAATGAACTCAATGCATCATCATCCAATCCTAAATCTTTCCATAGCAGTCTTTTCAAACGGGGTGATAGGTCTTCAGTCCATGTTTTTCCAGTGGGGTCATCATAAGACATGATTGTTGTACCAAAATATAGAACCACAGCCACTATCAATAGCCAAGCGTTCTTACCTAAAAATCCAATAACCTCCCCCGCTGTTTTGAACAGAAAGCTTACGATAGCTCCAACCATTCCAGGTAATATCTCACCAATCTTTTTACCAATCGTTTTCAAACCGTTACCAACACCTTTACCCAATTTGGTTAGACCTTTAGAAAGATTAGAAACGATAACACCAATGACCACACCTACAGCACTCACAACGGCAAAGACTGTAAAACTGTACTTTTTGAAGATAGCCTTCACACGATCACGAAGAGGCATCTTATCAAGTATTTCATCATTTTGTCTCTCCAGATCGCTTATTTTATCTTCGTTTGAGATTATCTGATTTCTAGCCATCTCTTCCAATTCATTTACCCTGGAGAGTAAACGATCTCTACTTTGTTCTACCTTTCTTAAATTGGACAGTCCCTTCTTATTTTTGTCTAGTTCATCTTTGTATCGTTTCAATTCACTCAAAAGTTTCTCATACTCTGTTTTATAGCTTTCATTTTCCGCGATTTTTACTTGTTGTTTCTCAATGAATTCACGAAACTCTTTCTCATTTGTATCTGCTAATGCTCGTAATCCCGCCAGGGCACTACTCAATTCTTTATTCTCTTCATTTGATTCCTTCAATTGTGATACAAGTTCATCATTTCTTGTAATTAAGGTTATCGAATCAACCCCTAGAGCTGTTTTGATGGTGGTCGGTAATTCATCATTCAATTCATCATCACCTTTGAATAACACATAAGGTTTTGATCCTTTCCTAATCAATTTTACGACTACTTGTTTGAATTGATTCATCCCAGCTATAAACTTGGAAGTATCAACTTTAGGGAATTTGCGTCTAATCTTAGCCCAGGCTTCATCTTGTTCTATTTCCAACTCTCCAATCAATAAGTGACTATTTTCATCATTACCATCTAACGAGTTTTCATCCTCCTCCTCATCAAGGTCAATTGGATTAGTGGTGGATGTGTTTGTGATTTGTTTCAAATTAAATGTTTCATTCTTATCATCACCACCTAGATCGGCTGATGTATTAAAAGGATTTTGTTTGTCTGGTATATCTCCGCCTTCTGCCATAATTTTTTACTAATCAGTAAGAAATCTTTAAACTGGTCACACACACTTACCTAAAAGAATTTACTAGCCATATAACCCAATGCCAGCATACCTCCACCTACATATACCATCTCTCCCATCTTTTGATTGCTACTAGGTCTATAATAATCAGAGAATTTTGGTTCATGTGTCTGACTATAAAATTTCAAAGCTTCATCGGTATTAGAAATATTTTGTGAAGCCTGGTGTTTAGCATCCCGCTGTTGAGAGTACCAATCAATGAGATTCTGTCTCTTTTCCTGATATGTAGCATAATCTTTTTGATATTTTTCTATTGCCTTATCGTGTCGTATTCTCTCCGCATCTGTTTTATCACCTGAGAGATATTTTGCAAGATATGACCCACCAACGAAGGTAGTCGCATTCAAAATAGCTCCACCAATCATCATTGCTATTGTCGCCATTTATTGATCAATATGTAAAATCTTTAAGTTGGCAAAATCTTTTGATCTTCTAAATAAGTTTTTAGGTACATACTACCTGACAGGACAGCGACCCATTTAGCATAGTTTGTAATACTTGAGGATGGATCGTTGATGAATGATTCTTTCATAGCCTTTTTAGCTACATATCCAACTCCAGCAGCCAATCCTATAATGACGGCTGAATCTGTAACCGTTTTCACAAGTTTGTTTTCAGTTGACATGATTTTTATTGTGGTTAGAGAAAATCTTTAAACTACTTTCCTCAGAGCATTACTATTTTAGGAGTTGGTTGGGGTGGTGGTTGGGTGGGTTGGGTAGAAATATTTGAGGGTGGTTGGGTTGGTGTTTTTCTGTTTTTGTAATACCTCATAAACATGTCAACTGCAGTAAACCCTATTCCAACAATAGATAACACAGTAGTAAAAGATAGCTCTGGAATCCAAGCCTTTGTAGTTTCTTCTTCTGCATTTATATTTTCTTCCTGTTTAGTCTCCTCTTCACGTTTCATTTCCCTAGCTAACGCTTCTTTGGCTCTTTTGTTATATTCTGCTAGTTTCTTACCGGCAGCGACCTTTTTAGGATCTTTATCTTTAATAGCTTTCTTATTTTTAGGAGGAGGGGGATCCATTGTAATTTGTTCAACAACTTCATCAGACATGATATCAGACATGATTTTTTATTTCACAAAGTAAAGAATCTTTAAATCAGTTGTTCTCAGTAGTACTTGAAACTTCTTGTATTTTGTTCTCAGTAGTACTTGAAACTTCTTGTATTTTGTTGATTTTAATGTGCTTAGCAACCTGGAATAGTCCGCTGGCAAGTGCTACCAATCTTCCACCTTTTAATGCTAAGAGACCTACAAAGTTTGTCAGTTCACGATTAACCAACTCATCATTCTTCAAGTCTTTACAAAGCGAATCGATGTCATCTACAGGAACCAAGTAAGAAATTACATGAGAAACTAATTGAAGAGATGAATCTACTAATCCACCACTAATTTTCTTACCTAATACTGTCTGATAGCGATTATAATATTTTTCAACATCTTTTGCTGCGAGTTTCTTGATATCACCTAGACTCATATCAACACCTAAATATTCCTTTGTAGTCCCAAGAGATGCGAGAATAGCTAGTGATTCTTGTTTTATTTCAATATCATCATCTTTTACATCATCTTTTACCTCTAGCTGTTCTTCAATAAAATCTTCAACGCTTGTCATCTTTTAATTTTTTAATAAAACATAGATTCTTTTAAATTACCGCGGGAATCTCTAAATAACATTGGAATGGATAACGTAAACACAAACAGAGTCTCAAATATTTTTCAGTTTTCAGCATTTCTACAAACTTTTTACTAGTTTCAGAGTCTAAATCACCTCCATAATCTTCGAAAAGCATCTTCATACCTTTTTGTGATGGATTATGGAATGTAACCACACAAGCTACATTTTCACGGAATGGTTTTGCTATGGATGTTAATTGCTGAGTGAGAACCCACACTGATAATCCATGATGCCTTCCAGAGAATGCTAGATCTATAAACTTGTTCGAGCGTTTCTTTAGATCTTTCGATACAGCACAGTCATCCAAAATTATTAGTGTATTAGTACCAGAGAACAAAGTTTGACAATCAGTTAATAACTCGTTAATCTCATCGCTGTTACTAGCATCTGGTGATAATACCAAGAAACGTTTATCTCCATGAGCAAATTTATGATAGGTTTTATTTTTAGCATAAGTTGGACATATTAGAACAATGTATTCAAACACTTTTCGGAATGGTCATATGAGCTGATCCGTGAGATACTTTGTCTTTCCACAATTTGTTGGACCGGTTATAATGCAATAAAAAGGAACTTTATCTCGTAATTCTTCCATCTTTTTAACTAATACATTATCGATCTTAAGTTTGAATTCATTATCTCCATCAACGCGTCGGCTACCACAAACATGTGACAGGTGATATTTCCTGTTCCTCCAACTATTCGTTTCATTTCAAGTTTTACTCCATCTCGTGTGTTGTTCAAAGCCATACCTCCTCCATGAATACTATTGTCATGGTGAGTTCTCAAGTCAATTCATAGAGCAAACTTGTCGGTATAAAAATCATTTAGCTTGACACCCTCTTTACCAAAACGTTTCATTACCGAATCCCAGAAATCTGACGGTTTCATTCCCTTGGAGTACATACGGTTTGGCATTCCGTTAACGTTAATGTCGATTGATGTTATATTTGGATTTACAAACTTCTCAGAGTCTCTTGCTCCTCCGACATATCTCTCTGTGAACAAGCACAATATCCCTGTCATTGATCTCCTAGGTATATTAATGTACTCGTTTATGAAACTGTCATTAGGTTTGGAGATGGTAAAAGTTTTGTGGAGAAGTACATTCTCGTAAAAGAATACTTTACCAACCTGATAAGCTGACTGAGCCTCACTAGCTAAGTATTCACTTGATATACAAGAATATTCCAACTCGAGGTTTTCGATTTTGTAAGTTGGAGTCTTGGTCTTGTCAGAATAAACAACAATATCGGAAACTGGGGCTAGTGTAATCTCAAAGATTAGTGAATGAGGTAACGCCTTTGGATAGAAAACCCCATGATTGTTGAGAATAGGATGGTTTAGTGGTATATGGTACTTGGTTCTGTATACTGCTGCAAGAGCTACTTCCTTATCATTTCCTGAGGTTACCTTATCACCCGCATTTGTCCTAAGCTTCCTCATGTTTTCAGAAGAAATACCTTGTTTTATTCCATTCTGACGATCTTCAGCTGTTAAGTATAAGTCATGGTATGTTTGAAAGAGATCGTATCTATGAGTATCCTGTAGTGTTTCTCCACCAAAAAGAACCCTGAGTCTGGATACAAGGTTACTGCCTACGTTATTCACAAGGGTGTTGTTAGCATGACCATCAACAGTCAAGTCAAATAGTAGAGATACACTTCCTGGGACAATCACTACATTCTGAGAAAGTTGTGGAATATTTATATATAGTGTTTCTTCAGGATTAGCGGATGATGGATTTAGTGTAATTCGATTCAGTGACGATTCCGCTTTCAAACCGAGAGGCTCTAGTGGAATCCTGTTTGGGTTAATTTCATCAGATATAGGTTGCGACATATTGATTTATTTTAAAGATAGGTGGAGTATTCTTTTAAATGAGTAACGAAAACATGTTATCAAAAATATACTATTCAACTTATGGATATTGGAAAGGGTATTCTGCCATTCCTAAATTAGCTGAAAAAGCAAAAGTTAGTGAAGATGAAGCTAAACGATGGCTTGAGAAACAGGCGATGTGGCAAATCTATCTACCTGCTCCAAAGTATATCCCTAGACCGCACTGGAATGTGGAAAAACCGAATCAGATTCATCAAGCAGATCTATTATTTTTACCACATGATAGAGTTGGAAGAAAGACATATCGATATGCTCTGGTTGTGATTGATATAGCTAGTCGATATAAAGATGCAGAACCACTAACCTCAAAAGAAAGTCATGAGGTATCCAAAGCCTTCAGTAATATTTATTCTCGAAAGTTAAAATATCCTAAAACATTAATTGTTGATCCTGGAAGAGAATTTATGGGTGATGTAACAAAACTTATGAACAGACATAATGTAACCATACAACGGTCTGAAGCTGGAAACCACAAATCCTTTATTGATCTAAATTGATCTAAATTGATCTAAACATTAGATCTAAACAAGAATTTAACATTAGAGAGCTTTTGCCCGCGATTAGCGAGGGCTATTCGAGGCGGGCAAAAGAGCAAAAAACAATTTAAAAGTCAATTAATACTGTCTACAGAACAAACCTAGAAGCAATCTAGTTTGTCGTGTGGTTTATAGGCAGAATGATATGGGGAGGCGGACTATAGTCAATATTGGGAGTAACATACAATGTTATGATTTTGAGAATTGTACTCGTATATCAGAAATTCTGATGTAATCGTCTTCATTCTTAAGGATTTCAAAAAGTTTATTCTTTAGTTTGCTTTTAAACTGACTTTTATTTAAGACTTTGATGGTGAGTGGAATGCTATTCCAAATCAGGGCACCTGAGATAGAAAAGGCTTTTTTCATATTTTCAGTTCTAGCTTTCTCAACATAATAATTCTCGTTAGAAACAGATCTAGTCCGGTAACTATGAACAAAAGACAATTTCTTGAACATATTCTTAATTTTACTAGGAGCAAGATTATTATGAATGTCGTACATTAAAAGACTCATTTGCTCAAACAGCAAGAATGATATCGGCAACTGTTTTGTTTCTAAGAATAATGGGACTGCATGAGCTCTTGGATTACTGAAGAACATTAGCCTAAGGGCTCTCTTTTGGAGAATGAGTAGCTTATGAAGGTGTGTTTCAGCAGCTTGACCCCAAGCGCAGATGCCATAGTTCAGATAAGGTAAAATTAATGAACGATATAACGTGAGAAGTACATGACGTGGAACGAAATGTCTGAGCTTGGCAATAATCCCAATTGTTTTACTAACTTTTTGACAAATGTAATCTATGTGATATTTCCATGAGAGGTTCGCATCAATGAGTATACCAAGATATTTAATATAATTTTTCATTTCTAACGGTTGGCTAGTGTTTGAGATGTTATCAGTTATTCTAATATTGGGATTAAAGGAGAGAGTCTTTTGGCGTGGACGAAAGATGATATAGTTAGATTTTTCGGCATTCAAGGTTAGTTTATTAACAGCTAACCACGTACACACTTTGGAAAGCTCTTCATTAAATTCAGTTTCAAGTCGTTTAAGATCACCGTTAGCATAAGTCACACTAGTATCATCGGCAAACAAGTAGAAATTAATCTTATCGGAGGATTTATATAAGTCATTGATATACAACCATATAGAAACCATAGAGCTCAAGCATTTGTTGAAAGAGCAAATAGAACATTATCAGAAAAACTATTTAGTCATCAATATGCTCAAGAAATGATTAGTGATGATAGGTCTAGAGTTTGGGTGAAACGATTACCTGCTATTTTGAAAACTCTGAATAGTATACCAACGAGAATAACTGGTAAAGAGCCTGAGAAAGCTATAAGACTGAAAGAAGTTGATATTAATCCTCCAAAATATAAACGAGTTGTTGGACTTGATGAGGTTAGACTACCACCTGGTGTTAAAGTTAGATACTTACTTGCTCCGGGTGAACTTGAGGGTGGGGAAAGAAGACGTGCCACTGATCCCATTTGGAGTATTCAGGTTTACGATCTTTCTAGTAGTGTGGTTTCATCTAATCAGCCAGTGTTGTATTATTTACTAGATGGACCGAGGCATGGTTTTGTGAGGGAAGAGCTTCAGTTTGTACCATATGACACCGAACTCCCACCCAATTCTGTGTTGAAACGATAATGTCCGTATGCGTAAGTATGTATTCCATCTTCACAAATGACTCTCTTGTCATCATCAGCAGACAGTGCAACTTTGTTAATCGTTTCAGTATAAACATCATGCTTATGACTTCTGATTACATTCATCTGTCTCATCTGAGGTTTTTTATTGAATAGACAATCCTTGTAATCATCAAAGGATATGGTCTTTTTTACGACTGATGCTTTTACCCCTTTATCCTTTTTTATCTCTTCACCTTCATCCATCTTGTAGCTGTAAAGTTTAGCTCGTAGACCTACAAATTCAGTTATCTGTTTACCACCAGCTTCATCTTTGAACTTACCGATGACTTTCTTGTTCACACCTGTCTCGATACCTGATGGATGGTTTTTGTGATAATTACTAGTATCAAACATATCTCTCACATCTGGACTTATATCCTTGTAGAAATCATCTGTTTCTATCTCATATACAAGACTATCCGTATCTGTGAACAGTAACTTAGCCATTTCACCATATTTAGGTTTGATATAATTATAGTGAAATTTGTACATTAATGTTTTACTTATATCCAGAATGGACATACCTAAGTAAACAGGCTTATTGAAGACCAACTTTGTTTTCTTCATGTGGATAGCTACTAGATTTTCACAAAAGATAGTACGATGCTGATAGTTAGGTTTTGATATTAATTTTTTCGCATCTTTTTTATTTGTAACCAATCTTACATCTACCCTTTTTCTAATGTTTTCCATTGTTTTCCCAAAGACAGAATTATTCATCAGCTTGAAGAAATCTTTTTCAAAATCGTTGGCTGCTTTAGCTCTGAGGTTGGTATTCAAGTCGATGTACGGTTTTAACCATTCAGACTCTTCGAATGTAATACCTCTATGAATCTTAGTGACTTTTAGTCCTAGACTTTCATAAACTTTCAGGGTTTCATGATGAACAACATACTTTACCTTATCATTGAGGTTTGGTATCAATTTCTCAACCTTATTAACGACAAGTCTCTCTGGAGCTAGTGGATAATCATTATGCAAGTCGTGAAGGTGATGAGGATATTCCAAGTCAACTTCTAGTATGCATGAGAGATTTTTCCAGTTTATAAGCTCTTGGTCAGTCATCCATCTAAAACCATGAGTAGGGAGTGGTTTACTCATTCCCCCACCATATAAGTTGTTTGCGTCTTGATATGTGATATACTTTGTGGGTTGGTTGGAATCATATTCCTCCATGTATGGGTTGTTTGCTTTACCATATCTAGTAGAGATCATAGATACACCACCTCTAATGCCTTTCTCAATCATTAGAAGCATGTTGATGTCAGTTAGCAACTCCAAATTCACTTTCGTTAACTTTAATGCTGCATCCCAAGCTAGTCCAGGTGCTGTGTAATACCAAGCAGGATCCAATTCATAGTTTTTACTACAAACATCTCTAAAGTTCTCAAAAACATCGGCTAACAGTAGTACATCTGACTTAAGATATAGGTTGTGATATTCCCTCATTGTTCTCATATTGAAGGTTTCCCATACCTTTTTAGCATGTTGGTAGTTATCTTCTCTTATATCTTCATCGTTTAGTTTTGAGTAGAATGCCTCCTTTGGTGGAAGTTGGGTTGCGTTGAGTTTATCAAAGCTATCAAACCAATCGTATGGAAATACACCCTTTCTCAACATCATATTCGTCTTATCTCTAAAATAATTTTTCGTTTCATCTAGGTTCTTATCTGATGGAGAAAGACACTTACTTCCAGATAATACACATCTACAGACATCACACTTTCCGCATTTAGTAAGATTATCAACTAAACTGTCAAGACTAGTTGCCATAAATTTAAATGAATCGATGAATCTGATATCTCGCTTCACATCAACCTGCTTACCTTCTTTATTTGTAAAGGTATCAACTACAATCTGTTTTGTGAAAGCAATATAATTTTCCTCATTATTAGCTATACAGTTTATTTTACCTTTTGATGTACCAAGATTCTTTATAAAAAAATGAGCGTCATATCTAGATAAGTTGTGAAAGAAGACTGGGAAGAACTTTGGAATCTTATAATTTAAGTTGCATTCATTATGAGCTGCTCCTCTATACTTTCCTGTAAGGTGACAGTGGTCTAATACCTTATCTTCTCCCAATTCACCCTCACAGATGTGACAATTAGTAGCATTTTTATAGTCGATTTTATCATTTTGAGTCATCTTAACTTTCTTAGAAAACTTGAACCTATTGTAAATTTCCTTAATATTTAACTCTAAATTATCCACAAATATCTGTGCTATATCTTCGTCTGGGGATTCAGCAGTGTATCGTACAAGCTTGGATGGAAATATGTTGTCATCAAAACACTTTATAAAATAGCAGAATCCAGATGGTTTGTGCTTCTGGTATTGTTTAGTAAAGCTTTTACTTTCATCTGGAGAGCAGGTATGTATTTTCTCTGGAAAGCACTCAAAGTCTGCATATACAGTGAAGGGGACTCGCATTTTTCCGTTAAAATTCTTAAAGTAAATATAACGAGGATTTCCATCTTTATCAAAAGGCATCTCAATCTTAACTTCTTCGTTTGAGTTGCAATATTCGAGATGTTTTTCTAATGAATTTTTTGACTGGAATGAGTTGAGGCATCTATAACAAAAGTGCATAGTAGATTTATGTTTGCTAACTTTTGAAGCTAACAATCTACTCATATTCTTTATCCAGCAGTAGTGATTTGTTTCACCATTCGATATTAGAAGTAAGTTGATCATATGAACTCCTATTTTCTTACTTATTCTTAGAGGGCATACATCACCTTCATATTCATAGACATTAATCGCATAAGGGTTTTTCTTTTCAAACTTATCAATCTGTTTTGGTGAAACGGGGAACTCTATTCCTGACCAGTCGAACTTAACAGAGTTTTCTCTCATTTGTTTATTTAGTCTTTGTGGGTCTTTCTCCCTTGGAAACACGGCTGAGGTTATTGCCCACTTAAAACACTCGTTATCGTTCTCGTTCTTAACATTGATGATTGCTTGCTTTGATGCTAATTTTGATGGTAGTGGAATATAGGAAGTTCCAGAAAGTGGTTCAAATGGATCGATGTGAATATCAAAGTATTCCACATGGTCGAATTTCCAACCGTAACCGTTAAATATAAATCGATCAAACTCCTCAAGTTGGTGATTTTTCATTATATCGAATAAGTCTGATAAATCGGTTGATTCAGTAATTATTTCTACAGGTGAAAGAAAGTATTTTGAAGTTTCATCAATCCGGTCTGTGAGTAGAGACTCTTTTATTAACTTACATGTTAAGATAAATTTCACCTTTAATGGTTTCTTTTTCTGATTAATCAGATTTAGAACTTTTGTTTTGATTTTATTGATGAACGTTTTGGGATCATACCCTTTCTGTCCATCTATCCTATAGGTTTTCAGATAACCCTTCAACGCTGTTTGATGTTCTTTTAGAGTTAATCGGTTAACCTTTTCCTTCAATTCATCTCTCACACTCTCAGATATATTTACCTGTCTTTTAGGTTGGGGTGGTCTGTTATTAGTAAGTTCGGAGATATTCTTATTGATGAGATCTGTAATCGCTTTGCGGTTAATCTCTTTCTTCAGACTTTCGACTCGTTTGTTTACAGTCTTTTTGTTAGGTTCTGGAACATAAGATAAAATCCAATCTGCGAACTTGTTAATCTCTTTATTTATCGGTTTGGAAACTCTGCTTTCTAAATGTTTAAGTGATGTAACATTAGAATTTCTTGTGGGTTGGGAAGGTTTGAGAATGGGAACATTAATCTCAGGTATCGGTTCATTTTGAGTAATGGGTCTTTCAATATTAATCTCAGGTATCGGTTCATTTTGAGTAATGGGTCTTTCAATATTAATCTCAGGTATCGGTTCATTTTGGGTAGTGGGTCTTTCAATATTAATCTCAGGTCTTGGGGTGTCTATATTAGTCAACGCTTCGATAAGTTGAGCTTTACGCATTTCATACCATTTTTTAATACCCCTCTCTCGGGCAATGGCTTTCAATTGTTTGACTGTTTGCTGTTCCATTTGTTGGTATATAATTATCTTTTTAAATATCTTTTTTAAAAATCATTTTTTTGAATTTTATCAGAGATTTATCAGAGATTTATTAGAGATTTTTTGAATTTTATCAAAGATTTTTATTAAATTTTATCAGAGATTTTATCAGAGATTTTATCAGAGATTTATCAGAGATTTTATCAGAGATTTTATCAGAGATTTATCAGAGATTTTATTAGAGATTTTATCAGAGATTTTATCAGAGATTTTAACAGAGATTTTATCAGAGATTTATCAGAGATTTTAACAGAGATTTTATCAGAGATTTTTATTAAATTTTTATTAAATTTTATCAGAGATTTATCAGAGATTTATCAGAGATTTTATCCTTGCGCTCGTTCCCTCTTATACTACTCTCTGCAGGGTATGTTCAGATGGAAAACCAAAGTTAGTTTGGTGCTTCCCTACGGATTTACGTCTATTCTACGGCGTTTTTTCTCTCAGTATAGGCTTCAGCGAAGATGAACCATTTGTTTTGTTTGTAAAACCCTTGTTGTTTGAAGTTATGGTAAACAATATAAATTGCGTATTATACAAGGTTAAATATGGTGACTGGTTTACTTTGAATGCCACAACTGACAATGAGCCTTTTAAAACGAACGAGATGAACCCACGAACCTGGCACACGTTAATCACAGTGATATGGTAAGATAACGTTTATACAGTTCTATGCCAGCGATACAATTGACTATACATCATATTTGATCACAGCCATCTGCCACTTGATCTTGATCTTTACATTTTGTTTTCTAGGCTATCCTTTTTTCATTGGGTTCTTCTTTTTTCTTTTTTTATTTGACTCATCTACAAGATAGAATTGAATATGGTCCAGAACGATCCAGTCCAGCTGGTCCAGTTTAAACCAGTCATACTTTACCTCTCTGTCTCTCTGTTAAGTTGTGATAGTGTTATCATTTCACGTTTCTGTACAAATTATTTAGAAAAGCACATAGTTTAACAAAAGTTTAATGGACTGAAAGTATCCTCATTTTCCCAAATGTCCACCACACTGAACCTGAATTATAAGAAATGCTCTTTAGCAATTAGAGACCAATAAGATATTAAGTAAGGGTAATTTTCAGTGATTTATAAACATTTCAAGGCCAAAAGAAGTCACTTATCCGGAAATGAAGTGTTCCACTGAATTATCGTTGGTGCGAGATAATAAAATAATGGAGAGTGAAATAGTAGAATGCTTTTTTCTTGCGTCAGTTCAGAGTGTTTTCAAGTTTTTGTTTTAATTATCCCGCTAGGGTAAATTAGCTTTTGGCTTCAGTTCGTCCAATATGTTAATTCCGAGCTTAAAACCATTTGCCGCTTCTTGGCAAATGGACCACTACATCTCCTTTTAGATGGAAAGATTCAATAGGAGCCTTAAAACGTTATGTTAAGTTGTTAATCCTTCTTTTTTATTATGTTTTACGCCATAGGCGTTAATGTAGAGAAGGTGAATTCTAGATATAATCGCGCATCTTTGATAATGCAACATCTTAACATTTTATTTTTCTTCACGGTTTTCTTCCCAAAAAGGCGTTGCTGCGGATGCAAAAAAAGAAGGAGCCTAAGAACCAACAGCTTCTTCGTAGAATTTCCAAAGGTCTCCTTAGCCACCCTCTTGGTGATCTTCTTCTATTTCACTCAGGATGACAGCCAGAAAAGAACTTCAAGAGTTCTGGGTACAAACGTCAGTTTGGTTTGCCAGATTTACAGGCGATTACAAGATGTGTGTTCTGGAGACCTTCAGAGAAGACCAATAACACCATTCGGGGGCCCGGGTTCTGTTGTAAAGTGTGACGAAAGCAAATTCAATCACAAAGCAAAGGTGTGTAGATATTCATGCAGACTTAAGCCAATTGCATGCCGGTGGAAAACGGCCAATATAATTGTGAAATTGGTGCTAACTGTTGACAACCGACTGAATAAA
The DNA here is from genome assembly GCA_949710005.1 of Ricordea florida. Classification (NCBI taxonomy): domain Eukaryota; kingdom Metazoa; phylum Cnidaria; class Anthozoa; order Corallimorpharia; family Ricordeidae; genus Ricordea; species Ricordea florida. The sequence continues at coordinate 11,742,240 of OX453285.1, read as the reverse complement.
AGATGTTGTGATAGCCGATGAGATTCGGGGTATAGTTTCAATTAAAGTAGAGTACAATAATCAGTATTTATTTGAAGGGGCAGCTGCAGAATACCCCCGCCTACGAAGTGGGGGTGTGAAAAATATATGCCTTAAGTTGTTACATATCGTTATACTGCTATGGTATACAAAGAATAGCCGGCATGCCAGGTTATTCTAGATCTGCACTCTACCCTATTAAAACTAGTCATGGTTTATTGCTATTTATGAGGCTTGATAGGTATATGAGCTCAAATACTATAGACCATAATTATAATAGCTTGACGCGTCTTTTTCGAAATTTTTGCAGCGATGTGGCTGCATGCAATTCTTTGGGTGATCGTATTCAACCGCGCTCATGGAATAATGAAGAAATGGATCGGGCATATTAGCGAATCATTGCCCGTGCTTTCCCAAAGCTTGGTTGTAATAGATAAAAATGCGTGATATGATCTTTTTTTCTGGAGGAAATAACGTTATCGACATACGGTATTTATTTGCAGTACAACAGGGGAAGAATAGCTGCCCGAAACTCGTGGGTTTTTGGAATAGTCTCTTGTGACTACACACCATCTAGAGGCTACTTCCAAGTGGTGCAGTCAAGGGATGCTGCCACTCTTCTGCCGATCATCCAACGTTGCATTCGACCTGGGACCGAAGTGCACAGCAATGACTGGGCCGCATACCGCAGGTTAGGTCGCTTACCGAACGTCAGCTACCATTGTGTACATTCCTTGAATGTGACACTCATCTAGGGGCAAATTCGGCAAAATCGATTCAAAAATGTTTTTTATCAGTGTTCAGTATTCTTACTTAAAATCTTAGATTTTCAAAAAAGTGATTTTTTGTTTTTCAATAGCGTTATACTTTAGACTATTGGAGCATCTTAAGGAGATCTTTTGTAACAATGTTGGCGCCACTACCATCCCCCACCTGTTATGCTGGGGAAAAAGTGAATCTACAGTTATGGTGGAGTGAAACACGGATGATACACGGAGTGTATGACCATATTACGCCCATTTTGATAAATTTACACTGGTTACCAGTAAGATATAGAATTAATTTTAAGATTTTGTTACTTACTTTCAAAGCCCTCTATGGCATGGCACCTAGTTACATCATCGATGTAATTCATATTAAGACTATTACACGCTATTTGCTGCGCTCTACTGAAGGTGTTTTACTAAAGCATCCTTCGGGGAGAATAAAAAAAGTCATTTGGTGCCAGATCCTTCAGTGTGGCTGCGCCCACTCTGTGGAATGCTCTTCCTGTTAGTCTCCATATGATCAAATGTATTTTCACTTTTAAGTCAAATCTTAAAAATCTTTTTGAATAAGCCTTTAATATTTCTTAAATTTTATTCTAGATTTTTAAGACTTGTATAGTTTTAAGTTATTATTGTTGTAATGCGCTTTTGATCACCTGGTATGTTAAAAAGCGCACTATAAATCAATAATAATAATAATAATAATAATAATAATAATATTATTAGCGTTGATTTTGATTTTGCTGACATAAGATGATTTTCTTTTGCTTGCGTCCCCTTCCAATTCCTTGATTAGGTATTGCTACATAGTTATCAAAATGGGGAAGGTTTAGACCTATTCAAAAGAGGATACAAGTACGTTGTTTTCCCTTTCTAAAACTTTTCTTTCTTACTCCTCCCTTTTTTCGAATGATGATGAAGAAGTCTTGGCAAGGTGATATGTTGTAACTGTTAGTGTTGTGAACCAGATAAGGGTGGTAGATTTCTTGAGCTATAAAAAAAACGAGGTCTTTCTCTGTGTACCCGTTTCAACTTTGGGCGTGATTTATTGTAGTTAATAATATTTGAAAACACCTTAAAGGAAACAAGCATACAAATACCTTCCCAGGTTCAAAGTGTCAAACGGAACAATCGAAATTGTAAGATGTTCAATCCAATAATCAATAACAAAAAAAAATCATTTTGTCGCAAAAGGCAATTATTAAGGGGGTCCAGGTGAAATATTGAGGGCCTCGATAAAAGTGACATGCCCGGTATTACTACCCCCTCCCAACCATAACAGATCAGGATCAATTTTGGTTTCTGGGCATCCAGACCCGGTTTATGATTACCGGACCCGGTAAAAAACCAGTACCCGGTAAAAACATTAGGGCATCAATATAAGTTATACCCCTGTTATATCTCTACTACGCGCCCAACTTGCCCAACCCAAAAGTCGGGCCTGAGTTGTACAACACAATCGGGGCTCGAATTTGGTGCGGCCTTAACCAGGCCTGATGTTTGTCCGTGCCTGGTTTATTAAAGCACAGACCGATCCAGAATGATCCAGTCCAGCTGGTGCAGTTTAAACCAGTCATACTTTACCTCTCTGTCGCTGTCTTCGGATGACTCTTTCTGATTCTGCAAATATCAATACACTTTGATTGTTATTGTATACATATTGCAAATCTTTGGGAAAAGTTCACCAACAGTCATAATGCTTTTGGGTATATACTAAACAAACTACAAAATGTTGTAGATAAAGATTAAGAAATAAAAGTTTAGTACACATAATTCAAGCATCATTCATTGGATAAGTAGCAGAATTAAGAGAAGTAACACTTAATGGTGATAACAATGGGGTGACAGGCCTGCACGACTCCCATTCACGTGTAATAGCCGGTTATAGCTTTGGGATGACCATGCACGCTGATTTAGTACGTAAGCTTGATGGGTCACCAACAGTGGTTCTTGTGGGACCAGCGGGAAGAGGCAAGACCTTGGGGCTCTTGATTGCCACGGCTTGTGCAAGCATTTGCGTTCAAATACGATTCCCGGGGAGTACTCCCATATATGTCAAATAAGGGTGTGCCACAAACGTTCTCAAACCTTTACCCTATATAAGGATAAAGAAAACGAAAATTGATACCTTTTTAAGGCCCAAACCCAAAAAATGACACCCTATTTAAGGCGGAGGGGAAGCCTTGTTCGGCAACTCAAATAACTGCTAACCGCGCACAGCAAAGCTCAAATCTTTTAAAAATCGCTTTGCTAATACTTAAACGGACAGTTCAGTTTTAGCACACCTTTTCTTTTTCATTCAACTATGCAATTATTTGAGCTGATAGAATTTAGGTGCCCTATGAAGGATCGCACCGGGAACACAATGCCAACCTCAAAAACCATACCCTATTGAGCAGCACATACCTATATAGCCCGTATATGTGAATTTCCTCTTCCCCCTGGGATACAACGCATCGAATATATATTGCCATATTTCTTTTTTATATTTGTTCATTCTCGTTTTCTGCAAAATGCACGATATTGGCTTTATAATTTGAAAGTGTAAAATAATCTCTTTGAGGAGGACATCAATGCTGACATTCTAAATCACATGTTGTATTAAGTGGGGATCGACATTTTTACCAGTGTTGACTTCGGGGGCCAATAATGCACACATGGGCCTTCAGCTCACCGGAAGCTTGTGTAAATGTGTGAAAGCTGATACTCTCAGGAAACAAAGTATTCTTTGTAGAAGTGCATGACACATACCAATTTCCATACACAAGTTCATTTTTGGGCATCATCAACTTATCATGGCAAACAGAGATAGCGCGAGCTGGATCGCAGCTAGAATATTCCAAGAGGGCATTTGTTAGGACATTTGTCCATTTGGAAAGGTGACCCAAGGGTGCTCCAAACAACAGCCAGTTTAAGTAGTTGAAGGAAGCCGGCCGCATGAAACAGATCGCCTTCACGAAAAATCACTCAGGGGAGGAAATCAAGAGCCTTCTCATCGCAAGCTTTCCCACATTAGCAGGGCTTGATCTTTCTTGTTAAGTTTTCTCTTGCTTTGTATTGCATAAGTATGCATGTGGCTATGTGGTTGGTCTCTCCTGGTAAGTTTTTTCCCTCGCAATGTATTGCTTACATATACATGTACATGGGGTTTTGCATGAGAGTTAATACTGGAATAGGTATTAAATTGCATCATGCGTGTGTGTATCTTGCATGAAACCAGATTTTTCAACAACTGATACCCATGCTGTTTTTGCCATCTCTGAGTCCACCAGATTGTGTAAAAGCGAAATAGTGAGAAATGTGGTCTCGTATTTCCTGAACTAACGCATGGTACGGACACATCCGCTCATAATTTGCCAGTGAATGTACTGTCTGAGTAATATAGGGTTGAGAAGGCCAAACCCCTTCCTACATCAATCATTTTTTTAATCCCACAATATTTCCTTTTTAGCTTGAGGTTTCTTGCATCATACTCTGGGACACTCAATGGCTGTTGCGTTCAGGAACCATTTACCGAGTGGAGTTGAAATAATGGAAATTTACAAAGGAGCCAAAAAGAAACTTTTCCTTCACTGGAAGCCAGGTACTGTGATTCTGTTACACTGGTCCTTTGTTACCATAATAGTAAATCATATTATTCACAATTATCTTAAATTGATTGAAATCCCATTAACATTTTGCAACAACAAGCAAAGAATACATTTAATTGCCACAAGTTTGTGTATGGATTTGAAAAAGTGTTGCCTGTCCTGGCAACAACAACACGGGAAAACACTTCAACAGCAGTGGGATTCTGCTGTACTTGGGCTACATGTTACTATTTTGTCTTATGCTCCATTCACACCAAAAAAACATGTTTGATTAAACAGGGTGTGAAAATTGACACTCAACAACAGTAATGATAACATGCATAGGAATTCCCTCTTCAAATGGTAGTTTCACTACACCTTTCATGTACACCTCAGTAACAATCTTTTGCAAACAAACCAGATTCAAAATCTTGTTCAGTTAAATACACTTTAAACATGCTTGAGGTTTAGTGTGAATGCAGTATAATGCACCAACATTAACCACTGCATTTAATAGAAATCACAAGTAGTAACTGTTGCAATTAATTATGACTTGGACATGCCTTTTAATAAGACGTTCAATTTCACCCTAACAGACAGCTCTGGTTCCAGTTCTGGCTCAGTTGCAGCTGCAGGCACCACCTCCAGAATACCTTCACAGAGTGCACTGAACCCTAGAACCTCTGTCACCTCCTCCACCTCAACAGTAACAGTAGCTACAGCATCTGCCTCAACTAGCTAGGTTCCTGTCCTGAATCTGTCACAGATGAGTATTTCCAACACTGCTGCACCAACAGCCTCTTCTAGTCACAGTAGTAGCACCAATGTCACTATGACTCTGACTCCTTCTGCAACCATTTCTTCTGGAACAGATAAGCTTTTGGTATCCTCTTTGCCTCTACCAACAAGTGGACGTAAGTGAAAGAAAAAATTTTAGTTATTATCCCAAAGCATTTAAATTGAACAAAGAAACAATCTGGAATATTTTTCTGGGTGGAGAATTACCTTCATAATGATTACCTCATGAACAAGCAGTGCCAAGGAATTTCAATCCCTTTTTGATCACAACAGTGGTACATTGTGAATAAGAACCTATGTGCAGACAGGGACACCTATTTACTACAATGCTTCACCCAAATTAACAAAGTTTTAACGTCACAAATGACAATTCCCTTTTAATGCCATGAAAATACATGATTACCTATGACCAGTTCTACAAGGAACTGAAGGAGTTCCAGCAATGTAATGTTGTACACTGTATTGAAAAATGCATCTCTCTTTCCAAAGCATCAACAAGGAGATACCTTGCTTCCCTGGCCAAACCCATGTCCCAGCCTACTAACACCAGTGGTAAGTTTATGCTCAAATCAGTCACATGCTTTTAAATATTTCATAAAGGTGAACCAGACTAACACTCCATGCAGATCCACAATTTTTTGCTGCATTTCAAGGTAGATTTCTTTATAAGGATATCTAAGAAACATAGGACACTTATAACCCTTCATACAAGATTTTACAAAATCCTACTGAAAACATAAACTAAAACTCATAAATGGTCAGTGATGTTACTTTAACCTTACACGTTTCAAGTCAAAAGTAATGTGTAAATTTGGTTGGGTATTGCCAGCAATTTGGTGCAACCACTACAGGAAAATCGGACTTTGTCACCGGCTGCAAAACTTTCAAACGGGAAACTACGAAAAAAAAACAACCAAAGCTTCACACACATCAGGTCTCGTGATTCACTTATGGCAAAACAGAAGGCGGTGGAGGATTGGCCCATCATGAAGACCTTTGTGAAAATGAGCAACAAATCTGATTAGGATCAAAGAAATGATGTTGCAAAGAAGATGAATACTGCCTATTTCATAGCAAAGGAAGAACTTCCTTTTGCAAAATTCCCTAAACTTCTAGATCTGCAAAGAAAGAATGGCCTTCAAATCGGGGAGACATATTCAAGTGCGCATAAATGGTTTCTATCATCAGTAAGGTTTACCAAAACAAGTTAGCTAAGACTGTCAACGAAAATGTCAAGTACATGTCTATTATGATTGACGGTGGGGAGGATGCAGGAGGAGTCCAGAATGAGACAATCCATTGTAGATTAGTGGAGCATGGTCAGCCGGTAAATCATCTTGTGGGCCATAAAGCAATCGAGCATGCACGTGCTGCAGGTCGGTTTATAGTATTTTTGAAGCTAATGTCTTGGTATCTTAAGTATTTGAAATATAATGACGGAGTAATGATAAGTGAGACTTAATAGAAATCCAATTTATCAGTTTTTGAAACACAACATTTGAAAAGCTCTGGAAAACCTAAAAAGTTGTCCCACAGTTTTCTACCTTATATTTGCAAGTTACAGAATCACCCAATTACACTTAAGGTAATCTACAAAGGTAATCTAAATCCAGGGTTCGTGCTGGGGTGAGTAAACAGAATTTAAGGACTTTTTAAGGAGTTTCTAAGGACCAAAATACAATTTTAAAGGAGTATTTTGTTTCATATTTTTTGTCGGTTTATGATGTGTATTTGCAGCGGTAATTCGCATTTCATAGTTTTTATGGTACTCTGTTTTTGCAATACTCTAGCTTGAAGATTGTTAGACAAAAAATACGGAGTTCTTAAGGAGTTTTTGCTGAATTTTATAAATTTAAGGAGTTTTTAAGCGCCCTTTAGAATGTAAATCAAATATAAGGAGTTTTTAAGGAGTTTAAGGAGTAGCACGAACCCTGTAAATTATAACTTTACGTGCATTAAGTCTCAAATCAATGAGGATGCTCAGGACTAAAGAGCAGCAAGTGCATGGAAGGAAGGTAGTCGAGTACCCCAACACAAGTTCACATCACCTCATATCTTTCTCCACTTTAGGAATTACTGCAACAACAAAGAATTCCTTTGAAATGCTGGGCATCTCAAACTGGGAAAGCAAGTTGATTGGATTTGGCGCAGATGGTACCTCAGTAAACATGGGTAAAAAAGCAGGTGTAGCATCCAAGTTAAAAGAAGACACCCCTTGGCTGATTGACATCCACTGCCTACCTCACCATTTGGAATTAGCCATGTAAGAGCTTCAGAGATCCTGTGCGACAGTGGAAAAGGTGTACACCACCTTAAACCTGATATGGAAGACATACCACTTTAGTCCCAAGAGCACTAGAGAACTTAAAGCTCTTGCCGACACCATGGGAATTGGCGCGTTGAAACCTAGCCAAGTCAATGGCACAAGATGGCTTCCCCATGTTAGCCGGGCATTGAAATGTCTCATTAAACCACCAAAAGGAGATCCTAAAAAATATCCTGGCAAATACGTTGTAGTCTTACAGCATATGGAGCATCTAGCATCAACATCCCAAAATGCAGAAATAAAAGGGCGGGCGAAGTATATACCTGGAGCGACGAAAGAGATTGACTTCCTGGCCTTCTGTCACTTCTTAGCTGATTTGTTTTCTATCTTGGAAACAATTATCTTGAAATTTCGGCAGAGTGATCTCATTTTGACTTCTGCAGTTTGTCTGCTACGAGAAACATACACTAAGGTATCTTTGTTGGCAGAACGTGCAGCCCCTAGTGGTTGGCTAGAATCCTTTGAAAAAATTGCCAAACAAAGTGATGACAAAGTCCTCTTCCAAGGGTTAATGGTCACAAGGTGTCCTCCGAGTCAAAGAAAGAAGCCAATGAATTTGCAGTCCGAGATAGAAGAAGCAATGTCATTCTGCCAACAAGGACTTAAGGGGAGATTCAGAAATTTGCTTGACGCCACATCACTAGAGAGCTCCAACGAAGAAAAGTCCACTACAAGAACCATGATTCAAGATATGATTGTTTTCAATGCCAATGCATGGCCTCATGATAGCAATAGCTTAGCCAATTTTGGTTCTGAAGAAATTGGAAGGTTAGTTACGTGGTTTGAGCCAGTTTTGAAGAAAGGCGGGTGCAATATAGAAGCTGTGCCAAGGCAGTGGTTATCTCTTAAGATGATGGTGAAGACTGTTTCAGGATATGTCCTACAGCAGGTTGTGGTCAACAATGCTGACCAAAGAACCCTATAAGTCTGACTATCAGGATGTCCTGCATCTCGTGGAGATTCTCCTTGTGCTACCCATCTCAAGTGCTCAGTGTGAGCGTGCGTTTTCCGCCCAAATCCGCATCAAAAGTGCACAACATTCCTGCCTGGAGACGGAGACAACAGAGGATCTGATCCGCATGTGTGCAGAGGGTCCTCCTGTGACTGAGTTTGATCCGTCACTAGCAATAGGCCTGTGGTTTTCAAATGGAGAGAAGCCATGAAGGCCATTCTTCAAACGTCTTTAAGAATGTCATGACATGATAAGCTATTAACTTTTTGTTTTTGTTCATCAATTCTCTTGAACGAAGGGAACCACAAATCAATAGTTGACAAAAGTCCAAAGTGTAAATATCAAGTTAAAGAGGAACAAAGGTAGTTCAAATTGGGACTTATATTTCATCATTTAGAACAAGCAGTTTATACTTGAATGGTTATTTGTTGTACACAGCCTGACACAAATCGAACCACAAATCAATAGTTAACGAAACTCAAAACATGTAATTCTAAATCAGTTGCAGAGAAACAAGGATGGTTGAAATTGCGACAGGTTTATTGCAAATTTATATTTAGATCAGTTCACGGAAAAACATCATGCTCCAACGGTTATATTTCTAGACAGATTGTACTTGTTTGGTTAGTTGTCTATCTTCAGTTGTACCACTTATCATTTCTCAAAATGTAAAAAATAATTTTATAACAAGAGCCATTCTGAAGGCTGTGTAGCCCCAGGTTTGTAGCCTGTTTTGTAGAAGGTCTTCTCTTGTATTCAGGATTGACTTTCTGTAACTTCTTGACGATTTTGTTGAGGTTTATTAAAAGACCTTTAGTGTATTATATTCTATTTTTTCTTGAAGATAATTTTTGGCGACTAGAATACTTGTCCTGGCGACCAAAAATAAAAACTTGGAGGCCAGGTGGCTTCAAGACTTTTTCTGAAAGTTGAGCCCTGTGAGGGCAAAGAAGGTAAATGTATTGAGTGACATGATATAAAGACACATTTCCATAGTTACATGTATTTTTTAGCACACTTAAAATTCTCTCACTTTATTCCCCAGGGTATTGCACTTAATTCTCAATATACAATCTTGCCATATCAATTCACCACATTTGCTTTCAGGTTCCAGAGTTGCTGAAAATGTTATTTACACATATATTCTTTAACCCTTTCACTCCCAAGAGTACCATTACATTCCTCTATGGGTTATGAAGGGGAAAACAGAACTAACAGAGAAGCCCCTACTCGCAAGGAACAAGAACATGCTGCATGCGAAACAACAACCATTAAAAAGTTAACTCGATCAAGCAGCTGCATATTCGATCCTGAAACATAATCTTAATCATCATGGTCATTACTATAGGACGTTTTACTACGGGACCGCAGGAGTACTAGTTATACATCCCCTGAATTTCACTTACTTTTTGACTGCGTGACTGCGGGACTGTGGGAGCACTAGTTGCATATTTCCCTGAATTTCACTTAGCTTTCGACTGCGTGACTGTGGGACTGCGGGAGCACTAGTTACACGTTCCCTGAATTTCACTTAGCTTGCGACTGCGGGACTGTGGGATTGCAGCAGCACTAGTTACACATCCCCTGAATTTCACTTAGCTTTCTACTGCAGGACTGCGGGATCCAAACTAATGCCGTGAAAAAAATGGCTGGGTATTCTAGAATCGCTCCTTTTCTCGAGTATCCACAATTTTTAATATTTCAAGTTTGTTTGACGAGCAAAAGGAGGCTTTGAAAGTGGCTCTTGGATGAAAAAGCATATATGCTAGCTTACCGACAGGTTATGGTAAATCGATGATCTTTTATGCCCTTCCTTTGGCTTTCGATTATGTCTGTAAGCAACAACAAGGGACTTTACAAAGTCTTGAGGAGGACCAAGTTTCATTTTTGAAATCTCTTGGACTGCCAGCAGTAGCCTTGCACAAAGACCAAAATGACGGCATTCTTGAGAAAGTTGAAAGTTGGCAGTTATATACGTCTTCGCATCACCCAAAAAGATGCTGAGCATATCACGGTGGTGAAGAGTATTTGATAACAACTCTTTTAAGAAGTCTCTTGTAGCTGTTATTATAGATGAAGCTCACTGTATCAGCCAGTGGAGCCTTTCTGGCTCAAGTCAAGTGTCGGCGATTCCTTTTCGTGCTTGGTACGGGAATCTTGGAGAGTTGAATTCTCTTATACCTGACAAAGTACCATCCGTTGTATTGACTGCTACTGCTTCGAAGCCCACCAAGAAAAACATATTCAAAACACTAAATCTGGACAAATCGACCCATTGCATCGAAAGAAACCTAGAAAAATCAAACATTTCTTATTCTGTTAAATACATGGAGAAAAGTGTGCCATTAGCTAGCCTATTCTAGCCATTAATTGATGATCTGAGGCAAAAGAAAATGTCTTGTGATAGAACTATGACATTCTGCCAAACCCGGAAACAGTGTGCATTGGTATACAGTCTCTTAGGAGTACAAGTCAACCAAGAGGAGCAGGGGTGCAACAACCCGTCCAAAGACCAGCCAATTCAACATATGACCAATGAGGAGCGGGGGTAGCAGAACCTGCCCCAAATAAAAACGAGTCCATTGGAGCAGCTATAGTGCCTCCCTCAACATCAAGCAACCTGGGTGAAGAAGCTGTACAGCAGGCCCCTCTGCTAGGAAACTTGCATGGAGCAAGAGATTTTCGCAGCTTAAGTAACAAACTCAAGGCCATAACTGAACAGGACATCATTGGCAGTTTCAATGAAGTCATACTGGGTGTTTTGTCAAGCATACTTGATGGGACTAACAACAGCTGGCAATACAATGTTAACTATCGTAAAATTTCTTTGGAAGGGGTTGAAACCATTGACAGAGATGACCCGAAATTTAATGTCATATTTGGTGATTTTGATGAAACCCAAGCTTATGGTATGCTTCAACTAATTGCAAAGCATTTTCCAAGGCTTCCAAGTACGTGCCTAACAGAAGTACTGCTGCCTGAAGCACTTGTCCACCTGTGCTGCCATCGACTAGATATGACCTATGACCAGGCAGAAACATTCCTATCCCTTGGTGGTGAGGACGAATTGGCGGACTTCATGGCACACCTGAAAAATAAAGAAGACAAGAAAACCAAAAAGAAAAGAAATAACTGGAAAGAAAAGAAAAGATTGTGCACAGTACAGGGAAGTAGAGTTTATAAAACGTAAGATGGATGAGCAGGCAATCCTCAAGATGCAGAGGCCAAAGTTTAACCTGGAACCAGAGGATAGTGCAATAAGCAAAATTCAAATGCTTACTGACAAGCACATTCAAATGGCACAGGAACTGTTACATCGCCAATTTCCTCACATAGAGGGACTGATGTCTCCTTCAATATCAACTGTCCGACAGTTTCCAGTAACGAGACAGGAATTTGTCCAAGTTCTTCACACTGGAGGACTTCACTGGGTCACTGTGAGCACTATTGGATGTAAGGGGAACAACAAAATCAACCTATACGATAGCCTCTACCGTGGTATATCTCCCCAGACTGAGGAGCAGATAGCATCCCTTCTCTTTGTTGATAATGCTGAACATATTGAGGTATCTATTCCACCAGTTGTTCAGCAGACCAACGGGACCGACTGTGGAGTATATACCATAGCATTTGCCACAGCTCTCTGCAACAACCTAGACCCAACATCTCTTAAGTTCAACAGACGGGCAGTTGGAGATCATCTTTGGCAAGCATTACAGTGTGGACACTTGAGCATGTTCCCAATTGAGAAGAGAAGGCCACAAGATCAAAACAAGCTTGTCAAAATCAGTGTCTACTGCGAATGCCACATGCCATTCAACCCCCCAAAAGACAAAATGGCAGAATGTACAGGGTGCAAAAAGTGGTTCCACAAAGAATGCCAACAGATCGCTGACAAAGTTTTCAAATTTGCCAGATTTCAATGGAGGTACAAAACGTGCTCACGGGGAAATACCAATGCCCCCTATTTCTACAAGTTCTTAGGTAGCAAAACTTCTGTAATTATCTAAGGATAAGCTGAATATCTTTTTCAAAGACGTAGTACGAAATTTGTTAATGTTAGAGTGGCGATTAATTAGTAAGTCCCAGCATTGTTATTGACATTCATTAATATGCGGTATCACAAGATTAGGCCAAAACAGAGCTCGTTTGTTTCTGTTGAAAGTCTACATAGAACAATTGTGTTGATTAAGCACATTTTCATACTTCCTGAAACGAGCAAAGGTTGAAAACAAGCACAAGATGTGTGTGCAAAGAAACCTTTTTTACTACTAACTACTAAGAATAAATATTTGATTCAAAACACTAATGTGACTGGTAGTGATTTCAGTTAAGGTTGTGGTCTGGTTGGTTGGCAGAGTCATTCTTTGTTATTGTTATTCTATGCATTTAGAGATATACATCATGTAGACGAAAGATATAAGGGAACTCGACTCACACGCTCACAAGCTTACATCACTCCCTGCCAAAAAATAAGGTTTGTTGGGCAAGAAAATTTTAGTAACAAGCTACATATCAGTGTGTGTGGCCTACGCACAAGCCTGTATTTATGGAAACTGTCACTGTAAGCTAGGAAAAGCTTTTGGAAGAAAAATGATAACTGCTCAATAAGACTGTGTTAAGACCCGACTGTTAACTCAGAGTTTGTTTTGGGTCAGTTTTTTAGTGAGTTGTTTCAATGTTGTACATGTGGTAAGACTCCTGTCAGAGGCAGGGCTGTGGCTCTAAAAAGGCCTAGAGGCACAGAAGTCCTGAGCCTATGATATCTAGGGTAGCAAACACTTCAGTTTTTTGAAAAATGTGACATTCCCATTCCAAAAATAGCCAAAGAGCTTGTAGGTTGCCGGGGGCCGGCAAAGCAAAGCCTTGTAAGAAATAATGGAATCAAATGATAACAGTTTGCAAAAATAGTATTCTCAATTAGGTACACATGTAGAGGAACATTTAAAGCCTAAGTACAGACAACCTCTTTCAAAAAGGTCTGTTATTATGTAGCCACTCTTCAGTAACCAGTCACCAGATACCCTATGGATACAAGTTAAATTATGTCAGTAATTTGCTGTATCAAAATAGAATCACTTTTAAGCAGCCACTTTTCCTTTCCCAGCGGGTGGCTGGTTAATTATTATTACCAAGGCTAAACTGTAGTTACAAACTTGTGATATGATAATTTTCTGAAAGTATATCCCTTTAAATGGATCAGACATACCTAACTCCAGAAAATGGACTGCTGTTATTACAGATAACTCAGTTCTTCGTACAAAATGTATGTTTTCCCACACAAAGACATATCTATTCCAGCTCAAACTTGAACACTTAACTATGTGTGAATAAAAATGCATTTATCCAAGTTATTGTTGTTAGCCTTCCACGTGCACATCCTTCAGGATTCTTCACGCATTTGTATCCCCAGTGGGAGTGGGACGCATGACAAATGCCTATCAGATTAGTAAAGCAACAACAAAAACAATGTATTTTTTCAAGATCCATAAAGCTTACAATACTTCATGCCCTGCAAATAGCTATAGCGCTAGTCTAGGCAGGACAAACATAAATAAAGGATATATTAAAAATAAATGACATATTAAGAAAAAAGGAAAAGAAAAGAAATACAACAACATACAGCATACATTCCTTACCTTGCTTCTTAAAAACAATCTCCGACGTTTTCTCTTAGACTCCTCGACAAAGTGAAGAGTACAGTGTTTAAGAGTCTAACTGAAAACAAAACAACCTTTTGCTCCCTCTTGAGCCGCCATTTTTGTGGCTACAGTTGCTATAGCAACAGTAGCCATAATGCCATCACCTGTGTTAAGTTAAGTAAGAATCGGGACATACTCGGAGTTCGAAGTAAGACTCGGGAAGTGCTCGGAGTTAATTGACGATTTCTTTATCGTTCAGAAGCCCGATTAGTTCTGACGTTTTTGGCGGTTTCCCTCACCGACAGTCATCGACATTTGTCAGATGGAATCGTTCAACCGTGTGCTTTTCACTCTGCATAACATCCGCCATTTGCGAAGTGAGGAAGGCTAGTTCAGTGGCGAGAAGATAAGTTCTAATTTTATACAATACTTTTGTGCCTCGTTGAACGTTAACTCAAGCACAGCTCACATTTGATGTTTCCTGACCTCCCCGATAAAATCCCTGTGTCATTTTGTGGCTATTTGACAAGACTGATCCCCAATCCGAATAGCCTCCTAGAGCAAACGTTTTCCGGCCTGAAATGACGATCGCTAAATCGTGTTTGTTTGGACGTAGTCGAGTGTCTTACCGTGATCATTCGATCTCAGCGTGTCTTCAAAAAGTTTGTTTCAGGATCCTATTCGTTATTCAGGAAATGTCCAGCAGATTGACGACCACTGAATTGAAATTGACAGAATCTCGAGTAGGGAGGTGCGGCCCGGCCGCCCAAACCCTGACCCTCTTTAAGACACGAGTCTCTGATTTTCCTACCCTGTTTAAGACGGAATGCCAATTTTTGATACCCGGTCTAAGACATTTGTTGTAGCATAACCAATCTGGAATTAAGCTTGGTATCAATACCGACGTCAATGGAAGTCAACACTAAGGAAGAACTTGTAAAAATTCAGCTTGTGGCTAAGTTCCTATAAAATAAACATATTTGCTTATCCTGTTCAAGGCGTTGGTCCATGTAAAGATACCCCGTTTAAGACAAAAAGGGGCGAAATAGATACCCCGTTCAAGACAAAAATCCTGAATGTATAACAGTACACTTGCCTACAAGTCGAGCACGAGAAGTGAACGAGACAAGCTGACCATGGCGGCATAAGGAGCTTTGCGAACCCGGTCGCGAAAGAATCTCTTTTTATTTGCACAACTGGATGGCAAACCAGTTTGTCAACTACTTCAGTAAAAGGAGAAACAGAACGCCGAACAGCTCTGCTAGTGAGAGTGAGTCACCCGAGTCTAAAAGATTAAAAAATCTTGAGGAATGTGTTGAAGAAAACGAAGATGGCGATGTGATCATCGACGCTCTGGAAATGACGGGAGAGATTGCAGGAACCCTCAAAGGAATCTTGGAAAAGCTGCAAAAGCTAGACAGTATCGAAAGCAGCGTTAAAAGAATCGAAACTACGATGGAAAATCTTGAATTAAGAATAGTGAACCTGGAAACCTTTGAGCAAACAGCTACGACAGATATCGAACATCTTAAAGAGAGCGTCACGCAAAATGAAAGCAAATGCATCGACCACCAGAAGTGCTGCGAGAAAAAGCTAAAGAAAACTGAAGAAGCTATCGCGAAACTGGACCACAAAGAACAAGAAATAAACAACAAACTGAAAGAGCTGACGACCAAAGATCTGTATTTGGAAGCCTATTCGAGGCGGGAAAACATTAAATTCAACCACATCCCCGAAACAATTTCACCTTCAAGCGGGGAAAATGGTGAAAATACTGAAGCAGTGCTCAGAGAGTTTTTGGAAAAAGAATTAGGATATGCTGATGGAAGCACGGTCGAAATCCAACGAGTTCACCGACTAGGGAAAAGAAGAAATGAAACCCCACGTCCAATCTTAGTTAAATTCCTTAGATCCAAAGATGTGGAGAAGATTCTCTCGCTGGGTTCCCGCCTGAAGGGTACAAACTTCCAAATGTTCCGCGATCTGCCACAAGAACTCGTTGATAGGAGGAGAGCACAGATGGATAATTACAAGAATGCAAAAAGAAAGGGAATTCCAGTATCCTTTAGCCGATCGAAACCCGATCAATTATATATTAGAGGAAAACTCTGCCCACCAGATCAGATTCTAAGCTTTGACGGATAACTTTTTACTATGATTTAGTTTTATTAGTCACTACCAAAGCTTTCCGAACTGTGTTAGCCTCCAGTATATTACATCATACTGCTTAAAAGCGAGTGGGGCAAAACAAAGCTTAAACCAAACAAACACTGTATTGTTTGCTGGCTACTTTTTTATTTTATTACCTTCTTGTTTGTTTTAGTTTTGCTTATGGTGTTAGGTTCTCTTTAGTTGCTTGTTTTATCTCGAGTTTCAAATATCACCCATTCAGGAAATATGACACAAATTCATTCGGAGCTAAAGACATATCTAACTTTAATAGTAGTTGTTTTATAGTTCGGCGATTTTCAAATTTATTTATTTTAATTTTTTTTATTTTTTTTTTTCTGGAAAATTTTTCTGTTTGATCCGATGTGCGCTGTACACGCAAAGAGAAATATGCAAATTTTAGACCCAAAATCTTCCGCAGTGGGAATTATGACAACCCCGGCACCTCTTTATGAATAGTCCTATTGATATCAAAGGTCTGTCAGTGAACATTAGAGGTTTGAACAAATCACTTAAGCGTCGCACTGCCTTTAGGTGGCTTTATCGTCAGAATTGTTCTTTTGTTTTCTTGCAAGAAACCTATAGCTCAAAAGAGTGTGAAAAGGTTTGGCAGGCGGAATGGGGCGGCAAGGTATTTTTTAGCCACGGCACAAATCATAGTAAGGGCACTATGATTCTTATCAATCCTAAAATAAAATGCAATGTCAAAAAGAAAATCTGTGACAAAAACGGAAGATACATTATATTAGATATAGAATTCGCGGACAATCGAATTGTACTCGTCAATATCTACGCTCCGAACGACGCTAATCAACAAGTAGTCTTTTTCAAAAACCTTCAAGGACACCTCCAAGAATTTTCTGAAGAAAAAATGATTATAGGTGGTGACTTCAATTGCACATTGTCAGAAAAAGACAAAAAAGGTGCTAATCCAAACAGCCGAAAGCATGCAGTAGTCGAAGAAATCAACAGACTATGCAACCTCTACGACCTAAATGACATTTGGCGTTCTCTAAACCCAGATGCAGAGGAATATACGTGGAGAAATAAATCATTTAAAATTCAATGCCGCCTTGACTTCTTCCTAATTTCTAAAAAACTAAACGATCTAACCGAAAACTGTAAAATTTTATACGCACCCGAAACAGATCACTCAGCAACACTGATACACGTAAAATCCGACGAGCTGAGACATAAGAAAGGTCCTGGTTTCTGGAAATTTAACCAATCGCTTCTTAAAGACGAAATTTATGTCTCAAGATTGCGTACAGAAATTCCCAACTTCAGAAAAAAATATAGCAACCTCGAGGACTTAACCCTCAAATGGGATTTAATTAAGATGGAAATAAGAGGTTTTACGATTAAATACTCTAAAAATAAGGCAAAGAAAAGAAAATCTACAGAAATTCACCTCCAAAACCAAATCAATGAACTCTACAAAAAGGCTGAAAAACAACCAAATAACAAGCAAGTTATTAACGAGATCAATGATGTCAGATCCTGCTTAAGAAATATCACGCATCATACTGTAAGACAAATGGGACAATTCTTAGAAGCAAAGTCAGGTGGCATGAGCACGGGGAACGAAATACAAGATATTTCTACGGCTTAGAAAAACGAAATTATGAAAAAAAGACAACCACAAAATTGAAACTTTCAGATGGCAGTTTCACCAACGATCAATCCAAAATTCTACAGGAACAAATGCACTTTTATAAAACCCTCTGTACATCCAATAAGCAAAGATCTTCGACTTTAAGTGATTCTCTCTGCAGTGTCAAAGAAAACATCATTCCATTAGAGAATGATGACATGTTATCGTGCGAAGGGAAAGTGACTCAAGTGGAATGCTTAAAAGCTTTAAACGAGTTCAAAAATGAAAAATCACCAGGTACAGATGGGCTACAAGCAGAATTCTACAAACACTTCTGGAAAGAACTGCACACCGAAATGTTACAATGTTTTGATTACGCCTACGATAGCGGTAAACTATCGATATCTCAAAGACGGGGAATTATAACACTCATTCCGAAACTGAACAAAGACACTACTGTACTCGATAATCTTAGACCAATTTCGCTTCTTAATACTGATTATAAAATATTAACGAAAGTCATTGCAAAACGGCTAGAAAAAGTACTTCCAAAAATTATTAATCCCGATCAGACCGGCTACATTAAAAACCGGTACATTGGTGAAAATGTTCGTTTAATTTCCGACATCATGAACTACACAGAAGAGAATAATATTCCGGGAATCGCCCTATTTATAGACTTCAGAAAAGCCTTCGATACCAAGAAAGGGATTTTATAAACTCCTGCCTTGAAAAATTCAATTTTGGGCCGAACATCAAAAACTGGGTTAAAATTTTATACAACAATGTTTCCAGCTGTGTTCTTAACAATGGATTTGCATCGGAATTCTTTTTAGCAGAACGAGGTGTTAAACAAGGTTGTCCGTTGTCCGGACTTTTGTTCGTAATTGGCATAGAAATACTCGCAAGAGAAATGATACCAGCATAAAAGGTATTAATGTAGGTGAGAAAGAAATTAAAGTTTCTCTATACGCAGATGATACCACTGTTTTTGTTCGTGACCTGGATTCTGTTTATCACTTATTAACTCTCCTTGATAAGTTCAAAAACCTCTCCGGTCTAGAAATTAACACAACAAAGTCTGAAGGAATGTGGCTTGGTCGATGGAAAAATAAAACCGAAACTCCCTTTGGCTTTCGTTGGCCGCGGGACCCAATAAAAGCTCTTGGTATCTTCTTTTCATATGACACAAATAAAACCAACGAGTTAAACTTTGCAGAGAAAATCCGGAACTTAGAAAAGACGCTTAATAGTTGGAAGAGAAGAAATCTAACACTCTACGGAAAAATAAACATCGTTAAAACATTTGGACTTTCAAAATTAATCTACAATGCATCTGTTCTTGTTATCCCAGACAATTTTATCAAAAAAATCGAGAAATTGATTTTTGATTTTATTTGGGACGGAAAGCCCGCAAAAATAAAAAAATCAACTATTATTGGTGAAAAAAAACACGGCGGTCTTAAAATGACTGACTTTAACATCATGAATAAAGCTTTAAAGGTTGCTTGGATACCGCGTTTGCAAACCAATACTGACACGTCCTGGAAGGTAATCCCCGAGATCGCTTTAGAAGATCATGGAGGCTTCTCTTTTCTGACACACTGCAATTATGATATCAACTCGCGGCAACTTAACCGCCTCCCGGGCTTCTATCACGAAGTCTTAAAACATTGGCAGAGCTCAAAACAAGCCTTTCAGAACAACACATCTCTACAAAACGAAATAATTTGGAACAACCACAGCATAAAAATCGGGGATAAAACATCTTTTTACAAAAATTGGTTCGAAAAAAATATTCTACGTATTAAGGACCTTCTCCAAAATGATGGTAGTTTCCTTTCTTTTGAATAATTCTCCGAGAAATTTCATCTTGAAACACCTTTTACTTTATATTTTGGATTGATCAATTCCATTCTGAATGACTGGAAAGCAACAATTCAAAGAACTCCTCGGGAAACAACAGTAGAAAATGGAAATCATGAAACAAACATAATTTCTACCAAAAACGTCTACTCCGCGATGTTAAAACACGTATTTTCACCCCCAACCGCTGAGAGCAAAATTTTAAGGTATGGTTTTAACCGAGCAAACCTAAACAAAGTTTATGAATTACCCTTCCAGATAAAAAATGACATAAAGATATCAATGTTTCAATATAAGCTTATTCATAATATCCTTCCAACAAAAGTTAGCCTTTTTAAAGCCAAAATATCAGATAGTGATTTATGCCCTCAATGTCTCACTGACAGACACTCTTTAGATCACATGTTCTTACACTGCTCTTCAACTTTATTTTTTTGGAATTTATTTCAAAACTGGTGGTCCAGCAAAACTAAAGAAAAGTTCACATTATCAAACAGTATGATTTTATATGGAATTCTTGACAAGAAGACACTCGTACTCTTTAAACTACACGCTCCTCATCGCGAAATACTCTATATTCTGTAAATGCTTACACGATGAAAAACAATGCTTCGAAAGTTTTCTGTCACTCTTGAAAGAAAGACTTAATATACAAAGAGAAATCGCGACCCAAAATAACAAACTGCCTGAATTCAAAGAAATATATGGAAATCTTCTGTAGAAGTATGTACTGTATGTAAAACAAATTGTAACGCATATAAATACCTTTAGTTTTTTTTTTTAATTATTGTTTTCCTTGTACTGTAAGCTCTAACACCAAAATCAAAAATAAAAAAAAAATAAAAAAAAAATTTAAAAAAAACTTAGAAATTCTAGTATTACAGGAACATAGTGAACTAGTGACATTGCCCTTCCTTTCGACAGCTCGGAGACAAAGCCATTTTCAGAGTTAAAAATCATCAACATGCACATATCAAAAATAGAACCCTGGGGTATCGCTCTCATAAACAACTGCCTTCAAAGTAACTTTATTTTGCTCGTGCAAAAAATCACCTGAAATGGCTGGATTTTAGATCTTACACTAGCTGACGGCGTATTTGGCAGAATACCGCCGTTTGAGGAGGGATACTGCGAAGAATACATCACCGACATACCACCGATATATCACTGATAGACGATTGACATGCTACCGACAGCCGACTGTAAGGTAGCGATCAACACGTCAACCGACATTGAACGTGTGGTCATCGCTAGCATCGATCGCCACTCGATAGTGTCAACGAAAATTGAAAGTCTGTCGACCATGTGTCAACCGAGATGTCCATCGAGTGTCGATCGTGGGTCGACCGAGCGGCGACCGCCATGTCGGTCGCGGATCGATCGCAGGTCGATCAGGGTGTCATTAGTACACATGATCCAGCTTTTCTTTAACGCCAGAGCACAAAAGGTGATGTTAGACCAAAGCACAAGACTCATTGCTCAGTTCTGGCCATCCACCCAACCTTGACTGATGTGACATGACCATTTCATTCAATGTTGCTCTTACGCTTATCAAGTTAACATCAAACAATGGAGTTTCAGATCTGAAAAGTTTGAAGACAGTCGTTTTATTTTGCACCTTTAAGTTGTTGTTCAATGGGAAAAATAACTCAGTGTTTGCCATCCATGTGAGCTATTCTGTTCATTGTTGTATTTGTGTTATTGTCAACACAACGTTTAATTTTTGTAAAATATGTTTGATTATGATAGTTCAATTCAAAGACAGTCAGAAAATGTTTAATTACAGGGCTTTTTGAACAGTGGATGATACTACATAAGCAACCTACTGTTGGGCAGACTTATTTCTGTTGGTTTATTTTCATCGGTAAAGTAATTGTACAAGAGTCATTGCTCAATTTTTTCATCTCCTAAAGGTTGGCAGATGTGATTGATATCGTTGTGTTGTATAATAATTATTATCAATAAAATGTTTGACTGAAGTTCGAGACAGGTATTTCAGTTTTGTTTGTCATTTCTGTCACTTACATATAGTTCATTAGCCATCAATCTCCACTTAAAATCTCTGTATTCAAACTTTTCCAACATCTATGGATGCATCATCAAATAGTCAGTTTCTACGCCTACTTTGGCTACACAGATATTTTCAAACCTTTGACATGGTGATAAGACGACGACCCAGTACGTACCCCCCACCTCTTTACAAAAACCGGCTCCACTTTAAGCTTTCCGTTCTTCTATTTCGTTCTATCCCATAATATATTCGTATGAAAAAGGGTGCTATACAAAATACATCATCATCATCATAATTATATTCTATTACGCTGTAGCCACATACAGTCCTTGACTGTCTATTTTTATTATTGAGTCACAGATGGATACTTAGCATCAGTTTTTGTTATATCCCCACCTGGGATACACATATCACTGTGACATCGGTGTCATGTGGGCTGAGTTTGTTGGTTCTCTACTCTGCTCCGAGAGGTTTTCTCTGGGTACTCTGGTTTTCTCCTCTCCACAAAAACCAACATTTGATTTAATTTAATATGATTCGTTTTGGTTTCATTTGTGCTTTACAGTGTCCCCAATTAGTGTGTCAGTGCAAGATACAGTTGACACTCAAATAAAGTTCATTATTACTATTGCTTGTAACTTATTTGACAGTTTGTTTGTATCGTTCGCTAAAAAAGAATTACACAAACTGCTTTTCCATGTGTTGCAGAATTTTGTGTATTGCCCGGCGAATTATCGTTTGCCCTCACGAATTTTCTTTAGCTTAACAAAACTTCAAAGAAAAATCACCCTTTGTTACAGCAAATTATTGCTCAATACGCCATGAAATTTCGCATTAACTTTTGAGCGAGCTTTTGTCGTAAAGTCGCCGGAACAAAGAACGAAATTTGTGAATTTCGCTTGCATTACTTTTTCACAATACTGTATCAACTCTCACATGTGTACCCGCTGACGTAGTCCCTTTAGAGCTTCAAAAGATTAGTCAACCTATTCCTAGTTTGTTTTACGCCAACTTACAAAAACAAGATCCTTATTCCTCTGAGAACGGATTTGTTTGGTAAAGTAATGTGTGGACTAGAGTGCCTTGTAACCAAAGTTCATTAAAAAACAGACTTAATGTTGTTGTTAACTGTTTGCTGCAATAAGAGTGTTTTATCATGTGACTTTATCTTTTCTATGCAGCTTTCAACTGATACCAACATTAGCTTTGATGTGAATCAAGTGCTATATATGACCTAACTTGTAATATGCAAGATCTTTATTGCAATAAATTTGAAAAAAATTCCTTATATACCTTTAAACAATATCATAACAGCAAACATCTAGTAAAATGCTTTAGAAACTCCTACAAAATAATGTGGTAAAATTGTAATAATCCTCGTTGTTACATGTATATTATTTTTGGGTGTTGATGCAAACTAAGGTAAATCACTTGAAATGACTAGCACTGTTTTCTTCTTGTCTTGCAGTATGTGACAAAATGGTGACTCAGTAAATCAAAAATAAATTACCATATTCACACATGTATAGGCTGCACTCGTGTATAAGCCGCATCCCGCGTTTTGACCATATTTCCTTGAGAAAACAACATTCATGTGTTCTTAAAAACGCAAAGGCCTGGCGAGTGCCGAGGACCACCAAGACATTGGCCATATTTTCACGAGCGGTATTTCAGGTCGCTTAGTGAGTGACAGCCAAAAATCTTGTGAAAACAGTTGCTCTTCCTACTCGCTTAAAGTTAAGCGACTCTGCAAACTTCAATGCAATTCTCATTAAATTTAAGCCACCAAACCAGGCAGCTTAAGCGAGTCGGCAATTAATTTCCACCAATGGAAAGCAACTTGCGGTCATTCATCTGACAAGGCCATCAAATCGGAAATGCAACACGTGTTCTATTTCTGTTCCTCCTGCAAAACTTCTGTGGCCAACGCAAAAGCGAAGCAAGATGGATAATTTTCCGTTTAATGAATCCAAAAACGTAAGTTTCCTTCCTTTAAACAGTGAGGATGCAAAGCATTTCCCTAACGTATTTCCCTAACTTATTTGCTTCAGATCACCCTTCGTTATTCCTCAAGTCAGCGATCATTTTCCCGATCCCACACGTGGACCATACATTTTTCCAGCATGGCAAAGTCAACTGTGGCTTCCACAACAACGATTTGCTCAACCAGATTCGCCAGCGGAACCGCACACAATCCCCACTATAAGCCCATACCAGGGTACCAGTGCTGTAGTTGGAGAAGACCAAGATTCCAGCAAAGAAAACAACACCGGTACCAAAGGTTGTTCTCCCAACTGGTCGGATGTGGGGATTCGATTCCTCATAGCAATATGGAAGGATCACCATCCCATCAGCAAAAGACACAACTCAGCTGTTTGGGAAGAACAGGGGCTCACGTCCATCTGCACAGCATCCCAATGCAAAGCAAAAATAAAGAATCTAGAGGACGAATACAAACGAAGATTTAAATGAAAGACTGGGTTGCGGTGCCAAAATTACGCCAAAAACTGTTGTTGAATGCGGTTTCGAAGACGACGCAGTAGATAAGCGATCAGAGTCTAGTGAAGCAGAGAGCGATGGGGATGGAGATGATCTTTCAGAAGCGCTTTTCAGATGAAATCCAACTGCCAACAAGGGCAAGAAAGCTGTGGCTAGCACCCCAAATTCCTCCAAGCAAATATCTGCCAACTCTAGTAAAGCCGATGAAGACCTCGCTTTTTCTGAGTCACTTTTCTTCAAGAGTAAACCTGAAAGCAATGCTGGAAAGAGAGCTTCTAGTCCTGCATACCAGCTTCCCACTAAAAGTACAAAATGGGAGAGTCCAGCGGCCAGGGATCCGGTAACACTGAATATTTTGGCTTTCTAACTGAAAGCCAAAAACGCGCTCACGAATTCTTCGAATGCCTGGCTGAAAAGGAGGCGGAGAGAGAGATTGAAAGCCAGGAAATGATGCTCTCCATGGTAAAAGAGGTTGCGAAGATCTTTAAGGGAGAATGAAGTACACGTAAAAGTATTACTCTGCATGGACAAGGAATAGATCAACAAAAGTCCACAAACAATAACTTTGTTTCTTATATTGTTTTGTTAACAGTTAATTCATTTTAAGGTTCATGATTTTCTGACTACATGATTATACCAATTACTGTATTATCATGAAAACATGAACCACAGTGCTGAAGCTTGCATTTGTCGAGAATTGAAATATTGATTATAATTTTCATTGGAGTCAACAAGTCTTTCGGTAGGATTTTAGATTGAAAAACAAAATTTTTCTTATAGGAGATATGTAGCTATGATTGAAAATATTGAAAAATGGCAAAAAAATTCTTTGCATTGAGCATTTTTTCTTAGTTTGTTGAAAAAGAAAAGAGCACTGAGACTACATTTTATTTACTACAATGATTGTTAAATGTGCTCTCGCTGATAATGTTCATTAAATGTGCATTAATTTCCAAAAAAAGTCTCCTTTATCTTGTTCCTTAGTCGGGAGCCTTCACGATTCACGTGACCTGGGAGTGGGGGGAGCTCGTCTGGTTCATCATCCTCGAGGTCCACATCCACATCATTGCGAACTTCAATGCAGATATTATGCAAAATACAGCAGGCTATAATTGTCAGAGTTATTTTGTCCACAGACTCGTCAAGTTTGACTAAGAGACAACACCATCTCCCCTTCAACATCCTGAACCCCCGTTCTATAACCACTCTAGTCCTACTTAATGCTTTGTTAAAATTGTGTTGACTAGGAGTGATTGCTCTTGTTTCAGGATAGGGCTTCATACACCAATTCAAAAGTTTATATGCAGGATCAGCTACCAGAAGGGGGCTTATTGCATCACCAGTACCAGTACGAGTAACGGGAGATAGGAACATGCTTCCATCTTCCTTGACCAGTGAACTCATGCGTAGAACTCGTGCATCATGGATACTCCTAGCCAGCGAAGCTTGGGGTTCTAGTCAGTCAGGGAGAGCAAGAAAACTTGGCGTTCTAGTCAGTCAGCGAGAAAACGAGCGCGCGAGCAAAGCGACGAAGGAGACAAAGAACGCCAGCCGCCAGATGCCTCTTAAACGGGAAAAATCTTTTGAATTAGTGGCCTCTAGAGGCAGCTAATTCCCATTGGCTAAAATCGCTTATCTGTCCTGTGATTGGTTCGTTGGCTTTAATTTATTGCAAATGACTCATTTGCATGCACGCAACATTCAGGCTGCTCAATTAGCATTTGGCAAGTGACGAGTGAAGCAAAGCAGTGTGAATTATACATGGATGCTATTGCATGCAAACTTCGGGATTTACATTTAAAAACCGAACAAGAGCAAGCGGTGAGAAACCTGTAACTGGGAAAAGACGTCCTTGCCATTCTGCCTACTGGATTCCGCAAGAGCCGCATTTATCAAGCGTTTTCTTTACTGAAAAGCTGTGAAAATACCGGCACAACATTGATTGTCATTAACAAGTATTATTGAAGACAAGTTGGCCAACTTGCGCTCGCGAGGTTTTCGTGCTGCTGCGTTGTCTGCTTTAAGTTCAGCTGAATTAGAAGAATGCAGTTTAGAAATGATACTCTGCTCAGTAGAGGAAGCAATTACCAAGGAGTTTACCAGCCTTCTAAAGAAAGAGAGTTCCGAGCTTCAGCAGCGCGTGTGCAGCATCGTTGTTGATGAATGTCACACGGTGGAAACGTGGACAGGCAAGAGGAGGTAACTTCAGCTTGTTTAGTATCTTTCGCCTATCACGTAATTTTAGTAGCCAGAGTTACTAGCGTTCTCGTCTGTCGAGAAGGGAGATCAGAAACTAACGGGGACAAGCGCAGCCGAACTTTTAATAGCTTCGGCTGCTTCACCTCGCAGTTTTACATTTTCCAATGTTGAATTTTAACAGAAACCCATAAGGGATGAATCAGTTAGTTTGTGTCATGTTTACTTCCACTGATTCTATATCTATTGTAATTTGCGGTTGTTTTTCTAGAAAGAACAAGTTTAAATGCAAAGAAATGCCATTCAGAAGTGCCTACGGAAAACTGGCTACGCTTCGTTCTCTTTGCAAAGAAGATATGTGACGTTTCGGACACACTCGCAAATTATTGTGTTTACATAATTTGATCCTTTCATATTGATTGTTGTTTCTTTAGTTCGCTGTTCCAATTCTCTCTTACGTACTTAGTAATAAGAATCTTTTTTATTTAATTTATTTTTATTTCTTTACTTCCATTTCTTTTTTTCAGAAAAAAATTCATAGTAGCACAACCGTTAACCGTTCCGCCTGCTATCTTTATTGTAACAAAAATTTCACTTTCAGGTCCTGGCACAGTCTCATCTTCGCTTTGCGCTGCATAGTTCAAACCTGCACTGTCGTCAAAAATCAGCGGCGATGCTAACTTGTTTTCTTCTACTCTGGACAATTCTTCACTCCTATCATTAGCCGCGAAAAGACTCTTCGAGAATGTTGGTTTTTCTGACACATTGGAGGCAAGACCAAGGGTTCTTTTAGGTGCTGCTCGTACTGGTGTTCCTGTTGTCTGCAACAATACTTTCTGTCGCTTTGAACTTGGACTTGCTGCGAGCGATTTCGACGGGGTAGATGAATTTTCTTCTAAACCAGTCGTTTGTTGTTCCTTGGGCTCGGCGTCATTCTCTGTCAATTTCCCGGTGATAAACGTGATGCAGTCGGCTGCATTTCTGATTTTCCTTGCCCAGGAGCGGCAAACTTTATCCGATTTTCCTGGATCTTGGACCAGCTTCACACCAACAATGAACAAAGTGGCCGCCACCACACAACCAGCGCATTCTTTACTTCCCGAAGGCAAAAACAGGTTCTCATTTGAACATTTCTCCCCCATTAAGGAAAAAAACTGGTTTTCTCCCCCCGCTTCGACTCGCAGATGAATTTATCTTTGGACCTCCCGAATTCGCAGCCATTTATTTATTTGTTTTGTACATCCTGTACGACACGTGAGTTTGACAGAACACGTCACCTTTTTGTTTCCGGTCTTCACAAATTATGCGTATCAGTTACAAATTATGCATATTATTTACATAATTACGTGAAAAGATTTCTCCTGTTTAAGAGGCGTCTGGCGGCTGGCGTTCTTTCTGCCCCGCTGTCGCTTTGCTTGCGCGCGCGATTTCTTGCTCTCCGTAACTGACTAGAACGCCAAGCTACGCTGGCTAGGATACTCCCTGCATAACCAGTACTCACATGTATAAAGCGCCCTTTTGCATCAGCTACCCCTTGTAAAACTATACTATGGAACTGTTTTCTATTTTAATAGTCATTAGGGTCGTTTTTGGGCGCAAAAATCGGTATATGCGATCCGTCAATGGCACCAACCATCTGGGGAAAACAACTTATCTCTTGGAATTCCTCAATTGCTCTTCTCGTTTTGGCTTCTCCTTTTGGGAACTTTACATAACCTTTAGCGGTTGTCAGAAGTGCTGAGCAAAATTCATCTTTTAATTTGAGCGCAGTGCATCTGAGAATGTTTTCTTACAAGTCTCGTAGTTCAGTATGAGTTTCCTGTTGCAAGCCGCCACAAAGCAACTGCTACTGTATCACTGCATATGGGGCAGCAGCCAAAGCAAGAGTAGCCCCCCTTCGTCAGAGTACGATACCACGTCTCGAACTGATGGCAGCTCTCATGGCATTGAGACTCGCCAAGACGATTTACTTGGTCCGGACAATAAAAATTAAACATTTCCCAGAATGCATCACTGTTAGGTTTCAAAGTTTAGTTGATAGTTCAGTTGCTTTAGCGTCAGTCATTAGTGCATTTCAATTCACATCGAACAATAAGTCAATTTTCAAGTTTAGGAGATCCACTCTTCAGGTACAATATTTTCTTTTTTCATTTGTTTGAACTTGTACGATGATTTCTCGTTTGTTTTAAGAATTCCTTCATTATTTACATTCGTTTGTTTATTAGCATACAGCGTAGCAAAACCCTTTTGTTTCAGAATCTTTTCCAATAAAGATTAAAAGAAATCTCCTTGGCTTGGAGCGCGTTATTTCCCTCGTTACCACCACTGGAATGGCACGTCTCATGTTTGTGTCTAAATGCGATCCAACCAAATTGCAGACAAATTGGAAGGTCTGTCTGAAGATTCGGAAATGTTCTTGCCAAATGTTATCTGCGTATTGGTTTAAATGTGACGTTTCGGACACACTCGCAAATTATTGTGTTTACATAATTTGATCCTTTCATATTGATTGTTGTTTCTTTAGTTCGCTGTTCCAATTCTCTCTTACGTACTTAGTAATAAGAATCTTTTTTATTTAATTTATTTTTATTTCTTTACTTCCATTTCTTTTTTTCAGAAAAAAATTCATAGTAGCACAACCGTTAACCGTTCCGCCTGCTATCTTTATTGTAACAAAAATTTCACTTTCAGGTCCTGGCACAGTCTCATCTTCGCTTTGCGCTGCATAGTTCAAACCTGCACTGTCGTCAAAAATCAGCGGCGATGCTAACTTGTTTTCTTCTACTCTGGACAATTCTTCACTCCTATCATTAGCCGCGAAAAGACTCTTCGAGAATGTTGGTTTTTCTGACACATTGGAGGCAAGACCAAGGGTTCTTTTAGGTGCTGCTCGTACTGGTGTTCCTGTTGTCTGCAACAATACTTTCTGTCGCTTTGAACTTGGACTTGCTGCGAGCGATTTCGACGGGGTAGATGAATTTTCTTCTAAACCAGTCGTTTGTTGTTCCTTGGGCTCGGCGTCATTCTCTGTCAATTTCCCGGTGATAAACGTGATGCAGTCGGCTGCATTTCTGATTTTCCTTGCCCAGGAGCGGCAAACTTTATCCGATTTTCCTGGATCTTGGACCAGCTTCACACCAACAATGAACAAAGTGGCCGCCACCACACAACCAGCGCATTCTTTACTTCCCGAAGGCAAAAACAGGTTCTCATTTGAACATTTCTCCCCCATTAAGGAAAAAAACTGGTTTTCTCCCCCCGCTTCGACTCGCAGATGAATTTATCTTTGGACCTCCCGAATTCGCAGCCATTTATTTATTTGTTTTGTACATCCTGTACGACACGTGAGTTTGACAGAACACGTCACCTTTTTGTTTCCGGTCTTCACAAATTATGCGTATCAGTTACAAATTATGCATATTATTTACATAATTACGTGAAAAGATTTCTCCTGTTTAAGAGGCGTCTGGCGGCTGGCGTTCTTTCTGCCCCGCTGTCGCTTTGCTTGCGCGCGCGATTTCTTGCTCTCCGTAACTGACTAGAACGCCAAGCTACGCTGGCTAGGATACTCCCTGCATAACCAGTACTCACATGTATAAAGCGCCCTTTCGCATCAGCTACCCCTTGTAAAACTATACTATGGAACTGTTTTCTATTTTAATAGTCATTAGGGTCGTTTTTGGGCGCAAAAATCGGTATATGCGATCCGTCAATGGCACCAACCATCTGGGGAAAACAACTTATCTCTTGGAATTCCTCAATTGCTCTTCTCGTTTTGGCTTCTCCTTTTGGGAACTTTACATAACCTTTAGCGGTTGTCAGAAGTGCTGAGCAAAATTCATCTTTTAATTTGAGCGCAGTGCATCTGAGAATGTTTTCTTACAAGTCTCGTAGTTCAGTATGAGTTTCCTGTTGCAAGCCGCCACAAAGCAACTGCTACTGTATCACTGCATATGGGGCAGCAGCCAAAGCAAGAGTAGCCCCCCTTCGTCAGAGTACGATACCACGTCTCGAACTGATGGCAGCTCTCATGGCATTGAGACTCGCCAAGACGATTTACTTGGTCCGGACAATAAAAATTAAACATTTCCCAGAATGCATCACTGTTAGGTTTCAAAGTTTAGTTGATAGTTCAGTTGCTTTAGCGTCAGTCATTAGTGCATTTCAATTCACATCGAACAATAAGTCAATTTTCAAGTTTAGGAGATCCACTCTTCAGGTACAATATTTTCTTTTTTCATTTGTTTGAACTTGTACGATGATTTCTCGTTTGTTTTAAGAATTCCTTCATTATTTACATTCGTTTGTTTATTAGCATACAGCGTAGCAAAACCCTTTTGTTTCAGAATCTTTTCCAATAAAGATTAAAAGAAATCTCCTTGGCTTGGAGCGCGTTATTTCCCTCGTTACCACCACTGGAATGGCACGTCTCATGTTTGTGTCTAAATGCGATCCAACCAAATTGCAGACAAATTGGAAGGTCTGTCTGAAGATTCGGAAATGTTCTTGCCAAATGTTATCTGCGTATTGGTTTAAAACCATATTCTCAAACCAAAATTGTTGCCTTTCCAGAACCCACGCAACTTTCCTTCTGCAGCATATCTTTCTCCGAGGATGATAAAAGTAAGCTTCCATTACTCTTCTCCTGCCTCTTAGTGTAAGCAATCTCAGCCTTTGCTGAAATCTGTTCCTTCGTCGAAAGAAAACTAAGCGCATATAAACCGTGATTAAAAGAAGACGGACGAACAAGTGAGCTTTGTTTGGATCTCCCGCCATATTATTCAAATTGATTAATACTTGAGCGTGGTCCACTCAAATTACTGTAAGATGAAATTTAATCTTACTCATGAAAACACCTATCATTTTTAAGTCGCTTAACGGAGTCTGTAAACAAAACACCTTCAGGAATGTTAAGCAAGACAAGCGCTGTCGTGAAAACACAACCATTGTTATTTGTTTATATGACAAAATTCATCGCGGTAAATAATCTAACACAGCATGCAATCAATCGAACAAACAAAACTGTCTCGATCGCATGAAAGTTTATGTTGCATTTCCTACGCAGTGTTTGTTGTTCTCAGACTTTGTTTTCTTAGAAACCAAGCTCAGTTGTAAGTACACATAACGGATAAATTATTTGACAATGTTGAAACTCAAATTTAATTAAAAACATAAGCACACGAGATATGCGATCACTACTTAGGTGTACTTCAACTCGAGTTGTCACAGATATGTTGACAGAGATTCTGGCAATTCCACATATGTGAATCATTTCTCAGTTGTGAAAAACAGTGAGAGCCCTCAGATTGTCTCTGAAGGATTTATTGACTCAGTGAGGAGCAGGGATCAAAATTCAAGATGTTTGTTTCGTTCACACACAGTTGTTATGGGTTGCTAAGGTTACTGAATGAATCAAACATGGCGGCGGATTCTGTCAACTCACACGAGGGTTTATGTGCGTTTTCTATGCAGTGTTTGATGTTCTTGGACTATGTTTTCATTGGAAACCAAGCTAAGTTGTAATTAAATGTAATTATTGGAAAGAAAAAACCCATGTTGAATCTCGAATCTATTTCTAAACATGTCGCATGCAAGACATGCGATCGCTACTTGTACAGTGTACACGTGTTCTGCTAGATTCTACTTATACATGGATCATTTCTGGGTTGTTTGTTTCAGCAGTGATTGACTAAAATATCAAAGCTCCATATCTGCCCAAGCCTATACACTTTTGTTGTACAAAGAATTACGTGAAAACTTTAAAGGGGCTTTCACTAAATCATATTAATATTTTACTAAAACCGTGTATAGGCTGCACCCCTATTTTGCATAAAATTTATTTGAAAAAAAGTGTGGCCTATACACGTGTGAATATGGTAGTCACGTAACAAAAAATGGTCTTTGAATGAAGGTTTCTAGGCTGTAATCCTGATCTCTACCTAACCTTAATTCTAATAGAACTTTTCAGTAATCTAACCCTTAACCTAACCGTAATCTTACAGCCTAGATGTCCAAAGACTTGAACACCTTTGTTGATATTGTGGGGAAGCCCTTGTCAGAAGGGGTAACTTTAATTGACTTAAAACAAAAAATAAAAATTAAACATAAAAACAGCTTTTAATTACCAGTAATTGCTAGTTTTATTGCATAGCAGAGTCTATAAAAAATGACATCTCCACATATAAATTGTTCAGGTTAAAAATTATATAGACTATGATTCACATTTGAAAAAATAAACCCAAGACATAGAAGTGTAATAGATTTTGTTATTGAGCCAGGATCATAACATACAAAAGCAATAGGTTCCTAATTGAGCCAGGACCTCTGTGACCAGGCTCTTCGTGAGCTAGGACCTTTGTGACCAGGTTCTTAGGAATGTAATCCTAGATTTCTGACAATGAATAGATGACTGACTCTTCAGAAACACAGTAAGGGACATCAACAACTTAAGATACATTAGACACTCCTTAAACAATAGGAACATGAACTTAAATTTTCTGTTAAGTGTTTTCATAGAATAAATTTCATTATTTTAAGTGTTCCCAAAAATGAATAGAGGAAGACCTTAAGTGAATAGATATTAACATACAGAGTGAGTAAGAGTGACAAAGCTGATAGTTGGTAGTAAAGGTTATAATGGAATGACCACTGCCACTGACTCTTCAGAAAAAAACATTAAATAGCTTTAGTCTTCAACAGTTTCTTAAATGACATCACTATGTTAGGTGATTTTATATAGCAGTGTAATTATTAAAAGTGTTACAAAAAAGTATAACAATTAATTGTCATTCTACTGTCATATATAAACTAAGATACCAGGACCTCTATGATCTGTAATTAACCAAACTTTGATATTATTATTGTAACAATAGCTAAAATAATAATTCTTCCTTTAAAAAAATGTTTAATCACTTACTACAAAAATTGATTCTCAGCAAAATTTGTTACCAACAGACTTGGTTACATATGCACCCTGTGTCACGAGGGAAGTATGCTACTCACAAAGCCTAACTGGCCTTGTAGCATACTGTACTTCCCTCTAACTCAGATGTCATTCAGGGAAAATTATGGGGACAACAGTGCAGCAGATCTCTCAAAACAATGGAAGGTAAGCCTACATACAAATCTCTGTAGAATTGTTGTATCTGTTGTGGTTTAATTTTATCCTTGGTTTCAATTTTACTTTCCTTTTCCTTCAAGCATGCTAATACTGTATACGATAAGTTTAAAACAAACGAAACTAAATTTGAAACCAAGGATAAAATCAAACCACAACATACACATTAACCTCTACAGCCATCCCCATAAATGTAACTGATCACCTCCTTCAAGCAGCAACTTTTCAAAACTGTAAACATTTTGAAATTAAAAAATTAAAAGCCTGAATTTCATGTAAGCTGCAACAGTCATTTTAACCTTCAATAAGCTACATGTACCACATGCAGGACACAATGTCCTTACATATGTGTTTATTTAAAGAATGTACATGAACTGTGCAGCTGATTCCGATGATAAACGAAATATTAACAAGAACTTTTCACATTCTAGATTTGTTCTGAATTTATTCAATACATTATGTGTTTGTGTATTACTAATTGCACATGTGGTTGAAATTTTGAAGTATAAACTTCTTGCAAATTTTTAATATATTATCAGACTTGCACAATTTTCGGAGATGGAAAATGTTGAAATTTTGTATCTGAGTTTTTATCTCAAAATATAGAAAACTTCAGAACTGAGATATCAAAGAGACACCCTTAGAATGCTATGCTGTGATGTTACAGAAGCAACATTGCAAAAACAAAATCTCACAAAGAGGATCAGATGATTCAGAGTCTACGTTTCACAGTTTTACTCCTATGGAAGCCAATGACTTTCAACCAGTCTTGAAAGTGCAACCTCCGCTTCTGTCAGATGACAGAAGAGGCTATCCTTTATCACTTAGTAATAAAACCATTTACTTTACTGCACCGCTCAATTAACAATTAAAATGTACCCTATTCTTTTCTTTTCTATTGTATATCAAAAGATAAAGGAAAAGGTCCAAGAAGAGGAGAAAGAAGGTGATAACAATGATGGCACCAATGATGAAAAGGAGGGGGCCACTGAAGATAAGAAAAGAAAAAGGTTGAGGGAAGACAAGAGAACCGCAGGAAAAAAACAAATAAGGATGAAACACGAAAAATAGGCACCATTTTAATTCAGCTTAATACAGCACTGTTCCATCGTAACTTGTATTTTGTTAATCTTGGTAATTAACCCCTTTTACTCCCAAGATCTGGAAGCTAATTCTCCTGACAGATTATCATACATTAACATATTCTTTGTTGACTATTGCTGAGAATTTGGTGTTATATCAAGACCTTATCCACTAAATGATTATTTTCTTTATTTTCATGATCTCTCTGCCTGAAAGCAAACTAAAATTGAAAAAATTCAAATGCTGGTCACACATGGGAGTGAAAGGGTTAAAACCACATTTATTTGTCAGTTTTGAACTTGAGTGTGGGATGCAGAATTTGATGATGAGGCAAAAATCAATAACCTTATTCCTTGATCACCACGTTAAGTTTTTTATAACTGCTTATATTGGCGGTGTAGGCTAACCATTATGCGTACAGGGTTCGAAAGGTTAGCAAAACAAATTCCTTTTCAGGCTCCATTCAATGTTTCATGCAGTGTTGTGGTCACCAGTGTTGCCATTGTCAGCCGCTTGTCAAGATTTAATACAAGATTTAATACAAGATTTAAAACACGTTCCAATCACTACACGTAATTACCTAAACTTTGTCATGATTAAGCTTAAGTCTATAACTAAAGGACACATTCACCGTACTATTTTGCCATGTTTTACATTTACTACACCATGCTTATTCTGTCACTGTCCCTTTCTGGAACCAGTTGGTTAATAATCAAACCTTCATGTTCTCGTATTACAGCAGATTCACAGCTAGGACAATTTAGATCCTGCAATCTACTGTATGCTTATTTAAGTCCGCCTTTCGTTGCCGTGAATTATACATTTTTCATTACAAACGAAAATATATGTTTAGAAGAATTCCTTATGCTTCAAATGGAAGTTTCAATCCATATATAATTACAAATAAGGAAGCCCATATGGTTAATGGAAATCCAGCAGGATCAAAGGAATCCAACAGCCATAAAACTTCACCAAACAAACCACAATTTCAGAAATGTTTTACTAAGGAATTATCGGAACCATTGTTTTCTTCAAACCTCCCAGCAGTGCAAATGAATTTCAAGAATTACTGCTTAGATGTTCCAGGAAAGTTCTCCGATGCAATTGCCTGTGTGGAACGTAATGAAATTTTTGAAATGCTATATACAGGGTTATTGTGAAGAAAAGCTCCCCTCCCTGTCAGTGGCCTGTCAGCCGACAGACCGCCAACAGGTTACTGACAGACTCCGGACAGTTTCCCAAAACAGACATTTTACTGTAAAATAGAGCAGAAAAAGTTGACGCAACACAGAAAGTAATAACACCAGATAAACATTGCATTTCATCATAATACATCATCTACTTACTGATACAAAAAAATTGACTGCTCGCCGAGATTTTCTTTTATACGAAGTTTAATTTGTTATATATCCTGCGTAATTTTCAGTCCACTGGGCAAGCATCATCATCATCATCCTCCACTGCCGACAACTCACACAACGAGCCATGAAAGATGTATGAGGCCCCTTTGAAAGACCATGAAAGGGTGGGACAGGCCTTCAAAAACCAGCAGGCACAGAACCAGGAGCTGGTGCATGAGCTTGACGAGAAGGAAAAGGAGGCGGAAGAATTGGCGAACCCGGTTCGAACAAAATGCAGGGTTGTCAAGAACCTTGAGAGGCACTTAGTCCACGCAAAAACAGAAATAGCGGAGCTGAGAGCCCAGGTGCGGGAATACGAACGTGGAGACCAGGCGGACAGCGAAGACCAACCAACCCAACATGAGCAGCAACAGCAGAACACCACCAGCCACGTCAGCACACATAGCCTAGTGAACATTCACCAACGCTACGACCAGGTTCTGCAGGTAATGCAGGAAAACCACTGCAGCATGGCGTGTGCCTTTCGTCTAGCCAGCTGCCCCAGAAGCACACTCTGAGATTTCGTGGGAATAGCAGAGCTGAAAAAAGTGGACACGAAGGTAAATACTGCGGTATTTGAAGAAAATTTGGAAAAAACGTAAAGGTAAACCACCGACAACTTACCGACATGTTACCTGCACATTAGCCAAAACCTGTCGGCCAACAAATGGCCAACAGTCGGCCAACAGACGACTGAGTCGGTTGAGGTGAGCTGTTCTTGATATTGACCATATACAGCATGTGTGCAAGTAAGTAGTGGTGAAATCGATGTGAGTCGGTTAGTTTCAATTCGAGAGCCTGTTTGAGCATTGATGAGACGGCACTGCCCCTCTTTTACAGATATGTCTGACAATGCTGTATTTAGTGATATATTTCAAGGCAGTTCATTTGGGGAATTAACTTTTGATTTAAAATCATTGTTTCTTATTGAACATACTAATCATTCTATTTGTTCTGTGTGTAACCAACAAATCACAAAGTCCACTGATGTGTTTGTCTTGTATACAGTACCGCCTGAAAGTATTTACCCATTAGGACGCGGTCAAACCGCGTCTTTGCCGATGTGTTGTGCCACAAATTTACTGCGGTGGGACGAATTCCTCAGCCTCATCTTGGACGGACGTGACCAAATGCCGCGGCAAACAAAACGCGGAATACCTCGGTGAAGAAACAATTGAAGCTAATTTCTTTTGTTAAAACTGTTTCCTTTATAATAACTCTCTTTCATGTGAATTTCCATGCACAACACCCATTTATCGGTCATGCAGAACTTTCGAGGATTTCAATTACATTCAAAACAACAGAGAAGTCCCTTGGAGTGAATATAACATCGCTCCGATGAATTTTATTATGAATTTATGAATGTGATGTGATGAATTTATGAATGTGAAGCTCTGCCTTGCAAAGTAATTCAGTTCACTATGATGTATGACCCGGTTGAAAAAAAGCTTTCTGGAGCTGCGATTGAAACTTCTCTGGCGAAATTTCCTCTAGTGATTTCTGAAATTACTGCTTTCAGTCGCAAAGAATCCCAAGAAGACAAAGAAGATTAAGAATCCAAACCGAGTTGCTGCTGGAAAGCGTGCCTTTCAAGAAGGAAAGCTAACAGGCCTAAAAAACTTTGATTCTGTAGATGCTGGAAAAAGAAGGAGAACTAGTAGCCGTAGTACACGTAATGATACTATAATAGGGCGAAAAGACCCATTAAAACTCACTGGTAAGAGTGGTTTATTTGTTTTGCAAAAGTATTTGGATTTGCCTTTTGAAACAGTTCACCAAGCTGATGAAGACTGGAATGTAGTTAGTTTTAAGATGAACTTTTATAATGATCCTCTAGAAGATCCTAATTTTCTCATGATGATCGCTATGCAATTTAGTCCTAAAGAAATTCAGAAGAAATTCAGGAAGCCGAAGATAGAACTTTTAAGGGCTGTTATAGATTTTCCTGAAAATAATTTCTTGCACGATTACGAATCGGACATGTCTGGCAACTGGGTGCAATATTACTGCAACATCTTAGATGCTAAAGATGAACCTGACGTTGAAGTTGTTAAAACTCCTGTAGCTTTTCCTAGCTTTAAGCCTATAGCAAATACGCGTTACTTAGATTATGTTCGCTTCGAAGAAGGAACCGGAAAGCTGTTAGAAGCTAGAATGATAGAAGCTGCTTTTTGGCCTGCGAATGCTGCAAATAGTGGTGAAATGACAATGAAAGCGACTCTTACGGGTGAAATTAAAGCGCCAGAAGCAGAAATTACTTTTCCTCAAGGAAATATTACAGGGGATATTGTTAGTGAAG
This sequence comes from Ricordea florida, assembly GCA_949710005.1. Classification (NCBI taxonomy): domain Eukaryota; kingdom Metazoa; phylum Cnidaria; class Anthozoa; order Corallimorpharia; family Ricordeidae; genus Ricordea; species Ricordea florida. The sequence continues at coordinate 11,703,934 of OX453285.1, read as the reverse complement.
GTGCTCTTGCTGGTGCAATAGGAATTCAAGAATGTGCCGTTGATGTTACGGTGAATAACAGTGGCGATAAGGTAGTAGCTTTTGAAGATCCTGGCGCTATTAAGTTTTCTGGACCTTTTGTAGCTGAATTAGAAATGGAACCGCCTGGAAATATTTCTTGGGAATTACCAAACGCAGCCAGTGGAATTCCTATGTATTACAAAAAGGGAGAGAAAACACAAGAATTTAGATTCACCGATGGAGCTGGTCACGGCCTCCTCCTAGAAAATTTGAGTCTTGTTGTTAACACTCTCATGGTAGGAGAAATGCAGGGGGGTCCGGGCACTTATCCTCAAAAGACTTTTGGCAAAGTTCAGTTTGTTTATCGTGTTCATTACGTAGATTTATTAGAAGAAGAAATTAATGAGCTGATAGAAAAGCAAAACACGCAAAGATTGAATGCAATGTAATTAGCATAACCGGTTTTTAATTAGCATAACCGGTTTTTTCAATTAGCATAACCGGTTTTTTCAATTTGCATACTCGTCAAACCGGTTTTATAGACGCGGTCAGACTTGTTTTGTAAACCAGTTTTTCTTGTTATTAAAGATGTTTATATTCAGGTACGTGTGAATTTCTCTTTAGTTTCCACTATGGCTTCCCGTATTCAAGCCCTCATCAATTTTTTGTCTAAAACTTCGGATGAATTCAAGCAGCACGTAGCTTTTGGCATCAAAACACACTGGATCGATAGAGAAGGAAGCTACAAAAATTTCATCGAAGCCAAAGGCTATATCGGCGATTCTAATTTCGTGAGAAGCTTTGAGTACTATGAGCCTCACGTAAAACCACTGCCAAGATCCTATAATTGGATGTTCACGGGATACTCAGACGGCGGGGTCAAATCTGGTGAACTTGTCAAGATGCGTATTATCGTTGTTGTCTGGCAGAAAACTAATATCCGTTATCGATACCAAGAGGTCGAGGTGTTCTACCCTAGCGATGAGGAGAACTATAATGTCGACGGCTTTCTTCGTGTTCTCTGGCCTGCTCTAGAGGAGGATGCTAAGAATAAGACTATTCTTATAGCAAAGTTGGCTCTAGAAAACGATTCCACTATCGAAAAAACGCCCGAGTACCTCCATTCTGTAGATATAGAATACCGTGACCTCTATGAGATTCTCAACGACGGGGTCGCTAGCTCTCCTGGACGGGGAATCAAAACAGCGACACTTAATCCTTCTCTGAGACAAGGCGGTGACAGCATAAAGTATTTTGTTCGCAAAACACCCGACAAGGCGCTGATAGACAACGCATCTAAAGCAGCCAAAGTTGCCCTAAAGAGAGCGGTAAACCAGAAAAGGCCAAAGCGTCTCAATTTAACTCGGAGAAATTTCCTTTCTGCTGCTACTCAAACCGAGAAAGTAAAAGCTACAAGGAACGCTAAAGTTCAAGTAGATCTAATAGGTAAGTTGACGAAACTTTATATAATAAGCCTCACTATCAGCCTGTTTAATGGGAATTTTTTATTTTAGATCTTACACAAGAAGAAGACAACAGCGATATTGAAAGCAACCCTGTCTATGATGTCTCAAACAACTGAAGGTAAAGATTCTCTAGATGGCTGGATCAACTGGCTTGGTGTGTCTCAGCTAGAGTAATAGACATAAAATCTTTAAATGAGTTGCAGTATCTTACATATAAAATTGTAAAAGATCATATCACTATAAGCAATGAAAATCTTAATGGAAAACCTTTATTTTTGCTCGTTAAGGGTATAGCAGGATCTGGTAAAAGTTATGTAATTGATGGATTAAGAAACTTACTCCAGTCAAAATGTCGGGTTTTGGCATACACTGGAAAGGCCGCCTTCAATGTTAATGGAATCACCTTGCACTCTTTACTGAAATTGCCTATTGGCTCAAGGTGAAAACATGACCTAAAAGGAATAGCCCTTCAGCAACTTCAAGACAACTTAAATAATGTTAATTATTTAATTATCGATGAGTGCTCTTTTGTTGGTCAAAATCTTTTTGGATGGATTGAGAGTCATTGCAGGCAAGCCTCTGGTAAAGCTGATGTACCCTTTGGCGGCTATTCTATAATTCTTTTTGGTGACATAGCACAACTTACTCCAGTTGGAGACAAGCCTATTTATCACTCTGTTCCAAAATCAGAGAAACAAATTAAAGGGCTTCTTATGTATCATGAGTTTCAAACAGTAATAACATCAACAGCAAATGAACAAGTCAAAGGTTCTAGCCAAGAGCAAACAAATTTTCATAAACTTTTGTCAAGAGCTCGAAATGGCCACTCCACAGAAAATGACTGGCACACTTTGCTTACCAGATCACCAAATAAGATAAAAAATATTATTGAATTTGAGCAATCAGCAGTAAATTTGTTTGTATTTCAAAGGGATTTGTGAAGACTTTCTTGCAAGACAAAATGGAAGGCCATTCAGGAGCAGTTTACATCACGAAACCAGTGAGAGTACTTCTTAACCCTTTCACTACTAAAGCGGCCAACCGGAAATGGCCAATTTTTTCCTAGACCGGCAAAAGCGGCCAACAGAAAAGGGTACAAAAAATGCACTGTATTTCCCCGGTAAGACGTTTTTTGTCAATACTTATTTTTCGATTGTTAAGGGCAGGTATAAACCAATCAAATCACACCAACTGCGCATACAAAACTATTGCTTGGGTTGAGTAGTGAAGGTCCGAAGTTTGGCTTCGCTATGAAGACGTACGTGAGTGAACCTACGCACCAAGGGATTTGTATACAGGATTTTTCTAACGCCTTAAAACACACCTAAATCCAGAAGGGTGAGCATTTCCTTCTTTTGTCTATTTGCTTATAAAAGAGGTTTAGTTAGCTAGTTATAATATATAAATATTCAGTAGTTTTGAACGTGCTTTAGACTTGTATTTTGGATTTGTTTATCAGTATGGCTGCCTGGCGCTACGCTCAAATTGAAGTAACACAAGAAGAATACAATGCACTTTTTGGTTCTGATGATGATAGTGATTTAAGTTTTAGGGATGTGAATGTTGATGCTGACTTATCTGACATCGAAGTGGAAGAATTTTCCGAGGAGGAAAGTGGTGAAAGTGAGTCTGAAGACAGTGAAAGCGAAAGTGACAAGTCGACCACAAGTGATGAACCCGAATGGTCAAGAGACCTGCACGCTTTCGACATCGAACCCTTTTCTGGCTCTCATGGTTTAAAGATTCCAGTACCTATCGAAGCAAAAGCTGTTGATTTTTTCAGATTGCTGTTTGGAGATCCAGTTTTTGATCTCATTGTGGAAGAAACAAACCGTTATGCAAGACAAAAGTTGGCTCGATCAGCAGCAAGGCTTGCAAAGTGGACAGACGTAAACAAACGAGAATTGAAAGCTTATTTTGGCCTTTGTATTATCACGGGAATCAATACCTTGCCACGAATCACCATATTGGCAATATAGGAGTTCAGGAGACTATGATAAAGAATCACTTTGAGGAAATCAGCCAATATATGTATTTTAGCGAATCAACGCAGGAACCGCAAAGTGGAGATGATGATTACGATCGCTTGTTCAAAGGTCGCCAAATTATGAACATGGTTTTGAGTAATTTAAAGCAAGTTTACGATCCTTCAAAATATATGTCAATTGATAAAGGAATGATTGCATATAAAGGCCACCTTTCCTTTCAACAGTTCATGCCAGCTAAGCCGACTAAATATGGCATAAAAGTTTGGATGGCTGCCGATGCAAAAAACGGTTACGTCTCAAATTTTGCTGTTTACCTCGGCCAAGCAGAAAACAACCGCTGTAGAATTCACGGTCTTGTCTATGTTGTTGTCATGAAAATGACAGAACCTTTTTTAAATAATTACAGGCACATTTTTTTCGCCAATTTTTTTAACAAGTTCAAGGCTTTTTGATCACCTTTTTGCCCAAAACACATATGCATGTGGAACGGTGCATTGTAATCGTAAGGACTTGCCACCTTGCGCGAAACGCAAGCTAAGGTTTGGAGAAATGGCTAGGGCTCAACGCAGTCAACTTGCTTTTACTAAGTGGCACGACAAGCAAGATGTTGCGTTTCTGTCAGCTAAGGTTTCTCCTGATGAGCCCTCCCGACCGGTTCCCCACATTCATAATAGGCAAAATGTGAATATTAAAAAGCCGAGAGTTTCAGATGTTTACACTGCTCACATGGGTGGTGTGGATCGTGCTGACCAGCTTCATTCTTTTTATTGCTCTGGGTGGCAGTCAAAAAAGTGGTATAAATACATATTTTGGTTTCTTTTTAATGTATCTGTTTGTAATGCTTTTGTTCTTGAATCAGAACACGTTGGATCGAATCGGTATATTTCAAGCTTGACCTCGCACAACTGATCCATGGTTTTTCGCAACGAAAAGAAAAGCGTAGGTTGAACGAGGTTCCATCAAACCATGCTGTCCCTCAAGATCAGCATGTTTCAGTTCGTATAGAGGGCAGAAAAAGAAAATGTGTTCAATGCATAGAGAGTGGGCGAAGAACACCCAAGGGCTACAAAGTGGAAACGAGATACGAGTGTAGCAATTGCAAAGTGGCACTGTGCCAAACCGGTTGTCACAATGACTTCCATGCAAGGTCATAAAACTTTCTTATTTATGAACACAGCCGGGGATGGAAACAGGTTTCTGTGTTTCCTTGAGTTTTTATCTCGACCAATGAACAAGTTCATTCATGACCGGACTTTGTAATTTTAGTCTTCTAACTTAATGGACATGGCCATTCCCGGCGGAACTCAAAAAATGGCTTATTTCATGATACTATGTACGACGCCTTTTCTGTCACATTGCAAATCAATGCCGAACGACAGGTTATATAAACTTTGAATAAATGATTGGTAAATCTAGTTCTCCTTACTACGGTTAAGTTGAAAAAAGCAAGGTGCTATCACAATGGCCATGACAAATGCTGAAAAGATGAAGGAATGGCGGGAAAAACGAAAGTTTAAAGTCTGTGAGGCCAGCCAAAGGTACTACAAAAAAAATACAGAAACTGTCCTTCATCACAAAAAAACTCCACAGAGGAAAAAACGCTGAATCGCAGAACACTGCTGCAAGTGAAGGAACAGGTGAGTTTTGTATTTTGAAATAAGGTTTTTTTTTAAAAGAACTCTATCAATAAAGTCCGCGATTCTTTTGGATGCCATTCATTTATGAGGATCTGTTTTGCAAGTTAGGCAGCAAATGGTTTGTATTGCGTTACAAATCTTACAACAGGGGATATCGCACTCTCGTTTGGTCTTGTCAGGCTCTTCAGTTATGGCAGGGAAACACTTTTTCCTATGAAGAATGGTTTCTTCAAATCTACCACATGCTTCAAAAAAGTTATTTCTTTTTCAGGAATCTGAGCAGTGAAAAGTCTGAAACAGTTATTGGATTGTTGCGTAATATCTGTAACTTTTCCCTTGTTCGTGTACCATCGGGAGAATGTGTAATACCGATATATCGCTTCCCTTTTTCCCTTTAAATGAAATGCTTCTTGAAGCAAACTGTTTTGAAAGGGTGAACCATAACTTTGGAGCTTGAAACTGTTAACACATTGATGAGAAAAGAAGACACGTAACCGCCACATTTATTATTACATGCGTGCACCCCAAGGGGTTACTCCTACACGTAAGCTATATAGGAATGTGCCGTATAATATAGTATGGTTTTTAGGGGTGCTCAGTCCTTAAACAGGGTATCTGCTTTGACATTGTGATCCTTCATTCATAGCCCCTTATTTTCCTTGTGATTCGAGCGCTGAGTTTGAGGCTCCGCTATCTCTTTTGACCAGTGAGTAACATGAAAATGCCTTGGCGGTGGGGGATATATCGAGTTCTGTGTTCCACCACTTCTGACTCCCCTCTTCAAACCAGAGAAGATGGTTATGAATGCATATTGTTAGCTTAGTTTAGTATAGTATTCTACACTCGACCAATTCCAGCGTAAAGAAAATAAATAAAAAGGACCTGTTCACCAGTTATCCTTGCAAATAGTGCTTGTGCTCCTTCTCGGTTTCAGACCTTTGAAGCTCTGAAACCGAAAAGTTTCCCTTTAAAAAGGGCAGTAAGTTTCATAATTTTCAGACTCAGTATTTGAAAACCTTGGCCGCATGCACCTATCATAAATTCACCCTTTCACTCTTTGTATCAGTAGACATTAATATTTTTCAACATACATCTGTCGGTACACTTGAATTTAAGGTCTAAGTCTCTACATAACAATTGGCGACTGTATAAGGTTAGACAAAGGCAGAGGCAAAAGGATGCAAAGGTAAAAAGAAAAAAAGACCAGAGGGAATGAAAACCAAACAAGACATATCCTCAAAGAATAAAGAAGGTGCACCATTCCCCAGCAGAATGGCAAAAAACAAGCTCTGGATGCTGTAAGGAAACACCTTCCTCCCAGTCCAAGGAAAAAGGTAGCTGTGGTATCTGCACTGGTAGAGAGCCCGTCAACAAGGAAGTCTTTGGAGAAAATGGGGCATGTGAGGTCACCACAAGAAGAGGAAGATGCCAGAATAGCCACAGCAGCCTTAAGTGATATGGCTTCTACTCTCGACGCAACCAAACACAAACGGTCCAATGATGCTAGGGCTGCAGTAAATGTTGGAGTGTCACTTATCAGTGGTGCAGCAGTCCCAAAAGCTCGACTCCAAACCAAAGTCACTAAAAGGCTAACTATAAAAAGAAGTCGTGTTTCTAAAGGGTTTAAACACCGCTCCCAAGTTCTCCGAGGTGAGAAAAAGTGCTGGTTATATACTGAACGTAGGACTCAGTCTGACGCTCTGCCATCTGAGGTTTGAAAGCTTGCTCACTATTTCTGGCCTGGTCCTGAAGTGTCTTGTCGAACAGGAAACAAAAAGGACACTAGTCGGAAGAAGATTGCAGCAAACGTGTATGTACAGCATGAAAGACAAATTCTTGAGATGACACAGACTGAAGCTTTTCTCGCCTTTAAGAAAAAGCATTCAAATTTTAAAATAGGACAAAGAACCTTTCAAAAATGTAGGCCATTTTATGTTATTCCACTAAGGGCACGGGATAGACACTTGTGTTGTTGTAAACTGCATGTTGAAATGTGAATGGTATTTTAGAGCTGCATGGATTATCGGAGAAAATTACTTCAAACAAAAAACACCAAATCTGAAATGTTTGAAGTATATGACCATCTCACTAACTTAATCGAGGAAACTCTTTGCCCCAAAGGAGACAAGAAGTACCACAGCAAGGCTTGTATCTCGAGGAGCTGTGAGTCTTGTGGTGTTGACAAACTTCTGTTGCTGGACAAAGAAATGGATGAAACCCCCAGTGCTGCTAAAGTGAAATTGCAACGGTTCGAGTATGTTAACATGAAACAAGCCAATGGCCAGGAAAAGCAAAAGCTGCAACTTGTTCTTAAGGAGACGGCCCCTGGTGATCTGTTCAGACATCTAAAGGAACTACTCAAGACCTTCCCTTCACATCAATTCCGTGCAAGCTGGCAGCATGACCAGCGCTTACTGGACAACCTACTGCAAGATCATATCTGATGCATACACGACTATTCTGAAAACTACTCTTGCACGTATCAAAATGAAGTGCAGTCGATGTATTACTAGCAGACACAAGCATTCATCCACGTCACAGTTCTACATAGACATGCCCTTGAAGATACTGATGGAGTTGAAAGCACAGCACAGGATCCAGTTGTCATAACAGAACACATTTTCGTCATCTCGCCAGACTGTCAGCATGACCACCACTCCATACAATCCTGACTACTTGAAAAAAATAAACTATCAGACAAAACTAATGCACGAGTTGACAGACGGTTGCTCGGCTCAATACAAAAGTCACCATTGTATGGGAGACATCAGTTTCTCCATATCTGACTTTGGCTTTCTCACGATTCGCAATTATTACAAGACTTCGCATGCCAAGGGTCCCCAGGATGGAGCAGGTGCAAATCTGAAACACAAAGCAGACATGGCAGTTATCAAGGGCCACGTGATCATCCAGAACGCCCATGACCTGTTCGATTTTGCTGAAAACAACAAGAAGGATCCTGCGCCATTGTGTCACCAGTCTGAGAATGTGTCCCTCAAGCGTCATATCTTTTTTATGTTGACAAGGTGAGCAGGGATAGGCCTCACAGACTGTTCACTGAGATAAAAGGAAATAGAAGTATACACAGTCTTCATGTTCGGCAGCTATCATGCTATTATAACTGCTGCATTGGGCTGAATTCTACACAATAAACTGTATATCAATGGAACTAAAGTTCTTTGACGAGATTTATTGGACATTGCTGTTCACATCGCAGAAAAGCTCCGAAAATTGTTCATTAGAGATGTCAATTTAAGAAGCAGCAATTCAAAGGACATGTCCATTTCATGAACAGTCATTCTGCAGTTTTCACTAACTTGCTCTGGTTTAAGTCAGGGAACTGCCATAAAAGAATATTCTTGGACATTTCATCCTCATATTGTTAGCCACCTCGCTATCTGTAAGGAAAATAGTTGTTGTAGCGACTCACACTTAAGAGCGCCTGTCCGTAAATCTCGAGAATGCGACGTCAGTTAGGAAAATTCGAAATTCTTTTTATTTTATCCAAAGAACCCCTTTGGTGAGTTGTTTTCGAAAATATAACTGAAAAGTCCTAGCGCCTTTTATTTTGCGAGAAATTACGAAAAGTTGGATTTGGCGGATTTAGGCCGCAAAAGACCGGTGAAATATAGAAGTTTTAAAGGCGGTCGTGACGAATAACCGTTTATCGTATTACAACCATCTTTTTACACCATCAAAATCTATCCTTATACTTAACAATTCTACAGAAAAAACATTTTATTTCAAAACGTTATGTGACTATGTGAGCGAGCAAAGAGGTAGCTTTTACGGCTTTGAGACAGGAGGCCAATTTTGGCAAATTTCAAAGCCTCCAAATGGTCCGTGGTACATGAGAAAATACCATAAAATTACAACCACTGTAAACGCCAATCATTGCTTTATAACATACTAAAAAATATCTGGCGGCAATCTAAAGCCCTTCCCGTGAGAGGTCAAGATGTAAAGTACTATTTTATGATATCGGCGAATCACGCCTGCAAAGTGCCCTCGTACTTTACTGTCACATTTTTAAATTTTACGCACAAATGGCCAATACGAAAACATTTTACTCTTAAGACACCGTATTGAAGATTTACTACACTGTTTTGAGTCGTGAAAGCATTTAGACATGAATCAAAAACATAATTTATCACCCATCGACCGATATACTAGGAGTCGCGTGTCATTTCAAACCACAAACACATTGTCACGCTTTACTCTTACATTTTACTCTTAAGACACCCTATTGAAAATTTACTACACTGTTTTGAGTCGTGAAAGCATTTAGACATGAATCAAAAGCATAACCCAAGCGAGCCCTCTTCTACACGACAAGAAAGGAAAAAGCTATCGTCGCCGAGCTGGACAATCGCAGAATGAGTGAGTATGGAAATATTTAACTGTTTAGGCTTCTTCTTCGATCAAAGTTATTTTGCTTTGACTTTTGTGCTGTTATTCTAATCGACAGGTGATCGGTACTGTACGCTAATGAAAGGAACAAAGTCGTATTCCAACAAATTATTTTAATTCAGACTTCCCAGGTGTCACAAATACAATTAAAAGGTGCTGCATGAACGAAGACAATATCCCTCATAAGCTCACCTGTGTTGTTAACCATATATACAGTAATCATGGCATTTGAGAACGTACATGCAAAATGGCTTTACAAATGAATCAATAAATGAAATGGCAATGTTTCCCACTGTATGTATTAACACATCTCTTGTTTTCTACAGTTTCCTGAGAGCAGTTGCATACAGGTGGCTCATAAGGTGGATCTGTGGTTATCTTGGCTGGGACAACTCAAGGCCACTTCCAGCCTGTGTATACAAGCACATCAGGGTAAAATATCCGTCGCATCAATTGAGGGGATACCAAACAGCCCAGCAAAGAGACTAAAAATTGTTGAGTACACTGTAATTAGACATGTAGAAACTCTTTTTTGCTTTCTTATTTTTATAGAAAAGTATACATGTATTAACAACATAAAACTATAAAAATTTATCTAGAGTAGAAGACATTATAATGTCACAAACGTATTCTCTCATTTATTATCCGTGTCAGTTTATAAACAGAATCTCTTAAGTGACATATTTATGCAACAAACAGCTCATTACAATCAATATACTTCAAAGAGTGAAACCGAGCGTGACTGATCGAGAACACTAGAAGAATACAACAATGAACTGACCTTTCTTCGCTTGCGTGCACTTTCGGGAGAAGAATAGGGAACCACCGTGTCCCTTGTTGGAATTGCCCCCTTGATGAGAAATCTCTTAAACTTCGGAAGGTTTGCACTCTCCCCTGAGAAGATAGCAGCCCTCTGTTCAAAACAGCTCTCCTCAAAGTGAACAGAACACAGGGTAGACGTCTTCGAAGGGACGAAATCCTTTCTGTGTCTGCGAACAAATGTCGTCCATTTTTGGCGAACATCATCCGCAGAAGGAAAATAGTGCATAGATACAACTTCAGTGTACGACGAATTCTTGCAACTAGTCTTATTCGGGCCACCAGCCACGCAATAGCGTCCACCACGCTTTACTTTCCCCTTGTCGGCCATGATTTTCACAACTTTGTGTAAACGTCTCTACGTCATAGCCTTGTAATATGATCGTTTTGGCCGCGCGGCAAAAATGGAACCACTTTTTAGCGGGATGTTTGAAAGTTCAAGGCTCAAAAAAACTGGTTTCGCGACATTTACAACTCCTAAAACCTTTCAATTTGAGATCATAAATACCAAAACTTGTAATAATTAGAATAAAAAATTTCATTTCATAGGCACTTTAAAGAATCCTTTGTCCTACTTAATATGGCGTGGAACAAGGACTTCTGTGCCAATTAACAGGTTGCTGCACTTAGACCAATTAGAATAGATTAAGCTTAAGGCTTAAGGATTAAGCTGTAAAGTAATTATGAGCAAAGAAATGTTACTTGACAACATGGCGATTGAAGCGATAGACTCGCAAATGTAGCACGATTCATGCCACTCCTCGTTTTTGGCACAAAACTTAAATGAAAACCCTTCAAGCAAGACAAGTTGACCTCTCGTGACTTTATTGCTTGCACAGCCACGTTGTCTAAAAAGCTTGCTCCTCTTCTCAACTAATTTGCTTGCAGTCAAGCCCCTGTGTCACTTATAGACATCTCTTCAATTAAACGTGAAAAAAATTCACAAGAATCAAGAGCAACCAAAAAAAATATTAATTTCATTATAATTTTTTTGACAAAAGGTATTATTACCAAAGACCGTGAGATTCGTGAGTTTTATTGCTTCTCTTTGATTACTTTTGTCAGTTGTGGTAGATAAAGTACACCCTATCACCTTTCCATTTCCACCATATTACAAACTTCCAATAGCTTCTATCGGTTCAATTTTCAATAGTGTTGGGTGACCTTCCGTTTTGATTGGTATTCTTGGCATTATCTTACAAGTACTCCAATATCATGTCCAAAGCATCGGAAATTTTGCCTTCCTAAATTTGGAGATGATCCCTTATCCAGCTTCAAAGGATGGGTGACTGGACGGTGAGGTAGATACCAAAGTGGTTTGTTTATCGAAATCTACTCTTCTTCAGGAACCCTTTCAGTGTGTGCCTATTCAATGTAGTCATTCGTTGTTGCCAGATACCTCTCCAACAAACCTTAATCCTTAATAAGACGCCTCTTTAACAGCAGGGCTCTTGTTTCTGCCATTGTCTTTGTTAGACAAATATGGTGTGTCATGTCACCAGGGAAAGGCAACTTGAAAGTGTCAGTTGACTTGATTTAAGGAGCGTTTCAAAATCTGTGGGGCTCTTTTATCTTTAATCAATGCACAAACTTTAATTTATACTTCCGTATTTCTTAAGTCGGTCTCTGTTGTACAGTAACAAGTTGGCAGCCTCCTGACCAATCAACTCACTGCTTGGTTCCGCAGTGGAAATTCGACAGCTAAGATCATCATCTAATAACTAGTTGAATCTTCCATCCTTAATCAACAGGTTGGAAAGCGCAGATTCATCTTGCCAGTGAGTAACATCATCACAAATAACACGACACTCCATTGTCCATGTGAAATTTGCTGAACACTTTGGGCTATCCCTCTAACAACCAAGAGGACCTATCACAGTCCATCCTAAACTACATCTGACTGCTACTGTCTCATCTTCTGCTCTTGCCTTGTACTCTAGAGGTATGAACGAATTTGGCTTCTCCTTGAGACCAGTCACCAACCTAACTTGTCCAACTTCTAATTCTTGTAATTCAATACCACACAAATGAGGCCACCTTTTAAGGTCTCCCCTCTTGACAATACAGGCACTTGAGACTGGCATCTGCTAATCTCACATGAAGTACCAGACAGACCTTGGGCCAAAGTTGAAATGGACCTGTTAGTTATAGGAGTTGTAACTACCTCATCTGCGTGGATTACTACTCCTCGCTTTGGGAGATCGACCTTCTTGAAGACACACAATCAACAACAGTGATCTAACAGTTGAAGGCCCAGTTCACTAGGCATGGTATTCCAGACAACGGCTCAGTTTATTTGAGACGCATTTAAGGAATTCAGTCATCATTACAGTTTCACTCACGTGACAAGCTCCCCAACATACCCTCAGAGTAACGGAAAGGTTGAGGCAGCCGTTAAGTCAGCTTAAGTACTTAAGAAGAAATCCAGAAAGACCAAGACAGATCCTTATCTTGTCCTTCTCGAATACAGAAACACACCCAGTCAAGGAATGGGCAGTAGCCCAGTAGATACGACTCATGAGCAGACAGACAAGATCCCAGGTCCCTTCCTTACCACAGTTTCTTAAACCGGTCATTGACCACAGTGTCCATGACAAGCTGATAACCAACAAGGAACGTCAAGTACGTTATTACAACAAGGGAGATAAAGATCTTGCAGAGCTTAGACGTGGAGATACAGTGCGTTTAATTCCCCCTCAAAGTATGACTAACGAGGAAGAAAGCCTGAATCAAGCAGTCAACCAGCGGCATTGTCTGAATTGAGCAGTCAATCATCAGCATTGTCTGAGCGTCCTAAGATGACACGCTCAGGCCAAGTTGTAATGAGCCAGAGTACTTAAAGCACTTTTAGTGGGAGCAAGCCAGAGAAAGAGAACTCAGATTAACAATTCCACATACGACATGTTCTCAGTGCCCAGAACAGTTTGCTTATGCGTTTTTTTTGCTGACTGACCTATATCATCCTCATTATGAGTGTTGATGTAACCAAACAGCTATCTTGAGAATGCAAAATACGTAGTTGAAGCGAGAAATGTGAACACACAGAAAACCGCAGAAAAGCATTGTTGTTGCTCTTAGTAAGTTTAGTCCTAGTCAGTATAGTGTTACGAGCAACACGGACACACACGAATTGCCATTGAGTTACAATTATGGAACAGCTAACCAGATAAAGGATACCTAAGTTAAAGGAAATCTCCCCACAGAAGTCGATTGATCTTGGAATCAATTCGTTTATGTTCTTTGTCTATTACTCAATAGAAGCTTAGAATTCGAGTTTAAATGCGATACCGCGGAACACAGTTTGTTGCAATTAAGTTGTAATGCGGAATTCCTATTCAATTTCTGCTTCGCTTATACCCTTTCCAATAAGTTAGTGGCAAGTAAGAATTTCTTTATTATTTACTTTCAGATCAAATAAACCATTTATATTATACGATTGCGAGACTTCTTCAGTTCATTATTTAGTCTCCATTTTCCCGTCGGAACAATGAGGTTTCATGGGCTCATCTTAGGCCTCCTCGCTTGCCCCGTGGATCTTCCTGTATTGTGTTTGGAACTGTGTACCACACTCTCCATCTGAATGGTGCATGTAACAATGCAATGCTGGAACATCTGACAACCTCACAGCCACTGAGAGGCTTTATCCAGGATGTGGCATCATTGTGACTGGAGACTTCAACCACTCGAATATCAGCCACTTGTTTGCATGCCCACTCATGGCGAACTCATGGATCTCATCATAACGAATGCACAAGTAAGTGTATGATAAGAACCTGGTACAGGCCTTTCTACCCTTTGGCCTGCCTGACCATTTTGTTGCCTTCCTGCAACCTAAGCCATGCCCTCGTGTAACTCAAGTTGGTGTGTTGTAACTGTTAGTTTTGAAACGCCATTGTTTTATTTCCACTTCCTTTCTTTAGTATTTTCAGCTAGTGATTACAGACAAATAGAATTTAGCAAACGTGCTTTACACGAATTATGCTTTAGCTTAGGAATTTGTGGTTTTGCGCTCACCCTTGCCACTAAAACCGCCGCCAGGAAATAGCTTTACGCTTAGATCACACGCTCTTGACAACGCCCAGGGCAGAATGCACATAGCATAATATAGAAAAAAGCTTGCAACTGCCATAGAAATTATAGTACTTTGTAATAGAAGGCACAGGAAGAGTGTGAGAGCCTTTGCAGTTCAAGGTCAATGTGAGTTCTTAACCGGTAGCTCAGGGAACAGAGGTCCGGTGGAGTGTCTGTTTTGTGACAAGAATCACTGGCTGTTATAATGTAATGATTTCAAGAAGCTGCGCGTAAGTGACCGTTACAAGTTACTCATGCCAAGAAGCTTTGACGTAATTGCTTGGTGGCTGAGAAGAGATTGTCCAACAAAGAGCTTTTGCCCCATTCAAGGATGCATGAAAAAGCAGTCCACCTTCTTTCACACTAAGGAAGACAGTATGGAGCCAAAAATCGGCGGGGAAGTAAACGACAGCAACGCAAATCGCCCCGAGCCCATGAATAAGGCAGCACAAGTAAATAACACCTACGTTCAAGGTGAGACCTTTCAAGCTTCAAGCAGCCCGTCAGTTGTAGCACTGTCAATACTACTCGTGCAAGTAGAGCGCTGGGTCAAAAGAAGCACATTGTCACCTATGCATTCCTTTTCTCCGGCTCGAATACCTCCTTCTGTACAGAGTCTACTGAGCAAGCTTAAGGTCAAGGGAAAAGGAACCAGTCTCTCTCTCAGGCAATTGAGTGTTCTGTCATCAATCTTGAAGTTCTTGGCCTGAATGACAACAAAACTATTAAGCTGCTGTTGGTCTACTCTAGGCCAACTCTCTGTGTCAACCAACACAATCGCAACCCAGAAAGATGTGAACTGCTGGCCTCACCCGAGTGGCATTGACATAGCAAGCATCGATGCCGAGATTGGTCTCCTGATTGGCAGCGATGCACCACAAGCCCTGCAGCCAACAGAGATAAGACAAAGCAAGGATGATGGTCCTTTCGCTATGCACACAGCTCTAGGTTGGGTGTTAAGCAGCCCCATGGGTAGAACGGGACCCAAAGTCACCATCGTGAATTTTATTGATACCAACGCCGAGTTAAGCAAACAGTTTGAGCAATATTGTAACATAGAATTCAATGATTCAACCTACAAACCCAAAGCATCAATGTCGCAGAATGACCGCCATGCTCTAGAAGTGATGAAAAGTACAGTCAAACTATCAGACAGCCACTATGAGATCCGCCTTCCACGGAGGAACAACCCGCATCTACAAAGTAACAAGACGCAGGCTGAGTGAAGATTACTGCTGTTGAAAAAACGTCTCTAAAGAGATGATGCACTTTGCAGCAAATACAAGGATTTAATGGCCGACTTGCTACATAAGAAGTATCCAAATAAAGTGGATGCCAAAGAACTTGCACAAACAGATAGATGGTACCTAACGCGTCAACTGTTTTCCATCCACAGAAGCCTGAGAAGGTAAGAGTCGTATTTGACTGCTCTGCAAAATATCGTGGCTCCTTATCAAGTGACCAGCTGCTAGAGGGGCCGGATCTAACAAACACCCTCGTCGGCATCCAAACACAATTCTGCCAAGAGCAGGTTGCATTTATGGCAGACATTGAAACTATGTTTTACGAAGTTCAAGTTCATCCCAGTGACTGCAATTATTTGCAATTTCTCTGGTGGCCAGATGGCAACCTAAGCACAGAGCCAGAAGAGTATCAAATGTCAGTGGTCACCGATGATGATGGCCGCGTTTTTTGAAGCTGGATAGTTTGCGATATTTGTTGCCTTTATGTGTCTTTAAATACTTAAGTTTTTTTCGAGTAAGAGTTCCTGTTGTCTTTTATTTGAATATATCAAAGAAAGGAAAGAAGCAAGACGTGAATGACGATAGTTTTGAATCGTATGTGAAGGACTGCCTGGAAACGATTCAACAGGATGTGGTAACCATAAAGAACAATCAAGCAAAATTCAAAGAAGACTTGAAAACTTTCGAACAAAAACTCAAAAGAACTACGGAGTCGCTTAACCTAAAGTTCGATACTCTAAACAGCGAAGTCCACATGGCTATGAACAACGTTGACAAATTGGAGGATGAGCTCAGCAAGCTTGCTACTAATGTCAACCAAACGTACGAAAGGTTTTTATCACTGGAACGTTACTCAAGAGATTTTAACCTAAGATTTTATAACATTCCCGAGGACTCAAATGAGAACTGTATTGAAAAATTAAAGACCACGCTATTTAATGATTTGGGCATCAAACCCGTGATAGAGAACGCGCATAGGATTGGGAAACCCAGGACTGGTGCTTTAAATGACCCGAGACCTGTCATTGCCAAGTTTCTTTATCGACCGGAACGTCTTCAGGTAATACAGAATAAGAGAAGTCTAAAGAAAGGTGTGAGAATATCTGACGATTTAATCTGGGAGAACCAACAAAAAAAGAAGTTAAAAGAAATAATGAAACAAGCGTATGAGGAGGGAAAGAAGCCCCGTTTTCACCATATTTACTATATAAATATGGCTAGACTTTCAATATTGCTTGTATGTATTGTTTGTGATAAATGTTTATGCAAATGCTTGAAACGAAAATAATCCTGACTTGAACTTACAATCTTTTAATGATGAATTGAATGAATTATTCCCCGTTGTCAAGCCATACTTTTCTGCATTACATTTAAATATCAGAAGTTTAAATCAACACTTTGCTGATTTATGCAACTTATTAGATTCTACTCTTTTTACTTTTGATTTTATTGGATGTTCAGAGACTTGGCTCTCACCTCATACTTATTTAGATTATTTTTCAATCCCAGGTTACGTCTTTATAAACGATAATCGTACTTATTCGTCTGGTGTTGGAGTAGGATTGTATGTACGGGATGACTTGAGAAAAGATACTATAGAAAATGTGTGGATAGAAACACAAGACTTAATTATTGGTGTTATATATAAACCGCCCAGTTTATCTAATCGTGATTTCTTAGATAAGCTTGAGGAAAATTTGCATACAATTTACCTCTCCAAGAAGAAATGTTTGATTATGGGTGACGATAATATCAACACGCTTAAACAAAGTAACATATCAAAAGAATACCTAAATTTGCTACGCTCTGAAGGTTTCAGTCCTTTAATATTTGAGGCAACTCGGGTTACTGAATCTAACCAGACTTGTATTGATCATATTTATACCAACACTTCTTTACCATCTACGAGTGGAAGTATTGCCATGGAAATAGCTGATCACCTTCCAGTTTTTACCATTTTGTACAATTTAGATCAAACCCCGTTTGTGGATTAGCTTGAATATAGAGACTTTAAGAGATTTGACAGTGGGCTGTCCCAGACGGCATTAAGTCAGGTAGATTGGTCTCCAGCTTTTACTACTAGCGATGTCAATGAGTGTTAAACTAGATTCCTTCACATTTTCAATCGGATAACTAATCAACATGCCCCGTTGAAATCAATTAAGGTGAAAAATTGTACTTCCAAACCATGGGTAACTCCAGGTTTGAAAAAGTCAATGAAGGTGCATGACAAACTGTACAAAAAATGGTTAACAACACAAAATATACTATTTTTGAACAAATACAAGTTTTATCGTAATAAAATAGTTTCCATAAATAAATATTATCGCACCTTGTATTATAATAAAATTCTTGCTGACTCTACCAACACAATGAAAATGTGGGATAATATAAACTTCATTATTAACAAAAGGCACCCTTCTTCTCATATCGACAAACTCAAAATTGATGACAAAGAATATTTACAACCAAATTCTATTTCTAATGTTATAAATAAATATTTCTGCAACATACCTAGTCGACTTGCCTCTAAACTGCCTAAATTAAATCGTTATTTTGGCTCTTTTTTAAAATCGACTGGATCTAAATTTCGTTTTACATTAATGCATGAAATAGAAGTTTTTCTAATTCTTGAAAATCTTGATGGTAGAAAGTCGTTTGGTGTAGATAAACTTCACCCTTTTTTGGCCTCAGTTGGAGCATTTCACAGTTTTCGTCCTATAACGTATATCATTAATCTGTCCATCAAGCAAAGAACTTTTCCTGATAATTTAAAAATCGCTTAAGTGATTCCTATCTTTAAACAGGGATCCCGTTCACTGTGTGATAATTATGGACCAATATCAGTTCTTCCAGTATTAAGTAAAGTTTTTGAAAAATGTATTTATAATCAACTTATATCTTATTTTTTGTCTGAAAATATCATCACTTCTACTCAATATGGGTTTAAGCCAGGCAGTACCACTGTGGACTGTCTTGTTGATCTCACTGAAGAAATCTCTACCTGTCTAGATCAAGGAGATTATGTTGTATCATTATTTTTAGATTTGAGCAAAGCATTCGATACTGTCAATCATTTGATTTTATTATCAAAGCTATCAACACATAATTTTTTAACTTACGATTTTCTGAAGTAGGAAATTTGGAAAAGAATAAATCTTTTTATCTTCACACTTTCCAACTAGATGGCACAAAATCGTAGACAACCTAAAAATTGTCCACTGACATACTACTTTAGGCCTTACTAGCTGTTACATTGACTAAATTACACCAAGAGGGCTTACATTTGACTTGGTGTATTTTAAATCCTCGCTTGCATATTCCGACTACTTGTCCATGAACAGTAAAGATAAGCTCATAGCAGGGTTTATTTTTCTACTCGTGTGTAGCAAAAATCTCTCTAATAATGCAGCCTTTTGTATTCACAACGGTACATGTACCTTAAAAATAGTAAAATATCCTTCAAAAAGACAAAAAATTGTTACGACTAGAAATTGAGGTAAATTTCACAACTACTTTACAAAAGGGATCAAACAGGGTCCATGGAAATTTCCATGTACCCAGTACCACTAATATAAAAACTAGACTTACAGAAAGCATACATGGAAATTCCCATGTACCTGGCAACAGTAATATAATCAAAGGCTCCTTCGAGCTACCTCATGGTCTGTGGTAATTATTCCATAAAGTGCTGTCCTTTCCCCAGACCATAGAGCGTTCATTCCGAATAGTTCATTTTGTGCACTCTTGCTACGACTGATCGATTACTCGTCGTCCAACTTGGAGACATCGTCACTTTTAAGACTTTAAAACCCATTTCTTTGCCCTCGAGCATTCTTGAACACATTTCCTGTTCGTTCGCGAGATCTTCAAAAATGTATTTTTATCAAAGATGGAGCGAAAGGAACGAAAATCCACCATGACAATCTTTGCGTAGGCCTCAACACAACATACGCCATTTTTTAAACATGTGCTGCCGCTTTGTCTCACCTGCACCTGTTCACATATGTGAACATAAAACAATTGCACGACTTTGTGGAGAAAACCAAACCTAGCAGGGGATGTAGGGGAAAACCTGTTTAATTCACATTTAATGCGGATTTAATGCATAAGTTAATTGTCTAACGGGAATGGAGTGACAAATCCAACTATTACTATACCTCATGGTATGACATACATACCATGAGGTAAAAACTAGACTTACAGAAACGGTCCATGGAAATTTCCATGTACCTGTACCGACTGTTTCGCTGTTTTCCTCACTTTCACTGCAAATTTATCCATCACATTGTCAAACTCCTGTTCAGCAACAAGTTTTTCCCCTGCTTCGGGTTTCCAAACATCTTGATAAACATGGTATCCCCGAACAGCCGAATCGAAAGTAAACTCATCCATTTTGCAAAACCACGAATCCAAACCATAATGCTTTTTTATAGTTTACTCGGCCCAGTCCCAGGATGAGAAATATCCAATCACAACAAAGTGCATCTCTGGCCGTTGCCAAGTTACCTGTTTGTCGATAAATTAACGATCATGTGTGTTTTATTTCCTCTAATTTTCTTGCCTAAAATTGAGTCCTGGTTATTCCTTTTTGCGTTTTAAGTGACATCTTTAGTTTTTCCCGTAGCTTGTATGCCACATATTACTGTGGTTGTCCTTTTCTAGTTCAAATTTTTTCTTTAACCTCCCAATATATTGAAAAGCAGGATCAAGAAAACACAGATGATTACTGTTTAATTTCGGCCAATCAGCCTTTGTTTATTTCGATCCAAGTTTATCCGACCGAGGTGTTATCAAAGTTATCAGTAGATTTCCCAATCATGTCAGAAAGGGGTACTCCCAGAGTTTCGTACACAACAGCTTTCAAATTGCTCATCATTGCGTTCGCCGTTAGCAGACAGTTTTCTGTAGACGAAAGTTGTGTCTGTGGCAGGACACTACAACACCAACGTCTCCTAAAAACCCCACGGAACAAGCGAGCGCAGCGTCATCGCCCTGCAGCGTTTCCCGACATCGAAAAGGAACTTGCATCATGGCAAAGTCAGCCGCGCAGAAATGTGGTATTGCCGAAAAATCATTTAAGGCTGGTGCTATGGTTTTATGGAACGCTATGGTTTTTCCATACGACGAAGAACAACAATTGCCCAAAAACTTCCCCAGGATTACTAAGAGAAACTGATTAAGTTCCAGCGCTATGTCATTGCACAAAGGACTGAAGTACATCGGAAACGCAGACCAAACTCCACTTACCTTCAACATTGTGACCAGTTCCACAGTATCAGAGAAGGGAGTAAAGAGCGTGTCAATTTTAACCACGGGCCTGCTTGCTTGCCTTGGAGACGGAACAAAGCTTCCACCGTACATTGTATTTAAACGAAAGAAACTACCAAAGAAGGTCAACTTCCCAAAAGGAAGGATGTGGTGAAAACGAAAGCCATAGTGCGAAAAAAGGAAAAGATCTATCAACAGAATTAAAATCCTCAGCTGTGAGGCAAGTTTATCTGGTCACCTACAGCCAATTGAATTTGGACAAGTTTCCAATGCGCAAATCTTTTGCAGAAGCTGTTGTTTGTTCTTTCAAGGAAACAAATGCCAATGTTTTGCAGTGGGCTTGTTGCAGATAGTCCCACGAAAACAGAGGATATCCCTATCACTTGGCTATTAAACTGGAAAATTGCAAAAGGTGGCTACCCTCAAAGAATTACTTGAAACGCCATCATGACATTTCAGTGCGTTTTTCCAATCCACTTCATAATTATTATAGCGCTTGGAATATGTTATAAAAGAAGACCAAGAATTTTTGCAAAGCGACAATCATCCAGACTTGTGGAATTCAAAGGCTCCAAAGACTAATTCTGCCTCTATTGTAAAGAAAGTGTTTACAACGTGCAAGCTTCCAAAAACTGCCAGCTTCCATGATACGGACGACATTAACTCGGATATTGAAGGAAGCACTTCTGCAGAAGATAAGAAAGCGAGCTGCAGCAAACAAATTGGCGTTTGCAAATAAGCAGAAAATGGAAAGGAAATAGGACATTGCTGAGTTTATTGTACATAGAGAACCTTGTGTAGTTGCAGACGTTTTGACTAAAGGATGGGAAATGAGAACCAAACAAGAAAAGCTAGAGAGGCCTAATAAATCGCGCATTGAAATTCTTGACGAGGCTGAGCAAGGCAAATGTGTTACCAGATGTGAAGAAGTGGCTTTCTTGTGCACTTGAAGTGCTGCAGCAAAATGGTATATGCAAGGAAACATTTAAAGAGTCCATAAAGGAACTTCTAGATAAGGGGCGCAGCAAATTCAGAAACAATGATTTGTGGACCCGTGAATTCTGCCAAGACATTTATACTGACCCTCTTACATCTGTTAACAACACTTATTGTAATCCGGCGTGTAGCTCTTTCGCATGGGTTGGAGCCGAAGATGCTGAGTGCATTTTTCTGAACGATTTCCGGTGGTCGCAACAAGTACTCCAGTGGTATGATTTTCTTCTAATGCTTGAGGGACAAATTATGCTACAGACATTGTCTTTGACAAAGACACTCCTATATGTTGCACAGGAAAACAGCCCCTAATGTACATTAAAAATGGTGTGACTAATGAATGGGAAATGGAAATGATGGCAGTGCGCTGGAAACCTTTTTCATTTTAACGTAAGAATAGAAGAACAAGACCCGAAACAAATCCCCAAATGTCCAAAATGTTTTGCCTCTCTCATTTCAAACTTAACTGACTCATTGCAAACCTTTATTTGTACTAAGCTTTGTGCAATTAAACACCCCTCCAGGATCCTATGGTCTACACGGTCTACACAATACAGATAAAAAGATAAGATAACTCATCTTTAATAACAAAATGTAGGCCGTACTAATCATGTAGACTGTTGGAAAATTTTATGTAAAATAGGTTAAGTGATTTACTCTTTCCCAAATTTATTGAGTTAAGGCAGTAGATACCCGCAAAAACAACAAAAAAGTGACTTTCCGAAAAAAAAGAATTTTGGAGCTCAGAACCCTCTTTGTTATCTCTATTTTCCAGCTGTGGGGCTATTGTTTTGTTATTTCAAAATGCGCACCATGAAAACGGGTGAATTTGAAGGGTACACCAAAGTTTATTTTGTGTTTATTTTATGTTTCCATGGCGACCAAGATGAATAACCGTCTTTTTTTGCCGTTTTTTTGTCCGTCAAAAGTGTCCAAATAGCCTCTGAAAGAGCCCCACCGCATTTTGGATACGCCTGGCACATTTTGGATACGTGGTGGCATGGAAACTAGTCTCTTGATCACAATTCGGTGCGAAGTTCTGCGAAGTGATTTCACAAATTCGAAGGTGCGAGGTTTTCTCAGAGGTTGTCTGTCATCATTAGCGTATTATTTCATAGAGCTGTGTGAAATTTTCGTTTGAGTATGCCAAGAACAAAGTTTAGATCGCTTCGCCAGTCCGTTACTCATGAAAAACGCTCCAGAAAGCCGAAAGAAGAATCGAATGCGAGTGATGATGCTCCTGCGGAGAAAAAGCTTTGTCTTGATGTCAAAGGTTCTCCGAGCACCAGCAAGGCATCTCCATCGAGTGAAAGCCGAGCAGATATCGTTTCCAGGATGTCAGTATTTTACAAAGAGTTATCTCGGCCAGTGCTGTTTGCAAGGAGTGTTTGAAAGGCAGTCTTCTCTTATTTGAAAGGCCTACTGGTTGTGGTTTGGCAAGGACGCTCGTTTTACAGTGTGCAAACAACGCGTGTCGTGCATTCATGGAACTGCCAACCTCAGAAAAGATTGTTTGTGGAAAGGCAAGATTTTATGACATAAACAGGAGATCAGCACTGGCCATGCAAATTATCGGAAGGGGAAGAGCTAGTTTAACAAAATTCACCGGTAACACCTTTGCTGCTGGTCACCGGGCCTCTTGTTTAAATCTTCAGTTTTTTAGTGAAAGTATTTATTATGACACACAACAAAAGTTGTTGACTACTGTTGTTAATGAGACATGGGAGACTGTTAAATATCGGAAAAGAACTCTTGAAGTCGTTGGTCACGCGTATTGATTTATTTTCTTAACATCACATGTGATTATAATTTATATACAAGGAGATCAAGTTTTGAAATCACGTGACCTATGTGCCAACAGAACGAGCATGTGACTAAATATTGTTCAACATGTTGCAAAATACGCGTGACCGTTTGTAACAGACTGAAAGTAGACGCCAAATTGACAAGCTTACTGGGAAGGCAGTTGTTAATCTCAATGGTGATGGCCGTTGTGACAGTCCAGGACACTGTGCCAAATATGGCACCTACACACTAATGGATAATGACAATGGGGATGAAGTGGCATTCAATGTTGTTCAGGTTTCAGAGATAACATCATCAAAAATGCTATGGAAAAAGAAGGCTTTTCCAGGTGGATAGGTATGCTGGAAAGTAAAGATGTCACCATTACTAGGATTGCAACAGACTACCATGTGTCCATCATCAGTTCCATGAACAAGGCTCACCCAACTATTAATCACCACTTTGGCACCTCTCTAAGTGGGTGGTAAAGAAGCTCACTAACAAAGCCAAACTAAAGGGTTGTGAGGAACTGTCTCCATGGATACAGTCTATTGCTAATCACCTCTGGTGGTCTGCTGCAACCTGCAATGGTTGTGTGGATCTTTCGCATGAAAAATGGCAATCAGAGTTGGATCACACTGCCCACAAACATAAGTGGTCAAGGAACACCCATTTTCACGAATGCAGTCACAGGCGAATTTCATACTCTGAAGCTGAGTCTCCTGGCTCAAACCAGGTACCCCAGCTCACTTAGCTTTGGAGGAGGTGGTACTGAACAAAAAGCTGATAAAAGATCTGTCTAAGCTTACTGACTTCTGCCAAACTGGCAGACTTGAGGTCTATCACTCAATGATGCTGAAGTACTGCTAAAAAAGAGAACATTTTTCGTACCAGGGCATGGTTCCCAGGACCCAACTTGCTGCACTTTGACAACAATGCAAACACTGACCACAATCAAGCTAGAGTACAGGCAGGAGAACACGCAGGCCAGGCATGCTACAAGATGTTTTTTTCCAAAAGCCCATAAGAGATGGGTTGTCAAGCCAATCAGTGAGAACAAATCACAATTATTTGTCAGGTCTGATTTCAGAAGTTAGAGTTAGAAGTTAGGTGGGGGATAGAAGTTGCGGATACACAGCCCAAGATGGAAGAACCACTCTTTACCTAAAATCCCCCAGCACCACTGGGCCAGTTGCCTGTAGGCAATATGTCCAAATAGTTTATGTTCTCGCCCATCATAAGGGTCTTCGTATTGCTACTTGTATTGAAACCAAGCAGCCTGCAATACCCATCAATTAATACAGACTGGATGAAACCCTGGGTGTTGGATTATACATGTGGGCTTCTCTTGGCATTTGCCAGTTGTGATGGCCTCAATAATTTTATTTTTGACTTCATCAATTTCTTGGCAGCAAATGCATGCTTCCACTCAACCCATGATCTGGCAATTTTGACATGAACACCTTAATTATAAACAAAAACACAATATCACATTGCATCGTGTTCAGCAAAAAAGCATCTAGTGCATACACAATTGAAACATTTTTTCATTTTGTGAAGCCACCAACACTCTAATCGATTCATAATATTTCAATAACATGCCTGACCTGTGAAGTAAATTATTGAAGTTATGATCCATCTGAATTGTCTTCAATGGTTTGCTTATAAAAATTGACAACAGTCACAAACTGAATGCTGATTTTACATCCAGAACGAGCAGGATATATCGTGCTCCCAGAGTTTATTTTCTGTCGCATTTATCAAGCAGAAAGCGACACCGTGTTGGAAATTGGAAACCGACGTAAACTATGAGTCTTGAGTAAACATGAGATTTATTTTAACTTTAATTTAGACCTCTTAGTAAGCCTATAGTTACTACTGGTGTTGGAGTAATTAATTGATTAAAGCATTTTCATGCTTTAAAAAGGCTCTTGGGGTTTTGCAACTCAATTTTTCATGAATTATCCAGTTAAAAAAAACAAAAATCTCTTTGAGATACACTGCAAAGTGCAACATTTATCACAATGTAATCTTGTGCTAATGGTATGAGCTGCTGAATACAATCGACCCAAAGCGCATTAAGACAACAAACGACGTAATTACGATTGCCAGAACTGCGTTAAGGTCATTTTATCTCACATTGAAGTCAGTGCCCATTGGAAGTTCAATAAATCGATCACGTACAGCAACACTACCCACCTGTCTAAATTTTCAAGTCGAGCATTTCCACATTCTTTGTCGCTTTCCATTGCTTCCTTGCCTGACAGGCTTAAGAGTTCAGCTTCATCTGCGTTAAAGCATGGCTCAAACTGATATGGCTGAATAGCAAACCTTTCACCGTCTTTTTGATCGTTGAAACTATCAAAAGAGGAACTAGCTTCGGACTTAATTCAACCCTAATTCAGCAGTTTTGAACTAAACCTCGCTATACCATGTTAAGTACACAACTAGAAGATGCGGCAGGATCAAATTTCTTTGACGATTTCACATCATATGATGATACGCTGACCAACTTCTGAGCAGACAATCCCTTTCCAAGATAGCGGATTTCTAATTGCGTTTTAAGTTGACTTCAATAACAAAATTGCTCGCTAATTTGCAAGATAGAGCAACAAGGATAAGAAAATTTGTAGCAATGAAAAATTTTGTAAAATTCTTATTTTTGCACCAAAGTTGCCCTTTAATCTTCATAGCTATCCTGACCTTGAAGGCCTGTCTTTGCCGGGCATTCCTCATCTGTTGTCGTGTCTTTCACTTTATGCAGATGACACTTCCATCATAGTGACAACGGACAAAGCAATCCTGGCCACCTTTAATGTATATCGTACTTTTGAGGTTGGCACAGGGTCCATGCTAAACCTTGCCAAGTGCAAGAGTATCTGGCTTGGTGCCTGCTGGATAGGTTGGGTAAACCACTCCCTATTTTATGGACAAATGTTAAAATTAAAATTCTGGGTGTTTTCCTTGGGACAAGAGACCTCAAAGAGGACAACTGGTTGCCTCATCTTGAGGTTGCCAACAGATGTTTATCCTCTTGAAGAGGCAGAGCTCTGACCTTTGGAGGTAGAGCACAGGTGGCCAATGCCCTTGCAACATCTTGTCTCTGGTATGTGGCTAGTTTTTTGCCCATGCCGGGGTGGGTTATCTCTATTTCATGGTATTTAGTTTCTTTTGGATGAGGAAAAAGGACCTGGTTGCTGGAAGAGTCATGGTCCAGCCTCACGAACGCGGTGGTTATGGTGTCGTCTGCCTCTCTTTGAAGCTCCAGGCTTTGCATAGCCAGTGGATTAAATGCTTTGTTTCTAATCCTACTGCCTGGTATTTTTGTCTTTCCGTATTGGTCAAATCTTTGTCTTGCAGCCTCGCCCCTAAATCTTCTTAGCAGGTCTTGTAATTTCCTCCTGTCTAGGTCAGTTCTGGAGGCTTGGTGGGATTTGGGAGTTCATTTTTCTCCCAACATTGGCAGCTTAGCCATTGGTCCTGGTGCTGACGGCTCCACCACTTCTGCCGACACCCTCTCGTGCAAAGCTGCTTATAACTTGCTGTTAGATGCTCATGCGGGTCCTCCGCATTGCATTTCTTAGTTCCTTCTGGTTCGCCTGGCCGCCTTAATTGCTTCAACTGGGGTTCCACTCCCTTTTTGTTTTCATGATTGGTTCTCCTGGTGGCCTTAATTTAAAGCACTGGGGTCCCCCTTTTTCTTTGTTATTTTGGCTGTTCTCCTGGTCGCCTTACTTGGTTGTACTGGGGTTCCATTGCCTATCTTTTTGATGTTATTTTGCAAATCGGCTCACCTGGTCACCTTAATTGGTTGCACTGGGGTTCCATTTTCTTTGTGACCATTTTCGGTAAGTTTGTTGGTTCTCCTAGGGTTCCCCTTTGGGTCGTGTGTCAGTCTCAGCAATCTCAGCAGTTAATAACAAAGTGCGGTCTGCCGAAGCAGAGCATTACAAGGGTGTTATAAATTCTGCTTCTGATCCAAAGACATTATGGCAATCTTTGTCTAAAGTTATTGGCATTAAAGTTGATAATGGGTCGTCAGTACGGCATATAATGGATGGAAAGCACTTAATTGTAGATGATGAGAAGATCGCATCGAAATTTAATAAATATTTTTCCTACATTGGCAGCAAAGTTGCTAGCAAGCTTGGAAATGTAGCAACCGATGCGTGGAAGGTATACGAACAAAATAGAACAACGGAATGTGCCCCTTGTGATTTGCGCCCTGTTGATCTTGGTACAATATCTCGCTTTATGCAGCTGCTTAAACCAAACAAAGCTGCTGGGCTCGATAGAATACCAACTAGAATGATTCGAGACGCAATTACGGAACTTACTCCATCGATAACTTATCTGGTGAACAAATCTATTAGGGATGGGAAATTTCCTGAGCTGTGGAAGATAGCAAGAGTCACACCCTTGCATAAGTCAGATGATAAACTCAATGTAGATAACTACCGGCCCATCTCTATCCTACCTGTTCTTAGTAAAATTATGGAGAGAGTGGTTTATGCTCAATTAACCCAGTTCATTGACACCAATAATTCTTTATATCATCATCAGTATGGATTTAGATGTGGTCATAGCACAGTTCAAGCTGTTGCACAGCTTAATAATTGGACATTACAGTATATGGATCAAGGCAAAGTGGTTGCTTCCTTATTTGTGGACATATCAAAAGCATTTGATTCTCTGAATCACAAAATTCTGCTTGGTAAGCTGGCTTCATTGGGAGTATCAAACCAATCCTTATGCTGGTTTAAGTCTTATCTCTCACAACGTAAGCAATCTGTTGTTATTAATGGATCGGTGTCTGATTCACGTTCGATTCAGTTAGGTGTACCTCAAGGAAGCATTCTTGGGCCTTTGCTGTTTAACATTTACATTAACAGTTTACCAAATGCTACTTCTGCCAAGGTGATTCTTTATGCAGATGATGCTGTATTACTTTGTACTGGTTCAACTCAACATGAGCTCAAAGAATCTTTGGGTCTTGGTTTTTCTCAAATCTGTAACTGGTACCATGACAACAAACTGACTTTAAATGTCAAGTAAACTAAGCTGATGGTGATTGGCAGTAAAAACTCACTAGCATCTTTTAAAGACTTTCGTTTTGAACCCGATGTTAATGTGGCCATCGATCGTGTAACAAGCTTCAAATATCTTGGAATGACAACTGACGAAAAATGGAACTGGAAAGCCCATGTACGTAATCTCATTAAGAAACTGGGCCATCGTATCTGTGTCTTCAATCGTATTTGCCATATGCTGGACATGAAGTCTCGCATTGCGTATTACAATGGTTTGGTGTTACCCCATTTGGACTATGGAGATATATTATGGGGCGATCAGCTGGGGTTGAAGTCTGAAATGGAGCAATTGCAAGCTTTCCAGAATAAGTTTGCAAGAAAGGTTCTTGCTAAGAAAGTCTCATCTAAGGAAGCATTGAAAGAATTATCGTGGGTGCCACTTAAGGATCGACATCGTATCCATCGTTGTTTTCTCGTACAGAACGCCATTAAAGGAAATATTCCAGAACATTTTGAAAATTTCAATTCGCCATTGAACACCCAAGGATACAACACAAGAAATGGTCACCTTCCACGCTTTGGTAGAATCAGGACTGAGTGGGGACAAAGATTAACTTGCTATCAAGCAACTATTGAATGGCAAAATTTGCCACTTTCAATTAGACAGCCAATGCCAAAAAACATTTTTAAAAGACATTTGAATGAATATTTTTTAGATCGGACTTTTAATAATTAGTTGTAGCCTGATGTTCTTCATATATTTTATAGTTGTTATCTTTTTATCTTTTTAGTTATGTTTTTTTTTTGTCAGAGGACCTCCCTGAAAACCACATAACGTGACGGGAATATCCTCTTTAAATATTTATTATTATTATTATTATTATTATTATTATTATTATTACTATTTAAGGTAGCTAGTTAGTTAGGCTTTTTTCCTTTTTGTAGCTACTGCGCATGCTCGAGTAGCTACAATGCTATCGCGTTTGACTGTTCGAGTGTCCACTTTCCGGAGTTGCTTCAGGTCTTGTTTGAGTTCATTTGTGCGCACGTTGAATGATGAGTAGTCAATTTGATAAAAAACGAATGTCGATGGACAGGTTTTGCAAAAAAGCCTGCTTATTTAGAGCTTTTATTACTTGGAATGCGGTAGTACGTCTTTTTTCAAAAACAAATAAAATGTAGAGTAACCAATGGATTTTCCGACCAGTTTCCGTAAAAGTGCGATCTCTTTCCGTGAAAATAGCGACAGTCAATAACGTTGTGGCAACATCGGCCTTTCTCCTCGTGGTAAGATTTGCCACGTTTTCTTGTTATTTTCTGCCTATTATTAGGCATATCATTCAATTGTTATGTCCAGTGTTCTCTCGTAAAGTTTTTCTCCGCTGTTTTGAAGGTCCAAACAAAATTTGGACTTCCAAAACATCCCCAAGCAGTTGCCAAACTTTTGTTCATGAACATGGCCATCGAGTGATTCCCGCAGCTCAACAGTTAGAAATACTACCTGTACCGCACATGGCAACCAACGACCCGTTCTCAAAATCGCAACATTCCACCTTTGCAACTAGCTATTTACTTCGGGAAATGATGAATTCCTTTCGGGGAACCAAACTTGCCTTTTCAGGCACAATGAATTCCCTTCAGGCCCAAAGGAAATATTGGCAGATAAGTCAACCCAAGTTATAGCTCAATTTTTTCCAGTGCAGTCAACTCCGGTTTAAATGAAAGGTTCCACGCTCAGGCCTACCAGTCACCTCCACCGGGCCAGCTGCCCACTACCCAGACCCAAGGAGTGATGCCCTTTGAAGCCGTTGGTATCAACTTCACTGGCCCCATAAAGTATAGAGCGAGACAAAAGTCAGAAGGCAAAGCTTACTTGGCATTGTACGCCTGTAGCCTAACAAGAGCGGTGTATCTCTACCTACTTACAAGCCTAGAAACCAGCAAATTCATCACAAATCTAAAAGGGTTCATAGCCAGATGTGGTCGCCCTTGTGTGATCCATACAGATAACGGAAGCACATTCCAAGCCGCCGCTGATTGGATGAAGAAGGTCCAGAATGACGAGAAGTTTCATTCCTACTTGATTCAACATGACATAACATGGAGATTCAATCTCAGCCGAGCCCCATGGTGGGGGGTTCAGTTTGAGAGGTTAATTGGACGTCTTCAAGTCTGCCTTCTGCAAAGCAGTTGGAAATGGAACATTATCCTGGAGTGAATTAGCCGATGTCGTGCTCGACGTCAAAGTTGCAATAAACGAGCGTCCCGAGTTACGTGGAGGAAGACGTGGAGTTACCATTTCTTACCCCAAGCTCTATGCTGCACCTACGATCAACACAACTTCCAGAGTTAAGTGCTGATCACCTACGGGAGCGAGATTTACGGAAACAAGCTAAGTTCATCCTCCGATGCAAAGAAGTATTGTGGTCAAGGTGGTCGAAAGAGTATGTGAGAAGTCTAAGGGCTCGTTCAGACTAGGTGCCCGTTCCGTGGCACCGTGCCCGGGCACTAAAATGGACGTCGTTCAGACATCCGAGTGCCCTGGACCGAGTATGTTCACACTTGTGCAGAAGGCTTGGTGCCCAGCATCTTTTTCTGCAGTTCGCCATATTTGTTCGCCATGTGCAATTTGTGTGTTGTTGTGTATTGTACTCAAATGTGTACATGTTTAGCCGCCTGCTGCCTTTTGATGATTGTATTCTTCTATAACAGTTCAATTTCCGTTGAAGAAAGTCAAGATCAACTAGTTTTGAAAGATGTAATATCAACAATATGTTTTGAAACAAGAAACAAACTCCATCGTTTTATCGCAGTGAGGCACCCCGAAAATGTTTGCCGATATGGGCATTTCCAAGGATCAGCGGCGTTTTGGAAAGTGAGTTTATGAACTTAAGTGAGCAAAGATGGCTTGTGAGCTATCGAGTTCCCAAGAGAATATTTCAGCAACTTGTCCACACATTGCAAGGAGTGGACAACTAGCAAAATAGAACTACAGCAGCAACTAGAATGAGAAGACCAGTACCAGTAGTAACTATAGTTGCAATGCTACTCAAACGACTCGGAAAAGGTCTTGACTATCGAGAAATCGGCGACAAATTTGGAGTTGGTGCTTCAACAGCTTGTCAGAAAGTAAATACAGCAATGTGGCTTTTAATAGAAACTAAAAAGTACATGATCAGTCGTTTACAAGAGGGCAGAAATTTGGAGGCAATTATAAAAGGGTTTCTTACAAGGTGGAACTTTCCACAGTGTTTGGGTGCCATTGATGGTACCCATATTCCTATTAAGGCCCCTCAGAACCACCACACTGACTATTTTAACAGAAAGTCATTCCACTCTGTTATTGTACAGGCTGTCTGTGACAGTGAATGTCGCATAACTGATATTTTTGCTGGTTAGTCGCTCAAATATTGGACAGAAAGTTATCAATGGGACTCTGGTAACAGGACACAACACATTAGCCAGAGACATTAATGGCACAACTATTGAGCCATTTCTTGTTGGGGATCCCGCTTACCCTATCCGTAAACATCTTATGAAAGATTATACTGGATCCAATCTTTCACCTGAAAAGGAGTATTTTAATTACAGATTAAATCGTGCTCGTATTCAGATTGAGAGGACATTTGGTCTATTGAAGGGGAGGTGGCACTGTTTTCTACGTCCTTTGGAATGTGATCTGGCAAATGTAGTTCAGCATGTAATTGCTTCATGTATACTGCACAACATATGCCAAGAGGGAGATGCAGAATACCTGGAAGAATGGGATGCCAGGGATACCGAGGAAGTTGATGACCCGCCAGCACTTGGTCCTCTCTCTGATGATGTGGGTGTTGAAAATGCTCAGCTGATCAGAAATGTTTTGTGTCAATATATAACAGAGAATTAATTTATTGTGAATGAAGAGATAAAATGCCAATTTCAAAATATGCACTGGGGGTTCCCCTCAATATTTTATCATGGCAAATCAGCATAGCCACAATAAGCACTGTTAACGTTGCCCCATTTATGGTGTATAAACTTGAACTAATAAAGGCATAACATCAATGTTCTTCAAATTGATTGTTTTCATGTGCCCTTTTTTGGTTTAATACACTCCAGCAACCACATTTGGATATAAATCCATCATGTAGTATACCAGTAACACAACTTTAACATGACAACATCACTGTTCAATAGTCAGAATATTCACTTGACATATCAGACCGTGTTGGTGTCTGCCCGCCAGTGTATGGTGAAGAACGTCCTGAACTACTTGGTGGTGGAGTATGCCTTTCGCTATAACATGGCGAGGAGTGCACTGCATGCGGAGGCATAGGATGCGGTGGATACTGTGTTGCTTGGGGTGGGAATGACTGGTAAACTGGAAACTGATGACCACTAGTACCCCCATGCACCTGTGTTAACGTCTGGGTCATTCCCATCATAACCTGGGAAAGATATCCAAACATTTCACGAAAGAATTCTCTGTCCTCCCTTCTCACTGCTTCGCATCTCAGGAGTGATGACATTTTGAGATATTGTTTCCCTCAACTGTTCTATTTGTTCATTTGATTGTTGAAGTGCATCAGCCAGGCGTGGTTTCTTTCGAGGGGGTCTCTTTGAGGCTTTTCTTTGTTTTG
Source organism: Ricordea florida (assembly GCA_949710005.1). NCBI lineage: Eukaryota > Metazoa > Cnidaria > Anthozoa > Corallimorpharia > Ricordeidae > Ricordea > Ricordea florida. The sequence continues at coordinate 11,670,598 of OX453285.1, read as the reverse complement.
TTGTGGTTTTCTTTTCCCCTGATGGGCCAGGTTCTTCACAGCTTGCCTCATCTGTGGCTGAAGTAGATCCATGGTTCTCCTCAGCTTGACTCTCAAACACATGATCTTGTGGACGATCATTTACTGGCCGAGTACCTATAACCATAGGGTTATTAGCACTCAACATCTACAAGTAGCAGGACTGTAAGTTGCACAGAGAAAGAGGTAAGTGGTAGAAAGTATTTGACACTATTATGATAGGAGATAAGGGGGATATTTCAACAATATTCACTGGGAATTCCCCTTGCTATTTTATCATGGCAAATCAGCATAGCCACAATAAACTCTGTTAAAGTTGCCCCTTTTTATGGTGTATCAAATTGAACTAAAAAAGGCATAACATTATCAACTTCCTTGGACTTCTTCATCTTATATGTATTACAAACATGCACTCCTTAAAAGATGTGGGTTGTTCTCTGAGATTAAAGGTACATTGAACAGAGAACACTACTGTATTCTGGTTATACATTCTGACCTAAAAAACCCAAATGAATATCTCCCACCAAAGCCTGAAATCTACATAAGTTACATATTTCTGAATACAAACATTTCTTTTTGAGAGACTTTGGCCATATTTACCTTACAAAGAATTATGTTTTTTACTGTTTCTGATTTGAACTGCATTTATCAGTAAATATGCAACATGGTCCTGGATTTTGTTGTTAAAAAATATTCTCACCCAGAATTTGATCCAAGCGGTCCCAATGTTGGAAGGCAACCTTTTCAAGTGAGGTAAGGGCACTTGTTAAGTAAGGTCTTTCTGCACCAGACGATTGCATCCTATCCTTTAATTTTCCATAACCGCTTCTCAGCTTCTTAAGTTTATTGTCGATCTGTTGAGTCGTTCTTTCGATACCACTCGATACTTTCGATACGCTTTTCTCGCTGTATGCGTCCAGTAAAGCAATGATTTCTCCGTTGGTCCACTTGGCACCAGCCGCCATGTTTATATCGCAGGGAAGCATGGGAAAAAGCGCAGGACCGGACGAGAGCGTGTTCAGACAAGTTCCCGTGCCCGGGAACGGTGCCCGAGTACTACCTGTGGAGGTAGTGCCCGTGCCTGGGCACGGTGCTCAGATTTTTGCTCGGGCACTAACAAAAAGCTATGTTCAGACTAGTGCCCGTGCCCAAGAGCCGGGCACGGGTACTGTAACGCAACTCCAAAGCGGTTTTTTGGTTCTTATGACTGTGAAGCACTACCAGGCGAGAAAATCGAATTTACCATGAGCTATGATGCTGTTGAGAAAAAGCTTTCTGGAGATTTTATCCAAACTTCTCTTGCAAAATTTCCTCTGGTGATTTCTGAAATTACCGCTTTCAGTTACACAGAAGAAGAAGACGAAAACTAAGAATCCAAATCGAGTGGCAGCTGGCAAACGAGCATATCAAGAAGGAAAACTCACTGGTTTAAAGTCATTTGATTCTATAGATGCTGGAAAAAGAAAGCGAACAAGTAGAGTAAATAGCCGTAATGATACTATAATTGGGCGAAAAGATCCATTAAAGTTAACTGGGAAAAGCGGTTTGTTTGTGTTACAAAAGTATCTAGATTTGCCTTTTCAAACAGTTCATCAGGCAGATGAAGACTGGAATGTAGTAAGTTTCAAGATGAATTTTTACAATGATCCCTTAGAGGATCCAAACTTTCTCATGATGATAGCAATGCAGTTCACTCCTAAAGAAATCCAAAAGAAATTTAAGAAACCGAAAATAGAACTTTTACGGGCAGTAATAGATTTTCCTGAACAAAATTTTCTGCACGCTTATGAAAACGGAATGTCTGCAAATTGGGTGCAGTATTATGCTGATATCTTGGACGCAAAAGATGAACCCGATGTTGAGGTTGTGAAAGCTCCAGTTGGTTTTCCTACCTTTAATCCAGAAGCAAACAGCGAATATTTAGACTATATTCGCTTTGAGGCAGGAACAGTGAAATTATTAGAAGCTAGAATGGTTGAGGCTTGTTATTGGCCCGATAATGCTTCAAACAAGGGCGAAATGACAATGAAGGCAACTCTAACGGGAGAAATTAAAGCCCCAGAGGCTGAAATTACTTTTCCTGAAGGGAATATAACAGGAGATATTGTAAATGAGGGCGCTCTAGCTGGCGTAATAGGCATTCAAGAAGTAGGCGTTGATGTCACGGTAAACAGTAGTGGCGACAAAGTAGTTTCTTTCGCTGATCCTGGCGCTCTAAAGTTTTCTGGTCCTTTTGTAGCAGAATTAGAAATGGAACCTCCGGGAAATATTTCTTGGGAATTACCCAATGCTGCTAGCGGAATTCCAATGTTTTATCGAAAGGGAGAAAAAAAGCAAGAATTTAGATTCACAGATGGGGCAGGACACGGGCTGCTTTTGTCTAATTTAAGTCTTATTATTAACACTCTTATGGTAGGAGAAATGCAGGGAGGGAAAGCAACTTATCCTCAAAAGCCTTTTGGTAAAGTGCAGTTCGTTTACAGAGTGCATTACGTAGATTTGCTTGAGGAAGAAATTAACGAACTCATAGAAAGACAAAATACTCAAAGATTAAACGCAGAATAAACGCGGACAAACCGGTTTTTGTAATTAGCATACTCGTCAGACCGGTTTTTAGACGCGGTCAAACCGGTTTTTGTAATTAGCATACTCGTCAGACCGGTTTTTAGACGCGGTCAAACCGGTTTTTGTAATTAGCATACTAGTCAGACCGGTTTTTAGACGCGGTCAAACAGGTTTTTGAAACCAGTTATACTTGTTGAATAAAGATTGTTATATTCAGGCCCGTGAGTTTTCTGTTCATTTTACACTATGGCTTCCCGTATTCAACATCTCATCAATTTTTTATCGAAAACCAGTGATGAATTCAAACAGTTGGTGGCTTTCGGCATAAAGAGCAAATGGATAGATCGTGAAGGAAGCTACAGAGCTTTCATAGAGTCGAAAGGATATATTGGCGATTCTAATTTCGTGAGATCTTTCGAATATTATGAGCCGAATGTGAAACCCCTGCCAAGATCCTATAATTGGATGTTCACGGCATATTCAGATGGCGGTGTCAAATCTGGTGACCTTGTCAAGCAGCGTGTTATATCTGTTGTCTGGCAGAAAACCAATTTGCGATATCGATACCAAGAGGTCGAGGTCTTTTATCCCGCAGATGAAGAGCGCTATAATGTCGACGAATTTCTTCGTGTATTATGGCCGGCTTTAGAGGAGGATGCCAAGAATAGGACTATTCTTAGTGCAAAGATTGCTCTAGAGAACGATTCCGCTATAGAAAAGGCACCCGAATATCTTCATTCTCGAGATATTGAATACCGTGACCTCTTTGAGATCCTTAACGACGGGGAGGCGTCTTCGCCCGGAAGAGGAATTAAAACCGCGAAACTTAATCCTGCTTTGAGAGATAAAGGCGATGACAGCATAACCTATTTTGTGCGCCGCACTCCTGACAAGAAGTTGATTGGCAACGCTTCAAAGGCAGCAAAGGTCGCTATAAAAAAGGCGGCATCGCATCAACAGCCAAAGCGTCTGCAACTTTCCAAGCGAAACTATTTGTCAGCCTTTACTCAAACAGAAGAGCCCAAGCGTACAAGAAACGCAAAGATTCAAGTCGATTTAATCGGTGAGTTACGGAACTTTATATAATAACCTGCCTATCAGCCTATTTATTGGGTTTTTCTTTTGTTAGATCTTACTGAAGAAGACGATAGCAGCGACGTTGAAACAAATCCTGTCTACCATGTCTCAGCCAGTTAAGTATCTTAATGTTGGAATGAAAAAGCCTTGTATTTATTGATTGTACTGTTTGTTTAAATTCTTTCAAGGTTGAGTGTAAAAATGCCGAAAAAGATATAGCCTTGAAGGTGACACTATTTGACTTTATTGGAAATGATTTTTCTGCCAAGTTCAATAGCTCTTGCTACTCAGCTAAAGCGTTTGTCGATCATTGCAAGGAAGTGATATGGGGAAAACACGAGGTACCAGTACCAAGACAAGACCGTCTGAAAAAACGTCGCCAGAGCGCAGAAAAGAAAGGAGTGGTTGTTCACCTAAATCAGCCTCAACACCACTGCCAAGTGAGCAAGGAACAACGAGAAAAGCCTCTTCAGCTTCGAACAAGTTGAGCAAACGTCCTTCTGTGTCAAAAGAATGGAACAAAGAGAAAGTCCTCTATAGCTTCATGCGAATTGAGCGAAAGTCCTCCTGTGCCAAAAAAATCTAGTGAGGCAGAACAGTTTCAAGAGCCAAAAGAGTCAAAATCCTTTGATGTCGAGTTTCTGTGAGAAGTTAGCAAGTATGCTGTACCAGGTGAGTCAACGTTAGTGTCTCCCGGAGACAAATTTATTGATTTGATAAGTTCTTGTCTTCGCTTTATTTCTAAATAGCTTACCGGTATTTATTGACGACCTTCGGCAAAAAGATAGACTGCCTTCAACGAAAAGAAAAGGCTTTTTGGACATTTTTTGGTTATGCACACCCTACCACTTGCAAGAAACTGCGAGCACACAAATTTGATAGCGGCCTGTTTGAAATATTTGACAGCAGGATCATTTATGAAACGCCACAAAAAATGATTTGCCGCCAATGAAGCCGCCACTGCGCTTTCACTATTTTTTTGACTCCTGGTACAAAAAGAAAAACTCACTACAGTCACCAACCCTCACAACTCAATCTAAGGTTCATTTCCTTCAATTTCAATTTTGATTCTTACCTCCCCCAACGCTGACCATGACATAACGACACATAGTGTCGTTACTCTCTCGTTACTCCAAACGGAAGTCGTGTACTATCCTGAATTTGACATGCCGCCTTTTAAATTTGACGCATAGTAGACATCGACATGAAACAAAGTTTTAAAAGACTAATTAGAACGAATGCCGAAACAACTCCATTTTATGTAAGTACAACAGGTGTTCAAAGGTTGAGAATCGAAACAATAATATAGCAGTTCTTCAATAAACAGCCACTGTAATTTTCTTTTCCTAAGATGTCAAAGTTCCTGCAGCAAAACGAATGACTCAGGAATGAATGAATGGAATTTTAATTCCATTCATTTAAAATTTATTTTTTAATTCCAGAACTTGTATTTAATTTTATGATAACACATCCCTTGGCATTCGCTCCAAATGTAATTTCCATAGTAGGCATTCATTTTCGAAGAACGTCTTTAATTTTGTAATGGGTCTTCAGGTCTTCCAAAGCTTCCGCTGTGGAACTTTTGAGGCTTAACACCCTACAAAGAATCATCAAATCCTCTCTTCTGACACCTAAAAGAAATGGCGGGCATCCCCGTCCTTTTATACAGGATTCCTTCCCTGTGCATTGCACGTGACGTACCTCAAGAATAAATTGCTCTGCTATTCAGCCAATATGCTACAGCGAGTGGGATCAGAACAAACTTTTCCTAAAAGCAAGCGTTTCAATGACACCTTCCATGTTCTTTATATCCTTGCTTGTCGCAATGACAGCATAAATTTTCTATTTCGTTGTTAGCCGGAACCGGAACTAAGCGAAGACAAAATCAGCTATCAAATTTTCTATCTGATAGGTGTCAGCATTGGAATCTGTGTCTTTTCTTGAGCTGGCTTGCTAAATAAGGAAGATCACAAGTTGTTCATGAAAATTTCTCTTAAGTGTGGAAGTATTCTTCAAGAAAAAAAGAAACAAACAAAACAATTGGCTATAATAACTATTTCACAACCAGTCATAATAACACTAATGAGGTGGCGCGTATGGTAAATCCCTGCAATCAATTTGAGCGGTGGCACCATGTATTATCATTAAAAAGGAACTGCCTACGTACATAGCACGGGAAAGGTTTAAAGTGTATTTGCTCTTTTTAATATGCAATAACTTTTTTTTCAGACAGAAATGGAGACTGTTAATGTTTTGCGTTTAGCCCAGCTGCATAATCAAACGGACAGGGTATATCATGAGATGAATAGCAAGGAAAAGGTAAATACATAGTGCATGCTCTTTTTTATTACTATGGCAAATTCAGTCATTGCAGCTTAGCTATCAATGCAAGTGACATGCATTTCTCAAGGTAATAATAACAGCAGGTCAACTGCAACTATAAAATGCACGGAAGTAACAAAACTATAAAACGTTACAAGAAGAGCTTTAATGAGGATAATAAAAGCAGCAGTCTTAGTAGAATTTAGCACCATCATTGCCATAAGAGAAGAGATGCTAATCTATCGTCTCTTGTATTGTGCGATCATCATTAACTTCTTGACACTTGTTTTATAATTCTACTTTCTACATATATTTTTATCAGGTTGCCAGATGCTTGAGAAAAATTTCGATGGAAAAAAGTGTCGAGTGGAGGAAAACATGTGCCGTTGTAATTGGCGAAGAAGTAAGTATTGAAACTTTTATCAAGTGTTGATCATTATCGCTGCAGCTGCTAAATGTCAACTCCAGTTTAAATGGAAGGTTCAGTCCCATAAGACCATTGTGAAAGGTCAGATATTAAACCCATCATGAGACTTAAACCAAGGCCTATAGCACCAAAACAAGTACTGTTGACTTTGCTCTTTTGACATTGTTAGAGTTAGTTATTACAGTGCACATTACATCCTTGACATTGTCAACTCAGTTAACGTCCCATAATCCAGAGAAACAACTCAAGTTCACATTGGCACTCACATTAATATTGTTAAAGAACTAGGATATTCCCTTAGCCTATTGAACAAATAGTAACAGTTTATGGAAATTCCTCTTTGGTTGTAAGACATCATGTGATACGACTAGTGAAAACACATGGCAATCATGTGCGTGATGGTGCTATTTGATTTTACTGGAACTACCAGAATGCATGATGAAAAACAAATAACTGTTTTAATACAAAACTAGATGCTCTCGGGAGTGTTCACTCGGGCTACACTTTATAATACGGCTTCGAACAAACATGAATGTCAGTTTACACCTAAGATTTGTATATGTTGTATACTATATGGCTGGTTCCATGACCGCAAAAACCTACCAGACTGCATATCGCACCGCAATTCTTGTTGATGTCGTGTTTAAGCTGAGTGATTTTATCAGAAAGATTTCTAAGGTTTTACAGAAATTTTAGTGGCAATTGGGTTTGTTTACTACTCGGATTAATATTGACCAATCAGCTTTCTTGGTTCCCAGAGTAGAAAAACAATTGTGAAACTGGATGCCATTCATCGTGTTTCCAAGTTATTGAAGGCGAAGAAGCAATATGTGGGAAAAACAATATTACTCCTCAATCAGATATACTATTCCACATGAACACGCAGGAAAAAAACACTTGACTTTGAATAAGAAAGAATCCAGACATGATTTTGAAAAGAGGCCTGAGGGAATTTGGGCTGACAAACGTATTCTCCAAGTTAATAGCTTTGTTAGCCGTTTTGCGGTCATAATTATCAATAACTTTATTATAAACAATCAACAAGTTCAACAGATTTTAGAATCAGTCTTAAATAACATTATGTCTAGGAATCCTTTGTTATGTTAACCGTTTCACCTGCAAGGGTAATCAAACTTTGAGCGTTGTCACGCTTTTGTTGTCAAGTCTTTGTCTTGCAACTAGACCAACTACTTTCCACGCGACCACACATTAGACAGACCGTAATTGAGAAAACTTCATCCAAAAATGCTACCAAAATTTAAATTAGATGAAAAAATCCTTAGAGTCTTCTTTATTTGCGTAATGTTTTCTTGCGCAAATTGTTGACCTGAGGCATCCAATGATGTGTCTGTCTTGTCGCTGTACAAAATAAGTGTATCAACTTCAGCTTTTTGAGCATTCCAAGGAGAACCCCTAACATAAGCAGAGTACACATCTTTCACATCCAACATCGATGGTGCAATAACTTGATGACCTTGTGTGCAGCCTCGTTTTCATAATAGCAATACCTAAAGGCCTCTGCGGGTAGTCCGATTTGCGACATTGTCGATAGATAGACAGACAGATAGATGATAGATAGACCGAAAAGATAAACCTAGACTAGGGCTACCTGTGGAAGAAAAGATCTTATTGTGAATTAGACTCTTCAACCAAAACGATTGGTCTTCTTCGGTGACTTAGTCACAAGATGGGGGAGTGTCTTCTTCCAGTATTTGATTTAATTTTGTATTAATTGAAGTATCTGGATAACTGACAACATTCATTTTCATGAACAAACTTTTATTTAGAGTTTTATTGGCCTGTTTTAAAAATAATCCAACAGTCGGCACTATTATGTTACCAAAAAGTGGGAACAGCATTATGGTATTTTAGTCAAATGACACCAACTTAAAAATTTCTCATTTGGCCCCTAAATTAAGAAACGTGCAATGTGTTTCATCCAAAATTATATATGAATCCGTTTGTAGTCTTATGTATGATGTAAATAAAAACACTGCTCTGGATAATATTTTAAAACTCTTCTCTCGAATTTCTAGTGTTCATACTTAAAACACAGGTGCCTCAACTTCTGAACATTTTTATACTAAAGAATCTCGACTCAATGTCAAACGAAATGCTTTTTCACGTGTTGGGGTCAAAATTTGGAATGGGATACCTCAAATTCTTAAAGAAAGACCGAAAAAAGCTTTTAAAAGATCACTAAAAGAAATGCTACTCGATATCCTTGAAACTGAAGACTCCTATATTGATGTGGATACGATCATCGTCAAAATGAAAAAGTAATTCTCTTGTCCGTTATTTTCATTTTATTTCATTTTTAAAATTTCACTTTAATATTGTCCTTGAATTTAAGTAGAATAGTATCTAGTTAATGTCAAATATATATACTTATATAACGTCCAATTTCTTTGTATTTGTCTAGTCTGTAGTAAATTATGTAGCCTGGCCTGCCTTGAATAGCCTTGCTAACTGCAGACCAGTCTCAATGTATCTTATGTTGTATTTCCAAATATTAATAAAGTTGTTGTTGTTGTATAAAGTTGTAAGTTATAAATTATCCAATCACAATATTGATCCTAAAAGGTGACAACTTTTCTTGGAAACGATATAAAAAGCTTGTGTACTGACTCAGGTTGCTCACTATATTCCTTCACTGTTAACCGAAGCTCTATTTCTGTGTGACAGTCATCAACAAAATGGCGTACAGCCCTGGAAAATCGCTTTCAAAGAGAAAGTTAGAGTCTGTGATAGGATATGTTCACGACTTATCGCCGAATCAAGAAGAATAAATCCTGCACGCTCGAGTACCATTCGCTGACGCTGCAAACATCGAGTACTCAACATCTTGAAGCCCTCCTGTTTTCAACTCAAAAGAGTAAGTTCTTTGAAGAGAATTGGAAACCAGGACACCAGTGAAACTTCAGAACATTATGTACACTGCAGATGACAAAAAAATTGTCATAAATGACATGACCTTCGCCAACACTCCAAAGCAAGGCAAATATGATATCCAATACACAGACTTGCCACAGTACGAGGACATGACACCAGTCCCGATTATCAACATACTTAACATAATCAATGGGACACTGTTACCATCAAAGGAAAAATTACACAAATAAAGGATACCACAATCGTCAGATCGAAGAAACTGAAACTCTGCCAAGCACTGATTGCAGACAACACTGCAACCATGCCATTAGATATATCGCAACATTCAAACTTGGGTCCATCTACATTGTAGCTCCAGTCCAAGTGCGTGCTTGGTCACGTGCCAGAAAACTCAGCATTATAGTTAAAACAACTGTGACTAAGACCACAGACGAGACCCTTTCAGAGATCTCTCTAGTATCAAGCGAGCTGGACGAAAATAAACCCGATCTTGTAACGGTAACAATAAAGGAAGTTCTACGAGTCCAGAGCAATGACAAATTTCGGAAGTGCCTAAAATGTGACTGTAGGGTTCAAGATTGCTCTTCTCAGGTGGTCAACTGCCAAAAGTGTGGAAGCATGAGAGCAGATAAATGTAAATAATATTATGGTCTCACCCTAAAAGTGGAAGTCAAACTTAGTAATGATGAGGAACTTACCATCAAGTTCAGCGATAAATCACTACCAAAGATCCTCAATGCCAAAATCCTAACAATGGGATGAGGACTCTATCACTGAACAATTGCTGTTTATTAAAGACATGAAGATTACTAATAATGTTCACACTCATACCCTTGAAAATATCTTATAAGCGCATGACACTAAGAGTACGGAAAATATTTGTTGTTGAGATTTGTTACTGTTTGTCACATTAGATCCAATAGAATATGAACGATATAAATGTTGTTAAACATATCCCTTATCTTAAGACCATATTATATAGGGTCTGCACAAAAATTACAGATTGAATGAATTCAAGTCTTTCTTATTCAAGTTACTTAGAAAACTTATTTTAATAAAACCATTAATGTCAATAATATGAAGATTTCCTTCCTTCCGCGTACTACCTTCTACACCAAAAATTCCGCACTCATGCTTTTCCTTCTTGTAAGGTCTTTTTAACTTAATTAGTAAAACATTATTTACATATCAACTATCCTACAAACTTCAATGTGAAAGCGAGTGCTCGCAAGGGGAAGTGGTTTTGTACCCATTAAGGCCGAGTGCAAAGAACAGTTTGGATGTTGCATATCATGATTTAGATTTATCGATCCTGGATAGCGTTTTCTAAAATAACTATCGCATGTCGAGACCACCGGCTAACATTCCCACACAACAGTCGAAAACTTTGCCTACCTGTTTGAACAGCGGGCGACGAGCATTTTAACTCCACGGTCAAACATATTCCTAGAATAGGCGAATAACAAGTTCAAGTACCTCCGAATCGTTATTTCCAGTATCAAAACTCAAATTCACAATGGAGCACGACAAACAATTTGAAGTTGAAAAACACCTTTCTCTTCCAAATAACTCTTTAGTGAATGGTACGCCATCGCTAAAGATTGGCAACATTGTGAGATTAAAGGAGATGGAGGTCCATGTAGATCAAAACTTCAAGGCAAGAGTGCCGGAGAAACTTATCAGGCACTCAAAGGAGTTTGTTCTTCACAAGAGAGTTGTGGAACAGGAAGAGACAATCGCACTCCTCATGAATGAATTGGACCTACTTCTGGAGCAGTCAGTAAAAGATCAAAATGAAACGGCTCCGTTAAGAAAAACCACTTGTCGAATAAGCAATCATCAACGGTAACATAATTTTATACTGATAAAATAACATTCATCAAACAAGACAAAGTCTCCCCTTCCTCAACACACACATATCTTGTTTGTAAATAGGGTATAGGGGCTGGTAACTCATGAACTAGTTTATAACACCAGAATTTTTGGAAAATATAATCTTTGTTTTTAAAATGAATTGATTTGAATTTAAAAAGTTTGACATTTGAATTAAACATTGCATTTAATTGTGCCAAATTTAACTGCCAAGTGCGAGTGACAGCTTCATTCCAGGATTTCGCTCTAAATTCCCCACCAATATGGCTGACAAAGGTAAGGAGGAAATTTTGCCTTTACAGTGTTTGTCTCTCAAACATCATTTGCGCTAACTGGCAGAGACAGTGTAAAATATTAGTAGAGAAGTGGCATAACATGAAAATTCATTTCCACCACCAACACTAGTAAGAAATCAGGTCATCCAAAGCATTACTTTGAACAGTGGAGCCATAAATCTGAGCCTCTTTTCTGACCACTACATCAGCATCGTCTAGGACTGGAATCTCAATCAGTTTGGGCCAATGACTCTCATCTCTCCACAGGAACATGGGCCCCTTTAACCATCGATCATTCTTCATCATGAGTAGTAAGAAATTGAGAGTTAATGCACATCGCTGTAAATCTATTTAGATTGACACAACCAAGGCATTGTAAAATTTCTGTACATCGACACAACCAGGGCATTCTAGTTAATTGCAGATGATTCGCAATTGAAATGGGCCTCTTGTATCTTTCAAACACAATGGGAAACGATGTCCGAGAAAAAACCTTAGAAGCAGAAGTTGAATGAAATGAAGTTTGTTTTTTTATTCATTTTAAAGATAAAAGTCAACAAGATTGAATCAAAACATTGCTAAGAACGGTAGGTACACCTACTCATTAACGCTTTCAAAGCGTGGACAATCGTAATACCTGTAGGGATGGTAAGTACACCTACTCATTAACGCTTTAAAAGCGCAGGCAGTCATAATAGCGATAGCGACAACAAAGCATAGCAAAACTTGATTATGCGCTAACCACTGAAGGGTACAACTACCTTCGTACCATTATTTCCAAGTATGAAAACTCAAATTCACGATGGAGCACAACAAACACTTTGAAGCTTTAATTTCACAAGAACTAGTGGGAGTTCATAAGGATCCTTCTCTTCCGAATAACTCTTTAGTGGATGGCACGCCATCGGTAAAGATTGGCAACGTTGTGAGATTAAAGGAGATGGAGGTCCATGTAGACCAAACCTTCATGGCAAGAGTGCCGTAAAAACTTATCAGGCACTCAAAGGAGTAGCCTCCCCCACAGACATTCTTAGGCGTGTGTCACGCATTCCTTCCCCACGAACATCTGCTGATCTGTGCAGGAAATTCCTTTCCCATTGTTTGCAAATATCAGTTGGATAGCACATGGAAATTATCACAGAACCAATTGGCGCTAAGTTATTGTTTTGCGAAAAGCCAATCATAAGGTGTTTTAGAACAGGCCATCCAGTGGGGATGAAATTTCCCGCGAGTTTACTCTGCCGCTAAATATTTTCATGTATTCAAAGCTATTCCAGATCCTTGCTTCATCTATGGCCGAAACACCAAAAGAAGTCTAAGGAAATAACTGCTTTCTCCGTAGTAGTCCTTTGATTCCTTCTCGAAGAGTACGTGTTTTTGGAAAGAGTTCTGTCTGCATCTCACGCCTCATCAAAGAAGCCGTGGAAATTGTTGTACGTTTGTTTTCGTTAAGCGACCCGTTTGTTTGCAGTAAATGTTATAAACGTTTAATTCGATTTCAAAAAGTTAAGAAAAATCTTCAATCAGTTCAGGAAGAGATAAAAAAATATTACAAGAAAGGGGCATTAAGAACTAAACGTCTTAGCCGAGATTCTGCTGAATCAGACGTTTCGATTGCAGCGTCAATCGAAAATACAATTGTGCAACGGAGTGCTGCAAAATTATTGAAATTTCAAAATTTTTCTACCACTTCTACTTCTGTTGATCTCCTGAAAAAAGATGGTGAAATGTCATCCGAATGAAGTGCAGGTCATTCAGCTCAAGGGGAAACTACCTCTATCTTCAGTCACGCAAGAAATTCGTGAAACCCCATCAAATGGTTTGTTTACCTCGCCACCGCCTCCTTCACTTCATTTGACGTCCACGCCAGCGACAGCCAACTTGAGCTTACATTCATCTCTACTAGCGGAGCCATACAGAAGTTCAGCAGTAAAACTGTCAATTTTTTATCCAAGTAAAACGGTCAACAAATGTTTAGCGTCAGAATATGAAGCGATTGGAAAAGCCCTCATTTATGGCCCACCGCAAAGGATCGCCAATGCTGTTGTAAAATCAAAATCGCTAACCAAGCATGTGGTTCCGAGTGTCCATCTACTTTTGTCCAATGAAGTTTGTGATTTATGCTCCAGATCAAACCCATCCCTTTTACGAAAATGCGACAGGGAAAGCCTTGTAAATTTTAGCTTTCAATCGGTTTGCGAGGAGTGGAAAAACAGAGCACCGATCTTTTATTCTTTCTTGATGACCTGCAGCAGTGTTCCACTTACAGGGGAAGAATTGTGGCTGCCAAGTGTGGCAATAGAAGGATATGTATTGCTTAAGCAGCGAAATGCTCAGATGAATGCCAACATCACCCCGGGTCGAAAGTGCACTTCCCAGATCTGGAAGTCTGCTATGATTGGTCTACGTTTTTTTCCTGCTCGGATCCGCAGACATTCGTGGGGAAGGAACGTGTGACAAATACCTAAGAATGTCTGCGGGGGAGGCTATCCAAGGAGTTGGTTCTTCACAAGAGAGTTGCACAACAGAAAGAGACAATCATACTCCTCATGAATGCGTTACACCTACTTCTGGAGCAGTAAGTAAAAGATCAAAATGAAAACGGCTCCGTTGAGAACCACCACTTGTCGTAAAGGCTATCATCAATGGTAACATAATTTTATACCGAGAAAGCAACATTCATCTAACAAAAAAACACTGTCTCCCCTTTGTCAGCACGCACACCTTGTTTGTAAAGAGGGTATAGGCACTGGTCACTCACGAACTAGTTTGCAACACCAGAATTTTTGGAAAATATAACCTTTGTTTTTCAATGAATTGATTTGAATTCAAAAAGTTCGACATTTGATTTAAACATTGCATTTGACTGCATCAAATTAAATTGCCAAGTGCGAGTAACAGCTTCATTCCCAGACTTCGCTCTAGGTTCCCCACCAATATGACTGACAAAGGTAAGGAGGACATTTTGCCTTTATGGTGTTTATCCCTCTCACCATTCTGGGCTAACTGGCAGAATCAGTGTAAAGTATGGGTAGAAAAGTGGCATAACGTTAAAATTCATTTCCACCAACAAGAGTAGTAAGAAATCAGGTCATCCAAAGCATTACTTTGAACAGTGGAGCCATAAATCTGAGCCTTTTTTTCTGACCAGTGCATCAGCATCATCTAGGACTGGAATCTCAATCAGTTTGCGCCAATGACTCTCGTCTCTCCACTGGAACATGGGCCCCTTTAACCATCGATCATTCTTCATCATGAGTAGTAAGAAATTTAGAGGTTCCACACATTGCTCTAAATCTATTTTAATTGACACAACCAAGGCATTGTAAAATTTCTGTACATTGACACAATCAGGGCATTGTAAAATTTCTGTACATTGACACAATCAGGGCATTCCAGTTAATTGAAGCTGATTCGTAATTCAAATGGCCTCTTGTATCTTTCAAACACAATGCAAATTGATGTCCACAAAAAACACCTTAGAGGCAGAACTTGAATTAAATGAAGTTTGTTTTTCTATCACTTTAAATATTAAAGTCATTAAGATTGACTAAAAATATTGATAAGAACGGTAGGTACACCTACTCAATAACGCTTTAAAAGCGCGGGCAGTCGTAATATCTCTAGGGATGGTAGGTAAACCTACTCATTAATGCTTTCAAAGCTCAGGCACTCGTAATAGCACTAGGGACAACAAAGCATAGTGAAACTTGATTATGCGCTAAGCAATGAAGGTTGCAAGTACCCACGTATCACTAGTTCCAAGTATGAAAACTCAAATTCACAAAGAACTAGTGGGAGCTGATAAAGATCATTCTCTTCCAAATAGCTCTTTAGTAAATGGAATGCCATTGGTAAAGATTGGCAACATTGTGAGATTAAAGGAGATGGAGGTCAATGTAGACTTAAACTTCATGGAAAGAGTGTCAGAAACTTATCAGGCAATCAAAGGAGTTGGTTCTTCACAAGAGAGTTGCGCAACAGGAAGAGACAATAACACTCCTCATAAATGCGTTAGACCTACTTCTGGAGCAGTAAGTGAAAGTTCAAAATGAAAACGGCTTGATTAGGAACCACCATTTGTCTTAAAGCAATCATCAATGGTAACAATTTTATACCGAGAAAATAACATTCATCTAACAAAACACATTCTGTCTCCCATGCATCAGCACGCACACACCTTGTTTGTAAATAGGGTATACGCGCTGGTCACTCAGGAACTAGTTTGTAACACCAGAATTTTTGGAAAATATAACCTTTGTTTTCAAATGAACTGATTTGAATTTAAAAAGTTCGACACTTGATTTAAACATTGCATTTAATTGTGGCAAATTTAATTGCCAAGTGCGAGTGACGGGTTCATTCCTAGACACTGCTCTAAGTTCCCCACCAATATGGCTAACAAAGGTAAGGACGACATTTTGCCTTTACAGTGTTTGTCTCTCAAACACCAAACGCCCTAACTGGCAGAGTCAGTGTAATGTATTAGTAGAAAAGTGGTATCACATGAAAATTCATTTCCACCACCAAGGGTAGTAAGAAATCAGGTCATCCAAAGCATCACTTTAAAGATTGGATCATCAATCTGAGACTTTTTTCTGACCACTACATCAGCATCGTCTAGGACTGGAATCTCAATCAGTTTGGGCCAATGACTCTCGTCTCTCCACAGGAACATGGGCCCCTTTAACCATCGATCACTCTTCATCATGAGTAGTAAGAAATTGAGAGTTTATGCACATTGCTGTAAATCTATTCTAACCAAGGCATTGTAAAATTTCTGTACATTGACACGACCAGGGCGCTCAATTTAATTGCAGATCATTCGCAATTCAAATGGGCCTCTTGTATCATTCAAACACAATGTGAAACATTGTCCGCGAAAAAAACCTTAGAAGCAGAAGTTGAATTCAATGAAGTTTGTTTTTTTATTCATTTTAAAGATTAAAGTCAACAAGATTGAATCAAACCATTGCTAGGAACAGGAGGTACACCTGCTCATTAACGCTTTCAAAGTGCGGGCAGTCATAATAGTGCTAGGGACAACAAAGCGTAGCGAAACTTGATTATGCGCTAACCACTGAAGGGTACAAGTACCCCCATATCATTATTTCCAAGTATGAAAACTCAAATTCACAATGGAGCACGACAAACACTTTAAAGCTTTAATTTCACAAGAACTGGTGGTAGTTCATAAAGATCTTTCTCTTCCGAATAACTCTTTAGTGGATGGTACGCCATCGCTAAAGATTGGAAACATTGTGAGATTAAAAGAGGGGGAGGTCCATGTAGACCAAAACGTCATGGCAAGAGTGGCAGAGAAACTTATCAGGCACTCAAACGAGTTGGTTCTTCACAGGAGAGTTGTGGAACAGAAAGAGACAACCGCACTCCTCATGAATGTGTTACACCTACTTATGGAGCAGTAAGTAAAAGATCAAAATGAAAATGGCTCCGTTGAGAACCAGCACTTGTCGTAAAAGCCATTATCAATGGTAACATAATTTTATACCGAGAAAGCAACAGTCATCTAACAAGACATGGTCTCCCCTTCGTCAGCACGCACACATCTTGTTTGTAAATAGGGTATACGCGCTGGTCACTCACTACCTAGTTTGTAACACCAGAATTTTTGGAAAATATAGCCTTTGTTTTTTAAATGAATTGATTTGAATTTAAAAAGTTCGACATTTGATTTAAACAAAATCTAACAAGACACACTGTCTCCCCTTCGTCAGCACGCACACACCTTGTTTGTAAATAGGGTATACGCGCTGGTCACTCAGGAACTAGTTTGTAACACCAGAATTTTTGGAAAATATAACCTTTGTTTTCAAATGAACTGATTTGAATTTAAAAAGTTCGACACTTGATTTAAACATTGCATTTAATTGTGGCAAATTTAATTGCCAAGTGCGAGTGACAGCTTTATTCCCAGACTCTGCTCTAAGTTCCCCACCAATATGGCTAACAAAGGTAAGGAGGACATTTTTCCTTCACGGTCTTTATGCCTCTCAAACACCATTCGTGCTAACTGGCAGAATCAGTGTAAAGTATGGGTAGAAAAGTGGCATAACATGAAAATTCATTTCCACCACCAAGAGTAGTAAGAAATCAGGTCATCCAAAGCATTACTTTGAAGAGTGGAGCCATAAATCCGAGCCTTTTTTTTTACCACTACATCAGCATCGTCTAGGACTGGAATCTCAATAAGTTTGGGCCAATGACTCTCGTCTCTCCACAGGAACATGGGCCCCTTTAATGTGCCTATGAAATGATTTCTTTTATTATGTTTTCTTGCAGTTTGATATACACAAAGAACGAAAATAATTGTATATTTCCATTGAAGAAACTAAAAAGTTTTTTTTTGCCGCTCAAAGATGAGCTAGTGCACTTGGAAAATGCTTTCCTTTTTTTGGGAAGACTGGGGCGAGTTACCGACTTGATGACGTAGAGACGTTGACTCATTGATTTGTTTACACTTAAACAAGGACCCTGACTATTTAATGGGATAGCTCCTCCCCCTCTTTGTCACGAAATTCCACCTTCCACAACGTATTCAACATGGCGGACCAATGTAGCAAGAAGGAGGAAAAACCTCTACGCCCAAATAGAAGTCTAATGATACCCTCAGCATCAATAAATAACATTAAATACATAACTGGAATAAATAAAGTTAGAAAAACTACTGTGTTCCCCTATTAGTAGTAAAAATCAAGCAATTTGGATCTCCGCATTTGAATTTGGCGCCCATAATGGTTACCCCAATCGCGAGATGGCAAACCCCGTGCACAGACTCCTCGCAGAGCCAAATAGCCTCAATGAGCCTTCAGATAATACTGTTAGTGGTATTTCTTGTTGTGGCATGCACATTACATGCAAATGATGACTAATGCAAAACACCACAGAGCATTCCCAATATCTTCAACTTGAAGAATCCAGGGTATGCCAAAAGCTACATGTATGTACAATCCTCCAGGACAAGTAGAAATTTAGTTTCGATTCATATTCCTGGGCATGACTTGCCTGTGAGACAAGGACAATTCTGATTAATAAAGGAATACAGAAACAGATGAAAATTGACTTCAAGTTGAAGTAGACTTGAAATATAACCACAATCACCACAATCCCACCAGCTGCAAGAACTTCTTTGAGACAACATCTCAGAAAGAAGGTCATAACAAAACTTACAACAAGACGATATTTTTCAGGGCATTGACAGTCAAATCTCCTTTTAATTACACATATGGTACAAAATAAAAAGTGGAGTCCATGTTTTATGATGGTCACGACAGCGGGAGTTGTGCATGTCACATGTAAACAAATGCTGCAATGATATGATGATTTTTTAGCATGTTTGGACAAAGACTAATCTTGCATAATAGCAATCAGAATAAATATTAGATGAAAACTGTTTGCTACCAAAATCTTATTTAAAGAAATGTTTATCAAGGGAGAACGAGAATAGTGTGGTCTATAAAACAAAATAATTTGCTAATGAAGTGTGCTCCCAGACACACAATAAGCATGCTAAAAAAAGTTTCTATGGTTTTTAAGTGGAGGCGTGTTGTGACCGTGCTATCACCTTTGGCATGAAAGTCATATGGAAGGTCACATATAATATCTCTAATTAATCAAAATAATATTTTCCCCAAAGCAGTCATATTAACATAATCAAAAACCTATACAATGATGAACTCTCTGTAAAAAAATATTTTTACCAAAGAAGAAAATAAACAGTGACTAAAATATAACATTTTTGTTACTGATGTAAGGATACATCAAACTATCGATGCAATATGATTGTAAGTGTTCCAACAGCAACACATCGACGGCATGTTGAACTATCCATAGTTTCATAAAATATTGATAGTTAGATAGATCGCCTGCAGCCTCTCTCTAAAATAAAAGACCCTCTTTTTTGTCATCTGTCTGCATTGTTCATTATTCTGAGACCAAGGAACAATTTCACCATCATAAACTGTAATACAAACTTCTCTAATACAGAAACAGGTTTGTTTTCTAAAGTTGGTTTCCAGGCTCAAAATAATTCCGCAGTCAAAATTACATTCATCCTGGCTTCGAATACAGCTCTCATTTGCAATATTAAGAACTGTACACAGATGCGTCAGAGGTTCTAGATATCCATTTAAATCACGTGAGGTCTCAGAAGACTTCACTCTCGCTGTAGCTGGTCTACATCTGTATTCATAATTTTAGGCATAGATTTTTAATAGTTTTTTTTTTTTTTCCCTCCTTCTTTTTTAAGTGAATTAATTGTAAATAGGATTTTAATAGTTAGTATTGTTGTCATCAGTATTCGAGTAAAGTTATGGAAATATTCTTAAATTTTTAAAAAAAAAAATTACATTCAAAGATTCTGTGAATCCCTGTCTAGGGGGCACTGCAACATTTGAAAGCATGGCAGCCAGCCGAGACAAATCTTTTGAAATTGTGCCAAACAAGAAAGGAAGTTGAGCATATTATGGCAACACTTTGGTTTTGTAAAGGAAAATGACAACAATAAATACAACCCTTCATGTAAATGCCACTACTGCAATAGCATCACTACTATCGCAATAATATTGCAATAGTATTTCAACTATCGCAATAGCCACAACTAATTTTTACCATTATAGTTATAATGACATCATAACACACTTGAGTGAAGTTCAATTATGCATGTATTCTTCAGCCAAAATAGTCTTTCCCTGTAACTTCTACAATAATTTGGAAGCACTTCAAAATTGGGATAATCCCGAATAGTTTACACCACAAAAACATATTTACATGTATCTTATCCATGAATTTCACAGTGCTGCCACAAGGTTTAATTACATGAACCACTTGTGAGATGCCAAAGAAAATTTTGTGTATCTATCTAGTTCCCATCCTCAAAGTTTCAGGACTTTTTGATAAAACTACGAACTGGAATTAGGAATTACAGTAGTGGAATCAACCTCAAACTTTTGACACCAAATAGTCCTGAGTAATTTTGCATCCTTTCAATTTAAAATTTTCCAAGCCTGTTTCTCTGTTAGACTGTACATTAGCTTTGAGTGGAGGAATGACAGCAAACCAAAACAGTCACATTAGCCTCCAGGAATACCATAATTAATGATACAGGTAAATGGAATTGTGTAGTAATTTTGTTGACTCTCAACAATCATTTTTCAAGATGAACAGGCACAACCACAATTTTAACAATTGCCTACTTGCATACAGTTAAAGGATGAAACAGCCCTAAACCACCAGTGAGTTGCAAAAAATTCTCTAGCAGATAAAATACACTTTTTGCCTCAAAGGGCCATTGAACATCCGGTAAGATTACCGTACAGGTCCCTACTTCATTATGCATTCTGTAACAGTAACTATACTATTTTGTTCTTCGAACACAAGAAATATTTGCACGTGCATTGCACCAGACAAGACAGCTTCAGCTTGCATAATGAAGTAGGGAGATGTGCGGAAATCTTACTGAACATCCTTACACAACACAACTTGTCACTCACGTAATGAACATAAAATGCACTATTTCTTTGACCCAATGAACATTTAAAGGTGACTTCTTTAGCCCTTTTTTGTGCATAATGATACCGTGACGTTATTGATACATTAGTCTTGAACATAAATTTCGTTTTACCTTTGATCTACCTAAAAGTATGTATGTAAATATTTCTTCTTTTTATTTCGGTCTACAATTTTTCTTTTATACTTTCTACGTGTCCTTAGTTGTAGTTTGTCAAATACTAAACGCCCTCACAACTAAATAAAGTCTACAGCTACTTCCACTACTACATGACTTACCAGTCTAGAAGCCTTTGTCGTAAATACCGTTAAGAGAAGAGGACTATTCCAATTCCGAAGGGAATGAAGTGAGACAGAGTAACTTAGAGGTTTAGCCAGTCCTGCAATAAACGTGCCAAGCTGGCCGAACGAAAACATACAAGGCAGCTACCCTCTCAGGGCAAGAACAGACGGAAGAGCAGCGGAAAACGTGGCTACGATACGAAGGCGCAGTCGACAACAAGCGTAGGTCTAACGTGGGTGGCGGCCAACGGGCCAACGAGAAACCACAGAACAGCACTCGCCTTAGGGCCGTGGCTTCGAATAACGACCCTAGATGAGAAGAGAAGATACAAGACAAAACTCAACACGATTCGCTTTGGGCAAATTAGCTTGAGTCAACTCGGAGAAAATGTTTCACATGTTTCATGACTATCCCAGACGCGATGGAACAATCGGTGGTTCAGAGTACAGCGGTAAGCTGACTTACCAGGGTTACAGTATTCTTCGTACTTCGCAATTCTCTTATCTTCCTTACAGCTTGACGGCCTTTAAACAGACAGTGTAAAAGAGCATAAGTAACAAGACAGGCTCCCTGCACCGAAAGCCTGCCATTGTGTTGGTTATCACCGAACAACTCATCTGGACTCCCTCTCGTCCCCAATACCGCCCGGCCATGTGAACCTTGGCAAACATCAGCTGGGAACGCCTTGCAACTGATCCAAAGTAGACACACCACAGGTATCCCAAGCTTACTGTTATTGTTGATTGAGACACGTGAAAATCGAAAAAAAAAACATTCATTTCTCAAATAAAACTAGCCTTTACAGCAGCTTCACTTTGTGATATGGCTTTTTTGCACACTGTCTGTTTTAAAACCCAACTTCTTTTCATCTCGTCTACTTTCTGGCGCCTTTGAGTCATGTCCAGATCCTTGTACTTGTCGTGGTGTTTCGTTTCATAGTGTCGTCAAATGTTGTACTCTTTCGTTATAGCCACGTTGGCTCCACATACAAGACAAACAGGTCTGTCTTTTACATATGTAAACAGATATTCTGCCTCCAACCTGTCCAGAAAGCTCCTGTTTTCTGCCTTTCTTTTCGCCATTTCTTGGAATGGGAGGAACGGTGCCAGTAGATGCATGAGGTCGCTATGACCACTGTCAACAGAGGAGAGGGTGTCCTGCACTGATCGACGCGCCGACACACTAGAGGAGCATTCTGGGATTTGTGGTATTGGCGGTACATGCACTGTATAATAACGGCGAACCAGCTCTAGTAGTCATTTGGTATTGTCTCACGGGCCAAATATAATTACACTGCGGACCAAATTTGGCACGCGGGCCAGGGTTTGACATTTACGATCTCCCGGATTTTGGCCGACGGCCTCGTGGCCTGGCTTTTTTCCGGCTCCAGAGGTGTGTACTGGGTAGGGGCCACTGCACTTCGCGCTCTACTAAGTATCACCTCTCGCTCTGCCAATGCACTGGTTATAGCACTATAGGACCCGAACAGAGAGCGCCTCAAACATACAAACAAAACAAAAACTAGACACAAGCACAGCCTCGGCTGCCTGTGGTAGATATCACCTTTTGCCATGTTTGTGTTGCCGATGAAAAAACCTGACACTAAGCTTCAAACTAACCCATTACTGTGCTTAAATATTTTACCTAAGCAAAAGAGACTAGAAAAGGACAATAAATGACCGAAAGAAGCAAATCACCTCATAAAACTTTTTTTAATAGTGCTTAACGCAGTACGAAATCCAATTTCCGCCTTTGATTGTGGTAGTCCTGTCTTTACTCCTTAAAAAAATTTAGAGAATTGTAAAAAGTTATTTTTCGGTAATTGAAACCGAGCGCGCGCGACTGTCGACTTAGAGCGGCCTAAACGGCTCTTAATACCCATCCTAGCATTGCACGTTTAAAAAAAAAAATTGGAAATCTTAGAGCGATACCTCGTCTTACTCCAATTCTTTGTCTTTGTCCCCACAATTTGCAGAGAAAGCGTACAGTATCCAAAAGTACAAATCATTTTGTGTCTACATTGAAGCGCTGCGAGTAAACAGTTTAACCCGAAGGCTTCGGTTTAGATTTTTATCGGGATGATAAAGGTCGTGCTAAGAAAACATAGGGAAAATAATTTCCTTAAGCTTTCTCTTCGAATGTTTCTTTAAGCGGTTTGTCGATTTTCAGACGTTTCTGCAAATGCAAAGCTCCTCTAGGCTTAGGCAGTTGTGCTCGTGTACCAAGGGTAACGCATCTTTGTTACCTCCCCTGTTTATGGTTTTAATGCAATGCGTCTGCACAACATTCATTGGGCTTAATATCGTTGTAGGATTCTTGCAAAGATTTGTTTGACGAAACGAAAGCTGTTTCACGACTCCCAATAAACGAGTAGGCAGTCAGTTATGTAGTTTCAATCTTTTTGCCAAAAATATTGGTCAAGAAGGAAGACAGGACTTTTCGAGAAATGAGGCTTGACGTGGACAGCGAAAATGAAGGAAACCGCAGAAAATGTAAAGCCTACAACACGAGGTATTCCCAGGCAGTCACCCAGCCTGGTACTAAGCCCGCTCTACCGGTCTTGACTGCGGTGATCGGACGAGAACCGGTATATTTCCCGTGATATGGTCGTAGACGAAGGTAACGTTTGGAATTGAGGGTTTTTCATTTTACAGTGCGTTGCTTATTAAAAACTCCGAAATGCCGTTTTTACAATTAGTAGCGTTTAAAGCTCAATGGAATGTTATTGTTCAGAATAAAATATCGATTTCCCTCTATCCTATTTAACAAAGCCCACTCAAAAAGCACCAAACGTTAAACGAATACAAATGGAGTGAGGGGTAAAGCAAAACCATTTCTCTTTGGATTAAATTTGCCGCAACAACTGAATGTTTCAAGCGGTGCAAACGAAAGAACGGATTTCAGTTTGTACAAAATATTCAATCTTTGGCTAAAAAGCTTAAGAAAATTGCTTGAGTTTAGTTGTCATGCAATGTAGCCTTAATTCAAGCAGAAAGCATGTTTCACGCGAACGGACGCGGTGCGAAGCGCATAATTGTGACGTTGCAGAAGGGTTATTGGATTCGGGCGCGCGCGACTGTCGACTTAGAGCGGCCTAAACGGCTTTTGAAAACCTTTCTATGCATTGCATCTTTAAAAAAAAAATAAGATAACTTGGAGCGATACCTCCTCTTACTCGAATTGTTTGTCTTTGTCGCCGCAATTTGCAGAGAAAGCGTACAGTATCCAAAAGTACAAATCATTTTGTGTCTACATTGAAGCGCTAGCGAGGAAACAGTTTAAACCGAAGGCTTCGGTATAGATTTTTATCGGGATGATAATGGACTGCTAAGAAAACATAGGGAAAAGAATTTCCTTAAGCTTTCTCTTCGAATGTTTCTTTAAGCGGTTTGTCGATTTTCAGACGCTTCTGCAAATGCAAAGCTCCTCTAGGCTTAGGCAGTTGTGCTCGTGTACCAAGGGTAACGCATCTTTGTTACGTCCCCTGTTTATGGTTATAATGCGCTGCCGTGTGCACAACATTCCATGGGCTTAATATCGTTGTAGGATTCTTGCAAAGATTTGTTTGACGAAACGAAAGCTGTTTCAAGACTCCCAACAAACGAGTAGGCAGTCAGTTGTGTAGTTTCCATCTTTTCGCCAAAAATATTGGTCAAGAAGGAAGACAGGACTTTTCGAGAAATGAAGCTTGACGTGGACAGCGAAAATTGAGGAAACGGCAGAAAATGTAAAGCCTACAACACATGGTATTCCCAGGCAGTCACCAAGCCTGGTACTAAGCCCGCTCTACGGGTCTTGACTTCGGTGATCGGACTAGAACCGGTATATTTCACGTGATATGGTCGTAGACGAAGGTAACGTTTGGAATTGAGGGTTTTTCATTTTACAGTGCGTTGCTTATTCAAAATTGCGAAATGCCGTTTTTACAATTAGTAGCGTTTAAAGCTCAATGGAATGTTATTGTTCCGCATAAAATATCGATTTCCCTCTATCCTATTTATGAAAGCCCAATCAAAAAGCACCAAACGTTAAACGAATACAAATGGGTGAGGGGTAAAGCAAAGCCATTTCTCTTTGGTTTAAATTTAATTTACCGGATCAACTAAATGTTTAGAGCGGTTCAGTCGAAAGAACGGATTTCAGTTTCTACAAAATATTCAATCTTTGGCTAAGAAGCTTAAGCAAATTGCTTGAGTTTAGTTGTCATGCAATGTAGCCTTAATTCAAGCAGAAAGCATGTTTCACGCGAACAGACGCGGTGCGAAGCGCATAATTGTGACGTTGCAGAAGGGTTATTGGATTCGGGCGCGCGCGACTGTCGACTTAGAGGGGACTAAACGGCTTTTGAAAACCTTTCTATGCATTGCATGTTTAAAATAAAAATAAGATAACTTGGAGCGATACTTCGTCTTACTCGAATTGTTTGTCTTTGTCGCCGCATTTGCAGAGAAAGCGTACAGTATCCAAAAGTACAAATCATTTTGTGTCTACATTGAAGCGCTAGCGAGAAAACAGTTTAAACCGAAGGCTTCGGTTTAGATTTTTATCGGGATGATAATGGTCTGCTAAGAAAACTTAGGGAAAAGAATGTCCTTAAGCTTTCTCTTCGAATGTTTCTTTAAGCGGTTTGTCGGTTTTCAGACCTTTCTGTAAATGCAAAACTCCTCCAGGCTTAGGCAGTTGTGGTCGTGTACCAAGGGTAACGCATCTTTGTTACCTCCCCTGTTTATGGTTTTAATGCGCTGCCGTGTGAACAGCATTCATTGGCCTTAATATCGTTGTAGGACTTTTGCAAAGATTTGTTTGGAGTAACGAAAGCTGTTTCACGACTCCCAACAAACGAGTAGGCAGTCAGTTGTGTAGTTTCCATCTTTTTTCCAAAAATATTGGTCAAGAAGGAAGACAGGACTTTTCGAGAAATGAAGCTTGCGCGGACAGCGAAAATTGAGGAAACGGCAGAAAATGTAAAGCCTACAACACGAGGTATTCCCAGGCAGTGACCCAGCCTGGTACTAAGCCCGCTCTACGGGTCTTGACTTCGGTGATCTGACGAGAACCGGTATATTTCCCGTGATATGGTCGTAGACAAAGGTAACGTTTGGAATTGAGGGTTTTTTATTTTACAGTGCGTTGCTTATTCAAAATTGCGAAATGCCGTTTTTACAATTAGTAGCGTTTAAAGCTCAATGGAATGTTATTGTTCCGCATAAAATATCGATTTCCCTCTATCCTATTTATAAAAGCCCAATCAAAAAGCACCAAACGTTAAACGAATACAAATGGGTGAGGGGTAAAGCAAAGCCATTTCTCTTTGGTTTAAATTTGATTTGCCGTATCAACTAAATAAATGTTCAGAGCGGTGAAGTCGAAAGAACGGATTTCAGTTTCTACAAAACATTCAATCTTTGGCTAAGAAGCTTAAGCAAATTGCTTGAGTTTAGTTGTCATGCAATGTAGCCTTAATTAAAGCAGAAAGCATGTTTCACTCGAACGGACGCGGTGCGAAGCGCATAATTGTGACGTTGCAGAAGGGTTATTGGATTCGGGCGCGCGCGACTGTCGACTTAGAGGGGACTAAACGGCTTTTGAAAACCTTTCTATGCATTGCATGTTTAAAATAAAAATAAGATAACTTGGAGCGATACCTCCTCTTACTCGAATTGTTTGTCTTTGTCGCCGCATTTGCAGAGAAAGCGTATAGTATCCAAAAGTACAAATCATTTTGTGTCTACAATTAAGCGCTGGCGAGAAAACATTTTAAACCGAAGGATTCGGTTGACATTTTTGTCGGGATGATAATGGACTGCTAAGAAAACATAGGGAAAAGAATTTTATTAAGCTTTCTCTTCGAATGTTTCTTTAAGCGGTTTGTCGATTTTCAGACGTTTCTGCAAATGCAAAACTCCTCCAGCCTTAGGCAGTTATGCTCGTGTACAAAGGGTAACGCATCTTTGTTACCTCCCCTGTTTATGGTTTTAATGCGCTGCCGTGTGAACAACATTCACTGGGCTAAATATCGTTGTAGGATTCTTGCAAATATTTGTTTGGAGTAAAGAAAGCTGTTTCACGACTCCCAACAAACGAGTAGGCAGTCAGTTGTGTAGTTTCCATCTTTTTGCCAAAAATATTGGTCAAGAAGGAAGACAGGACTTTTCGAGAAATGAAGCTTGACGTGGACAGCGAAAATTGAGGAAACGGCAGAAAATGTAAAGCCTACAACACAAGGTATTCCCAGGCAGTCACCAAGCCTGGTACTAAGCCCGCTCTACGGGTCTTGACTGCGGTGATCGGACGAGAACCGGTATATTTCCCGTGATATGGTCGTAGACGAAGGTAACGTTTGGAATTGAGGGTTTTTCATTTTACAGTGCGTTGCTTATTCAAAATTGCGAAATGCCGTTTTTACAATTAGTAGCGTTTAAAGCTCAATGGAATGTTATTGTTCCACATAAAATATCGATTTCCCTCTATCCTATTTATGAAAGCCCAATCAAAAAGCACCAAACGTTAAACGAATACAAATGGGTGAGGGGTAAAGCAAAGCCATTTCTCTTTGGTTTAAATTTAATTTACCGGATCAACTAAATGTTTAGAGCGGTTCAGTCGAAAGAACGGATTTCAGTTTCTACAAAATATTCAATCTTTGGCTAAGAAGCTTAAGCAAATTGCTTGAGTTTAGTTGTCATGCAATGTAGCCTTAATTCAAGCAGAAAGCATGTTTCACGCGAACAGACGCGGTGCGAAGCGCATAATTGTGACGTTGCAGAAGGGTTATTGGATTCGGGCGCGCGCGACTGTCGACTTAGAGGGGACTAAACGGCTTTTGAAAACCTTTCTATGCATTGCATGTTTAAAATAAAAATAAGATAACTTGGAGCGATACTTCGTCTTACTCGAATTGTTTGTCTTTGTCGCCGCATTTGCAGAGAAAGCGTACAATATCCAAAAGTACAAATCATTCTGTGTCTACATTGAAGCGCTGGCGAGAAAACATTTTATACGGAAGGATTCGGTTGACATTTTTGTCGGGATGATAATGGACTGCTAAGAAAACATAGGGAAAAGAATTTTATTAAGCTTTCTCTTCGAATGTTTCTTTAAGCGGTTTGTCGATTTTCAGACGTTTCTGCAAATGCAAAACTCCTCCAGCCTTAGGCAGTTGTGCTTTTGTACCAAGGGTAACGCATCTTTGTTACCTCTCCTGTTTATGGTTTTAATGCGCTGCCGTGTGCACAACATTCATTGGGCTTAATATCGTTTTAGGATTCTTGCAAAGATTTGTTTGGAGTAACGAAAGCTGTTTCACGACTCCCAACAAACGAGTAGGCAGTCAGTTGTGTAGTTTCCATCTTTTCGCCAAAAATATTGGTCAAGAAGGAAGACAGGACTTTTCGAGAAATGAAGCTTGACGTGGACAGCGAAAATTGAGGAAACGGCAGAAAATGTAAAGCCTACAACACATGGTATTCCCAGGCAGTCACCAAGCCTGGTACTAAGCCCGCTCTACGGGTCTTGACTGCGGTGATCGGACGAGAACCGGTATATTTCCCGTGATATGGTCGTAGACGAAGGTAACGTTTGGAATTGAGGGTTTTTCATTTTACAGTGCGTTGCTTATTCAAAATTGCGAAATGCCGTTTTTACAATTAGTAGCGTTTAAAGCTCAATGGAATGTTATTGTTCCGCATAAAATATCGATTTCCCTCTATCCTATTTATGAAAGCCCAATCAAAAAGCACCAAACGTTAAACGAATACAAATGGGTGAGGGGTAAAGCAAAGCCATTTCTCTTTGGTTTAAATTTAATTTACCGGATCAACTAAATGTTTAGAGCGGTTCAGTCGAAAGAACGGATTTCAGTTTCTACAAAATATTCAATCTTTGGCTAAGAAGCTTAAGCAAATTGCTTGAGTTTAGTTGTCATGCAATGTAGCCTTAATTCAAGCAGAAAGCATGTTTCACGCGAACAGACGCGGTGCGAAGCGCATAATTGTGACGTTGCAGAAGGGTTATTGGATTCGGGCGCGCGCGACTGTCGACTTAGAGGGGACTAAACGGCTTTTGAAAACCTTTCTATGCATTGCATGTTTAAAATAAAAATAAGATAACTTGGAGCGATACTTCGTCTTACTCGAATTGTTTGTCTTTGTCGCCGCATTTGCAGAGAAAGCGTACAGTATCCAAAAGTACAAATCATTTTGTGTCTACATTGAAGCGCTAGCGAGAAAACGGTTTAAACCGAAGGCTTCGGTTTAGATTTTTATCGGGATGATAATGGTCTGCTAAGAAAACTTAGGGAAAAGAATGTCCTTAAGCTTTCTCTTCGAATGTTTCTTTAAGCGGTTTGTCGGTTTTCAGACCTTTCTGTAAATGCAAAACTCCTCCAGGCTTAGGCAGTTGTGGTCGTGTACCAAGGGTAACGCATCTTTGTTACCTCCCCTGTTTATGGTTTTAATGCGCTGCCGTGTGAACAGCATTCATTGGCCTTAATATCGTTGTAGGACTTTTGCAAAGATTTGTTTGGAGTAACGAAAGCTGTTTCACGACTCCCAACAAACGAGTAGGCAGTCAGTTGTGTAGTTTCCATCTTTTTTCCAAAAATATTGGTCAAGAAGGAAGACAGGACTTTTCGAGAAATGAAGCTTGCGCGGACAGCGAAAATTGAGGAAACGGCAGAAAATGTAAAGCCTACAACACGAGGTATTCCCAGGCAGTGACCCAGCCTGGTACTAAGCCCGCTCTACGGGTCTTGACTTCGGTGATCTGACGAGAACCGGTATATTTCCCGTGATATGGTCGTAGACAAAGGTAACGTTTGGAATTGAGGGTTTTTTATTTTACAGTGCGTTGCTTATTCAAAATTGCGAAATGCCGTTTTTACAATTAGTAGCGTTTAAAGCTCAATGGAATGTTATTGTTCCACATAAAATATCGATTTCCCTCTATCCTATTTATAAAAGCCCAATCAAAAAGCACCAAACGTTAAACGAATACAAATGGGTGAGGGGTAAAGCAAAGCCATTTCTCTTTGGTTTAAATTTGATTTGCCGTATCAACTAAATAAATGTTCAGAGCGGTGAAGTCGAAAGAACGGATTTCAGTTTCTACAAAACATTCAATCTTTGGCTAAGAAGCTTAAGCAAATTGCTTGAGTTTAGTTGTCATGCAATGTAGCCTTAATTAAAGCAGAAAGCATGTTTCACTCGAACGGACGCGGTGCGAAGCGCATAATTGTGACGTTGCAGAAGGGTTATTGGATTCGGGCGCGCGCGACTGTCGACTTAGAGGGGACTAAACGGCTTTTGAAAACCTTTCTATGCATTGCATGTTTAAAATAAAAATAAGATAACTTGGAGCGATACTTCGTCTTACTCGAATTGTTTGTCTTTGTCGCCGCATTTGCAGAGAAAGCGTACAGTATCCAAAAGTACAAATCATTTTGTGTCTACATTGAAGCGCTAGCGAGAAAACAGTTTAAACCGAAGGCTTCGGTTTAGATTTTTATCGGGATGATAATGGTCTGCTAAGAAAACTTAGGGAAAAGAATGTCCTTAAGCTTTCTCTTCGAATGTTTCTTTAAGCGGTTTGTCGGTTTTCAGACCTTTCTGTAAATGCAAAACTCCTCCAGGCTTAGGCAGTTGTGGTCGTGTACCAAGGGTAACGCATCTTTGTTACCTCCCCTGTTTATGGTTTTAATGCGCTGCCGTGTGAACAGCATTCATTGGCCTTAATATCGTTGTAGGACTTTTGCAAAGATTTGTTTGGAGTAACGAAAGCTGTTTCACGACTCCCAACAAACGAGTAGGCAGTCAGTTGTGTAGTTTCCATCTTTTTTCCAAAAATATTGGTCAAGAAGGAAGACAGGACTTTTCGAGAAATGAAGCTTGCGCGGACAGCGAAAATTGAGGAAACGGCAGAAAATGTAAAGCCTACAACACGAGGTATTCCCAGGCAGTGACCCAGCCTGGTACTAAGCCCGCTCTACGGGTCTTGACTTCGGTGATCTGACGAGAACCGGTATATTTCCCGTGATATGGTCGTAGACAAAGGTAACGTTTGGAATTGAGGGTTTTTTATTTTACAGTGCGTTGCTTATTCAAAATTGCGAAATGCCGTTTTTACAATTAGTAGCGTTTAAAGCTCAATGGAATGTTATTGTTCCGCATAAAATATCGATTTCCCTCTATCCTATTTATAAAAGCCCAATCAAAAAGCACCAAACGTTAAACGAATACAAATGGGTGAGGGGTAAAGCAAAGCCATTTCTCTTTCGTTTAAATTTGATTTGCCGTATCAACTAAATAAATGTTCAGAGCGGTGAAGTCGAAAGAACGGATTTCAGTTTCTACAAAACATTCAATCTTTGGCTAAGAAGCTTAAGCAAATTGCTTGAGTTTAGTTGTCATGCAATGTAGCCTTAATTAAAGCAGAAAGCATGTTTCACTCGAACGGACGCGGTGCGAAGCGCATAATTGTGACGTTGCAGAAGGGTTATTGGATTCGGGCGCGCGCGACTGTCGACTTAGAGGGGACTAAACGGCTTTTGAAAACCTTTCTATGCATTGCATGTTTAAAATAAAAATAAGATAACTTGGAGCGATACCTCCTCTTACTCGAATTGTTTGTCTTTGTCGCCGCATTTGCAGAGAAAGCGTATAGTATCCAAAAGTACAAATCATTTTGTGTCTACAATTAAGCGCTGGCGAGAAAACATTTTAAACCGAAGGATTCGGTTGACATTTTTGTCGGGATGATAATGGACTGCTAAGAAAACATAGGGAAAAGAATTTTATTAAGCTTTCTCTTCGAATGTTTCTTTAAGCGGTTTGTCGATTTTCAGACGTTTCTGCAAATGCAAAACTCCTCCAGCCTTAGGCAGTTATGCTCGTGTACAAAGGGTAACGCATCTTTGTTACCTCCCCTGTTTATGGTTTTAATGCGCTGCCGTGTGAACAACATTCACTGGGCTAAATATCGTTGTAGGATTCTTGCAAATATTTGTTTGGAGTAAAGAAAGCTGTTTCACGACTCCCAACAAACGAGTAGGCAGTCAGTTGTGTAGTTTCCATCTTTTTGCCAAAAATATTGGTCAAGAAGGAAGACAGGACTTTTCGAGAAATGAAGCTTGACGTGGACAGCGAAAATTGAGGAAACGGCAGAAAATGTAAAGCCTACAACACAAGGTATTCCCAGGCAGTCACCAAGCCTGGTACTAAGCCCGCTCTACGGGTCTTGACTGCGGTGATCGGACGAGAACCGGTATATTTCCCGTGATATGGTCGTAGACAAAGGTAACGTTTGGAATTGAGGGTTTTTCATTTTACAGTGCGTTGCTTATTCAAAATTGCGAAATGCCGTTTTTACAATTAGTAGCGTTTAAAGCTCAATGGAATGTTATTGTTCCACATAAAATATCGATTTCCCTCTATCCTATTTATGAAAGCCCAATCAAAAAGCACCAAACGTTAAACGAATACAAATGGGTGAGGGGTAAAGCAAAGCCATTTCTCTTTGGTTTAAATTTAATTTACCGGATCAACTAAATGTTTAGAGCGGTTCAGTCGAAAGAACGGATTTCAGTTTCTACAAAATATTCAATCTTTGGCTAAGAAGCTTAAGCAAATTGCTTGAGTTTAGTTGTCATGCAATGTAGCCTTAATTCAAGCAGAAAGCATGTTTCACGCGAACAGACGCGGTGCGAAGCGCATAATTGTGACGTTGCAGAAGGGTTATTGGATTCGGGCGCGCGCGACTGTCGACTTAGAGGGGACTAAACGGCTTTTGAAAACCTTTCTATGCATTGCATGTTTAAAATAAAAATAAGATAACTTGGAGCGATACTTCGTCTTACTCGAATTGTTTGTCTTTGTCGCCGCATTTGCAGAGAAAGCGTACAGTATCCAAAAGTACAAATCATTCTGTGTCTACATTGAAGCGCTGGCGAGAAAACATTTTATACGGAAGGATTCGGTTGACATTTTTGTCGGGATGATAATGGACTGCTAAGAAAACATAGGGAAAAGAATTTTATTAAGCTTTCTCTTCGAATGTTTCTTTAAGCGGTTTGTCGATTTTCAGACGTTTCTGCAAATGCAAAACTCCTCCAGCCTTAGGCAGTTGTGCTTTTGTACCAAGGGTAACGCATCTTTGTTACCTCTCCTGTTTATGGTTTTAATGCGCTGCCGTGTGCACAACATTCATTGGGCTTAATATCGTTTTAGGATTCTTGCAAAGATTTGTTTGGAGTAACGAAAGCTGTTTCACGACTCCCAACAAACGAGTAGGCAGTCAGTTGTGTAGTTTCCATCTTTTCGCCAAAAATATTGGTCAAGAAGGAAGACAGGACTTTTCGAGAAATGAAGCTTGACGTGGACAGCGAAAATTGAGGAAACGGCAGAAAATGTAAAGCCTACAACACATGGTATTCCCAGGCAGTCACCAAGCCTGGTACTAAGCCCGCTCTACGGGTCTTGACTGCGGTGATCGGACGAGAACCGGTATATTTCCCGTGATATGGTCGTAGACGAAGGTAACGTTTGGAATTGAGGGTTTTTCATTTTACAGTGCGTTGCTTATTCAAAATTGCGAAATGCCGTTTTTACAATTAGTAGCGTTTAAAGCTCAATGGAATGTTATTGTTCCGCATAAAATATCGATTTCCCTCTATCCTATTTATGAAAGCCCAATCAAAAAGCACCAAACGTTAAACGAATACAAATGGGTGAGGGGTAAAGCAAAGCCATTTCTCTTTGGTTTAAATTTAATTTACCGGATCAACTAAATGTTTAGAGCGGTTCAGTCGAAAGAACGGATTTCAGTTTCTACAAAATATTCAATCTTTGGCTAAGAAGCTTAAGCAAATTGCTTGAGTTTAGTTGTCATGCAATGTAGCCTTAATTCAAGCAGAAAGCATGTTTCACGCGAACAGACGCGGTGCGAAGCGCATAATTGTGACGTTGCA
Source organism: Ricordea florida (assembly GCA_949710005.1). Lineage (NCBI taxonomy): Eukaryota > Metazoa > Cnidaria > Anthozoa > Corallimorpharia > Ricordeidae > Ricordea > Ricordea florida. The sequence continues at coordinate 11,636,378 of OX453285.1, read as the reverse complement.
GAAGGGTTATTGGAGTCGGGCGCGCGCGACTGTCGACTTAGAGGGGACTAAACGGCTTTTGAAAACCTTTCTATGCATTGCATGTTTAAAATAAAAATAAGATAACTTGGAGCGATACTTCGTCTTACTCGAATTGTTTGTCTTTGTCGCCGCATTTGCAGAGAAAGCGTACAGTATCCAAAAGTACAAATCATTTTGTGTCTACATTGAAGCGCTAGCGAGAAAACGGTTTAAACCGAAGGCTTCGGTTTAGATTTTTATCGGGATGATAATGGTCTGCTAAGAAAACTTAGGGAAAAGAATGTCCTTAAGCTTTCTCTTCGAATGTTTCTTTAAGCGGTTTGTCGGTTTTCAGACCTTTCTGTAAATGCAAAACTCCTCCAGGCTTAGGCAGTTGTGGTCGTGTACCAAGGGTAACGCATCTTTGTTACCTCCCCTGTTTATGGTTTTAATGCGCTGCCGTGTGAACAGCATTCATTGGCCTTAATATCGTTGTAGGACTTTTGCAAAGATTTGTTTGGAGTAACGAAAGCTGTTTCACGACTCCCAACAAACGAGTAGGCAGTCAGTTGTGTAGTTTCCATCTTTTTTCCAAAAATATTGGTCAAGAAGGAAGACAGGACTTTTCGAGAAATGAAGCTTGCGCGGACAGCGAAAATTGAGGAAACGGCAGAAAATGTAAAGCCTACAACACGAGGTATTCCCAGGCAGTGACCCAGCCTGGTACTAAGCCCGCTCTACGGGTCTTGACTTCGGTGATCTGACGAGAACCGGTATATTTCCCGTGATATGGTCGTAGACAAAGGTAACGTTTGGAATTGAGGGTTTTTTATTTTACAGTGCGTTGCTTATTCAAAATTGCGAAATGCCGTTTTTACAATTAGTAGCGTTTAAAGCTCAATGGAATGTTATTGTTCCACATAAAATATCGATTTCCCTCTATCCTATTTATAAAAGCCCAATCAAAAAGCACCAAACGTTAAACGAATACAAATGGGTGAGGGGTAAAGCAAAGCCATTTCTCTTTGGTTTAAATTTGATTTGCCGTATCAACTAAATAAATGTTCAGAGCGGTGAACTCGAAAGAACGGATTTCAGTTTCTACAAAACATTCAATCTTTGGCTAAGAAGCTTAAGCAAATTGCTTGAGTTTAGTTGTCATGCAATGTAGCCTTAATTAAAGCAGAAAGCATGTTTCACTCGAACGGACGCGGTGCGAAGCGCATAATTGTGACGTTGCAGAAGGGTTATTGGATTCGGGCGCGCGCGACTGTCGACTTAGAGGGGACTAAACGGCTTTTGAAAACCTTTCTATGCATTGCATGTTTAAAATAAAAATAAGATAACTTGGAGCGATACTTCGTCTTACTCGAATTGTTTGTCTTTGTCGCCGCATTTGCAGAGAAAGCGTACAGTATCCAAAAGTACAAATCATTTTGTGTCTACATTGAAGCGCTAGCGAGAAAACAGTTTAAACCGAAGGCTTCGGTTTAGATTTTTATCGGGATGATAATGGTCTGCTAAGAAAACTTAGGGAAAAGAATGTCCTTAAGCTTTCTCTTCGAATGTTTCTTTAAGCGGTTTGTCGGTTTTCAGACCTTTCTGTAAATGCAAAACTCCTCCAGGCTTAGGCAGTTGTGGTCGTGTACCAAGGGTAACGCATCTTTGTTACCTCCCCTGTTTATGGTTTTAATGCGCTGCCGTGTGAACAGCATTCATTGGCCTTAATATCGTTGTAGGACTTTTGCAAAGATTTGTTTGGAGTAACGAAAGCTGTTTCACGACTCCCAACAAACGAGTAGGCAGTCAGTTGTGTAGTTTCCATCTTTTTTCCAAAAATATTGGTCAAGAAGGAAGACAGGACTTTTCGAGAAATGAAGCTTGCGCGGACAGCGAAAATTGAGGAAACGGCAGAAAATGTAAAGCCTACAACACGAGGTATTCCCAGGCAGTGACCCAGCCTGGTACTAAGCCCGCTCTACGGGTCTTGACTTCGGTGATCTGACGAGAACCGGTATATTTCCCGTGATATGGTCGTAGACAAAGGTAACGTTTGGAATTGAGGGTTTTTTATTTTACAGTGCGTTGCTTATTCAAAATTGCGAAATGCCGTTTTTACAATTAGTAGCGTTTAAAGCTCAATGGAATGTTATTGTTCCACATAAAATATCGATTTCCCTCTATCCTATTTATAAAAGCCCAATCAAAAAGCACCAAACGTTAAACGAATACAAATGGGTGAGGGGTAAAGCAAAGCCATTTCTCTTTGGTTTAAATTTGATTTGCCGTATCAACTAAATAAATGTTCAGAGCGGTGAAGTCGAAAGAACGGATTTCAGTTTCTACAAAACATTCAATCTTTGGCTAAGAAGCTTAAGCAAATTGCTTGAGTTTAGTTGTCATGCAATGTAGCCTTAATTAAAGCAGAAAGCATGTTTCACTCGAACGGACGCGGTGCGAAGCGCATAATTGTGACGTTGCAGAAGGGTTATTGGATTCGGGCGCGCGCGACTGTCGACTTAGAGGGGACTAAACGGCTTTTGAAAACCTTTCTATGCATTGCATGTTTAAAATAAAAATAAGATAACTTGGAGCGATACCTCCTCTTACTCGAATTGTTTGTCTTTGTCGCCGCATTTGCAGAGAAAGCGTATAGTATCCAAAAGTACAAATCATTTTGTGTCTACAATTAAGCGCTGGCGAGAAAACATTTTAAACCGAAGGATTCGGTTGACATTTTTGTCGGGATGATAATGGACTGCTAAGAAAACATAGGGAAAAGAATTTTATTAAGCTTTCTCTTCGAATGTTTCTTTAAGCGGTTTGTCGATTTTCAGACGTTTCTGCAAATGCAAAACTCCTCCAGCCTTAGGCAGTTATGCTCGTGTACAAAGGGTAACGCATCTTTGTTACCTCCCCTGTTTATGGTTTTAATGCGCTGCCGTGTGAACAACATTCACTGGGCTAAATATCGTTGTAGGATTCTTGCAAATATTTGTTTGGAGTAAAGAAAGCTGTTTCACGACTCCCAACAAACGAGTAGGCAGTCAGTTGTGTAGTTTCCATCTTTTTGCCAAAAATATTGGTCAAGAAGGAAGACAGGACTTTTCGAGAAATGAAGCTTGACGTGGACAGCGAAAATTGAGGAAACGGCAGAAAATGTAAAGCCTACAACACAAGGTATTCCCAGGCAGTCACCAAGCCTGGTACTAAGCCCGCTCTACGGGTCTTGACTGCGGTGATCGGACGAGAACCGGTATATTTCCCGTGATATGGTCGTAGACGAAGGTAACGTTTGGAATTGAGGGTTTTTCATTTTACAGTGCGTTGCTTATTCAAAATTGCGAAATGCCGTTTTTACAATTAGTAGCGTTTAAAGCTCAATGGAATGTTATTGTTCCACATAAAATATCGATTTCCCTCTATCCTATTTATGAAAGCCCAATCAAAAAGCACCAAACGTTAAACGAATACAAATGGGTGAGGGGTAAAGCAAAGCCATTTCTCTTTGGTTTAAATTTAATTTACCGGATCAACTAAATGTTTAGAGCGGTTCAGTCGAAAGAACGGATTTCAGTTTCTACAAAATATTCAATCTTTGGCTAAGAAGCTTAAGCAAATTGCTTGAGTTTAGTTGTCATGCAATGTAGCCTTAATTCAAGCAGAAAGCATGTTTCACGCGAACAGACGCGGTGCGAAGCGCATAATTGTGACGTTGCAGAAGGGTTATTGGATTCGGGCGCGCGCGACTGTCGACTTAGAGGGGACTAAACGGCTTTTGAAAACCTTTCTATGCATTGCATGTTTAAAATAAAAATAAGATAACTTGGAGCGATACTTCGTCTTACTCGAATTGTTTGTCTTTGTCGCCGCATTTGCAGAGAAAGCGTACAGTATCCAAAAGTACAAATCATTCTGTGTCTACATTAAAGCGCTGGCGAGAAAACATTTTATACGGAAGGATTCGGTTGACATTTTTGTCGGGATGATAATGGACTGCTAAGAAAACATAGGGAAAAGAATTTTATTAAGCTTTCTCTTCGAATGTTTCTTTAAGCGGTTTGTCGATTTTCAGACGTTTCTGCAAATGCAAAACTCCTCCAGCCTTAGGCAGTTGTGCTTTTGTACCAAGGGTAACGCATCTTTGTTACCTCTCCTGTTTATGGTTTTAATGCGCTGCCGTGTGCACAACATTCATTGGGCTTAATATCGTTTTAGGATTCTTGCAAAGATTTGTTTGGAGTAACGAAAGCTGTTTCACGACTCCCAACAAACGAGTAGGCAGTCAGTTGTGTAGTTTCCATCTTTTCGCCAAAAATATTGGTCAAGAAGGAAGACAGGACTTTTCGAGAAATGAAGCTTGACGTGGACAGCGAAAATTGAGGAAACGGCAGAAAATGTAAAGCCTACAACACATGGTATTCCCAGGCAGTCACCAAGCCTGGTACTAAGCCCGCTCTACGGGTCTTGACTGCGGTGATCGGACGAGAACCGGTATATTTCCCGTGATATGGTCGTAGACGAAGGTAACGTTTGGAATTGAGGGTTTTTCATTTTACAGTGCGTTGCTTATTCAAAATTGCGAAATGCCGTTTTTACAATTAGTAGCGTTTAAAGCTCAATGGAATGTTATTGTTCCGCATAAAATATCGATTTCCCTCTATCCTATTTATGAAAGCCCAATCAAAAAGCACCAAACGTTAAACGAATACAAATGGGTGAGGGGTAAAGCAAAGCCATTTCTCTTTGGTTTAAATTTAATTTACCGGATCAACTAAATGTTTAGAGCGGTTCAGTCGAAAGAACGGATTTCAGTTTCTACAAAATATTCAATCTTTGGCTAAGAAGCTTAAGCAAATTGCTTGAGTTTAGTTGTCATGCAATGTAGCCTTAATTCAAGCAGAAAGCATGTTTCACGCGAACAGACGCGGTGCGAAGCGCATAATTGTGACGTTGCAGAAGGGTTATTGGATTCGGGCGCGCGCGACTGTCGACTTAGAGGGGACTAAACGGCTTTTGAAAACCTTTCTATGCATTGCATGTTTAAAATAAAAATAAGATAACTTGGAGCGATACTTCGTCTTACTCGAATTGTTTGTCTTTGTCGCCGCATTTGCAGAGAAAGCGTACAGTATCCAAAAGTACAAATCATTTTGTGTCTACATTGAAGCGCTAGCGAGAAAACGGTTTAAACCGAAGGCTTCGGTTTAGATTTTTATCGGGATGATAATGGTCTGCTAAGAAAACTTAGGGAAAAGAATGTCCTTAAGCTTTCTCTTCGAATGTTTCTTTAAGCGGTTTGTCGGTTTTCAGACCTTTCTGTAAATGCAAAACTCCTCCAGGCTTAGGCAGTTGTGGTCGTGTACCAAGGGTAACGCATCTTTGTTACCTCCCCTGTTTATGGTTTTAATGCGCTACCGTGTGAACAGCATTCATTGGCCTTAATATCGTTGTAGGACTTTTGCAAAGATTTGTTTGGAGTAACGAAAGCTGTTTCACGACTCCCAACAAACGAGTAGGCAGTCAGTTGTGTAGTTTCCATCTTTTTTCCAAAAATATTGGTCAAGAAGGAAGACAGGACTTTTCGAGAAATGAAGCTTGCGCGGACAGCGAAAATTGAGGAAACGGCAGAAAATGTAAAGCCTACAACACGAGGTATTCCCAGGCAGTGACCCAGCCTGGTACTAAGCCCGCTCTACGGGTCTTGACTTCGGTGATCTGACGAGAACCGGTATATTTCCCGTGATATGGTCGTAGACAAAGGTAACGTTTGGAATTGAGGGTTTTTTATTTTACAGTGCGTTGCTTATTCAAAATTGCGAAATGCCGTTTTTACAATTAGTAGCGTTTAAAGCTCAATGGAATGTTATTGTTCCACATAAAATATCGATTTCCCTCTATCCTATTTATAAAAGCCCAATCAAAAAGCACCAAACGTTAAACGAATACAAATGGGTGAGGGGTAAAGCAAAGCCATTTCTCTTTGGTTTAAATTTGATTTGCCGTATCAACTAAATAAATGTTCAGAGCGGTGAAGTCGAAAGAACGGATTTCAGTTTCTACAAAAAATTCAATCTTTGGCTAAGAAGCTTAAGCAAATTGCTTGAGTTTAGTTGGCATGCAATGTAGCCTTAATTAAAGCAGAAAGCATGTTTCACTCGAACGGACGCGGTGCGAAGCGCATAATTGTGACGTTGCAGAAGGGTTATTGGATTCGGGCGCGCGCGACTGTCGACTTAGAGGGGACTAAACGGCTTTTGAAAACCTTTCTATGCATTGCATGTTTAAAATAAAAATAAGATAACTTGGAGCGATACCTCCTCTTACTCGAATTGTTTGTCTTTGTCGCCGCATTTGCAGAGAAAGCGTATAGTATCCAAAAGTACAAATCATTTTGTGTCTACAATTAAGCGCTGGCGAGAAAACATTTTAAACCGAAGGATTCGGTTGACATTTTTGTCGGGATGATAATGACTGCTAAGAAAACATAGGGAAAAGAATTTTATTAAGCTTTCTCTTCGAATGTTTCTTTAAGCGGTTTGTCGATTTTCAGACGTTTCTGCAAATGCAAAACTCCTCCAGCCTTAGGCAGTTATGCTCGTGTACAAAGGGTAACGCATCTTTGTTACCTCCCCTGTTTATGGTTTTAATGCGCTGCCGTGTGAACAACATTCATTGGGCTAAATATCGTTGTAGGATTCTTGCAAATATTTGTTTGGAGTAAAGAAAGCTGTTTCACGACTCCCAACAAACGAGTAGGCAGTCAGTTGTGTAGTTTCCATCTTTTTGCCAAAAATATTGGTCAAGAAGGAAGACAGGACTTTTCGAGAAATGAAGCTTGACGTGGACAGCGAAAATTGAGGAAACGGCAGAAAATGTAAAGCCTACAACACGAGGTATTCCCAGGCAGTCACCAAGCCTGGTACTAAGCCCGCTCTACGGGTCTTGACTGCGGTGATCGGACGAGAACCGGTATATTTCCCGTGATATGGTCGTAGACGAAGGTAACGTTTGGAATTGAGGGTTTTTCATTTTACAGTGCGTTGCTTATTCAAAATTGCGAAATGCCGTTTTTACAATTAGTAGCGTTTAAAGCTCAATGGAATGTTATTGTTCCACATAAAATATCGATTTCCCTCTATCCTATTTATGAAAGCCCAATCAAAAAGCACCAAACGTTAAACGAATACAAATGGGTGAGGGGTAAAGCAAAGCCATTTCTCTTTGGTTTAAATTTAATTTACCGGATCAACTAAATGTTTAGAGCGGTTCAGTCGAAAGAACGGATTTCAGTTTCTACAAAATATTCAATCTTTGGCTAAGAAGCTTAAGCAAATTGCTTGAGTTTAGTTGTCATGCAATGTAGCCTTAATTCAAGCAGAAAGCATGTTTCACGCGAACAGACGCGGTGCGAAGCGCATAATTGTGACGTTGCAGAAGGGTTATTGGATTCGGGCGCGCGCGACTGTCGACTTAGAGGGGACTAAACGGCTTTTGAAAACCTTTCTATGCATTGCATGTTTAAAATAAAAATAAGATAACTTGGAGCGATACTTCGTCTTACTCGAATTGTTTGTCTTTGTCGCCGCATTTGCAGAGAAAGCGTACAGTATCCAAAAGTACAAATCATTCTGTGTCTACATTGAAGCGCTGGCGAGAAAACATTTTATACGGAAGGATTCGGTTGACATTTTTGTCGGGATGATAATGGACTGCTAAGAAAACATAGGGAAAAGAATTTTATTAAGCTTTCTCTTCGAATGTTTCTTTAAGCGGTTTGTCGATTTTCAGACGTTTCTGCAAATGCAAAACTCCTCCAGCCTTAGGCAGTTGTGCTTTTGTACCAAGGGTAACGCATCTTTGTTACCTCTCCTGTTTATGGTTTTAATGCGCTGCCGTGTGCACAACATTCATTGGGCTTAATATCGTTTTAGGATTCTTGCAAAGATTTGTTTGGAGTAACGAAAGCTGTTTCACGACTCCCAACAAACGAGTAGGCAGTCAGTTGTGTAGTTTCCATCTTTTCGCCAAAAATATTGGTCAAGAAGGAAGACAGGACTTTTCGAGAAATGAAGCTTGACGTGGACAGCGAAAATTGAGGAAACGGCAGAAAATGTAAAGCCTACAACACATGGTATTCCCAGGCAGTCACCAAGCCTGGTACTAAGCCCGCTCTACGGGTCTTGACTGCGGTGATCGGACGAGAACCGGTATATTTCCCGTGATATGGTCGTAGACGAAGGTAACGTTTGGAATTGAGGGTTTTTCATTTTACAGTGCGTTGCTTATTCAAAATTGCGAAATGCCGTTTTTACAATTAGTAGCGTTTAAAGCTCAATGGAATGTTATTGTTCCGCATAAAATATCGATTTCCCTCTATCCTATTTATGAAAGCCCAATCAAAAAGCACCAAACGTTAAACGAATACAAATGGGTGAGGGGTAAAGCAAAGCCATTTCTCTTTGGTTTAAATTTAATTTACCGGATCAACTAAATGTTTAGAGCGGTTCAGTCGAAAGAACGGATTTCAGTTTCTACAAAATATTCAATCTTTGGCTAAGAAGCTTAAGCAAATTGCTTGAGTTTAGTTGTCATGCAATGTAGCCTTAATTCAAGCAGAAAGCATGTTTCACGCGAACAGACGCGGTGCGAAGCGCATAATTGTGACGTTGCAGAAGGGTTATTGGATTCGGGCGCGCGCGACTGTCGACTTAGAGGGGACTAAACGGCTTTTGAAAACCTTTCTATGCATTGCATGTTTAAAATAAAAATAAGATAACTTGGAGCGATACTTCGTCTTACTCGAATTGTTTGTCTTTGTCGCCGCATTTGCAGAGAAAGCGTACAGTATCCAAAAGTACAAATCATTTTGTGTCTACATTGAAGCGCTAGCGAGAAAACAGTTTAAACCGAAGGCTTCGGTTTAGATTTTTATCGGGATGATAATGGTCTGCTAAGAAAACTTAGGGAAAAGAATGTCCTTAAGCTTTCTCTTCGAATGTTTCTTTAAGCGGTTTGTCGGTTTTCAGACCTTTCTGTAAATGCAAAACTCCTCCAGGCTTAGGCAGTTGTGGTCGTGTACCAAGGGTAACGCATCTTTGTTACCTCCCCTGTTTATGGTTTTAATGCGCTGCCGTGTGAACAGCATTCATTGGCCTTAATATCGTTGTAGGACTTTTGCAAAGATTTGTTTGGAGTAACGAAAGCTGTTTCACGACTCCCAACAAACGAGTAGGCAGTCAGTTGTGTAGTTTCCATCTTTTTTCCAAAAATATTGGTCAAGAAGGAAGACAGGACTTTTCGAGAAATGAAGCTTGCGCGGACAGCGAAAATTGAGGAAACGGCAGAAAATGTAAAGCCTACAACACGAGGTATTCCCAGGCAGTGACCCAGCCTGGTACTAAGCCCGCTCTACGGGTCTTGACTTCGGTGATCTGACGAGAACCGGTATATTTCCCGTGATATGGTCGTAGACAAAGGTAACGTTTGGAATTGAGGGTTTTTTATTTTACAGTGCGTTGCTTATTCAAAATTGCGAAATGCCGTTTTTACAATTAGTAGCGTTTAAAGCTCAATGGAATGTTATTGTTCCACATAAAATATCGATTTCCCTCTATCCTATTTATAAAAGCCCAATCAAAAAGCACCAAACGTTAAACGAATACAAATGGGTGAGGGGTAAAGCAAAGCCATTTCTCTTTGGTTTAAATTTGATTTGCCGTATCAACTAAATAAATGTTCAGAGCGGTGAAGTCGAAAGAACGGATTTCAGTTTCTACAAAACATTCAATCTTTGGCTAAGAAGCTTAAGCAAATTGCTTGAGTTTAGTTGTCATGCAATGTAGCCTTAATTAAAGCAGAAAGCATGTTTCACTCGAACGGACGCGGTGCGAAGCGCATAATTGTGACGTTGCAGAAGGGTTATTGGATTCGGGCGCGCGCGACTGTCGACTTAGAGGGGACTAAACGGCTTTTGAAAACCTTTCTATGCATTGCATGTTTAAAATAAAAATAAGATAACTTGGAGCGATACCTCCTCTTACTCGAATTGTTTGTCTTTGTCGCCGCATTTGCAGAGAAAGCGTATAGTATCCAAAAGTACAAATCATTTTGTGTCTACAATTAAGCGCTGGCGAGAAAACATTTTAAACCGAAGGATTCGGTTGACATTTTTGTCGGGATGATAATGACTGCTAAGAAAACATAGGGAAAAGAATTTTATTAAGCTTTCTCTTCGAATGTTTCTTTAAGCGGTTTGTCGATTTTCAGACGTTTCTGCAAATGCAAAACTCCTCCAGCCTTAGGCAGTTATGCTCGTGTACAAAGGGTAACGCATCTTTGTTACCTCCCCTGTTTATGGTTTTAATGCGCTGCCGTGTGAACAACATTCATTGGGCTAAATATCGTTGTAGGATTCTTGCAAATATTTGTTTGGAGTAAAGAAAGCTGTTTCACGACTCCCAACAAACGAGTAGGCAGTCAGTTGTGTAGTTTCCATCTTTTTGCCAAAAATATTGGTCAAGAAGGAAGACAGGACTTTTCGAGAAATGAAGCTTGACGTGGACAGCGAAAATTGAGGAAACGGCAGAAAATGTAAAGCCTACAACACAAGGTATTCCCAGGCAGTCACCAAGCCTGGTACTAAGCCCGCTCTACGGGTCTTGACTGCGGTGATCGGACGAGAACCGGTATATTTCCCGTGATATGGTCGTAGACGAAGGTAACGTTTGGAATTGAGGGTTTTTCATTTTACAGTGCGTTGCTTATTCAAAATTGCGAAATGCCGTTTTTACAATTAGTAGCGTTTAAAGCTCAATGGAATGTTATTGTTCCACATAAAATATCGATTTCCCTCTATCCTATTTATGAAAGCCCAATCAAAAAGCACCAAACGTTAAACGAATACAAATGGGTGAGGGGTAAAGCAAAGCCATTTCTCTTTGGTTTAAATTTAATTTACCGGATCAACTAAATGTTTAGAGCGGTTCAGTCGAAAGAACGGATTTCAGTTTCTACAAAATATTCAATCTTTGGCTAAGAAGCTTAAGCAAATTGCTTGAGTTTAGTTGTCATGCAATGTAGCCTTAATTCAAGCAGAAAGCATGTTTCACGCGAACAGACGCGGTGCGAAGCGCATAATTGTGACGTTGCAGAAGGGTTATTGGATTCGGGCGCGCGCGACTGTCGACTTAGAGGGGACTAAACGGCTTTTGAAAACCTTTCTATGCATTGCATGTTTAAAATAAAAATAAGATAACTTGGAGCGATACTTCGTCTTACTCGAATTGTTTGTCTTTGTCGCCGCATTTGCAGAGAAAGCGTACAGTATCCAAAAGTACAAATCATTCTGTGTCTACATTGAAGCGCTGGCGAGAAAACATTTTATACGGAAGGATTCGGTTGACATTTTTGTCGGGATGATAATGGACTGCTAAGAAAACATAGGGAAAAGAATTTTATTAAGCTTTCTCTTCGAATGTTTCTTTAAGCGGTTTGTCGATTTTCAGACGTTTCTGCAAATGCAAAACTCCTCCAGCCTTAGGCAGTTGTGCTTTTGTACCAAGGGTAACGCATCTTTGTTACCTCTCCTGTTTATGGTTTTAATGCGCTGCCGTGTGCACAACATTCATTGGGCTTAATATCGTTTTAGGATTCTTGCAAAGATTTGTTTGGAGTAACGAAAGCTGTTTCACGACTCCCAACAAACGAGTAGGCAGTCAGTTGTGTAGTTTCCATCTTTTCGCCAAAAATATTGGTCAAGAAGGAAGACAGGACTTTTCGAGAAATGAAGCTTGACGTGGACAGCGAAAATTGAGGAAACGGCAGAAAATGTAAAGCCTACAACACATGGTATTCCCAGGCAGTCACCAAGCCTGGTACTAAGCCCGCTCTACGGGTCTTGACTGCGGTGATCGGACTGACGAGAACCGGTATATTTCCCGTGATATGGTCGTAGACGAAGGTAACGTTTGGAATTGAGGGTTTTTCATTTTACAGTGCGTTGCTTATTCAAAATTGCGAAATGCCGTTTTTACAATTAGTAGCGTTTAAAGCTCAATGGAATGTTATTGTTCCACATAAAATATCGATTTCCCTCTATCCTATTTATGAAAGCCCAATCAAAAAGCACCAAACGTTAAACGAATACAAATGGGTGAGGGGTAAAGCAAAGCCATTTCTCTTTGGTTTAAATTTAATTTACCGGATCAACTAAATGTTTAGAGCGGTTCAGTCGAAAGAACGGATTTCAGTTTCTACAAAATATTCAATCTTTGGCTAAGAAGCTTAAGCAAATTGCTTGAGTTTAGTTGTCATGCAATGTAGCCTTAATTCAAGCAGAAAGCATGTTTCACGCGAACAGACGCGGTGCGAAGCGCATAATTGTGACGTTGCAGAAGGGTTATTGGATTCGGGCGCGCGCGACTGTCGACTTAGAGGGGACTAAACGGCTTTTGAAAACCTTTCTATGCATTGCATGTTTAAAATAAAAATAAGATAACTTGGAGCGATACTTCGTCTTACTCGAATTGTTTGTCTTTGTCGCCGCATTTGCAGAGAAAGCGTACAGTATCCAAAAGTACAAATCATTCTGTGTCTACATTGAAGCGCTGGCGAGAAAACATTTTATACGGAAGGATTCGGTTGACATTTTTGTCGGGATGATAATGGACTGCTAAGAAAACATAGGGAAAAGAATTTTATTAAGCTTTCTCTTCGAATGTTTCTTTAAGCGGTTTGTCGATTTTCAGACGTTTCTGCAAATGCAAAACTCCTCCAGCCTTAGGCAGTTGTGCTTTTGTACCAAGGGTAACGCATCTTTGTTACCTCTCCTGTTTATGGTTTTAATGCGCTGCCGTGTGCACAACATTCATTGGGCTTAATATCGTTTTAGGATTCTTGCAAAGATTTGTTTGGAGTAACGAAAGCTGTTTCACGACTCCCAACAAACGAGTAGGCAGTCAGTTGTGTAGTTTCCATCTTTTCGCCAAAAATATTGGTCAAGAAGGAAGACAGGACTTTTCGAGAAATGAAGCTTGACGTGGACAGCGAAAATTGAGGAAACGGCAGAAAATGTAAAGCCTACAACACATGGTATTCCCAGGCAGTCACCAAGCCTGGTACTAAGCCCGCTCTACGGGTCTTGACTGCGGTGATCGGACGAGAACCGGTATATTTCCCGTGATATGGTCGTAGACGAAGGTAACGTTTGGAATTGAGGGTTTTTCATTTTACAGTGCGTTGCTTATTCAAAATTGCGAAATGCCGTTTTTACAATTAGTAGCGTTTAAAGCTCAATGGAATGTTATTGTTCCGCATAAAATATCGATTTCCCTCTATCCTATTTATGAAAGCCCAATCAAAAAGCACCAAACGTTAAACGAATACAAATGGGTGAGGGGTAAAGCAAAGCCATTTCTCTTTGGTTTAAATTTAATTTACCGGATCAACTAAATGTTTAGAGCGGTTCAGTCGAAAGAACGGATTTCAGTTTCTACAAAATATTCAATCTTTGGCTAAGAAGCTTAAGCAAATTGCTTGAGTTTAGTTGTCATGCAATGTAGCCTTAATTCAAGCAGAAAGCATGTTTCACGCGAACAGACGCGGTGCGAAGCGCATAATTGTGACGTTGCAGAAGGGTTATTGGATTCGGGCGCGCGCGACTGTCGACTTAGAGGGGACTAAACGGCTTTTGAAAACCTTTCTATGCATTGCATGTTTAAAATAAAAATAAGATAACTTGGAGCGATACTTCGTCTTACTCGAATTGTTTGTCTTTGTCGCCGCATTTGCAGAGAAAGCGTACAGTATCCAAAAGTACAAATCATTTTGTGTCTACATTGAAGCGCTAGCGAGAAAACAGTTTAAACCGAAGGCTTCGGTTTAGATTTTTATCGGGATGATAATGGTCTGCTAAGAAAACTTAGGGAAAAGAATGTCCTTAAGCTTTCTCTTCGAATGTTTCTTTAAGCGGTTTGTCGGTTTTCAGACCTTTCTGTAAATGCAAAACTCCTCCAGGCTTAGGCAGTTGTGGTCGTGTACCAAGGGTAACGCATCTTTGTTACCTCCCCTGTTTATGGTTTTAATGCGCTGCCGTGTGAACAGCATTCATTGGCCTTAATATCGTTGTAGGACTTTTGCAAAGATTTGTTTGGAGTAACGAAAGCTGTTTCACGACTCCCAACAAACGAGTAGGCAGTCAGTTGTGTAGTTTCCATCTTTTTTCCAAAAATATTGGTCAAGAAGGAAGACAGGACTTTTCGAGAAATGAAGCTTGCGCGGACAGCGAAAATTGAGGAAACGGCAGAAAATGTAAAGCCTACAACACGAGGTATTCCCAGGCAGTGACCCAGCCTGGTACTAAGCCCGCTCTACGGGTCTTGACTTCGGTGATCTGACGAGAACCGGTATATTTCCCGTGATATGGTCGTAGACAAAGGTAACGTTTGGAATTGAGGGTTTTTTATTTTACAGTGCGTTGCTTATTCAAAATTGCGAAATGCCGTTTTTACAATTAGTAGCGTTTAAAGCTCAATGGAATGTTATTGTTCCACATAAAATATCGATTTCCCTCTATCCTATTTATAAAAGCCCAATCAAAAAGCACCAAACGTTAAACGAATACAAATGGGTGAGGGGTAAAGCAAAGCCATTTCTCTTTGGTTTAAATTTGATTTGCCGTATCAACTAAATAAATGTTCAGAGCGGTGAAGTCGAAAGAACGGATTTCAGTTTCTACAAAACATTCAATCTTTGGCTAAGAAGCTTAAGCAAATTGCTTGAGTTTAGTTGTCATGCAATGTAGCCTTAATTAAAGCAGAAAGCATGTTTCACGCGAACAGACGCGGTGCGAAGCGCATAATTGTGACGTTGCAGAAGGGTTATTGGATTCGGGCGCGCGCGACTGTCGACTTAGAGGGGACTAAACGGCTTTTGAAAACCTTTCTATGCATTGCATGTTTAAAATAAAAATAAGATAACTTGGAGCGATACCTCCTCTTACTCGAATTGTTTGTCTTTGTCGCCGCATTTGCAGAGAAAGCGTATAGTATCCAAAAGTACAAATCATTTTGTGTCTACAATTAAGCGCTGGCGAGAAAACATTTTAAACCGAAGGATTCGGTTGACATTTTTGTCGGGATGATAATGACTGCTAAGAAAACATAGGGAAAAGAATTTTATTAAGCTTTCTCTTCGAATGTTTCTTTAAGCGGTTTGTCGATTTTCAGACGTTTCTGCAAATGCAAAACTCCTCCAGCCTTAGGCAGTTATGCTCGTGTACAAAGGGTAACGCATCTTTGTTACCTCCCCTGTTTATGGTTTTAATGCGCTGCCGTGTGAACAACATTCATTGGGCTAAATATCGTTGTAGGATTCTTGCAAATATTTGTTTGGAGTAAAGAAAGCTGTTTCACGACTCCCAACAAACGAGTAGGCAGTCAGTTGTGTAGTTTCCATCTTTTTGCCAAAAATATTGGTCAAGAAGGAAGACAGGACTTTTCGAGAAATGAAGCTTGACGTGGACAGCGAAAATTGAGGAAACGGCAGAAAATGTAAAGCCTACAACACAAGGTATTCCCAGGCAGTCACCAAGCCTGGTACTAAGCCCGCTCTACGGGTCTTGACTGCGGTGATCGGACGAGAACCGGTATATTTCCCGTGATATGGTCGTAGACGAAGGTAACGTTTGGAATTGAGGGTTTTTCATTTTACAGTGCGTTGCTTATTCAAAATTGCGAAATGCCGTTTTTACAATTAGTAGCGTTTAAAGCTCAATGGAATGTTATTGTTCCACATAAAATATCGATTTCCCTCTATCCTATTTATGAAAGCCCAATCAAAAAGCACCAAACGTTAAACGAATACAAATGGGTGAGGGGTAAAGCAAAGCCATTTCTCTTTGGTTTAAATTTAATTTACCGGATCAACTAAATGTTTAGAGCGGTTCAGTCGAAAGAACGGATTTCAGTTTCTACAAAATATTCAATCTTTGGCTAAGAAGCTTAAGCAAATTGCTTGAGTTTAGTTGTCATGCAATGTAGCCTTAATTCAAGCAGAAAGCATGTTTCACGCGAACAGACGCGGTGCGAAGCGCATAATTGTGACGTTGCAGAAGGGTTATTGGATTCGGGCGCGCGCGACTGTCGACTTAGAGGGGACTAAACGGCTTTTGAAAACCTTTCTATGCATTGCATGTTTAAAATAAAAATAAGATAACTTGGAGCGATACTTCGTCTTACTCGAATTGTTTGTCTTTGTCGCCGCATTTGCAGAGAAAGCGTACAGTATCCAAAAGTACAAATCATTCTGTGTCTACATTGAAGCGCTGGCGAGAAAACATTTTATACGGAAGGATTCGGTTGACATTTTTGTCGGGATGATAATGGACTGCTAAGAAAACATAGGGAAAAGAATTTTATTAAGCTTTCTCTTCGAATGTTTCTTTAAGCGGTTTGTCGATTTTCAGACGTTTCTGCAAATGCAAAACTCCTCCAGCCTTAGGCAGTTGTGCTTTTGTACCAAGGGTAACGCATCTTTGTTACCTCTCCTGTTTATGGTTTTAATGCGCTGCCGTGTGCACAACATTCATTGGGCTTAATATCGTTTTAGGATTCTTGCAAAGATTTGTTTGGAGTAACGAAAGCTGTTTCACGACTCCCAACAAACGAGTAGGCAGTCAGTTGTGTAGTTTCCATCTTTTCGCCAAAAATATTGGTCAAGAAGGAAGACAGGACTTTTCGAGAAATGAAGCTTGACGTGGACAGCGAAAATTGAGGAAACGGCAGAAAATGTAAAGCCTACAACACATGGTATTCCCAGGCAGTCACCAAGCCTGGTACTAAGCCCGCTCTACGGGTCTTGACTGCGGTGATCGGACGAGAACCGGTATATTTCCCGTGATATGGTCGTAGACGAAGGTAACGTTTGGAATTGAGGGTTTTTCATTTTACAGTGCGTTGCTTATTCAAAATTGCGAAATGCCGTTTTTACAATTAGTAGCGTTTAAAGCTCAATGGAATGTTATTGTTCCACATAAAATATCGATTTCCCTCTATCCTATTTATGAAAGCCCAATCAAAAAGCACCAAACGTTAAACGAATACAAATGGGTGAGGGGTAAAGCAAAGCCATTTCTCTTTGGTTTAAATTTAATTTACCGGATCAACTAAATGTTTAGAGCGGTTCAGTCGAAAGAACGGATTTCAGTTTCTACAAAATATTCAATCTTTGGCTAAGAAGCTTAAGCAAATTGCTTGAGTTTAGTTGTCATGCAATGTAGCCTTAATTCAAGCAGAAAGCATGTTTCACGCGAACAGACGCGGTGCGAAGCGCATAATTGTGACGTTGCAGAAGGGTTATTGGATTCGGGCGCGCGCGACTGTCGACTTAGAGGGGACTAAACGGCTTTTGAAAACCTTTCTATGCATTGCATGTTTAAAATAAAAATAAGATAACTTGGAGCGATACTTCGTCTTACTCGAATTGTTTGTCTTTGTCGCCGCATTTGCAGAGAAAGCGTACAGTATCCAAAAGTACAAATCATTCTGTGTCTACATTGAAGCGCTGGCGAGAAAACATTTTATACGGAAGGATTCGGTTGACATTTTTGTCGGGATGATAATGGACTGCTAAGAAAACATAGGGAAAAGAATTTTATTAAGCTTTCTCTTCGAATGTTTCTTTAAGCGGTTTGTCGATTTTCAGACGTTTCTGCAAATGCAAAACTCCTCCAGCCTTAGGCAGTTGTGCTTTTGTACCAAGGGTAACGCATCTTTGTTACCTCTCCTGTTTATGGTTTTAATGCGCTGCCGTGTGCACAACATTCATTGGGCTTAATATCGTTTTAGGATTCTTGCAAAGATTTGTTTGGAGTAACGAAAGCTGTTTCACGACTCCCAACAAACGAGTAGGCAGTCAGTTGTGTAGTTTCCATCTTTTCGCCAAAAATATTGGTCAAGAAGGAAGACAGGACTTTTCGAGAAATGAAGCTTGACGTGGACAGCGAAAATTGAGGAAACGGCAGAAAATGTAAAGCCTACAACACATGGTATTCCCAGGCAGTCACCAAGCCTGGTACTAAGCCCGCTCTACGGGTCTTGACTGCGGTGATCGGACGAGAACCGGTATATTTCCCGTGATATGGTCGTAGACGAAGGTAACGTTTGGAATTGAGGGTTTTTCATTTTACAGTGCGTTGCTTATTCAAAATTGCAAAATGCCGTTTTTACAATTAGTAGCGTTTAAAGCTCAATGGAATGTTATTGTTCCGCATAAAATATCGATTTCCCTCTATCCTATTTATGAAAGCCCAATCAAAAAGCACCAAACGTTAAACGAATACAAATGGGTGAGGGGTAAAGCAAAGCCATTTCTCTTTGGTTTAAATTTAATTTACCGGATCAACTAAATGTTTAGAGCGGTTCAGTCGAAAGAACGGATTTCAGTTTCTACAAAATATTCAATCTTTGGCTAAGAAGCTTAAGCAAATTGCTTGAGTTTAGTTGTCATGCAATGTAGCCTTAATTCAAGCAGAAAGCATGTTTCACGCGAACAGACGCGGTGCGAAGCGCATAATTGTGACGTTGCAGAAGGGTTATTGGATTCGGGCGCGCGCGACTGTCGACTTAGAGGGGACTAAACGGCTTTTGAAAACCTTTCTATGCATTGCATGTTTAAAATAAAAATAAGATAACTTGGAGCGATACTTCGTCTTACTCGAATTGTTTGTCTTTGTCGCCGCATTTGCAGAGAAAGCGTACAGTATCCAAAAGTACAAATCATTCTGTGTCTACATTGAAGCGCTGGCGAGAAAACATTTTATACGGAAGGATTCGGTTGACATTTTTGTCGGGATGATAATGGACTGCTAAGAAAACATAGGGAAAAGAATTTTATTAAGCTTTCTCTTCGAATGTTTCTTTAAGCGGTTTGTCGATTTTCAGACGTTTCTGCAAATGCAAAACTCCTCCAGCCTTAGGCAGTTGTGCTTTTGTACCAAGGGTAACGCATCTTTGTTACCTCTCCTGTTTATGGTTTTAATGCGCTGCCGTGTGCACAACATTCATTGGGCTTAATATCGTTTTAGGATTCTTGCAAAGATTTGTTTGGAGTAACGAAAGCTGTTTCACGACTCCCAACAAACGAGTAGGCAGTCAGTTGTGTAGTTTCCATCTTTTCGCCAAAAATATTGGTCAAGAAGGAAGACAGGACTTTTCGAGAAATGAAGCTTGACGTGGACAGCGAAAATTGAGGAAACGGCAGAAAATGTAAAGCCTACAACACATGGTATTCCCAGGCAGTCACCAAGCCTGGTACTAAGCCCGCTCTACGGGTCTTGACTGCGGTGATCGGACGAGAACCGGTATATTTCCCGTGATATGGTCGTAGACGAAGGTAACGTTTGGAATTGAGGGTTTTTCATTTTACAGTGCGTTGCTTATTCAAAATTGCGAAATGCCGTTTTTACAATTAGTAGCGTTTAAAGCTCAATGGAATGTTATTGTTCCACATAAAATATCGATTTCCCTCTATCCTATTTATGAAAGCCCAATCAAAAAGCACCAAACGTTAAACGAATACAAATCGGTGAGGGGTAAAGCAAAGCCATTTCTCTTTGGTTTAAATTTAATTTACCGGATCAACTAAATGTTTAGAGCGGTTCAGTCGAAAGAACGGATTTCAGTTTCTACAAAATATTCAATCTTTGGCTAAGAAGCTTAAGCAAATTGCTTGAGTTTAGTTGTCATGCAATGTAGCCTTAATTCAAGCAGAAAGCATGTTTCACGCGAACAGACGCGGTGCGAAGCGCATAATTGTGACGTTGCAGAAGGGTTATTGGATTCGGGCGCGCGCGACTGTCGACTTAGAGGGGACTAAACGGCTTTTGAAAACCTTTCTATGCATTGCATGTTTAAAATAAAAATAAGATAACTTGGAGCGATACTTCGTCTTACTCGAATTGTTTGTCTTTGTCGCCGCATTTGCAGAGAAAGCGTACAGTATCCAAAAGTACAAATCATTCTGTGTCTACATTGAAGCGCTGGCGAGAAAACATTTTATACGGAAGGATTCGGTTGACATTTTTGTCGGGATGATAATGGACTGCTAAGAAAACATAGGGAAAAGAATTTTATTAAGCTTTCTCTTCGAATGTTTCTTTAAGCGGTTTGTCGATTTTCAGACGTTTCTGCAAATGCAAAACTCCTCCAGCCTTAGGCAGTTGTGCTTTTGTACCAAGGGTAACGCATCTTTGTTACCTCTCCTGTTTATGGTTTTAATGCGCTGCCGTGTGCACAACATTCATTGGGCTTAATATCGTTTTAGGATTCTTGCAAAGATTTGTTTGGAGTAACGAAAGCTGTTTCACGACTCCCAACAAACGAGTAGGCAGTCAGTTGTGTAGTTTCCATCTTTTCGCCAAAAATATTGGTCAAGAAGGAAGACAGGACTTTTCGAGAAATGAAGCTTGACGTGGACAGCGAAAATTGAGGAAACGGCAGAAAATGTAAAGCCTACAACACATGGTATTCCCAGGCAGTCACCAAGCCTGGTACTAAGCCCGCTCTACGGGTCTTGACTGCGGTGATCGGACGAGAACCGGTATATTTCCCGTGATATGGTCGTAGACGAAGGTAACGTTTGGAATTGAGGGTTTTTCATTTTACAGTGCGTTGCTTATTCAAAATTGCGAAATGCCGTTTTTACAATTAGTAGCGTTTAAAGCTCAATGGAATGTTATTGTTCCACATAAAATATCGATTTCCCTCTATCCTATTTATGAAAGCCCAATCAAAAAGCACCAAACGTTAAACGAATACAAATCGGTGAGGGGTAAAGCAAAGCCATTTCTCTTTGGTTTAAATTTAATTTACCGGATCAACTAAATGTTTAGAGCGGTTCAGTCGAAAGAACGGATTTCAGTTTCTACAAAATATTCAATCTTTGGCTAAGAAGCTTAAGCAAATTGCTTGAGTTTAGTTGTCATGCAATGTAGCCTTAATTCAAGCAGAAAGCATGTTTCACGCGAACAGACGCGGTGCGAAGCGCATAATTGTGACGTTGCAGAAGGGTTATTGGATTCGGGCGCGCGCGACTGTCGACTTAGAGGGGACTAAACGGCTTTTGAAAACCTTTCTATGCATTGCATGTTTAAAATAAAAATAAGATAACTTGGAGCGATACTTCGTCTTACTCGAATTGTTTGTCTTTGTCGCCGCATTTGCAGAGAAAGCGTACAGTATCCAAAAGTACAAATCATTCTGTGTCTACATTGAAGCGCTGGCGAGAAAACATTTTATACGGAAGGATTCGGTTGACATTTTTGTCGGGATGATAATGGACTGCTAAGAAAACATAGGGAAAAGAATTTTATTAAGCTTTCTCTTCGAATGTTTCTTTAAGCGGTTTGTCGATTTTCAGACGTTTCTGCAAATGCAAAACTCCTCCAGCCTTAGGCAGTTGTGCTTTTGTACCAAGGGTAACGCATCTTTGTTACCTCTCCTGTTTATGGTTTTAATGCGCTGCCGTGTGCACAACATTCATTGGGCTTAATATCGTTTTAGGATTCTTGCAAAGATTTGTTTGGAGTAACGAAAGCTGTTTCACGACTCCCAACAAACGAGTAGGCAGTCAGTTGTGTAGTTTCCATCTTTTCGCCAAAAATATTGGTCAAGAAGGAAGACAGGACTTTTCGAGAAATGAAGCTTGACGTGGACAGCGAAAATTGAGGAAACGGCAGAAAATGTAAAGCCTACAACACATGGTATTCCCAGGCAGTCACCAAGCCTGGTACTAAGCCCGCTCTACGGGTCTTGACTGCGGTGATCGGACGAGAACCGGTATATTTCCCGTGATATGGTCGTAGACGAAGGTAACGTTTGGAATTGAGGGTTTTTCATTTTACAGTGCGTTGCTTATTCAAAATTGCGAAATGCCGTTTTTACAATTAGTAGCGTTTAAAGCTCAATGGAATGTTATTGTTCCGCATAAAATATCGATTTCCCTCTATCCTATTTATGAAAGCCCAATCAAAAAGCACCAAACGTTAAACGAATACAAATGGGTGAGGGGTAAAGCAAAGCCATTTCTCTTTGGTTTAAATTTAATTTACCGGATCAACTAAATGTTTAGAGCGGTTCAGTCGAAAGAACGGATTTCAGTTTCTACAAAATATTCAATCTTTGGCTAAGAAGCTTAAGCAAATTGCTTGAGTTTAGTTGTCATGCAATGTAGCCTTAATTCAAGCAGAAAGCATGTTTCACGCGAACAGACGCGGTGCGAAGCGCATAATTGTGACGTTGCAGAAGGGTTATTGGATTCGGGCGCGCGCGACTGTCGACTTAGAGGGGACTAAACGGCTTTTGAAAACCTTTCTATGCATTGCATGTTTAAAATAAAAATAAGATAACTTGGAGCGATACTTCGTCTTACTCGAATTGTTTGTCTTTGTCGCCGCATTTGCAGAGAAAGCGTACAGTATCCAAAAGTACAAATCATTTTGTGTCTACATTGAATCGCTAGCGAGAAAACAGTTTAAACCGAAGGCTTCGGTTTAGATTTTTATCGGGATGATAATGGTCTGCTAAGAAAACTTAGGGAAAAGAATGTCCTTAAGCTTTCTCTTCGAATGTTTCTTTAAGCGGTTTGTCGGTTTTCAGACCTTTCTGTAAATGCAAAACTCCTCCAGGCTTAGGCAGTTGTGGTCGTGTACCAAGGGTAACGCATCTTTGTTACCTCCCCTGTTTATGGTTTTAATGCGCTGCCGTGTGAACAGCATTCATTGGCCTTAATATCGTTGTAGGACTTTTGCAAAGATTTGTTTGGAGTAACGAAAGCTGTTTCACGACTCCCAACAAACGAGTAGGCAGTCAGTTGTGTAGTTTCCATCTTTTTTCCAAAAATATTGGTCAAGAAGGAAGACAGGACTTTTCGAGAAATGAAGCTTGCGCGGACAGCGAAAATTGAGGAAACGGCAGAAAATGTAAAGCCTACAACACGAGGTATTCCCAGGCAGTGACCCAGCCTGGTACTAAGCCCGCTCTACGGGTCTTGACTTCGGTGATCTGACGAGAACCGGTATATTTCCCGTGATATGGTCGTAGACAAAGGTAACGTTTGGAATTGAGGGTTTTTTATTTTACAGTGCGTTGCTTATTCAAAATTGCGAAATGCCGTTTTTACAATTAGTAGCGTTTAAAGCTCAATGGAATGTTATTGTTTCACATAAAATATCGATTTCCCTCTATCCTATTTATAAAAGCCCAATCAAAAAGCACCAAACGTTAAACGAATACAAATGGGTGAGGGGTAAAGCAAAGCCATTTCTCTTTGGTTTAAATTTGATTTGCCGTATCAACTAAATAAATGTTCAGAGCGGTGAAGTCGAAAGAACGGATTTCAGTTTCTACAAAACATTCAATCTTTGGCTAAGAAGCTTAAGCAAATTGCTTGAGTTTAGTTGTCATGCAATGTAGCCTTAATTAAAGCAGAAAGCATGTTTCACTCGAACGGACGCGGTGCGAAGCGCATAATTGTGACGTTGCAGAAGGGTTATTGGATTCGGGCGCGCGCGACTGTCGACTTAGAGGGGACTAAACGGCTTTTGAAAACCTTTCTATGCATTGCATGTTTAAAATAAAAATAAGATAACTTGGAGCGATACCTCCTCTTACTCGAATTGTTTGTCTTTGTCGCCGCATTTGCAGAGAAAGCGTATAGTATCCAAAAGTACAAATCATTTTGTGTCTACAATTAAGCGCTGGCGAGAAAACATTTTAAACCGAAGGATTCGGTTGACATTTTTGTCGGGATGATAATGGACTGCTAAGAAAACATAGGGAAAAGAATTTTATTAAGCTTTCTCTTCGAATGTTTCTTTAAGCGGTTTGTCGATTTTCAGACGTTTCTGCAAATGCAAAACTCCTCCAGCCTTAGGCAGTTATGCTCGTGTACAAAGGGTAACGCATCTTTGTTACCTCCCCTGTTTATGGTTTTAATGCGCTGCCGTGTGAACAACATTCATTGGGCTAAATATCGTTGTAGGATTCTTGCAAATATTTGTTTGGAGTAAAGAAAGCTGTTTCACGACTCCCAACAAACGAGTAGGCAGTCAGTTGTGTAGTTTCCATCTTTTTGCCAAAAATATTGGTCAAGAAGGAAGACAGGACTTTTCGAGAAATGAAGCTTGACGTGGACAGCGAAAATTGAGGAAACGGCAGAAAATGTAAAGCCTACAACACAAGGTATTCCCAGGCAGTCACCAAGCCTGGTACTAAGCCCGCTCTACGGGTCTTGACTGCGGTGATCGGACGAGAACCGGTATATTTCCCGTGATATGGTCGTAGACGAAGGTAACGTTTGGAATTGAGGGTTTTTCATTTTACAGTGCGTTGCTTATTCAAAATTGCGAAATGCCGTTTTTACAATTAGTAGCGTTTAAAGCTCAATGGAATGTTATTGTTCCACATAAAATATCGATTTCCCTCTATCCTATTTATGAAAGCCCAATCAAAAAGCACCAAACGTTAAACGAATACAAATGGGTGAGGGGTAAAGCAAAGCCATTTCTCTTTGGTTTAAATTTAATTTACCGGATCAACTAAATGTTTAGAGCGGTTCAGTCGAAAGAACGGATTTCAGTTTCTACAAAATATTCAATCTTTGGCTAAGAAGCTTAAGCAAATTGCTTGAGTTTAGTTGTCATGCAATGTAGCCTTAATTCAAGCAGAAAGCATGTTTCACGCGAACAGACGCGGTGCGAAGCGCATAATTGTGACGTTGCAGAAGGGTTATTGGATTCGGGCGCGCGCGACTGTCGACTTAGAGGGGACTAAACGGCTTTTGAAAACCTTTCTATGCATTGCATGTTTAAAATAAAAATAAGATAACTTGGAGCGATACTTCGTCTTACTCGAATTGTTTGTCTTTGTCGCCGCATTTGCAGAGAAAGCGTACAGTATCCAAAAGTACAAATCATTCTGTGTCTACATTGAAGCGCTGGCGAGAAAACATTTTATACGGAAGGATTCGGTTGACATTTTTGTCGGGATGATAATGGACTGCTAAGAAAACATAGGGAAAAGAATTTTATTAAGCTTTCTCTTCGAATGTTTCTTTAAGCGGTTTGTCGATTTTCAGACGTTTCTGCAAATGCAAAACTCCTCCAGCCTTAGGCAGTTGTGCTTTTGTACCAAGGGTAACGCATCTTTGTTACCTCTCCTGTTTATGGTTTTAATGCGCTGCCGTGTGCACAACATTCATTGGGCTTAATATCGTTTTAGGATTCTTGCAAAGATTTGTTTGGAGTAACGAAAGCTGTTTCACGACTCCCAACAAACGAGTAGGCAGTCAGTTGTGTAGTTTCCATCTTTTCGCCAAAAATATTGGTCAAGAAGGAAGACAGGACTTTTCGAGAAATGAAGCTTGACGTGGACAGCGAAAATTGAGGAAACGGCAGAAAATGTAAAGCCTACAACACATGGTATTCCCAGGCAGTCACCAAGCCTGGTACTAAGCCCGCTCTACGGGTCTTGACTGCGGTGATCGGACGAGAACCGGTATATTTCCCGTGATATGGTCGTAGACGAAGGTAACGTTTGGAATTGAGGGTTTTTCATTTTACAGTGCGTTGCTTATTCAAAATTGCGAAATGCCGTTTTTACAATTAGTAGCGTTTAAAGCTCAATGGAATGTTATTGTTCCACATAAAATATCGATTTCCCTCTATCCTATTTATGAAAGCCCAATCAAAAAGCACCAAACGTTAAACGAATACAAATGGGTGAGGGGTAAAGCAAAGCCATTTCTCTTTGGTTTAAATTTAATTTACCGGATCAACTAAATGTTTAGAGCGGTTCAGTCGAAAGAACGGATTTCAGTTTCTACAAAATATTCAATCTTTGGCTAAGAAGCTTAAGCAAATTGCTTGAGTTTAGTTGTCATGCAATGTAGCCTTAATTCAAGCAGAAAGCATGTTTCACGCGAACAGACGCGGTGCGAAGCGCATAATTGTGACGTTGCAGAAGGGTTATTGGATTCGGGCGCGCGCGACTGTCGACTTAGAGGGGACTAAACGGCTTTTGAAAACCTTTCTATGCATTGCATGTTTAAAATAAAAATAAGATAACTTGGAGCGATACTTCGTCTTACTCGAATTGTTTGTCTTTGTCGCCGCATTTGCAGAGAAAGCGTACAGTATCCAAAAGTACAAATCATTCTGTGTCTACATTGAAGCGCTGGCGAGAAAACATTTTATACGGAAGGATTCGGTTGACATTTTTGTCGGGATGATAATGGACTGCTAAGAAAACATAGGGAAAAGAATTTTATTAAGCTTTCTCTTCGAATGTTTCTTTAAGCGGTTTGTCGATTTTCAGACGTTTCTGCAAATGCAAAACTCCTCCAGCCTTAGGCAGTTGTGCTTTTGTACCAAGGGTAACGCATCTTTGTTACCTCTCCTGTTTATGGTTTTAATGCGCTGCCGTGTGCACAACATTCATTGGGCTTAATATCGTTTTAGGATTCTTGCAAAGATTTGTTTGGAGTAACGAAAGCTGTTTCACGACTCCCAACAAACGAGTAGGCAGTCAGTTGTGTAGTTTCCATCTTTTCGCCAAAAATATTGGTCAAGAAGGAAGACAGGACTTTTCGAGAAATGAAGCTTGACGTGGACAGCGAAAATTGAGGAAACGGCAGAAAATGTAAAGCCTACAACACATGGTATTCCCAGGCAGTCACCAAGCCTGGTACTAAGCCCGCTCTACGGGTCTTGACTGCGGTGATCGGACGAGAACCGGTATATTTCCCGTGATATGGTCGTAGACGAAGGTAACGTTTGGAATTGAGGGTTTTTCATTTTACAGTGCGTTGCTTATTCAAAATTGCGAAATGCCGTTTTTACAATTAGTAGCGTTTAAAGCTCAATGGAATGTTATTGTTCCGCATAAAATATCGATTTCCCTCTATCCTATTTATGAAAGCCCAATCAAAAAGCACCAAACGTTAAACGAATACAAATGGGTGAGGGGTAAAGCAAAGCCATTTCTCTTTGGTTTAAATTTAATTTACCGGATCAACTAAATGTTTAGAGCGGTTCAGTCGAAAGAACGGATTTCAGTTTCTACAAAATATTCAATCTTTGGCTAAGAAGCTTAAGCAAATTGCTTGAGTTTAGTTGTCATGCAATGTAGCCTTAATTCAAGCAGAAAGCATGTTTCACGCGAACAGACGCGGTGCGAAGCGCATAATTGTGACGTTGCAGAAGGGTTATTGGATTCGGGCGCGCGCGACTGTCGACTTAGAGGGGACTAAACGGCTTTTGAAAACCTTTCTATGCATTGCATGTTTAAAATAAAAATAAGATAACTTGGAGCGATACTTCGTCTTACTCGAATTGTTTGTCTTTGTCGCCGCATTTGCAGAGAAAGCGTACAGTATCCAAAAGTACAAATCATTCTGTGTCTACATTGAAGCGCTGGCGAGAAAACATTTTATACGGAAGGATTCGGTTGACATTTTTGTCGGGATGATAATGGACTGCTAAGAAAACATAGGGAAAAGAATTTTATTAAGCTTTCTCTTCGAATGTTTCTTTAAGCGGTTTGTCGATTTTCAGACGTTTCTGCAAATGCAAAACTCCTCCAGCCTTAGGCAGTTGTGCTTTTGTACCAAGGGTAACGCATCTTTGTTACCTCTCCTGTTTATGGTTTTAATGCGCTGCCGTGTGCACAACATTCATTGGGCTTAATATCGTTTTAGGATTCTTGCAAAGATTTGTTTGGAGTAACGAAAGCTGTTTCACGACTCCCAACAAACGAGTAGGCAGTCAGTTGTGTAGTTTCCATCTTTTCGCCAAAAATATTGGTCAAGAAGGAAGACAGGACTTTTCGAGAAATGAAGCTTGACGTGGACAGCGAAAATTGAGGAAACGGCAGAAAATGTAAAGCCTACAACACATGGTATTCCCAGGCAGTCACCAAGCCTGGTACTAAGCCCGCTCTACGGGTCTTGACTGCGGTGATCGGACGAGAACCGGTATATTTCCCGTGATATGGTCGTAGACGAAGGTAACGTTTGGAATTGAGGGTTTTTCATTTTACAGTGCGTTGCTTATTCAAAATTGCGAAATGCCGTTTTTACAATTAGTAGCGTTTAAAGCTCAATGGAATGTTATTGTTCCACATAAAATATCGATTTCCCTCTATCCTATTTATGAAAGCCCAATCAAAAAGCACCAAACGTTAAACGAATACAAATGGGTGAGGGGTAAAGCAAAGCCATTTCTCTTTGGTTTAAATTTAATTTACCGGATCAACTAAATGTTTAGAGCGGTTCAGTCGAAAGAACGGATTTCAGTTTCTACAAAATATTCAATCTTTGGCTAAGAAGCTTAAGCAAATTGCTTGAGTTTAGTTGTCATGCAATGTAGCCTTAATTCAAGCAGAAAGCATGTTTCACGCGAACAGACGCGGTGCGAAGCGCATAATTGTGACGTTGCAGAAGGGTTATTGGATTCGGGCGCGCGCGACTGTCGACTTAGAGGGGACTAAACGGCTTTTGAAAACCTTTCTATGCATTGCATGTTTAAAATAAAAATAAGATAACTTGGAGCGATACTTCGTCTTACTCGAATTGTTTGTCTTTGTCGCCGCATTTGCAGAGAAAGCGTACAGTATCCAAAAGTACAAATCATTCTGTGTCTACATTGAAGCGCTGGCGAGAAAACATTTTATACGGAAGGATTCGGTTGACATTTTTGTCGGGATGATAATGGACTGCTAAGAAAACATAGGGAAAAGAATTTTATTAAGCTTTCTCTTCGAATGTTTCTTTAAGCGGTTTGTCGATTTTCAGACGTTTCTGCAAATGCAAAACTCCTCCAGCCTTAGGCAGTTGTGCTTTTGTACCAAGGGTAACGCATCTTTGTTACCTCTCCTGTTTATGGTTTTAATGCGCTGCCGTGTGCACAACATTCATTGGGCTTAATATCGTTTTAGGATTCTTGCAAAGATTTGTTTGGAGTAACGAAAGCTGTTTCACGACTCCCAACAAACGAGTAGGCAGTCAGTTGTGTAGTTTCCATCTTTTCGCCAAAAATATTGGTCAAGAAGGAAGACAGGACTTTTCGAGAAATGAAGCTTGACGTGGACAGCGAAAATTGAGGAAACGGCAGAAAATGTAAAGCCTACAACACATGGTATTCCCAGGCAGTCACCAAGCCTGGTACTAAGCCCGCTCTACGGGTCTTGACTGCGGTGATCGGACGAGAACCGGTATATTTCCCGTGATATGGTCGTAGACGAAGGTAACGTTTGGAATTGAGGGTTTTTCATTTTACAGTGCGTTGCTTATTCAAAATTGCGAAATGCCGTTTTTACAATTAGTAGCGTTTAAAGCTCAATGGAATGTTATTGTTCCGCATAAAATATCGATTTCCCTCTATCCTATTTATGAAAGCCCAATCAAAAAGCACCAAACGTTAAACGAATACAAATGGGTGAGGGGTAAAGCAAAGCCATTTCTCTTTGGTTTAAATTTAATTTACCGGATCAACTAAATGTTTAGAGCGGTTCAGTCGAAAGAACGGATTTCAGTTTCTACAAAATATTCAATCTTTGGCTAAGAAGCTTAAGCAAATTGCTTGAGTTTAGTTGTCATGCAATGTAGCCTTAATTCAAGCAGAAAGCATGTTTCACGCGAACAGACGCGGTGCGAAGCGCATAATTGTGACGTTGCAGAAGGGTTATTGGATTCGGGCGCGCGCGACTGTCGACTTAGAGGGGACTAAACGGCTTTTGAAAACCTTTCTATGCATTGCATGTTTAAAATAAAAATAAGATAACTTGGAGCGATACTTCGTCTTACTCGAATTGTTTGTCTTTGTCGCCGCATTTGCAGAGAAAGCGTACAGTATCCAAAAGTACAAATCATTTTGTGTCTACATTGAATCGCTAGCGAGAAAACAGTTTAAACCGAAGGCTTCGGTTTAGATTTTTATCGGGATGATAATGGTCTGCTAAGAAAACTTAGGGAAAAGAATGTCCTTAAGCTTTCTCTTCGAATGTTTCTTTAAGCGGTTTGTCGGTTTTCAGACCTTTCTGTAAATGCAAAACTCCTCCAGGCTTAGGCAGTTGTGGTCGTGTACCAAGGGTAACGCATCTTTGTTACCTCCCCTGTTTATGGTTTTAATGCGCTGCCGTGTGAACAGCATTCATTGGCCTTAATATCGTTGTAGGACTTTTGCAAAGATTTGTTTGGAGTAACGAAAGCTGTTTCACGACTCCCAACAAACGAGTAGGCAGTCAGTTGTGTAGTTTCCATCTTTTTTCCAAAAATATTGGTCAAGAAGGAAGACAGGACTTTTCGAGAAATGAAGCTTGCGCGGACAGCGAAAATTGAGGAAACGGCAGAAAATGTAAAGCCTACAACACGAGGTATTCCCAGGCAGTGACCCAGCCTGGTACTAAGCCCGCTCTACGGGTCTTGACTTCGGTGATCTGACGAGAACCGGTATATTTCCCGTGATATGGTCGTAGACAAAGGTAACGTTTGGAATTGAGGGTTTTTTATTTTACAGTGCGTTGCTTATTCAAAATTGCGAAATGCCGTTTTTACAATTAGTAGCGTTTAAAGCTCAATGGAATGTTATTGTTCCACATAAAATATCGATTTCCCTCTATCCTATTTATAAAAGCCCAATCAAAAAGCACCAAACGTTAAACGAATACAAATGGGTGAGGGGTAAAGCAAAGCCATTTCTCTTTGGTTTAAATTTGATTTGCCGTATCAACTAAATAAATGTTCAGAGCGGTGAAGTCGAAAGAACGGATTTCAGTTTCTACAAAACATTCAATCTTTGGCTAAGAAGCTTAAGCAAATTGCTTGAGTTTAGTTGTCATGCAATGTAGCCTTAATTAAAGCAGAAAGCATGTTTCACTCGAACGGACGCGGTGCGAAGCGCATAATTGTGACGTTGCAGAAGGGTTATTGGATTCGGGCGCGCGCGACTGTCGACTTAGAGGGGACTAAACGGCTTTTGAAAACCTTTCTATGCATTGCATGTTTAAAATAAAAATAAGATAACTTGGAGCGATACCTCCTCTTACTCGAATTGTTTGTCTTTGTCGCCGCATTTGCAGAGAAAGCGTACAGTATCCAAAAGTACAAATCATTTTGTGTCTACATTGAATCGCTAGCGAGAAAACAGTTTAAACCGAAGGCTTCGGTTTAGATTTTTATCGGGATGATAATGGTCTGCTAAGAAAACTTAGGGAAAAGAATGTCCTTAAGCTTTCTCTTCGAATGTTTCTTTAAGCGGTTTGTCGGTTTTCAGACCTTTCTGTAAATGCAAAACTCCTCCAGGCTTAGGCAGTTGTGGTCGTGTACCAAGGGTAACGCATCTTTGTTACCTCCCCTGTTTATGGTTTTAATGCGCTGCCGTGTGAACAGCATTCATTGGCCTTAATATCGTTGTAGGACTTTTGCAAAGATTTGTTTGGAGTAACGAAAGCTGTTTCACGACTCCCAACAAACGAGTAGGCAGTCAGTTGTGTAGTTTCCATCTTTTTTCCAAAAATATTGGTCAAGAAGGAAGACAGGACTTTTCGAGAAATGAAGCTTGCGCGGACAGCGAAAATTGAGGAAACGGCAGAAAATGTAAAGCCTACAACACGAGGTATTCCCAGGCAGTGACCCAGCCTGGTACTAAGCCCGCTCTACGGGTCTTGACTTCGGTGATCTGACGAGAACCGGTATATTTCCCGTGATATGGTCGTAGACAAAGGTAACGTTTGGAATTGAGGGTTTTTTATTTTACAGTGCGTTGCTTATTCAAAATTGCGAAATGCCGTTTTTACAATTAGTAGCGTTTAAAGCTCAATGGAATGTTATTGTTTCACATAAAATATCGATTTCCCTCTATCCTATTTATAAAAGCCCAATCAAAAAGCACCAAACGTTAAACGAATACAAATGGGTGAGGGGTAAAGCAAAGCCATTTCTCTTTGGTTTAAATTTGATTTGCCGTATCAACTAAATAAATGTTCAGAGCGGTGAAGTCGAAAGAACGGATTTCAGTTTCTACAAAACATTCAATCTTTGGCTAAGAAGCTTAAGCAAATTGCTTGAGTTTAGTTGTCATGCAATGTAGCCTTAATTAAAGCAGAAAGCATGTTTCACTCGAACGGACGCGGTGCGAAGCGCATAATTGTGACGTTGCAGAAGGGTTATTGGATTCGGGCGCGCGCGACTGTCGACTTAGAGGGGACTAAACGGCTTTTGAAAACCTTTCTATGCATTGCATGTTTAAAATAAAAATAAGATAACTTGGAGCGATACCTCCTCTTACTCGAATTGTTTGTCTTTGTCGCCGCATTTGCAGAGAAAGCGTATAGTATCCAAAAGTACAAATCATTTTGTGTCTACAATTAAGCGCTGGCGAGAAAACATTTTAAACCGAAGGATTCGGTTGACATTTTTGTCGGGATGATAATGGACTGCTAAGAAAACATAGGGAAAAGAATTTTATTAAGCTTTCTCTTCGAATGTTTCTTTAAGCGGTTTGTCGATTTTCAGACGTTTCTGCAAATGCAAAACTCCTCCAGCCTTAGGCAGTTATGCTCGTGTACAAAGGGTAACGCATCTTTGTTACCTCCCCTGTTTATGGTTTTAATGCGCTGCCGTGTGAACAACATTCATTGGGCTAAATATCGTTGTAGGATTCTTGCAAATATTTGTTTGGAGTAAAGAAAGCTGTTTCACGACTCCCAACAAACGAGTAGGCAGTCAGTTGTGTAGTTTCCATCTTTTTGCCAAAAATATTGGTCAAGAAGGAAGACAGGACTTTTCGAGAAATGAAGCTTGACGTGGACAGCGAAAATTGAGGAAACGGCAGAAAATGTAAAGCCTACAACACAAGGTATTCCCAGGCAGTCACCAAGCCTGGTACTAAGCCCGCTCTACGGGTCTTGACTGCGGTGATCGGACGAGAACCGGTATATTTCCCGTGATATGGTCGTAGACGAAGGTAACGTTTGGAATTGAGGGTTTTTCATTTTACAGTGCGTTGCTTATTCAAAATTGCGAAATGCCGTTTTTACAATTAGTAGCGTTTAAAGCTCAATGGAATGTTATTGTTCCACATAAAATATCGATTTCCCTCTATCCTATTTATGAAAGCCCAATCAAAAAGCACCAAACGTTAAACGAATACAAATGGGTGAGGGGTAAAGCAAAGCCATTTCTCTTTGGTTTAAATTTAATTTACCGGATCAACTAAATGTTTAGAGCGGTTCAGTCGAAAGAACGGATTTCAGTTTCTACAAAATATTCAATCTTTGGCTAAGAAGCTTAAGCAAATTGCTTGAGTTTAGTTGTCATGCAATGTAGCCTTAATTCAAGCAGAAAGCATGTTTCACGCGAACAGACGCGGTGCGAAGCGCATAATTGTGACGTTGCAGAAGGGTTATTGGATTCGGGCGCGCGCGACTGTCGACTTAGAGGGGACTAAACGGCTTTTGAAAACCTTTCTATGCATTGCATGTTTAAAATAAAAATAAGATAACTTGGAGCGATACTTCGTCTTACTCGAATTGTTTGTCTTTGTCGCCGCATTTGCAGAGAAAGCGTACAGTATCCAAAAGTACAAATCATTCTGTGTCTACATTGAAGCGCTGGCGAGAAAACATTTTATACGGAAGGATTCGGTTGACATTTTTGTCGGGATGATAATGGACTGCTAAGAAAACATAGGGAAAAGAATTTTATTAAGCTTTCTCTTCGAATGTTTCTTTAAGCGGTTTGTCGATTTTCAGACGTTTCTGCAAATGCAAAACTCCTCCAGCCTTAGGCAGTTGTGCTTTTGTACCAAGGGTAACGCATCTTTGTTACCTCTCCTGTTTATGGTTTTAATGCGCTGCCGTGTGCACAACATTCATTGGGCTTAATATCGTTTTAGGATTCTTGCAAAGATTTGTTTGGAGTAACGAAAGCTGTTTCACGACTCCCAACAAACGAGTAGGCAGTCAGTTGTGTAGTTTCCATCTTTTCGCCAAAAATATTGGTCAAGAAGGAAGACAGGACTTTTCGAGAAATGAAGCTTGACGTGGACAGCGAAAATTGAGGAAACGGCAGAAAATGTAAAGCCTACAACACATGGTATTCCCAGGCAGTCACCAAGCCTGGTACTAAGCCCGCTCTACGGGTCTTGACTGCGGTGATCGGACGAGAACCGGTATATTTCCCGTGATATGGTCGTAGACGAAGGTAACGTTTGGAATTGAGGGTTTTTCATTTTACAGTGCGTTGCTTATTCAAAATTGCGAAATGCCGTTTTTACAATTAGTAGCGTTTAAAGCTCAATGGAATGTTATTGTTCCACATAAAATATCGATTTCCCTCTATCCTATTTATGAAAGCCCAATCAAAAAGCACCAAACGTTAAACGAATACAAATGGGTGAGGGGTAAAGCAAAGCCATTTCTCTTTGGTTTAAATTTAATTTACCGGATCAACTAAATGTTTAGAGCGGTTCAGTCGAAAGAACGGATTTCAGTTTCTACAAAATATTCAATCTTTGGCTAAGAAGCTTAAGCAAATTGCTTGAGTTTAGTTGTCATGCAATGTAGCCTTAATTCAAGCAGAAAGCATGTTTCACGCGAACAGACGCGGTGCGAAGCGCATAATTGTGACGTTGCAGAAGGGTTATTGGATTCGGGCGCGCGCGACTGTCGACTTAGAGGGGACTAAACGGCTTTTGAAAACCTTTCTATGCATTGCATGTTTAAAATAAAAATAAGATAACTTGGAGCGATACTTCGTCTTACTCGAATTGTTTGTCTTTGTCGCCGCATTTGCAGAGAAAGCGTACAGTATCCAAAAGTACAAATCATTCTGTGTCTACATTGAAGCGCTGGCGAGAAAACATTTTATACGGAAGGATTCGGTTGACATTTTTGTCGGGATGATAATGGACTGCTAAGAAAACATAGGGAAAAGAATTTTATTAAGCTTTCTCTTCGAATGTTTCTTTAAGCGGTTTGTCGATTTTCAGACGTTTCTGCAAATGCAAAACTCCTCCAGCCTTAGGCAGTTGTGCTTTTGTACCAAGGGTAACGCATCTTTGTTACCTCTCCTGTTTATGGTTTTAATGCGCTGCCGTGTGCACAACATTCATTGGGCTTAATATCGTTTTAGGATTCTTGCAAAGATTTGTTTGGAGTAACGAAAGCTGTTTCACGACTCCCAACAAACGAGTAGGCAGTCAGTTGTGTAGTTTCCATCTTTTCGCCAAAAATATTGGTCAAGAAGGAAGACAGGACTTTTCGAGAAATGAAGCTTGACGTGGACAGCGAAAATTGAGGAAACGGCAGAAAATGTAAAGCCTACAACACATGGTATTCCCAGGCAGTCACCAAGCCTGGTACTAAGCCCGCTCTACGGGTCTTGACTGCGGTGATCGGACGAGAACCGGTATATTTCCCGTGATATGGTCGTAGACGAAGGTAACGTTTGGAATTGAGGGTTTTTCATTTTACAGTGCGTTGCTTATTCAAAATTGCGAAATGCCGTTTTTACAATTAGTAGCGTTTAAAGCTCAATGGAATGTTATTGTTCCGCATAAAATATCGATTTCCCTCTATCCTATTTATGAAAGCCCAATCAAAAAGCACCAAACGTTAAACGAATACAAATGGGTGAGGGGTAAAGCAAAGCCATTTCTCTTTGGTTTAAATTTAATTTACCGGATCAACTAAATGTTTAGAGCGGTTCAGTCGAAAGAACGGATTTCAGTTTCTACAAAATATTCAATCTTTGGCTAAGAAGCTTAAGCAAATTGCTTGAGTTTAGTTGTCATGCAATGTAGCCTTAATTCAAGCAGAAAGCATGTTTCACGCGAACAGACGCGGTGCGAAGCGCATAATTGTGACGTTGCAGAAGGGTTATTGGATTCGGGCGCGCGCGACTGTCGACTTAGAGGGG
Source organism: Ricordea florida (assembly GCA_949710005.1). Classification (NCBI taxonomy): domain Eukaryota; kingdom Metazoa; phylum Cnidaria; class Anthozoa; order Corallimorpharia; family Ricordeidae; genus Ricordea; species Ricordea florida. The sequence continues at coordinate 11,600,405 of OX453285.1, read as the reverse complement.
ACTAAACGGCTTTTGAAAACCTTTCTATGCATTGCATGTTTAAAATAAAAATAAGATAACTTGGAGCGATACTTCGTCTTACTCGAATTGTTTGTCTTTGTCGCCGCATTTGCAGAGAAAGCGTACAGTATCCAAAAGTACAAATCATTCTGTGTCTACATTGAAGCGCTGGCGAGAAAACATTTTATACGGAAGGATTCGGTTGACATTTTTGTCGGGATGATAATGGACTGCTAAGAAAACATAGGGAAAAGAATTTTATTAAGCTTTCTCTTCGAATGTTTCTTTAAGCGGTTTGTCGATTTTCAGACGTTTCTGCAAATGCAAAACTCCTCCAGCCTTAGGCAGTTGTGCTTTTGTACCAAGGGTAACGCATCTTTGTTACCTCTCCTGTTTATGGTTTTAATGCGCTGCCGTGTGCACAACATTCATTGGGCTTAATATCGTTTTAGGATTCTTGCAAAGATTTGTTTGGAGTAACGAAAGCTGTTTCACGACTCCCAACAAACGAGTAGGCAGTCAGTTGTGTAGTTTCCATCTTTTCGCCAAAAATATTGGTCAAGAAGGAAGACAGGACTTTTCGAGAAATGAAGCTTGACGTGGACAGCGAAAATTGAGGAAACGGCAGAAAATGTAAAGCCTACAACACATGGTATTCCCAGGCAGTCACCAAGCCTGGTACTAAGCCCGCTCTACGGGTCTTGACTGCGGTGATCGGACGAGAACCGGTATATTTCCCGTGATATGGTCGTAGACGAAGGTAACGTTTGGAATTGAGGGTTTTTCATTTTACAGTGCGTTGCTTATTCAAAATTGCGAAATGCCGTTTTTACAATTAGTAGCGTTTAAAGCTCAATGGAATGTTATTGTTCCACATAAAATATCGATTTCCCTCTATCCTATTTATGAAAGCCCAATCAAAAAGCACCAAACGTTAAACGAATACAAATGGGTGAGGGGTAAAGCAAAGCCATTTCTCTTTGGTTTAAATTTAATTTACCGGATCAACTAAATGTTTAGAGCGGTTCAGTCGAAAGAACGGATTTCAGTTTCTACAAAATATTCAATCTTTGGCTAAGAAGCTTAAGCAAATTGCTTGAGTTTAGTTGTCATGCAATGTAGCCTTAATTCAAGCAGAAAGCATGTTTCACGCGAACAGACGCGGTGCGAAGCGCATAATTGTGACGTTGCAGAAGGGTTATTGGATTCGGGCGCGCGCGACTGTCGACTTAGAGGGGACTAAACGGCTTTTGAAAACCTTTCTATGCATTGCATGTTTAAAATAAAAATAAGATAACTTGGAGCGATACTTCGTCTTACTCGAATTGTTTGTCTTTGTCGCCGCATTTGCAGAGAAAGCGTACAGTATCCAAAAGTACAAATCATTCTGTGTCTACATTGAAGCGCTGGCGAGAAAACATTTTATACGGAAGGATTCGGTTGACATTTTTGTCGGGATGATAATGGACTGCTAAGAAAACATAGGGAAAAGAATTTTATTAAGCTTTCTCTTCGAATGTTTCTTTAAGCGGTTTGTCGATTTTCAGACGTTTCTGCAAATGCAAAACTCCTCCAGCCTTAGGCAGTTGTGCTTTTGTACCAAGGGTAACGCATCTTTGTTACCTCTCCTGTTTATGGTTTTAATGCGCTGCCGTGTGCACAACATTCATTGGGCTTAATATCGTTTTAGGATTCTTGCAAAGATTTGTTTGGAGTAACGAAAGCTGTTTCACGACTCCCAACAAACGAGTAGGCAGTCAGTTGTGTAGTTTCCATCTTTTCGCCAAAAATATTGGTCAAGAAGGAAGACAGGACTTTTCGAGAAATGAAGCTTGACGTGGACAGCGAAAATTGAGGAAACGGCAGAAAATGTAAAGCCTACAACACATGGTATTCCCAGGCAGTCACCAAGCCTGGTACTAAGCCCGCTCTACGGGTCTTGACTGCGGTGATCGGACGAGAACCGGTATATTTCCCGTGATATGGTCGTAGACGAAGGTAACGTTTGGAATTGAGGGTTTTTCATTTTACAGTGCGTTGCTTATTCAAAATTGCGAAATGCCGTTTTTACAATTAGTAGCGTTTAAAGCTCAATGGAATGTTATTGTTCCGCATAAAATATCGATTTCCCTCTATCCTATTTATGAAAGCCCAATCAAAAAGCACCAAACGTTAAACGAATACAAATGGGTGAGGGGTAAAGCAAAGCCATTTCTCTTTGGTTTAAATTTAATTTACCGGATCAACTAAATGTTTAGAGCGGTTCAGTCGAAAGAACGGATTTCAGTTTCTACAAAATATTCAATCTTTGGCTAAGAAGCTTAAGCAAATTGCTTGAGTTTAGTTGTCATGCAATGTAGCCTTAATTCAAGCAGAAAGCATGTTTCACGCGAACAGACGCGGTGCGAAGCGCATAATTGTGACGTTGCAGAAGGGTTATTGGATTCGGGCGCGCGCGACTGTCGACTTAGAGGGGACTAAACGGCTTTTGAAAACCTTTCTATGCATTGCATGTTTAAAATAAAAATAAGATAACTTGGAGCGATACTTCGTCTTACTCGAATTGTTTGTCTTTGTCGCCGCATTTGCAGAGAAAGCGTACAGTATCCAAAAGTACAAATCATTTTGTGTCTACATTGAATCGCTAGCGAGAAAACAGTTTAAACCGAAGGCTTCGGTTTAGATTTTTATCGGGATGATAATGGTCTGCTAAGAAAACTTAGGGAAAAGAATGTCCTTAAGCTTTCTCTTCGAATGTTTCTTTAAGCGGTTTGTCGGTTTTCAGACCTTTCTGTAAATGCAAAACTCCTCCAGGCTTAGGCAGTTGTGGTCGTGTACCAAGGGTAACGCATCTTTGTTACCTCCCCTGTTTATGGTTTTAATGCGCTGCCGTGTGAACAGCATTCATTGGCCTTAATATCGTTGTAGGACTTTTGCAAAGATTTGTTTGGAGTAACGAAAGCTGTTTCACGACTCCCAACAAACGAGTAGGCAGTCAGTTGTGTAGTTTCCATCTTTTTTCCAAAAATATTGGTCAAGAAGGAAGACAGGACTTTTCGAGAAATGAAGCTTGCGCGGACAGCGAAAATTGAGGAAACGGCAGAAAATGTAAAGCCTACAACACGAGGTATTCCCAGGCAGTGACCCAGCCTGGTACTAAGCCCGCTCTACGGGTCTTGACTTCGGTGATCTGACGAGAACCGGTATATTTCCCGTGATATGGTCGTAGACAAAGGTAACGTTTGGAATTGAGGGTTTTTTATTTTACAGTGCGTTGCTTATTCAAAATTGCGAAATGCCGTTTTTACAATTAGTAGCGTTTAAAGCTCAATGGAATGTTATTGTTCCACATAAAATATCGATTTCCCTCTATCCTATTTATAAAAGCCCAATCAAAAAGCACCAAACGTTAAACGAATACAAATGGGTGAGGGGTAAAGCAAAGCCATTTCTCTTTGGTTTAAATTTGATTTGCCGTATCAACTAAATAAATGTTCAGAGCGGTGAAGTCGAAAGAACGGATTTCAGTTTCTACAAAACATTCAATCTTTGGCTAAGAAGCTTAAGCAAATTGCTTGAGTTTAGTTGTCATGCAATGTAGCCTTAATTAAAGCAGAAAGCATGTTTCACTCGAACGGACGCGGTGCGAAGCGCATAATTGTGACGTTGCAGAAGGGTTATTGGATTCGGGCGCGCGCGACTGTCGACTTAGAGGGGACTAAACGGCTTTTGAAAACCTTTCTATGCATTGCATGTTTAAAATAAAAATAAGATAACTTGGAGCGATACCTCCTCTTACTCGAATTGTTTGTCTTTGTCGCCGCATTTGCAGAGAAAGCGTATAGTATCCAAAAGTACAAATCATTTTGTGTCTACAATTAAGCGCTGGCGAGAAAACATTTTAAACCGAAGGATTCGGTTGACATTTTTGTCGGGATGATAATGGACTGCTAAGAAAACATAGGGAAAAGAATTTTATTAAGCTTTCTCTTCGAATGTTTCTTTAAGCGGTTTGTCGATTTTCAGACGTTTCTGCAAATGCAAAACTCCTCCAGCCTTAGGCAGTTATGCTCGTGTACAAAGGGTAACGCATCTTTGTTACCTCCCCTGTTTATGGTTTTAATGCGCTGCCGTGTGAACAACATTCATTGGGCTAAATATCGTTGTAGGATTCTTGCAAATATTTGTTTGGAGTAAAGAAAGCTGTTTCACGACTCCCAACAAACGAGTAGGCAGTCAGTTGTGTAGTTTCCATCTTTTTGCCAAAAATATTGGTCAAGAAGGAAGACAGGACTTTTCGAGAAATGAAGCTTGACGTGGACAGCGAAAATTGAGGAAACGGCAGAAAATGTAAAGCCTACAACACAAGGTATTCCCAGGCAGTCACCAAGCCTGGTACTAAGCCCGCTCTACGGGTCTTGACTGCGGTGATCGGACGAGAACCGGTATATTTCCCGTGATATGGTCGTAGACGAAGGTAACGTTTGGAATTGAGGGTTTTTCATTTTACAGTGCGTTGCTTATTCAAAATTGCGAAATGCCGTTTTTACAATTAGTAGCGTTTAAAGCTCAATGGAATGTTATTGTTCCACATAAAATATCGATTTCCCTCTATCCTATTTATGAAAGCCCAATCAAAAAGCACCAAACGTTAAACGAATACAAATGGGTGAGGGGTAAAGCAAAGCCATTTCTCTTTGGTTTAAATTTAATTTACCGGATCAACTAAATGTTTAGAGCGGTTCAGTCGAAAGAACGGATTTCAGTTTCTACAAAATATTCAATCTTTGGCTAAGAAGCTTAAGCAAATTGCTTGAGTTTAGTTGTCATGCAATGTAGCCTTAATTCAAGCAGAAAGCATGTTTCACGCGAACAGACGCGGTGCGAAGCGCATAATTGTGACGTTGCAGAAGGGTTATTGGATTCGGGCGCGCGCGACTGTCGACTTAGAGGGGACTAAACGGCTTTTGAAAACCTTTCTATGCATTGCATGTTTAAAATAAAAATAAGATAACTTGGAGCGATACTTCGTCTTACTCGAATTGTTTGTCTTTGTCGCCGCATTTGCAGAGAAAGCGTACAGTATCCAAAAGTACAAATCATTCTGTGTCTACATTGAAGCGCTGGCGAGAAAACATTTTATACGGAAGGATTCGGTTGACATTTTTGTCGGGATGATAATGGACTGCTAAGAAAACATAGGGAAAAGAATTTTATTAAGCTTTCTCTTCGAATGTTTCTTTAAGCGGTTTGTCGATTTTCAGACGTTTCTGCAAATGCAAAACTCCTCCAGCCTTAGGCAGTTGTGCTTTTGTACCAAGGGTAACGCATCTTTGTTACCTCTCCTGTTTATGGTTTTAATGCGCTGCCGTGTGCACAACATTCATTGGGCTTAATATCGTTTTAGGATTCTTGCAAAGATTTGTTTGGAGTAACGAAAGCTGTTTCACGACTCCCAACAAACGAGTAGGCAGTCAGTTGTGTAGTTTCCATCTTTTCGCCAAAAATATTGGTCAAGAAGGAAGACAGGACTTTTCGAGAAATGAAGCTTGACGTGGACAGCGAAAATTGAGGAAACGGCAGAAAATGTAAAGCCTACAACACATGGTATTCCCAGGCAGTCACCAAGCCTGGTACTAAGCCCGCTCTACGGGTCTTGACTGCGGTGATCGGACGAGAACCGGTATATTTCCCGTGATATGGTCGTAGACGAAGGTAACGTTTGGAATTGAGGGTTTTTCATTTTACAGTGCGTTGCTTATTCAAAATTGCGAAATGCCGTTTTTACAATTAGTAGCGTTTAAAGCTCAATGGAATGTTATTGTTCCGCATAAAATATCGATTTCCCTCTATCCTATTTATGAAAGCCCAATCAAAAAGCACCAAACGTTAAACGAATACAAATGGGTGAGGGGTAAAGCAAAGCCATTTCTCTTTGGTTTAAATTTAATTTACCGGATCAACTAAATGTTTAGAGCGGTTCAGTCGAAAGAACGGATTTCAGTTTCTACAAAATATTCAATCTTTGGCTAAGAAGCTTAAGCAAATTGCTTGAGTTTAGTTGTCATGCAATGTAGCCTTAATTCAAGCAGAAAGCATGTTTCACGCGAACAGACGCGGTGCGAAGCGCATAATTGTGACGTTGCAGAAGGGTTATTGGATTCGGGCGCGCGCGACTGTCGACTTAGAGGGGACTAAACGGCTTTTGAAAACCTTTCTATGCATTGCATGTTTAAAATAAAAATAAGATAACTTGGAGCGATACTTCGTCTTACTCGAATTGTTTGTCTTTGTCGCCGCATTTGCAGAGAAAGCGTACAGTATCCAAAAGTACAAATCATTCTGTGTCTACATTGAAGCGCTGGCGAGAAAACATTTTATATGGAAGGATTCGGTTGACATTTTTGTCGGGATGATAATGGACTGCTAAGAAAACATAGGGAAAAGAATTTTATTAAGCTTTCTCTTCGAATGTTTCTTTAAGCGGTTTGTCGATTTTCAGACGTTTCTGCAAATGCAAAACTCCTCCAGCCTTAGGCAGTTGTGCTTTTGTACCAAGGGTAACGCATCTTTGTTACCTCTCCTGTTTATGGTTTTAATGCGCTGCCGTGTGCACAACATTCATTGGGCTTAATATCGTTTTAGGATTCTTGCAAAGATTTGTTTGGAGTAACGAAAGCTGTTTCACGACTCCCAACAAACGAGTAGGCAGTCAGTTGTGTAGTTTCCATCTTTTCGCCAAAAATATTGGTCAAGAAGGAAGACAGGACTTTTCGAGAAATGAAGCTTGACGTGGACAGCGAAAATTGAGGAAACGGCAGAAAATGTAAAGCCTACAACACATGGTATTCCCAGGCAGTCACCAAGCCTGGTACTAAGCCCGCTCTACGGGTCTTGACTGCGGTGATCGGACGAGAACCGGTATATTTCCCGTGATATGGTCGTAGACGAAGGTAACGTTTGGAATTGAGGGTTTTTCATTTTACAGTGCGTTGCTTATTCAAAATTGCGAAATGCCGTTTTTACAATTAGTAGCGTTTAAAGCTCAATGGAATGTTATTGTTCCACATAAAATATCGATTTCCCTCTATCCTATTTATGAAAGCCCAATCAAAAAGCACCAAACGTTAAACGAATACAAATGGGTGAGGGGTAAAGCAAAGCCATTTCTCTTTGGTTTAAATTTAATTTACCGGATCAACTAAATGTTTAGAGCGGTTCAGTCGAAAGAACGGATTTCAGTTTCTACAAAATATTCAATCTTTGGCTAAGAAGCTTAAGCAAATTGCTTGAGTTTAGTTGTCATGCAATGTAGCCTTAATTCAAGCAGAAAGCATGTTTCACGCGAACAGACGCGGTGCGAAGCGCATAATTGTGACGTTGCAGAAGGGTTATTGGATTCGGGCGCGCGCGACTGTCGACTTAGAGGGGACTAAACGGCTTTTGAAAACCTTTCTATGCATTGCATGTTTAAAATAAAAATAAGATAACTTGGAGCGATACTTCGTCTTACTCGAATTGTTTGTCTTTGTCGCCGCATTTGCAGAGAAAGCGTACAGTATCCAAAAGTACAAATCATTCTGTGTCTACATTGAAGCGCTGGCGAGAAAACATTTTATACGGAAGGATTCGGTTGACATTTTTGTCGGGATGATAATGGACTGCTAAGAAAACATAGGGAAAAGAATTTTATTAAGCTTTCTCTTCGAATGTTTCTTTAAGCGGTTTGTCGATTTTCAGACGTTTCTGCAAATGCAAAACTCCTCCAGCCTTAGGCAGTTGTGCTTTTGTACCAAGGGTAACGCATCTTTGTTACCTCTCCTGTTTATGGTTTTAATGCGCTGCCGTGTGCACAACATTCATTGGGCTTAATATCGTTTTAGGATTCTTGCAAAGATTTGTTTGGAGTAACGAAAGCTGTTTCACGACTCCCAACAAACGAGTAGGCAGTCAGTTGTGTAGTTTCCATCTTTTCGCCAAAAATATTGGTCAAGAAGGAAGACAGGACTTTTCGAGAAATGAAGCTTGACGTGGACAGCGAAAATTGAGGAAACGGCAGAAAATGTAAAGCCTACAACACATGGTATTCCCAGGCAGTCACCAAGCCTGGTACTAAGCCCGCTCTACGGGTCTTGACTGCGGTGATCGGACGAGAACCGGTATATTTCCCGTGATATGGTCGTAGACGAAGGTAACGTTTGGAATTGAGGGTTTTTCATTTTACAGTGCGTTGCTTATTCAAAATTGCGAAATGCCGTTTTTACAATTAGTAGCGTTTAAAGCTCAATGGAATGTTATTGTTCCGCATAAAATATCGATTTCCCTCTATCCTATTTATGAAAGCCCAATCAAAAAGCACCAAACGTTAAACGAATACAAATGGGTGAGGGGTAAAGCAAAGCCATTTCTCTTTGGTTTAAATTTAATTTACCGGATCAACTAAATGTTTAGAGCGGTTCAGTCGAAAGAACGGATTTCAGTTTCTACAAAATATTCAATCTTTGGCTAAGAAGCTTAAGCAAATTGCTTGAGTTTAGTTGTCATGCAATGTAGCCTTAATTCAAGCAGAAAGCATGTTTCACGCGAACAGACGCGGTGCGAAGCGCATAATTGTGACGTTGCAGAAGGGTTATTGGATTCGGGCGCGCGCGACTGTCGACTTAGAGGGGACTAAACGGCTTTTGAAAACCTTTCTATGCATTGCATGTTTAAAATAAAAATAAGATAACTTGGAGCGATACTTCGTCTTACTCGAATTGTTTGTCTTTGTCGCCGCATTTGCAGAGAAAGCGTACAGTATCCAAAAGTACAAATCATTTTGTGTCTACATTGAAGCGCTAGCGAGAAAACGGTTTAAACCGAAGGCTTCGGTTTAGATTTTTATCGGGATGATAATGGTCTGCTAAGAAAACTTAAGGAAAAGAATGTCCTTAAGCTTTCTCTTCGAATGTTTCTTTAAGCGGTTTGTCGGTTTTCAGACCTTTCTGTAAATGCAAAACTCCTCCAGGCTTAGGCAGTTGTGGTCGTGTACCAAGGGTAACGCATCTTTGTTACCTCCCCTGTTTATGGTTTTAATGCGCTGCCGTGTGAACAGCATTCATTGGCCTTAATATCGTTGTAGGACTTTTGCAAAGATTTGTTTGGAGTAACGAAAGCTGTTTCACGACTCCCAACAAACGAGTAGGCAGTCAGTTGTGTAGTTTCCATCTTTTTTCCAAAAATATTGGTCAAGAAGGAAGACAGGACTTTTCGAGAAATGAAGCTTGCGCGGACAGCGAAAATTGAGGAAACGGCAGAAAATGTAAAGCCTACAACACGAGGTATTCCCAGGCAGTGACCCAGCCTGGTACTAAGCCCGCTCTACGGGTCTTGACTTCGGTGATCTGACGAGAACCGGTATATTTCCCGTGATATGGTCGTAGACAAAGGTAACGTTTGGAATTGAGGGTTTTTTATTTTACAGTGCGTTGCTTATTCAAAATTGCGAAATGCCGTTTTTACAATTAGTAGCGTTTAAAGCTCAATGGAATGTTATTGTTCCACATAAAATATCGATTTTCCTCTATCCTATTTATAAAAGCCCAATCAAAAAGCACCAAACGTTAAACGAATACAAATGGGTGAGGGGTAAAGCAAAGCCATTTCTCTTTGGTTTAAATTTGATTTGCCGTATCAACTAAATAAATGTTCAGAGCGGTGAAGTCGAAAGAACGGATTTCAGTTTCTACAAAACATTCAATCTTTGGCTAAGAAGCTTAAGCAAATTGCTTGAGTTTAGTTGTCATGCAATGTAGCCTTAATTAAAGCAGAAAGCATGTTTCACTCGAACGGACGCGGTGCGAAGCGCATAATTGTGACGTTGCAGAAGGGTTATTGGATTCGGGCGCGCGCGACTGTCGACTTAGAGGGGACTAAACGGCTTTTGAAAACCTTTCTATGCATTGCATGTTTAAAATAAAAATAAGATAACTTGGAGCGATACCTCCTCTTACTCGAATTGTTTGTCTTTGTCGCCGCATTTGCAGAGAAAGCGTATAGTATCCAAAAGTACAAATCATTTTCTGTCTACAATTAAGCGCTGGCGAGAAAACATTTTAAACCGAAGGATTCGGTTGACATTTTTGTCGGGATGATAATGGACTGCTAAGAAAACATAGGGAAAAGAATTTTATTAAGCTTTCTCTTCGAATGTTTCTTTAAGCGGTTTGTCGATTTTCAGACGTTTCTGCAAATGCAAAACTCCTCCAGCCTTAGGCAGTTATGCTCGTGTACAAAGGGTAACGCATCTTTGTTACCTCCCCTGTTTATGGTTTTAATGCGCTGCCGTGTGAACAACATTCATTGGGCTAAATATCGTTGTAGGATTCTTGCAAATATTTGTTTGGAGTAAAGAAAGCTGTTTCACGACTCCCAACAAACGAGTAGGCAGTCAGTTGTGTAGTTTCCATCTTTTTGCCAAAAATATTGGTCAAGAAGGAAGACAGGACTTTTCGAGAAATGAAGCTTGACGTGGATAGCGAAAATTGAGGAAACGGCAGAAAATGTAAAGCCTACAACACAAGGTATTCCCAGGCAGTCACCAAGCCTGGTACTAAGCCCGCTCTACGGGTCTTGACTGCGGTGATCGGACGAGAACCGGTATATTTCCCGTGATATGGTCGTAGACGAAGGTAACGTTTGGAATTGAGGGTTTTTCATTTTACAGTGCGTTGCTTATTCAAAATTGCGAAATGCCGTTTTTACAATTAGTAGCGTTTAAAGCTCAATGGAATGTTATTGTTCCACATAAAATATCGATTTCCCTCTATCCTATTTATGAAAGCCCAATCAAAAAGCACCAAACGTTAAACGAATACAAATGGGTGAGGGGTAAAGCAAAGCCATTTCTCTTTGGTTTAAATTTAATTTACCGGATCAACTAAATGTTTAGAGCGGTTCAGTCGAAAGAACGGATTTCAGTTTCTACAAAATATTCAATCTTTGGCTAAGAAGCTTAAGCAAATTGCTTTAGTTTAGTTGTCATGCAATGTAGCCTTAATTCAAGCAGAAAGCATGTTTCACGCGAACAGACGCGGTGCGAAGCGCATAATTGTGACGTTGCAGAAGGGTTATTGGATTCGGGCGCGCGCGACTGTCGACTTAGAGGGGACTAAACGGCTTTTGAAAACCTTTCTATGCATTGCATGTTTAAAATAAAAATAAGATAACTTGGAGCGATACTTCGTCTTACTCGAATTGTTTGTCTTTGTCGCCGCATTTGCAGAGAAAGCGTACAGTATCCAAAAGTACAAATCATTCTGTGTCTACATTGAAGCGCTGGCGAGAAAACATTTTATACGGAAGGATTCGGTTGACATTTTTGTCGGGATGATAATGGACTGCTAAGAAAACATAGGGAAAAGAATTTTATTAAGCTTTCTCTTCGAATGTTTCTTTAAGCGGTTTGTCGATTTTCAGACGTTTCTGCAAATGCAAAACTCCTCCAGCCTTAGGCAGTTGTGCTTTTGTACCAAGGGTAACGCATCTTTGTTACCTCTCCTGTTTATGGTTTTAATGCGCTGCCGTGTGCACAACATTCATTGGGCTTAATATCGTTTTAGGATTCTTGCAAAGATTTGTTTGGAGTAACGAAAGCTGTTTCACGACTCCCAACAAACGAGTAGGCAGTCAGTTGTGTAGTTTCCATCTTTTCGCCAAAAATATTGGTCAAGAAGGAAGACAGGACTTTTCGAGAAATGAAGCTTGACGTGGACAGCGAAAATTGAGGAAACGGCAGAAAATGTAAAGCCTACAACACATGGTATTCCCAGGCAGTCACCAAGCCTGGTACTAAGCCCGCTCTACGGGTCTTGACTGCGGTGATCGGACGAGAACCGGTATATTTCCCGTGATATGGTCGTAGACGAAGGTAACGTTTGGAATTGAGGGTTTTTCATTTTACAGTGCGTTGCTTATTCAAAATTGCGAAATGCCGTTTTTACAATTAGTAGCGTTTAAAGCTCAATGGAATGTTATTGTTCCACATAAAATATCGATTTCCCTCTATCCTATTTATGAAAGCCCAATCAAAAAGCACCAAACGTTAAACGAATACAAATGGGTGAGGGGTAAAGCAAAGCCATTTCTCTTTGGTTTAAATTTAATTTACCGGATCAACTAAATGTTTAGAGCGGTTCAGTCGAAAGAACGGATTTCAGTTTCTACAAAATATTCAATCTTTGGCTAAGAAGCTTAAGCAAATTGCTTGAGTTTAGTTGTCATGCAATGTAGCCTTAATTCAAGCAGAAAGCATGTTTCACGCGAACAGACGCGGTGCGAAGCGCATAATTGTGACGTTGCAGAAGGGTTATTGGATTCGGGCGCGCGCGACTGTCGACTTAGAGGGGACTAAACGGCTTTTGAAAACCTTTCTATGCATTGCATGTTTAAAATAAAAATAAGATAACTTGGAGCGATACTTCGTCTTACTCGAATTGTTTGTCTTTGTCGCCGCATTTGCAGAGAAAGCGTACAGTATCCAAAAGTACAAATCATTTTGTGTCTACATTGAAGCGCTAGCGAGAAAACAGTTTAAACCGAAGGCTTCGGTTTAGATTTTTATCGGGATGATAATGGTCTGCTAAGAAAACTTAGGGAAAAGAATGTCCTTAAGCTTTCTCTTCGATTGTTTCTTTAAGCGGTTTGTCGGTTTTCAGACCTTTCTGGAAATGCAAAACTCCTCCAGGCTTAGGCAGTTGTGGTCGTGTACCAAGGGTAACGCATCTTTGTTACCTCCCCTGTTTATGGTTTTAATGCGCTGCCGTGTGAACAGCATTCATTGGCCTTAATATCGTTGTAGGACTTTTGCAAAGATTTGTTTGGAGTAACGAAAGCTGTTTCACGACTCCCAACAAACGAGTAGGCAGTCAGTTGTGTAGTTTCCATCTTTTCGCCAAAAATATTGGTCAAGAAGGAAGACAGGACTTTTCGAGAAATGAAGCTTGCGCGGACAGCGAAAATTGAGGAAACGGCAGAAAATGTAAAGCCTACAACACGAGGTATTCCCAGGCAGTGACCCAGCCTGGTACTAAGCCCGCTCTACGGGTCTTGACTTCGGTGATCTGACGAGAACCGGTATATTTCCCGTGATATGGTCGTAGACAAAGGTAACGTTTGGAATTGAGGGTTTTTTATTTTACAGTGCGTTGCTTATTCAAAATTGCGAAATGCCGTTTTTACAATTAGTAGCGTTTAAAGCTCAATGGAATGTTATTGTTCCGCATAAAATATCGATTTCCCTCTATCCTATTTATAAAAGCCCAATCAAAAAGCACCAAACGTTAAACGAATACAAATGGGTGAGGGGTAAAGCAAAGCCATTTCTCTTTGGTTTAAATTTGATTTGCCGTATCAACTAAATAAATGTTCAGAGCGGTGAAGTCGAAAGAACGGATTTCAGTTTCTACAAAACATTCAATCTTTGGCTAAGAAGCTTAAGCAGATTGCTTGAGTTTAGTTGTCATGCAATGTAGCCTTAATTAAAGCAGAAAGCATGTTTCACTCGAACGGACGCGGTGCGAAGCGCATAATTGTGACGTTGCAGAAGGGTTATTGGATTCGGGCGCGCGCGACTGTCGACTTAGAGGGGACTAAACGGCTTTTGAAAACCTTTCTATGCATTGCATGTTTAAAATAAAAATAAGATAACTTGGAGCGATACCTCCTCTTACTCGAATTGTTTGTCTTTGTCGCCGCATTTGCAGAGAAAGCGTATAGTATCCAAAAGTACAAATCATTTTGTGTCTACAATTAAGCGCTGGCGAGAAAACATTTTAAACCGAAGGATTCGGTTGACATTTTTGTCGGGATGATAATGGACTGCTAAGAAAACATAGGGAAAAGAATTTCCTTAAGCTTTCTCTTCGAATGTTTCTTTAAGCGGTTTGTCGATTTTCAGACGTTTCTGCAAATGCAAAACTCCTCCAGCCTTAGGCAGTTATGCTCGTGTACAAAGGGTAACGCATCTTTGTTACCTCTCCTGTTTATGGTTTTAATGCGCTGCCGTGTGAACAACATTCATTGGGCTAAATATCGTTGTAGGATTCTTGCAAATATTTGTTTGGAGTAAAGAAAGCTGTTTCACGACTCCCAACAAACGAGTAGGCAGTCAGTTGTGTAGTTTCCATCTTTTTGCCAAAAATATTGGTCAAGAAGGAAGACAGGACTTTTCGAGAAATGAAGCTTGACGTGGACAGCGAAAATTGAGGAAACGGCAGAAAATGTAAAGCCTACAACACAAGGTATTCCCAGGCAGTCACCCAGCCTGGTACTAAGCCCGCTCTACCGGTCTTGACTGCGGTGATCGGACGAGAACCGGTATATTTCCCGTGATATGGTCGTAGACGAAGGTAACGTTTGGAATTGAGGGTTTTTCATTTTACAGTGCGTTGCTTATTAAAAACTCCGAAATGCCGTTTTTACAATTAGTAGCGTTTAAAGCTCAATGGAATGTTATTGTTCGGAATAAAATATCGATTTCCCTCTATCCTATTTAACAAAGCCCACTCAAAAAGCACCAAACGTTAAACGAATACAAATGGAGTGAGGGGTAAAGCAAAACCATTTCTCTTTGGATTAAATTTGCCGCAACAACTGAATGTTTCAAGCGGTGCAAACGAAAGAACGGATTTCAGTTTGTACAAAATATTCAATCTTTGGCTAAAAAGCTTAAGAAAATTGCTTGAGTTTAGTTGTCATGCAATGTAGCCTTAATTCAAGCAGAAAGCATGTTTCACGCGAACGGACGCGGTGCGAAGCGCATAATTGTGACGTTGCAGAAGGGTTATTGGATTCGGGCGCGCGCGACTGTCGACTTAGAGCGGCCTAAACGGCTTTTGAAAACCTTTCTATGCATTGCATCTTTAAAAAAAAAATAAGATAACTTGGAGCGATACCTCCTCTTACTCGAATTGTTTGTCTTTGTCGCCGCAATTTGCAGAGAAAGCGTACAGTATCCAAAAGTACAAATCATTTTGTGTCTACATTGAAGCGCTAGCGAGAAAACAGTTTAAACCGAAGGCTTCGGTATAGATTTTTATCGGGATGATAATGGACTGCTAAGAAAACATAGGGAAAAGAATTTCCTTAAGCTTTCTCTTCGAATGTTTCTTTAAGAGGTTTGTCGATTTTCAGACGTTTCTGCAAATGCAAAGCTCCTCTAGGCTTAGGCAGTTGTGCTCGTGTACCAAGGGTAACGCATCTTTGTTACGTCCCCTGTTTATGGTTATAATGCGCTGCCGTGTGCACAACATTCCATGGGCTTAATATCGTTGTAGGATTCTTGCAAAGATTTGTTTGACGAAACGAAAGCTGTTTCACGACTCCCAACAAACGAGTAGGCAGTCAGCTATGTAGTTTCCATCTTTTTGCCGAAAATATTGGTCAAGAAGGAAGACAGGACTTTTCGAGAAATGAAGCTTGACGTGGACAGCGAAAATTGAGGAAACGGCAGAAAATGTAAAGCCTACAACACAAGGTATTCCCAGGCAGTCACCAAGCCTGGTACTAAGCCCGCTCTACGGGTCTTGACTTCGGTGATCGGACGAGAACCGGTATATTTCACGTGATATGGTCGTAGACGAAGGTAACGTTTGGAATTGAGGGTTTTTCATTTTACAGTGCGTTGCTTATTCAAAATTGCGAAATGCCGTTTTTACAATTAGTAGCGTTTAAAGCTCAATGGAATGTTATTGTTCCGCATAAAATATCGATTTCCCTCTATCCTATTTATGAAAGCCCAATCAAAAAGCACCAAACGTTAAACGAATACAAATGGGTGAGGGGTAAAGCAAAGCCATTTCTCTTTGGTTTAAATTTAATTTACCGGATCAACTAAATGTTTAGAGCGGTTCAGTCGAAAGAACGGATTTCAGTTTCTACAAAATATTCAATCTTTGGCTAAGAAGCTTAAGCAAATTGCTTGAGTTTAGTTGTCATGCAATGTAGCCTTAATTCAAGCAGAAAGCATGTTTCACGCGAACAGACGCGGTGCGAAGCGCATAATTGTGACGTTGCAGAAGGGTTATTGGATTCGGGCGCGCGCGACTGTCGACTTAGAGGGGACTAAACGGCTTTTGAAAACCTTTCTATGCATTGCATGTTTAAAATAAAAATAAGATAACTTGGAGCGATACTTCGTCTTACTCGAATTGTTTGTCTTTGTCGCCGCATTTGCAGAGAAAGCGTACAGTATCCAAAAGTACAAATCATTTTGTGTCTACATTGAAGCGCTAGCGAGAAAACAGTTTAAACCGAAGGCTTCGGTTTAGATTTTTATCGGGATGATAATGGTCTGCTAAGAAAACTTAGGGAAAAGAATGTCCTTAAGCTTTCTCTTCGAATGTTTCTTTAAGCGGTTTGTCGGTTTTCAGACCTTTCTGTAAATGCAAAACTCCTCCAGGCTTAGGCAGTTGTGGTCGTGTACCAAGGGTAACGCATCTTTGTTACCTCCCCTGTTTATGGTTTTAATGCGCTGCCGTGTGAACAGCATTCATTGGCCTTAATATCGTTGTAGGACTTTTGCAAAGATTTGTTTGGAGTAACGAAAGCTGTTTCACGACTCCCAACAAACGAGTAGGCAGTCAGTTGTGTAGTTTCCATCTTTTTTCCAAAAATATTGGTCAAGAAGGAAGACAGGACTTTTCGAGAAATGAAGCTTGCGCGGACAGCGAAAATTGAGGAAACGGCAGAAAATGTAAAGCCTACAACACGAGGTATTCCCAGGCAGTGACCCAGCCTGGTACTAAGCCCGCTCTACGGGTCTTGACTTCGGTGATCTGACGAGAACCGGTATATTTCCCGTGATATGGTCGTAGACAAAGGTAACGTTTGGAATTGAGGGTTTTTTATTTTACAGTGCGTTGCTTATTCAAAATTGCGAAATGCCGTTTTTACAATTAGTAGCGTTTAAAGCTCAATGGAATGTTATTGTTCCGCATAAAATATCGATTTCCCTCTATCCTATTTATAAAAGCCCAATCAAAAAGCACCAAACGTTAAACGAATACAAATGGGTGAGGGGTAAAGCAAAGCCATTTCTCTTTGGTTTAAATTTGATTTGCCGTATCAACTAAATAAATGTTCAGAGCGGTGAAGTCGAAAGAACGGATTTCAGTTTCTACAAAACATTCAATCTTTGGCTAAGAAGCTTAAGCAAATTGCTTGAGTTTAGTTGTCATGCAATGTAGCCTTAATTAAAGCAGAAAGCATGTTTCACTCGAACGGACGCGGTGCGAAGCGCATAATTGTGACGTTGCAGAAGGGTTATTGGATTCGGGCGCGCGCGACTGTCGACTTAGAGGGGACTAAACGGCTTTTGAAAACCTTTCTATGCATTGCATGTTTAAAATAAAAATAAGATAACTTGGAGCGATACCTCCTCTTACTCGAATTGTTTGTCTTTGTCGCCGCATTTGCAGAGAAAGCGTATAGTATCCAAAAGTACAAATCATTTTGTGTCTACAATTAAGCGCTGGCGAGAAAACATTTTAAACCGAAGGATTCGGTTGACATTTTTGTCGGGATGATAATGGACTGCTAAGAAAACATAGGGAAAAGAATTTTATTAAGCTTTCTCTTCGAATGTTTCTTTAAGCGGTTTGTCGATTTTCAGACGTTTCTGCAAATGCAAAACTCCTCCAGCCTTAGGCAGTTATGCTCGTGTACAAAGGGTAACGCATCTTTGTTACCTCCCCTGTTTATGGTTTTAATGCGCTGCCGTGTGAACAACATTCATTGGGCTAAATATCGTTGTAGGATTCTTGCAAATATTTGTTTGGAGTAAAGAAAGCTGTTTCACGACTCCCAACAAACGAGTAGGCAGTCAGTTGTGTAGTTTCCATCTTTTTGCCAAAAATATTGGTCAAGAAGGAAGACAGGACTTTTCGAGAAATGAAGCTTGACGTGGACAGCGAAAATTGAGGAAACGGCAGAAAATGTAAAGCCTACAACACATGGTATTCCCAGGCAGTCACCAAGCCTGGTACTAAGCCCGCTCTACGGGTCTTGACTGCGGTGATCGGACGAGAACCGGTATATTTCCCGTGATATGGTCGTAGACGAAGGTAACGTTTGGAATTGAGGGTTTTTCATTTTACAGTGCGTTGCTTATTCAAAATTGCGAAATGCCGTTTTTACAATTAGTAGCGTTTAAAGCTCAATGGAATGTTATTGTTCCACATAAAATATCGATTTCCCTCTATCCTATTTATGAAAGCCCAATCAAAAAGCACCAAACGTTAAACGAATACAAATGGGTGAGGGGTAAAGCAAAGCCATTTCTCTTTGGTTTAAATTTAATTTACCGGATCAACTAAATGTTTAGAGCGGTTCAGTCGAAAGAACGGATTTCAGTTTCTACAAAATATTCAATCTTTGGCTAAGAAGCTTAAGCAAATTGCTTGAGTTTAGTTGTCATGCAATGTAGCCTTAATTCAAGCAGAAAGCATGTTTCACGCGAACAGACGCGGTGCGAAGCGCATAATTGTGACGTTGCAGAAGGGTTATTGGATTCGGGCGCGCGCGACTGTCGACTTAGAGGGGACTAAACGGCTTTTGAAAACCTTTCTATGCATTGCATGTTTAAAATAAAAATAAGATAACTTGGAGCGATACTTCGTCTTACTCGAATTGTTTGTCTTTGTCGCCGCATTTGCAGAGAAAGCGTACAGTATCCAAAAGTACAAATCATTCTGTGTCTACATTGAAGCGCTGGCGAGAAAACATTTTATACGGAAGGATTCGGTTGACATTTTTGTCGGGATGATAATGGACTGCTAAGAAAACATAGGGAAAAGAATTTTATTAAGCTTTCTCTTCGAATGTTTCTTTAAGCGGTTTGTCGATTTTCAGACGTTTCTGCAAATGCAAAACTCCTCCAGCCTTAGGCAGTTGTGCTTTTGTACCAAGGGTAACGCATCTTTGTTACCTCTCCTGTTTATGGTTTTAATGCGCTGCCGTGTGCACAACATTCATTGGGCTTAATATCGTTTTAGGATTCTTGCAAAGATTTGTTTGGAGTAACGAAAGCTGTTTCACGACTCCCAACAAACGAGTAGGCAGTCAGTTGTGTAGTTTCCATCTTTTCGCCAAAAATATTGGTCAAGAAGGAAGACAGGACTTTTCGAGAAATGAAGCTTGACGTGGACAGCGAAAATTGAGGAAACGGCAGAAAATGTAAAGCCTACAACACATGGTATTCCCAGGCAGTCACCAAGCCTGGTACTAAGCCCGCTCTACGGGTCTTGACTGCGGTGATCGGACGAGAACCGGTATATTTCCCGTGATATGGTCGTAGACGAAGGTAACGTTTGGAATTGAGGGTTTTTCATTTTACAGTGCGTTGCTTATTCAAAATTGCGAAATGCCGTTTTTACAATTAGTAGCGTTTAAAGCTCAATGGAATGTTATTGTTCCGCATAAAATATCGATTTCCCTCTATCCTATTTATGAAAGCCCAATCAAAAAGCACCAAACGTTAAACGAATACAAATGGGTGAGGGGTAAAGCAAAGCCATTTCTCTTTGGTTTAAATTTAATTTACCGGATCAACTAAATGTTTAGAGCGGTTCAGTCGAAAGAACGGATTTCAGTTTCTACAAAATATTCAATCTTTGGCTAAGAAGCTTAAGCAAATTGCTTGAGTTTAGTTGTCATGCAATGTAGCCTTAATTCAAGCAGAAAGCATGTTTCACGCGAACAGACGCGGTGCGAAGCGCATAATTGTGACGTTGCAGAAGGGTTATTGGATTCGGGCGCGCGCGACTGTCGACTTAGAGGGGACTAAACGGCTTTTGAAAACCTTTCTATGCATTGCATGTTTAAAATAAAAATAAGATAACTTGGAGCGATACTTCGTCTTACTCGAATTGTTTGTCTTTGTCGCCGCATTTGCAGAGAAAGCGTACAGTATCCAAAAGTACAAATCATTTTGTGTCTACATTGAAGCGCTAGCGAGAAAACAGTTTAAACCGAAGGCTTCGGTTTAGATTTTTATCGGGATGATAATGGTCTGCTAAGAAAACTTAGGGAAAAGAATGTCCTTAAGCTTTCTCTTCGAATGTTTCTTTAAGCGGTTTGTCGGTTTTCAGACCTTTCTGTAAATGCAAAACTCCTCCAGGCTTAGGCAGTTGTGGTCGTGTACCAAGGGTAACGCATCTTTGTTACCTCCCCTGTTTATGGTTATAATGCGCTGCCGTGTGAACAGCATTCATTGGCCTTAATATCGTTGTAGGACTTTTGCAAAGATTTGTTTGGAGTAACGAAAGCTGTTTCACGACTCCCAACAAACGAGTAGGCAGTCAGTTGTGTAGTTTCCATCTTTTTTCCAAAAATATTGGTCAAGAAGGAAGACAGGACTTTTCGAGAAATGAAGCTTGCGCGGACAGCGAAAATTGAGGAAACGGCAGAAAATGTAAAGCCTACAACACGAGGTATTCCCAGGCAGTGACCCAGCCTGGTACTAAGCCCGCTCTACGGGTCTTGACTTCGGTGATCTGACGAGAACCGGTATATTTCCCGTGATATGGTCGTAGACAAAGGTAACGTTTGGAATTGAGGGTTTTTTATTTTACAGTGCGTTGCTTATTCAAAATTGCGAAATGCCGTTTTTACAATTAGTAGCGTTTAAAGCTCAATGGAATGTTATTGTTCCACATAAAATATCGATTTCCCTCTATCCTATTTATAAAAGCCCAATCAAAAAGCACCAAACGTTAAACGAATACAAATGGGTGAGGGGTAAAGCAAAGCCATTTCTCTTTGGTTTAAATTTGATTTGCCGTATCAACTAAATAAATGTTCAGAGCGGTGAAGTCGAAAGAACGGATTTCAGTTTCTACAAAACATTCAATCTTTGGCTAAGAAGCTTAAGCAAATTGCTTGAGTTTAGTTGTCATGCAATGTAGCCTTAATTAAAGCAGAAAGCATGTTTCACTCGAACGGACGCGGTGCGAAGCGCATAATTGTGACGTTGCAGAAGGGTTATTGGATTCGGGCGCGCGCGACTGTCGACTTAGAGGGGACTAAACGGCTTTTGAAAACCTTTCTATGCATTGCATGTTTAAAATAAAAATAAGATAACTTGGAGCGATACCTCCTCTTACTCGAATTGTTTGTCTTTGTCGCCGCATTTGCAGAGAAAGCGTATAGTATCCAAAAGTACAAATCATTTTGTGTCTACAATTAAGCGCTGGCGAGAAAACATTTTAAACCGAAGGATTCGGTTGACATTTTTGTCGGGATGATAATGACTGCTAAGAAAACATAGGGAAAAGAATTTTATTAAGCTTTCTCTTCGAATGTTTCTTTAAGCGGTTTGTCGATTTTCAGACGTTTCTGCAAATGCAAAACTCCTCCAGCCTTAGGCAGTTATGCTCGTGTACAAAGGGTAACGCATCTTTGTTACCTCCCCTGTTTATGGTTTTAATGCGCTGCCGTGTGAACAACATTCATTGGGCTAAATATCGTTGTAGGATTCTTGCAAATATTTGTTTGGAGTAAAGAAAGCTGTTTCACGACTCCCAACAAACGAGTAGGCAGTCAGTTGTGTAGTTTCCATCTTTTTGCCAAAAATATTGGTCAAGAAGGAAGACAGGACTTTTCGAGAAATGAAGCTTGACGTGGACAGCGAAAATTGAGGAAACGGCAGAAAATGTAAAGCCTACAACACAAGGTATTCCCAGGCAGTCACCAAGCCTGGTACTAAGCCCGCTCTACGGGTCTTGACTGCGGTGATCGGACGAGAACCGGTATATTTCCCGTGATATGGTCGTAGACGAAGGTAACGTTTGGAATTGAGGGTTTTTCATTTTACAGTGCGTTGCTTATTCAAAATTGCGAAATGCCGTTTTTACAATTAGTAGCGTTTAAAGCTCAATGGAATGTTATTGTTCCACATAAAATATCGATTTCCCTCTATCCTATTTATGAAAGCCCAATCAAAAAGCACCAAACGTTAAACGAATACAAATGGGTGAGGGGTAAAGCAAAGCCATTTCTCTTTGGTTTAAATTTAATTTACCGGATCAACTAAATGTTTAGAGCGGTTCAGTCGAAAGAACGGATTTCAGTTTCTACAAAATATTCAATCTTTGGCTAAGAAGCTTAAGCAAATTGCTTGAGTTTAGTTGTCATGCAATGTAGCCTTAATTCAAGCAGAAAGCATGTTTCACGCGAACAGACGCGGTGCGAAGCGCATAATTGTGACGTTGCAGAAGGGTTATTGGATTCGGGCGCGCGCGACTGTCGACTTAGAGGGGACTAAACGGCTTTTGAAAACCTTTCTATGCATTGCATGTTTAAAATAAAAATAAGATAACTTGGAGCGATACTTCGTCTTACTCGAATTGTTTGTCTTTGTCGCCGCATTTGCAGAGAAAGCGTACAGTATTCAAAAGTACAAATCATTCTGTGTCTACATTGAAGCGCTGGCGAGAAAACATTTTATACGGAAGGATTCGGTTGACATTTTTGTCGGGATGATAATGGACTGCTAAGAAAACATAGGGAAAAGAATTTTATTAAGCTTTCTCTTCGAATGTTTCTTTAAGCGGTTTGTCGATTTTCAGACGTTTCTGCAAATGCAAAACTCCTCCAGCCTTAGGCAGTTGTGCTTTTGTACCAAGGGTAACGCATCTTTGTTACCTCTCCTGTTTATGGTTTTAATGCGCTGCCGTGTGCACAACATTCATTGGGCTTAATATCGTTTTAGGATTCTTGCAAAGATTTGTTTGGAGTAACGAAAGCTGTTTCACGACTCCCAACAAACGAGTAGGCAGTCAGTTGTGTAGTTTCCATCTTTTCGCCAAAAATATTGGTCAAGAAGGAAGACAGGACTTTTCGAGAAATGAAGCTTGACGTGGACAGCGAAAATTGAGGAAACGGCAGAAAATGTAAAGCCTACAACACATGGTATTCCCAGGCAGTCACCAAGCCTGGTACTAAGCCCGCTCTACGGGTCTTGACTGCGGTGATCGGACGAGAACCGGTATATTTCCCGTGATATGGTCGTAGACGAAGGTAACGTTTGGAATTGAGGGTTTTTCATTTTACAGTGCGTTGCTTATTCAAAATTGCGAAATGCCGTTTTTACAATTAGTAGCGTTTAAAGCTCAATGGAATGTTATTGTTCCACATAAAATATCGATTTCCCTCTATCCTATTTATGAAAGCCCAATCAAAAAGCACCAAACGTTAAACGAATACAAATGGGTGAGGGGTAAAGCAAAGCCATTTCTCTTTGGTTTAAATTTAATTTACCGGATCAACTAAATGTTTAGAGCGGTTCAGTCGAAAGAACGGATTTCAGTTTCTACAAAATATTCAATCTTTGGCTAAGAAGCTTAAGCAAATTGCTTGAGTTTAGTTGTCATGCAATGTAGCCTTAATTCAAGCAGAAAGCATGTTTCACGCGAACAGACGCGGTGCGAAGCGCATAATTGTGACGTTGCAGAAGGGTTATTGGATTCGGGCGCGCGCGACTGTCGACTTAGAGGGGACTAAACGGCTTTTGAAAACCTTTCTATGCATTGCATGTTTAAAATAAAAATAAGATAACTTGGAGCGATACTTCGTCTTACTCGAATTGTTTGTCTTTGTCGCCGCATTTGCAGAGAAAGCGTACAGTATCCAAAAGTACAAATCATTCTGTGTCTACATTGAAGCGCTGGCGAGAAAACATTTTATACGGAAGGATTCGGTTGACATTTTTGTCGGGATGATAATGGACTGCTAAGAAAACATAGGGAAAAGAATTTTATTAAGCTTTCTCTTCGAATGTTTCTTTAAGCGGTTTGTCGATTTTCAGACGTTTCTGCAAATGCAAAACTCCTCCAGCCTTAGGCAGTTGTGCTTTTGTACCAAGGGTAACGCATCTTTGTTACCTCTCCTGTTTATGGTTTTAATGCGCTGCCGTGTGCACAACATTCATTGGGCTTAATATCGTTTTAGGATTCTTGCAAAGATTTGTTTGGAGTAACGAAAGCTGTTTCACGACTCCCAACAAACGAGTAGGCAGTCAGTTGTGTAGTTTCCATCTTTTCGCCAAAAATATTAGTCAAGAAGGAAGACAGGACTTTTCGAGAAATGAAGCTTGACGTGGACAGCGAAAATTGAGGAAACGGCAGAAAATGTAAAGCCTACAACACATGGTATTCCCAGGCAGTCACCAAGCCTGGTACTAAGCCCGCTCTACGGGTCTTGACTGCGGTGATCGGACGAGAACCGGTATATTTCCCGTGATATGGTCGTAGACGAAGGTAACGTTTGGAATTGAGGGTTTTTCATTTTACAGTGCGTTGCTTATTCAAAATTGCGAAATGCCGTTTTTACAATTAGTAGCGTTTAAAGCTCAATGGAATGTTATTGTTCCGCATAAAATATCGATTTCCCTCTATCCTATTTATGAAAGCCCAATCAAAAAGCACCAAACGTTAAACGAATACAAATGGGTGAGGGGTAAAGCAAAGCCATTTCTCTTTGGTTTAAATTTAATTTACCGGATCAACTAAATGTTTAGAGCGGTTCAGTCGAAAGAACGGATTTCAGTTTCTACAAAATATTCAATCTTTGGCTAAGAAGCTTAAGCAAATTGCTTGAGTTTAGTTGTCATGCAATGTAGCCTTAATTCAAGCAGAAAGCATGTTTCACGCGAACAGACGCGGTGCGAAGCGCATAATTGTGACGTTGCAGAAGGGTTATTGGATTCGGGCGCGCGCGACTGTCGACTTAGAGGGGACTAAACGGCTTTTGAAAACCTTTCTATGCATTGCATGTTTAAAATAAAAATAAGATAACTTGGAGCGATACTTCGTCTTACTCGAATTGTTTGTCTTTGTCGCCGCATTTGCAGAGAAAGCGTACAGTATCCAAAAGTACAAATCATTCTGTGTCTACATTGAAGCGCTGGCGAGAAAACATTTTATACGGAAGGATTCGGTTGACATTTTTGTCGGGATGATAATGGACTGCTAAGAAAACATAGGGAAAAGAATTTTATTAAGCTTTCTCTTCGAATGTTTCTTTAAGCGGTTTGTCGATTTTCAGACGTTTCTGCAAATGCAAAACTCCTCCAGCCTTAGGCAGTTGTGCTTTTGTACCAAGGGTAACGCATCTTTGTTACCTCTCCTGTTTATGGTTTTAATGCGCTGCCGTGTGCACAACATTCATTGGGCTTAATATCGTTTTAGGATTCTTGCAAAGATTTGTTTGGAGTAACGAAAGCTGTTTCACGACTCCCAACAAACGAGTAGGCAGTCAGTTGTGTAGTTTCCATCTTTTCGCCAAAAATATTGGTCAAGAAGGAAGACAGGACTTTTCGAGAAATGAAGCTTGACGTGGACAGCGAAAATTGAGGAAACGGCAGAAAATGTAAAGCCTACAACACATGGTATTCCCAGGCAGTCACCAAGCCTGGTACTAAGCCCGCTCTACGGGTCTTGACTGCGGTGATCGGACGAGAACCGGTATATTTCCCGTGATATGGTCGTAGACGAAGGTAACGTTTGGAATTGAGGGTTTTTCATTTTACAGTGCGTTGCTTATTCAAAATTGCGAAATGCCGTTTTTACAATTAGTAGCGTTTAAAGCTCAATGGAATGTTATTGTTCCACATAAAATATCGATTTCCCTCTATCCTATTTATGAAAGCCCAATCAAAAAGCACCAAACGTTAAACGAATACAAATGGGTGAGGGGTAAAGCAAAGCCATTTCTCTTTGGTTTAAATTTAATTTACCGGATCAACTAAATGTTTAGAGCGGTTCAGTCGAAAGAACGGATTTCAGTTTCTACAAAATATTCAATCTTTGGCTAAGAAGCTTAAGCAAATTGCTTGAGTTTAGTTGTCATGCAATGTAGCCTTAATTCAAGCAGAAAGCATGTTTCACGCGAACAGACGCGGTGCGAAGCGCATAATTGTGACGTTGCAGAAGGGTTATTGGATTCGGGCGCGCGCGACTGTCGACTTAGAGGGGACTAAACGGCTTTTGAAAACCTTTCTATGCATTGCATGTTTAAAATAAAAATAAGATAACTTGGAGCGATACTTCGTCTTACTCGAATTGTTTGTCTTTGTCGCCGCATTTGCAGAGAAAGCGTACAGTATCCAAAAGTACAAATCATTCTGTGTCTACATTGAAGCGCTGGCGAGAAAACATTTTATACGGAAGGATTCGGTTGACATTTTTGTCGGGATGATAATGGACTGCTAAGAAAACATAGGGAAAAGAATTTTATTAAGCTTTCTCTTCGAATGTTTCTTTAAGCGGTTTGTCGATTTTCAGACGTTTCTGCAAATGCAAAACTCCTCCAGCCTTAGGCAGTTGTGCTTTTGTACCAAGGGTAACGCATCTTTGTTACCTCTCCTGTTTATGGTTTTAATGCGCTGCCGTGTGCACAACATTCATTGGGCTTAATATCGTTTTAGGATTCTTGCAAAGATTTGTTTGGAGTAACGAAAGCTGTTTCACGACTCCCAACAAACGAGTAGGCAGTCAGTTGTGTAGTTTCCATCTTTTCGCCAAAAATATTGGTCAAGAAGGAAGACAGGACTTTTCGAGAAATGAAGCTTGACGTGGACAGCGAAAATTGAGGAAACGGCAGAAAATGTAAAGCCTACAACACATGGTATTCCCAGGCAGTCACCAAGCCTGGTACTAAGCCCGCTCTACGGGTCTTGACTGCGGTGATCGGACGAGAACCGGTATATTTCCCGTGATATGGTCGTAGACGAAGGTAACGTTTGGAATTGAGGGTTTTTCATTTTACAGTGCGTTGCTTATTCAAAATTGCGAAATGCCGTTTTTACAATTAGTAGCGTTTAAAGCTCAATGGAATGTTATTGTTCCACATAAAATATCGATTTCCCTCTATCCTATTTATGAAAGCCCAATCAAAAAGCACCAAACGTTAAACGAATACAAATGGGTGAGGGGTAAAGCAAAGCCATTTCTCTTTGGTTTAAATTTAATTTACCGGATCAACTAAATGTTTAGAGCGGTTCAGTCGAAAGAACGGATTTCAGTTTCTACAAAATATTCAATCTTTGGCTAAGAAGCTTAAGCAAATTGCTTGAGTTTAGTTGTCATGCAATGTAGCCTTAATTCAAGCAGAAAGCATGTTTCACGCGAACAGACGCGGTGCGAAGCGCATAATTGTGACGTTGCAGAAGGGTTATTGGATTCGGGCGCGCGCGACTGTCGACTTAGAGGGGACTAAACGGCTTTTGAAAACCTTTCTATGCATTGCATGTTTAAAATAAAAATAAGATAACTTGGAGCGATACTTCGTCTTACTCGAATTGTTTGTCTTTGTCGCCGCATTTGCAGAGAAAGCGTACAGTATCCAAAAGTACAAATCATTCTGTGTCTACATTGAAGCGCTGGCGAGAAAACATTTTATACGGAAGGATTCGGTTGACATTTTTGTCGGGATGATAATGGACTGCTAAGAAAACATAGGGAAAAGAATTTTATTAAGCTTTCTCTTCGAATGTTTCTTTAAGCGGTTTGTCGATTTTCAGACGTTTCTGCAAATGCAAAACTCCTCCAGCCTTAGGCAGTTGTGCTTTTGTACCAAGGGTAACGCATCTTTGTTACCTCTCCTGTTTATGGTTTTAATGCGCTGCCGTGTGCACAACATTCATTGGGCTTAATATCGTTTTAGGATTCTTGCAAAGATTTGTTTGGAGTAACGAAAGCTGTTTCACGACTCCCAACAAACGAGTAGGCAGTCAGTTGTGTAGTTTCCATCTTTTCGCCAAAAATATTGGTCAAGAAGGAAGACAGGACTTTTCGAGAAATGAAGCTTGACGTGGACAGCGAAAATTGAGGAAACGGCAGAAAATGTAAAGCCTACAACACATGGTATTCCCAGGCAGTCACCAAGCCTGGTACTAAGCCCGCTCTACGGGTCTTGACTGCGGTGATCGGACGAGAACCGGTATATTTCCCGTGATATGGTCGTAGACGAAGGTAACGTTTGGAATTGAGGGTTTTTCATTTTACAGTGCGTTGCTTATTCAAAATTGCGAAATGCCGTTTTTACAATTAGTAGCGTTTAAAGCTCAATGGAATGTTATTGTTCCGCATAAAATATCGATTTCCCTCTATCCTATTTATGAAAGCCCAATCAAAAAGCACCAAACGTTAAACGAATACAAATGGGTGAGGGGTAAAGCAAAGCCATTTCTCTTTGGTTTAAATTTAATTTACCGGATCAACTAAATGTTTAGAGCGGTTCAGTCGAAAGAACGGATTTCAGTTTCTACAAAATATTCAATCTTTGGCTAAGAAGCTTAAGCAAATTGCTTGAGTTTAGTTGTCATGCAATGTAGCCTTAATTCAAGCAGAAAGCATGTTTCACGCGAACAGACGCGGTGCGAAGCGCATAATTGTGACGTTGCAGAAGGGTTATTGGATTCGGGCGCGCGCGACTGTCGACTTAGAGGGGACTAAACGGCTTTTGAAAACCTTTCTATGCATTGCATGTTTAAAATAAAAATAAGATAACTTGGAGCGATACTTCGTCTTACTCGAATTGTTTGTCTTTGTCGCCGCATTTGCAGAGAAAGCGTACAGTATCCAAAAGTACAAATCATTTTGTGTCTACATTGAAGCGCTAGCGAGAAAACGGTTTAAACCGAAGGCTTCGGTTTAGATTTTTATCGGGATGATAATGGTCTGCTAAGAAAACTTAAGGAAAAGAATGTCCTTAAGCTTTCTCTTCGAATGTTTCTTTAAGCGGTTTGTCGGTTTTCAGACCTTTCTGTAAATGCAAAACTCCTCCAGGCTTAGGCAGTTGTGGTCGTGTACCAAGGGTAACGCATCTTTGTTACCTCCCCTGTTTATGGTTTTAATGCGCTGCCGTGTGAACAGCATTCATTGGCCTTAATATCGTTGTAGGACTTTTGCAAAGATTTGTTTGGAGTAACGAAAGCTGTTTCACGACTCCCAACAAACGAGTAGGCAGTCAGTTGTGTAGTTTCCATCTTTTTTCCAAAAATATTGGTCAAGAAGGAAGACAGGACTTTTCGAGAAATGAAGCTTGCGCGGACAGCGAAAATTGAGGAAACGGCAGAAAATGTAAAGCCTACAACACGAGGTATTCCCAGGCAGTGACCCAGCCTGGTACTAAGCCCGCTCTACGGGTCTTGACTTCGGTGATCTGACGAGAACCGGTATATTTCCCGTGATATGGTCGTAGACAAAGGTAACGTTTGGAATTGAGGGTTTTTTATTTTACAGTGCGTTGCTTATTCAAAATTGCGAAATGCCGTTTTTACAATTAGTAGCGTTTAAAGCTCAATGGAATGTTATTGTTCCACATAAAATATCGATTTCCCTCTATCCTATTTATAAAAGCCCAATCAAAAAGCACCAAACGTTAAACGAATACAAATGGGTGAGGGGTAAAGCAAAGCCATTTCTCTTTGGTTTAAATTTGATTTGCCGTATCAACTAAATAAATGTTCAGAGCGGTGAAGTCGAAAGAACGGATTTCAGTTTCTACAAAACATTCAATCTTTGGCTAAGAAGCTTAAGCAAATTGCTTGAGTTTAGTTGTCATGCAATGTAGCCTTAATTAAAGCAGAAAGCATGTTTCACTCGAACGGACGCGGTGCGAAGCGCATAATTGTGACGTTGCAGAAGGGTTATTGGATTCGGGCGCGCGCGACTGTCGACTTAGAGGGGACTAAACGGCTTTTGAAAACCTTTCTATGCATTGCATGTTTAAAATAAAAATAAGATAACTTGGAGCGATACCTCCTCTTACTCGAATTGTTTGTCTTTGTCGCCGCATTTGCAGAGAAAGCGTATAGTATCCAAAAGTACAAATCATTTTGTGTCTACAATTAAGCGCTGGCGAGAAAACATTTTAAACCGAAGGATTCGGTTGACATTTTTGTCGGGATGATAATGGACTGCTAAGAAAACATAGGGAAAAGAATTTTATTAAGCTTTCTCTTCGAATGTTTCTTTAAGCGGTTTGTCGATTTTCAGACGTTTCTGCAAATGCAAAACTCCTCCAGCCTTAGGCAGTTATGCTCGTGTACAAAGGGTAACGCATCTTTGTTACCTCCCCTGTTTATGGTTTTAATGCGCTGCCGTGTGAACAACATTCATTGGGCTAAATATCGTTGTAGGATTCTTGCAAATATTTGTTTGGAGTAAAGAAAGCTGTTTCACGACTCCCAACAAACGAGTAGGCAGTCAGTTGTGTAGTTTCCATCTTTTTGCCAAAAATATTGGTCAAGAAGGAAGACAGGACTTTTCGAGAAATGAAGCTTGACGTGGACAGCGAAAATTGAGGAAACGGCAGAAAATGTAAAGCCTACAACACAAGGTATTCCCAGGCAGTCACCAAGCCTGGTACTAAGCCCGCTCTACGGGTCTTGACTGCGGTGATCGGACGAGAACCGGTATATTTCCCGTGATATGGTCGTAGACGAAGGTAACGTTTGGAATTGAGGGTTTTTCATTTTACAGTGCGTTGCTTATTCAAAATTGCGAAATGCCGTTTTTACAATTAGTAGCGTTTAAAGCTCAATGGAATGTTATTGTTCCACATAAAATATCGATTTCCCTCTATCCTATTTATGAAAGCCCAATCAAAAAGCACCAAACGTTAAACGAATACAAATGGGTGAGGGGTAAAGCAAAGCCATTTCTCTTTGGTTTAAATTTAATTTACCGGATCAACTAAATGTTTAGAGCGGTTCAGTCGAAAGAACGGATTTCAGTTTCTACAAAATATTCAATCTTTGGCTAAGAAGCTTAAGCAAATTGCTTGAGTTTAGTTGTCATGCAATGTAGCCTTAATTCAAGCAGAAAGCATGTTTCACGCGAACAGACGCGGTGCGAAGCGCATAATTGTGACGTTGCAGAAGGGTTATTGGATTCGGGCGCGCGCGACTGTCGACTTAGAGGGGACTAAACGGCTTTTGAAAACCTTTCTATGCATTGCATGTTTAAAATAAAAATAAGATAACTTGGAGCGATACTTCGTCTTACTCGAATTGTTTGTCTTTGTCGCCGCATTTGCAGAGAAAGCGTACAGTATCCAAAAGTACAAATCATTCTGTGTCTACATTGAAGCGCTGGCGAGAAAACATTTTATACGGAAGGATTCGGTTGACATTTTTGTCGGGATGATAATGGACTGCTAAGAAAACATAGGGAAAAGAATTTTATTAAGCTTTCTCTTCGAATGTTTCTTTAAGCGGTTTGTCGATTTTCAGACGTTTCTGCAAATGCAAAACTCCTCCAGCCTTAGGCAGTTGTGCTTTTGTACCAAGGGTAACGCATCTTTGTTACCTCTCCTGTTTATGGTTTTAATGCGCTGCCGTGTGCACAACATTCATTGGGCTTAATATCGTTTTAGGATTCTTGCAAAGATTTGTTTGGAGTAACGAAAGCTGTTTCACGACTCCCAACAAACGAGTAGGCAGTCAGTTGTGTAGTTTCCATCTTTTCGCCAAAAATATTGGTCAAGAAGGAAGACAGGACTTTTCGAGAAATGAAGCTTGACGTGGACAGCGAAAATTGAGGAAACGGCAGAAAATGTAAAGCCTACAACACATGGTATTCCCAGGCAGTCACCAAGCCTGGTACTAAGCCCGCTCTACGGGTCTTGACTGCGGTGATCGGACGAGAACCGGTATATTTCCCGTGATATGGTCGTAGACGAAGGTAACGTTTGGAATTGAGGGTTTTTCATTTTACAGTGCGTTGCTTATTCAAAATTGCGAAATGCCGTTTTTACAATTAGTAGCGTTTAAAGCTCAATGGAATGTTATTGTTCCACATAAAATATCGATTTCCCTCTATCCTATTTATGAAAGCCCAATCAAAAAGCACCAAACGTTAAACGAATACAAATGGGTGAGGGGTAAAGCAAAGCCATTTCTCTTTGGTTTAAATTTAATTTACCGGATCAACTAAATGTTTAGAGCGGTTCAGTCGAAAGAACGGATTTCAGTTTCTACAAAATATTCAATCTTTGGCTAAGAAGCTTAAGCAAATTGCTTGAGTTTAGTTGTCATGCAATGTAGCCTTAATTCAAGCAGAAAGCATGTTTCACGCGAACAGACGCGGTGCGAAGCGCATAATTGTGACGTTGCAGAAGGGTTATTGGATTCGGGCGCGCGCGACTGTCGACTTAGACGGGACTAAACGGCTTTTGAAAACCTTTCTATGCATTGCATGTTTAAAATAAAAATAAGATAACTTGGAGCGATACTTCGTCTTACTCGAATTGTTTGTCTTTGTCGCCGCATTTGCAGAGAAAGCGTACAGTATCCAAAAGTACAAATCATTTTGTGTCTACATTGAAGCGCTAGCGAGAAAACAGTTTAAACCGAAGGCTTCGGTTTAGATTTTTATCGGGATGATAATGGTCTGCTAAGAAAACTTAGGGAAAAGAATGTCCTTAAGCTTTCTCTTCGAATGTTTCTTTAAGCGGTTTGTCGGTTTTCAGACCTTTCTGGAAATGCAAAACTCCTCCAGGCTTAGGCAGTTGTGGTCGTGTACCAAGGGTAACGCATCTTTGTTACCTCCCCTGTTTATGGTTTTAATGCGCTGCCGTGTGAACAGCATTCATTGGCCTTAATATCGTTGTAGGACTTTTGCAAAGATTTGTTTGGAGTAACGAAAGCTGTTTCACGACTCCCAACAAACGAGTAGGCAGTCAGTTGTGTAGTTTCCATCTTTTTTCCAAAAATATTGGTCAAGAAGGAAGACAGGACTTTTCGAGAAATGAAGCTTGCGCGGACAGCGAAAATTGAGGAAACGGCAGAAAATGTAAAGCCTACAACACGAGGTATTCCCAGGCAGTGACCCAGCCTGGTACTAAGCCCGCTCTACGGGTCTTGACTTCGGTGATCTGACGAGAACCGGTATATTTCCCGTGATATGGTCGTAGACAAAGGTAACGTTTGGAATTGAGGGTTTTTTATTTTACAGTGCGTTGCTTATTCAAAATTGCGAAATGCCGTTTTTACAATTAGTAGCGTTTAAAGCTCAATGGAATGTTATTGTTCCGCATAAAATATCGATTTCCCTCTATCCTATTTATAAAAGCCCAATCAAAAAGCACCAAACGTTAAACGAATACAAATGGGTGAGGGGTAAAGCAAAGCCATTTCTCTTTGGTTTAAATTTGATTTGCCGTATCAACTAAATAAATGTTCAGAGCGGTGAAGTCGAAAGAACGGATTTCAGTTTCTACAAAACATTCAATCTTTGGCTAAGAAGCTTAAGCAGATTGCTTGAGTTTAGTTGTCATGCAATGTAGCCTTAATTAAAGCAGAAAGCATGTTTCACTCGAACGGACGCGGTGCGAAGCGCATAATTGTGACGTTGCAGAAGGGTTATTGGATTCGGGCGCGCGCGACTGTCGACTTAGAGGGGACTAAACGGCTTTTGAAAACCTTTCTATGCATTGCATGTTTAAAATAAAAATAAGATAACTTGGAGCGATACCTCCTCTTACTCGAATTGTTTGTCTTTGTCGCCGCATTTGCAGAGAAAGCGTATAGTATCCAAAAGTACAAATCATTTTGTGTCTACAATTAAGCGCTGGCGAGAAAACATTTTAAACCGAAGGATTCGGTTGACATTTTTGTCGGGATGATAATGGACTGCTAAGAAAACATAGGGAAAAGAATTTTATTAAGCTTTCTCTTCGAATGTTTCTTTAAGCGGTTTGTCGATTTTCAGACGTTTCTGCAAATGCAAAACTCCTCCAGCCTTAGGCAGTTATGCTCGTGTACAAAGGGTAACGCATCTTTGTTACCTCTCCTG
The DNA here is from genome assembly GCA_949710005.1 of Ricordea florida. NCBI lineage: Eukaryota > Metazoa > Cnidaria > Anthozoa > Corallimorpharia > Ricordeidae > Ricordea > Ricordea florida. Next base: position 11,566,569 of record OX453285.1, on the reverse strand, counting down.
TTTATGGTTTTAATGCGCTGCCGTGTGAACAACATTCATTGGGCTAAATATCGTTGTAGGATTCTTGCAAATATTTGTTTGGAGTAAAGAAAGCTGTTTCACGACTCCCAACAAACGAGTAGGCAGTCAGTTGTGTAGTTTCCATCTTTTTGCCAAAAATATTGGTCAAGAAGGAAGACAGGACTTTTCGAGAAATGAAGCTTGACGTGGACAGCGAAAATTGAGGAAACGGCAGAAAATGTAAAGCCTACAACACAAGGTATTCCCAGGCAGTCACCCAGCCTGGTACTAAGCCCGCTCTACCGGTCTTGACTGCGGTGATCGGACGAGAACCGGTATATTTCCCGTGATATGGTCGTAGACGAAGGTAACGTTTGGAATTGAGGGTTTTTCATTTTACAGTGCGTTGCTTATTAAAAACTCCGAAATGCCGTTTTTACAATTAGTAGCGTTTAAAGCTCAATGGAATGTTATTGTTCGGAATAAAATATCGATTTCCCTCTATCCTATTTAACAAAGCCCACTCAAAAAGCACCAAACGTTAAACGAATACAAATGGAGTGAGGGGTAAAGCAAAACCATTTCTCTTTGGATTAAATTTGCCGCAACAACTGAATGTTTCAAGCGGTGCAAACGAAAGAACGGATTTCAGTTTGTACAAAATATTCAATCTTTGGCTAAAAAGCTTAAGAAAATTGCTTGAGTTTAGTTGTCATGCAATGTAGCCTTAATTCAAGCAGAAAGCATGTTTCACGCGAACGGACGCGGTGCGAAGCGCATAATTGTGACGTTGCAGAAGGGTTATTGGATTCGGGCGCGCGCGACTGTCGACTTAGAGCGGCCTAAACGGCTTTTGAAAACCTTTCTATGCATTGCATCTTTAAAAAAAAAATAAGATAACTTGGAGCGATACCTCCTCTTACTCGAATTGTTTGTCTTTGTCGCCGCAATTTGCAGAGAAAGCGTACAGTATCCAAAAGTACAAATCATTTTGTGTCTACATTGAAGCGCTAGCGAGAAAACAGTTTAAACCGAAGGCTTCGGTATAGATTTTTATCGGGATGATAATGGACTGCTAAGAAAACATAGGGAAAAGAATTTCCTTAAGCTTTCTCTTCGAATGTTTCTTTAAGAGGTTTGTCGATTTTCAGACGTTTCTGCAAATGCAAAGCTCCTCTAGGCTTAGGCAGTTGTGCTCGTGTACCAAGGGTAACGCATCTTTGTTACGTCCCCTGTTTATGGTTATAATGCGCTGCCGTGTGCACAACATTCCATGGGCTTAATATCGTTGTAGGATTCTTGCAAAGATTTGTTTGACGAAACGAAAGCTGTTTCACGACTCCCAACAAACGAGTAGGCAGTCAGCTATGTAGTTTCCATCTTTTTGCCGAAAATATTGGTCAAGAAGGAAGACAGGACTTTTCGAGAAATGAAGCTTGACGTGGACAGCGAAAATTGAGGAAACGGCAGAAAATGTAAAGCCTACAACACAAGGTATTCCCAGGCAGTCACCAAGCCTGGTACTAAGCCCGCTCTACGGGTCTTGACTTCGGTGATCGGACTAGAACCGGTATATTTCACGTGATATGGTCGTAGACGAAGGTAACGTTTGGAATTGAGGGTTTTTCATTTTACAGTGCGTTGCTTATTCAAAATTGCGAAATGCCGTTTTTACAATTAGTAGCGTTTAAAGCTCAATGGAATGTTATTGTTCCGCATAAAATATCGATTTCCCTCTATCCTATTTATGAAAGCCCAATCAAAAAGCACCAAACGTTAAACGAATACAAATGGGTGAGGGGTAAAGCAAAGCCATTTCTCTTTGGTTTAAATTTAATTTACCGGATCAACTAAATGTTTAGAGCGGTTCAGTCGAAAGAACGGATTTCAGTTTCTACAAAATATTCAATCTTTGGCTAAGAAGCTTAAGCAAATTGCTTGAGTTTAGTTGTCATGCAATGTAGCCTTAATTCAAGCAGAAAGCATGTTTCACGCGAACAGACGCGGTGCGAAGCGCATAATTGTGACGTTGCAGAAGGGTTATTGGATTCGGGCGCGCGCGACTGTCGACTTAGAGGGGACTAAACGGCTTTTGAAAACCTTTCTATGCATTGCATGTTTAAAATAAAAATAAGATAACTTGGAGCGATACTTCGTCTTACTCGAATTGTTTGTCTTTGTCGCCGCATTTGCAGAGAAAGCGTACAGTATCCAAAAGTACAAATCATTTTGTGTCTACATTGAAGCGCTAGCGAGAAAACAGTTTAAACCGAAGGCTTCGGTTTAGATTTTTATCGGGATGATAATGGTCTGCTAAGAAAACTTAGGGAAAAGAATGTCCTTAAGCTTTCTCTTCGAATGTTTCTTTAAGCGGTTTGTCGGTTTTCAGACCTTTCTGTAAATGCAAAACTCCTCCAGGCTTAGGCAGTTGTGGTCGTGTACCAAGGGTAACGCATCTTTGTTACCTCCCCTGTTTATGGTTTTAATGCGCTGCCGTGTGAACAGCATTCATTGGCCTTAATATCGTTGTAGGACTTTTGCAAAGATTTGTTTGGAGTAACGAAAGCTGTTTCACGACTCCCAACAAACGAGTAGGCAGTCAGTTGTGTAGTTTCCATCTTTTTTCCAAAAATATTGGTCAAGAAGGAAGACAGGACTTTTCGAGAAATGAAGCTTGCGCGGACAGCGAAAATTGAGGAAACGGCAGAAAATGTAAAGCCTACAACACGAGGTATTCCCAGGCAGTGACCCAGCCTGGTACTAAGCCCGCTCTACGGGTCTTGACTTCGGTGATCTGACGAGAACCGGTATATTTCCCGTGATATGGTCGTAGACAAAGGTAACGTTTGGAATTGAGGGTTTTTTATTTTACAGTGCGTTGCTTATTCAAAATTGCGAAATGCCGTTTTTACAATTAGTAGCGTTTAAAGCTCAATGGAATGTTATTGTTCCGCATAAAATATCGATTTCCCTCTATCCTATTTATAAAAGCCCAATCAAAAAGCACCAAACGTTAAACGAATACAAATGGGTGAGGGGTAAAGCAAAGCCATTTCTCTTTCGTTTAAATTTGATTTGCCGTATCAACTAAATAAATGTTCAGAGCGGTGAAGTCGAAAGAACGGATTTCAGTTTCTACAAAACATTCAATCTTTGGCTAAGAAGCTTAAGCAAATTGCTTGAGTTTAGTTGTCATGCAATGTAGCCTTAATTAAAGCAGAAAGCATGTTTCACTCGAACGGACGCGGTGCGAAGCGCATAATTGTGACGTTGCAGAAGGGTTATTGGATTCGGGCGCGCGCGACTGTCGACTTAGAGGGGACTAAACGGCTTTTGAAAACCTTTCTATGCATTGCATGTTTAAAATAAAAATAAGATAACTTGGAGCGATACCTCCTCTTACTCGAATTGTTTGTCTTTGTCGCCGCATTTGCAGAGAAAGCGTATAGTATCCAAAAGTACAAATCATTTTGTGTCTACAATTAAGCGCTGGCGAGAAAACATTTTAAACCGAAGGATTCGGTTGACATTTTTGTCGGGATGATAATGGACTGCTAAGAAAACATAGGGAAAAGAATTTTATTAAGCTTTCTCTTCGAATGTTTCTTTAAGCGGTTTGTCGATTTTCAGACGTTTCTGCAAATGCAAAACTCCTCCAGCCTTAGGCAGTTATGCTCGTGTACAAAGGGTAACGCATCTTTGTTACCTCCCCTGTTTATGGTTTTAATGCGCTGCCGTGTGAACAACATTCATTGGGCTAAATATCGTTGTAGGATTCTTGCAAATATTTGTTTGGAGTAAAGAAAGCTGTTTCACGACTCCCAACAAACGAGTAGGCAGTCAGTTGTGTAGTTTCCATCTTTTTGCCAAAAATATTGGTCAAGAAGGAAGACAGGACTTTTCGAGAAATGAAGCTTGACGTGGACAGCGAAAATTGAGGAAACGGCAGAAAATGTAAAGCCTACAACACAAGGTATTCCCAGGCAGTCACCAAGCCTGGTACTAAGCCCGCTCTACGGGTCTTGACTGCGGTGATCGGACGAGAACCGGTATATTTCCCGTGATATGGTCGTAGACGAAGGTAACGTTTGGAATTGAGGGTTTTTCATTTTACAGTGCGTTGCTTATTCAAAATTGCGAAATGCCGTTTTTACAATTAGTAGCGTTTAAAGCTCAATGGAATGTTATTGTTCCACATAAAATATCGATTTCCCTCTATCCTATTTATGAAAGCCCAATCAAAAAGCACCAAACGTTAAACGAATACAAATGGGTGAGGGGTAAAGCAAAGCCATTTCTCTTTGGTTTAAATTTAATTTACCGGATCAACTAAATGTTTAGAGCGGTTCAGTCGAAAGAACGGATTTCAGTTTCTACAAAATATTCAATCTTTGGCTAAGAAGCTTAAGCAAATTGCTTGAGTTTAGTTGTCATGCAATGTAGCCTTAATTCAAGCAGAAAGCATGTTTCACGCGAACAGACGCGGTGCGAAGCGCATAATTGTGACGTTGCAGAAGGGTTATTGGATTCGGGCGCGCGCGACTGTCGACTTAGAGGGGACTAAACGGCTTTTGAAAACCTTTCTATGCATTGCATGTTTAAAATAAAAATAAGATAACTTGGAGCGATACTTCGTCTTACTCGAATTGTTTGTCTTTGTCGCCGCATTTGCAGAGAAAGCGTACAGTATCCAAAAGTACAAATCATTCTGTGTCTACATTGAAGCGCTGGCGAGAAAACATTTTATACGGAAGGATTCGGTTGACATTTTTGTCGGGATGATAATGGACTGCTAAGAAAACATAGGGAAAAGAATTTTATTAAGCTTTCTCTTCGAATGTTTCTTTAAGCGGTTTGTCGATTTTCAGACGTTTCTGCAAATGCAAAACTCCTCCAGCCTTAGGCAGTTGTGCTTTTGTACCAAGGGTAACGCATCTTTGTTACCTCTCCTGTTTATGGTTTTAATGCGCTGCCGTGTGCACAACATTCATTGGGCTTAATATCGTTTTAGGATTCTTGCAAAGATTTGTTTGGAGTAACGAAAGCTGTTTCACGACTCCCAACAAACGAGTAGGCAGTCAGTTGTGTAGTTTCCATCTTTTCGCCAAAAATATTGGTCAAGAAGGAAGACAGGACTTTTCGAGAAATGAAGCTTGACGTGGACAGCGAAAATTGAGGAAACGGCAGAAAATGTAAAGCCTACAACACATGGTATTCCCAGGCAGTCACCAAGCCTGGTACTAAGCCCGCTCTACGGGTCTTGACTGCGGTGATCGGACGAGAACCGGTATATTTCCCGTGATATGGTCGTAGACGAAGGTAACGTTTGGAATTGAGGGTTTTTCATTTTACAGTGCGTTGCTTATTCAAAATTGCGAAATGCCGTTTTTACAATTAGTAGCGTTTAAAGCTCAATGGAATGTTATTGTTCCGCATAAAATATCGATTTCCCTCTATCCTATTTATGAAAGCCCAATCAAAAAGCACCAAACGTTAAACGAATACAAATGGGTGAGGGGTAAAGCAAAGCCATTTCTCTTTGGTTTAAATTTAATTTACCGGATCAACTAAATGTTTAGAGCGGTTCAGTCGAAAGAACGGATTTCAGTTTCTACAAAATATTCAATCTTTGGCTAAGAAGCTTAAGCAAATTGCTTGAGTTTAGTTGTCATGCAATGTAGCCTTAATTCAAGCAGAAAGCATGTTTCACGCGAACAGACGCGGTGCGAAGCGCATAATTGTGACGTTGCAGAAGGGTTATTGGATTCGGGCGCGCGCGACTGTCGACTTAGAGGGGACTAAACGGCTTTTGAAAACCTTTCTATGCATTGCATGTTTAAAATAAAAATAAGATAACTTGGAGCGATACTTCGTCTTACTCGAATTGTTTGTCTTTGTCGCCGCATTTGCAGAGAAAGCGTACAGTATCCAAAAGTACAAATCATTTTGTGTCTACATTGAAGCGCTAGCGAGAAAACAGTTTAAACCGAAGGCTTCGGTTTAGATTTTTATCGGGATGATAATGGTCTGCTAAGAAAACTTAGGGAAAAGAATGTCCTTAAGCTTTCTCTTCGAATGTTTCTTTAAGCGGTTTGTCGGTTTTCAGACCTTTCTGTAAATGCAAAACTCCTCCAGGCTTAGGCAGTTGTGGTCGTGTACCAAGGGTAACGCATCTTTGTTACCTCCCCTGTTTATGGTTTTAATGCGCTGCCGTGTGAACAGCATTCATTGGCCTTAATATCGTTGTAGGACTTTTGCAAAGATTTGTTTGGAGTAACGAAAGCTGTTTCACGACTCCCAACAAACGAGTAGGCAGTCAGTTGTGTAGTTTCCATCTTTTTTCCAAAAATATTGGTCAAGAAGGAAGACAGGACTTTTCGAGAAATGAAGCTTGCGCGGACAGCGAAAATTGAGGAAACGGCAGAAAATGTAAAGCCTACAACACGAGGTATTCCCAGGCAGTGACCCAGCCTGGTACTAAGCGCGCTCTACGGGTCTTGACTTCGGTGATCTGACGAGAACCGGTATATTTCCCGTGATATGGTCGTAGACAAAGGTAACGTTTGGAATTGAGGGTTTTTTATTTTACAGTGCGTTGCTTATTCAAAATTGCGAAATGCCGTTTTTACAATTAGTAGCGTTTAAAGCTCAATGGAATGTTATTGTTCCGCATAAAATATCGATTTCCCTCTATCCTATTTATAAAAGCCCAATCAAAAAGCACCAAACGTTAAACGAATACAAATGGGTGAGGGGTAAAGCAAAGCCATTTCTCTTTGGTTTAAATTTGATTTGCCGTATCAACTAAATAAATGTTCAGAGCGGTGAAGTCGAAAGAACGGATTTCAGTTTCTACAAAACATTCAATCTTTGGCTAAGAAGCTTAAGCAAATTGCTTGAGTTTAGTTGTCATGCAATGTAGCCTTAATTAAAGCAGAAAGCATGTTTCACTCGAACGGACGCGGTGCGAAGCGCATAATTGTGACGTTGCAGAAGGGTTATTGGATTCGGGCGCGCGCGACTGTCGACTTAGAGGGGACTAAACGGCTTTTGAAAACCTTTCTATGCATTGCATGTTTAAAATAAAAATAAGATAACTTGGAGCGATACCTCCTCTTACTCGAATTGTTTGTCTTTGTCGCCGCATTTGCAGAGAAAGCGTATAGTATCCAAAAGTACAAATCATTTTGTGTCTACAATTAAGCGCTGGCGAGAAAACATTTTAAACCGAAGGATTCGGTTGACATTTTTGTCGGGATGATAATGGACTGCTAAGAAAACATAGGGAAAAGAATTTCCTTAAGCTTTCTCTTCGAATGTTTCTTTAAGCGGTTTGTCGATTTTCAGACGTTTCTGCAAATGCAAAACTCCTCCAGCCTTAGGCAGTTATGCTCGTGTACAAAGGGTAACGCATCTTTGTTACCTCTCCTGTTTATGGTTTTAATGCGCTGCCGTGTGAACAACATTCATTGGGCTAAATATCGTTGTAGGATTCTTGCAAATATTTGTTTGGAGTAAAGAAAGCTGTTTCACGACTCCCAACAAACGAGTAGGCAGTCAGTTGTGTAGTTTCCATCTTTTTGCCAAAAATATTGGTCAAGAAGGAAGACAGGACTTTTCGAGAAATGAAGCTTGACGTGGACAGCGAAAATTGAGGAAACGGCAGAAAATGTAAAGCCTACAACACAAGGTATTCCCAGGCAGTCACCAAGCCTGGTACTAAGCCCGCTCTACCGGTCTTGACTGCGGTGATCGGACGAGAACCGGTATATTTCCCGTGATATGGTCGTAGACGAAGGTAACGTTTGGAATTGAGGGTTTTTCATTTTACAGTGCGTTGCTTATTAAAAACTCCGAAATGCCGTTTTTACAATTAGTAGCGTTTAAAGCTCAATGGAATGTTATTGTTCGGAATAAAATATCGATTTCCCTCTATCCTATTTAACAAAGCCCACTCAAAAAGCACCAAACGTTAAACGAATACAAATGGAGTGAGGGGTAAAGCAAAACCATTTCTCTTTGGATTAAATTTGCCGCAACAACTGAATGTTTCAAGCGGTGCAAACGAAAGAACGGATTTCAGTTTGTACAAAATATTCAATCTTTGGCTAAAAAGCTTAAGAAAATTGCTTGAGTTTAGTTGTCATGCAATGTAGCCTTAATTCAAGCAGAAAGCATGTTTCACGCGAACGGACGCGGTGCGAAGCGCATAATTGTGACGTTGCAGAAGGGTTATTGGATTCGGGCGCGCGCGACTGTCGACTTAGAGCGGCCTAAACGGCTTTTGAAAACCTTTCTATGCATTGCATCTTTAAAAAAAAAATAAGATAACTTGGAGCGATACCTCCTCTTACTCGAATTGTTTGTCTTTGTCGCCGCAATTTGCAGAGAAAGCGTACAGTATCCAAAAGTACAAATCATTTTGTGTCTACATTGAAGCGCTAGCGAGAAAACAGTTTAAACCGAAGGCTTCGGTATAGATTTTTATCGGGATGATAATGGACTGCTAAGAAAACATAGGGAAAAGAATTTCCTTAAGCTTTCTCTTCGAATGTTTCTTTAAGAGGTTTGTCGATTTTCAGACGTTTCTGCAAATGCAAAGCTCCTCTAGGCTTAGGCAGTTGTGCTCGTGTACCAAGGGTAACGCATCTTTGTTACGTCCCCTGTTTATGGTTATAATGCGCTGCCGTGTGCACAACATTCCATGGGCTTAATATCGTTGTAGGATTCTTGCAAAGATTTGTTTGACGAAACGAAAGCTGTTTCACGACTCCCAACAAACGAGTAGGCAGTCAGCTATGTAGTTTCCATCTTTTTGCCGAAAATATTGGTCAAGAAGGAAGACAGGACTTTTCGAGAAATGAAGCTTGACGTGGACAGCGAAAATTGAGGAAACGGCAGAAAATGTAAAGCCTACAACACAAGGTATTCCCAGGCAGTCACCAAGCCTGGTACTAAGCCCGCTCTACGGGTCTTGACTTCGGTGATCGGACTAGAACCGGTATATTTCACGTGATATGGTCGTAGACGAAGGTAACGTTTGGAATTGAGGGTTTTTCATTTTACAGTGCGTTGCTTATTCAAAATTGCGAAATGCCGTTTTTACAATTAGTAGCGTTTAAAGCTCAATGGAATGTTATTGTTCCGCATAAAATATCGATTTCCCTCTATCCTATTTATGAAAGCCCAATCAAAAAGCACCAAACGTTAAACGAATACAAATGGGTGAGGGGTAAAGCAAAGCCATTTCTCTTTGGTTTAAATTTAATTTACCGGATCAACTAAATGTTTAGAGCGGTTCAGTCGAAAGAACGGATTTCAGTTTCTACAAAATATTCAATCTTTGGCTAAGAAGCTTAAGCAAATTGCTTGAGTTTAGTTGTCATGCAATGTAGCCTTAATTCAAGCAGAAAGCATGTTTCACGCGAACAGACGCGGTGCGAAGCGCATAATTGTGACGTTGCAGAAGGGTTATTGGATTCGGGCGCGCGCGACTGTCGACTTAGAGGGGACTAAACGGCTTTTGAAAACCTTTCTATGCATTGCATGTTTAAAATAAAAATAAGATAACTTGGAGCGATACTTCGTCTTACTCGAATTGTTTGTCTTTGTCGCCGCATTTGCAGAGAAAGCGTACAGTATCCAAAAGTACAAATCATTTTGTGTCTACATTGAAGCGCTAGCGAGAAAACAGTTTAAACCGAAGGCTTCGGTTTAGATTTTTATCGGGATGATAATGGTCTGCTAAGAAAACTTAGGGAAAAGAATGTCCTTAAGCTTTCTCTTCGAATGTTTCTTTAAGCGGTTTGTCGGTTTTCAGACCTTTCTGTAAATGCAAAACTCCTCCAGGCTTAGGCAGTTGTGGTCGTGTACCAAGGGTAACGCATCTTTGTTACCTCCCCTGTTTATGGTTTTAATGCGCTGCCGTGTGAACAGCATTCATTGGCCTTAATATCGTTGTAGGACTTTTGCAAAGATTTGTTTGGAGTAACGAAAGCTGTTTCACGACTCCCAACAAACGAGTAGGCAGTCAGTTGTGTAGTTTCCATCTTTTTTCCAAAAATATTGGTCAAGAAGGAAGACAGGACTTTTCGAGAAATGAAGCTTGCGCGGACAGCGAAAATTGAGGAAACGGCAGAAAATGTAAAGCCTACAACACGAGGTATTCCCAGGCAGTGACCCAGCCTGGTACTAAGCCCGCTCTACGGGTCTTGACTTCGGTGATCTGACGAGAACCGGTATATTTCCCGTGATATGGTCGTAGACAAAGGTAACGTTTGGAATTGAGGGTTTTTTATTTTACAGTGCGTTGCTTATTCAAAATTGCGAAATGCCGTTTTTACAATTAGTAGCGTTTAAAGCTCAATGGAATGTTATTGTTCCGCATAAAATATCGATTTCCCTCTATCCTATTTATAAAAGCCCAATCAAAAAGCACCAAACGTTAAACGAATACAAATGGGTGAGGGGTAAAGCAAAGCCATTTCTCTTTGGTTTAAATTTAATTTACCGGATCAACTAAATGTTTAGAGCGGTTCAGTCGAAAGAACGGATTTCAGTTTCTACAAAATATTCAATCTTTGGCTAAGAAGCTTAAGCAAATTGCTTGAGTTTAGTTGTCATGCAATGTAGCCTTAATTCAAGCAGAAAGCATGTTTCACGCGAACAGACGCGGTGCGAAGCGCATAATTGTGACGTTGCAGAAGGGTTATTGGATTCGGGCGCGCGCGACTGTCGACTTAGAGGGGACTAAACGGCTTTTGAAAACCTTTCTATGCATTGCATGTTTAAAATAAAAATAAGATAACTTGGAGCGATACTTCGTCTTACTCGAATTGTTTGTCTTTGTCGCCGCATTTGCAGAGAAAGCGTACAGTATCCAAAAGTACAAATCATTCTGTGTCTACATTGAAGCGCTGGCGAGAAAACATTTTATACGGAAGGATTCGGTTGACATTTTTGTCGGGATGATAATGGACTGCTAAGAAAACATAGGGAAAAGAATTTTATTAAGCTTTCTCTTCGAATGTTTCTTTAAGCGGTTTGTCGATTTTCAGACGTTTCTGCAAATGCAAAACTCCTCCAGCCTTAGGCAGTTGTGCTTTTGTACCAAGGGTAACGCATCTTTGTTACCTCTCCTGTTTATGGTTTTAATGCGCTGCCGTGTGCACAACATTCATTGGGCTTAATATCGTCTTAGGATTCTTGCAAAGATTTGTTTGGAGTAACGAAAGCTGTTTCACGACTCCCAACAAACGAGTAGGCAGTCAGTTGTGTACTTTCCATCTTTTCGCCAAAAATATTGGTCAAGAAGGAAGACAGGACTTTTCGAGAAATGAAGCTTGACGTGGACAGCGAAAATTGAGGAAACGGCAGAAAATGTAAAGCCTACAACACATGGTATTCCCAGGCAGTCACCAAGCCTGGTACTAAGCCCGCTCTACGGGTCTTGACTGCGGTGATCGGACGAGAACCGGTATATTTCCCGTGATATGGTCGTAGACGAAGGTAACGTTTGGAATTGAGGGTTTTTCATTTTACAGTGCGTTGCTTATTCAAAATTGCGAAATGCCGTTTTTACAATTAGTAGCGTTTAAAGCTCAATGGAATGTTATTGTTCCGCATAAAATATCGATTTCCCTCTATCCTATTTATGAAAGCCCAATCAAAAAGCACCAAACGTTAAACGAATACAAATTGGTGAGGGGTAAAGCAAAGCCATTTCTCTTTGGTTTAAATTTAATTTACCGGATCAACTAAATGTTTAGAGCGGTTCAGTCGAAAGAACGGATTTCAGTTTCTACAAAATATTCAATCTTTGGCTAAGAAGCTTAAGCAAATTGCTTGAGTTTAGTTGTCATGCAATGTAGCCTTAATTCAAGCAGAAAGCATGTTTCACGCGAACAGACGCGGTGCGAAGCGCATAATTGTGACGTTGCAGAAGGGTTATTGGATTCGGGCGCGCGCGACTGTCGACTTAGAGGGGACTAAACGGCTTTTGAAAACCTTTCTATGCATTGCATGTTTAAAATAAAAATAAGATAACTTGGAGCGATACTTCGTCTTACTCGAATTGTTTGTCTTTGTCGCCGCATTTGCAGAGAAAGCGTACAGTATCCAAAAGTACAAATCATTTTGTGTCTACATTGAAGCGCTAGCGAGAAAACAGTTTAAACCGAAGGCTTCGGTTTAGATTTTTATCGGGATGATAATGGTCTGCTAAGAAAACTTAGGGAAAAGAATGTCCTTAAGCTTTCTCTTCGAATGTTTCTTTAAGCGGTTTGTCGGTTTTCAGACCTTTCTGTAAATGCAAAACTCCTCCAGGCTTAGGCAGTTGTGGTCGTGTACCAAGGGTAACGCATCTTTGTTACCTCCCCTGTTTATGGTTTTAATGCGCTGCCGTGTGAACAGCATTCATTGGCCTTAATATCGTTGTAGGACTTTTGCAAAGATTTGTTTGGAGTAACGAAAGCTGTTTCACGACTCCCAACAAACGAGTAGGCAGTCAGTTGTGTAGTTTCCATCTTTTTTCCAAAAATATTGGTCAAGAAGGAAGACAGGACTTTTCGAGAAATGAAGCTTGCGCGGACAGCGAAAATTGAGGAAACGGCAGAAAATGTAAAGCCTACAACACGAGGTATTCCCAGGCAGTGACCCAGCCTGGTACTAAGCCCGCTCTACGGGTCTTGACTTCGGTGATCTGACGAGAACCGGTATATTTCCCGTGATATGGTCGTAGACAAAGGTAACGTTTGGAATTGAGGGTTTTTTATTTTACAGTGCGTTGCTTATTCAAAATTGCGAAATGCCGTTTTTACAATTAGTAGCGTTTAAAGCTCAATGGAATGTTATTGTTCCGCATAAAATATCGATTTCCCTCTATCCTATTTATAAAAGCCCAATCAAAAAGCACCAAACGTTAAACGAATACAAATGGGTGAGGGGTAAAGCAAAGCCATTTCTCTTTGGTTTAAATTTGATTTGCCGTATCAACTAAATAAATGTTCAGAGCGGTGAAGTCGAAAGAACGGATTTCAGTTTCTACAAAACATTCAATCTTTGGCTAAGAAGCTTAAGCAAATTGCTTGAGTTTAGTTGTCATGCAATGTAGCCTTAATTAAAGCAGAAAGCATGTTTCACTCGAACGGACGCGGTGCGAAGCGCATAATTGTGACGTTGCAGAAGGGTTATTGGATTCGGGCGCGCGCGACTGTCGACTTAGAGGGGACTAAACGGCTTTTGAAAACCTTTCTATGCATTGCATGTTTAAAATAAAAATAAGATAACTTGGAGCGATACCTCCTCTTACTCGAATTGTTTGTCTTTGTCGCCGCATTTGCAGAGAAAGCGTATAGTATCCAAAAGTACAAATCATTTTGTGTCTACAATTAAGCGCTGGCGAGAAAACATTTTAAACCGAAGGATTCGGTTGACATTTTTGTCGGGATGATAATGGACTGCTAAGAAAACATAGGGAAAAGAATTTCCTTAAGCTTTCTCTTCGAATGTTTCTTTAAGCGGTTTGTCGATTTTCAGACGTTTCTGCAAATGCAAAACTCCTCCAGCCTTAGGCAGTTATGCTCGTGTACAAAGGGTAACGCATCTTTGTTACCTCTCCTGTTTATGGTTTTAATGCGCTGCCGTGTGAACAACATTCATTGGGCTAAATATCGTTGTAGGATTCTTGCAAATATTTGTTTGGAGTAAAGAAAGCTGTTTCACGACTCCCAACAAACGAGTAGGCAGTCAGTTGTGTAGTTTCCATCTTTTTGCCAAAAATATTGGTCAAGAAGGAAGACAGGACTTTTCGAGAAATGAAGCTTGACGTGGACAGCGAAAATTGAGGAAACGGCAGAAAATGTAAAGCCTACAACCCAAGGTATTCCCAGGCAGTCACCAAGCCTGGTACTAAGCCCGCTCTACCGGTCTTGACTGCGGTGATCGGACGAGAACCGGTATATTTCCCGTGATATGGTCGTAGACGAAGGTAACGTTTGGAATTGAGGGTTTTTCATTTTACAGTGCGTTGCTTATTAAAAACTCCGAAATGCCGTTTTTACAATTAGTAGCGTTAAAAGCTCAATGGAATGTTATTGTTCGGAATAAAATATCGATTTCCCTCTATCGTATTTAACAAAGCCCACTCAAAAAGCACCAAACGTTAAACGAATACAAATGGAGTGAGGGGTAAAGCAAAACCATTTCTCTTTGGATTAAATTTGCCGCAACAACTGAATGTTTCAAGCGGTGCAAACGAAAGAACGGATTTCAGTTTGTACAAAATATTCAATCTTTGGCTAAAAAGCTTAAGAAAATTGCTTGAGTTTAGTTGTCATGCAATGTAGCCTTAATTCAAGCAGAAAGCATGTTTCACGCGAACGGACGCGGTGCGAAGCGCATAATTGTGACGTTGCAGAAGGGTTATTGGATTCGGGCGCGCGCGACTGTCGACTTAGAGCGGCCTAAACGGCTTTTGAAAACCTTTCTATGCATTGCATCTTTAAAAAAAAAATAAGATAACTTGGAGCGATACCTCCTCTTACTCGAATTGTTTGTCTTTGTCGCCGCAATTTGCAGAGAAAGCGTACAGTATCCAAAAGTACAAATCATTTTGTGTCTACATTGAAGCGCTAGCGAGAAAACAGTTTAAACCGAAGGCTTCGGTATAGATTTTTATCGGGATGATAATGGACTGCTAAGAAAACATAGGGAAAAGAATTTCCTTAAGCTTTCTCTTCGAATGTTTCTTTAAGAGGTTTGTCGATTTTCAGACGTTTCTGCAAATGCAAAGCTCCTCTAGGCTTAGGCAGTTGTGCTCGTGTACCAAGGGTAACGCATCTTTGTTACGTCCCCTGTTTATGGTTATAATGCGCTGCCGTGTGCACAACATTCCATGGGCTTAATATCGTTGTAGGATTCTTGCAAAGATTTGTTTGACGAAACGAAAGCTGTTTCACGACTCCCAACAAACGAGTAGGCAGTCAGCTATGTAGTTTCCATCTTTTTGCCGAAAATATTGGTCAAGAAGGAAGACAGGACTTTTCGAGAAATGAAGCTTGACGTGGACAGCGAAAATTGAGGAAACGGCAGAAAATGTAAAGCCTACAACACAAGGTATTCCCAGGCAGTCACCAAGCCTGGTACTAAGCCCGCTCTACGGGTCTTGACTTCGGTGATCGGACTAGAACCGGTATATTTCACGTGATATGGTCGTAGACGAAGGTAACGTTTGGAATTGAGGGTTTTTCATTTTACAGTGCGTTGCTTATTCAAAATTGCGAAATGCCGTTTTTACAATTAGTAGCGTTTAAAGCTCAATGGAATGTTATTGTTCCGCATAAAATATCGATTTCCCTCTATCCTATTTATGAAAGCCCAATCAAAAAGCACCAAACGTTAAACGAATACAAATGGGTGAGGGGTAAAGCAAAGCCATTTCTCTTTGGTTTAAATTTAATTTACCGGATCAACTAAATGTTTAGAGCGGTTCAGTCGAAAGAACGGATTTCAGTTTCTACAAAATATTCAATCTTTGGCTAAGAAGCTTAAGCAAATTGCTTGAGTTTAGTTGTCATGCAATGTAGCCTTAATTCAAGCAGAAAGCATGTTTCACGCGAACAGACGCGGTGCGAAGCGCATAATTGTGACGTTGCAGAAGGGTTATTGGATTCGGGCGCGCGCGACTGTCGACTTAGAGGGGACTAAACGGCTTTTGAAAACCTTTCTATGCATTGCATGTTTAAAATAAAAATAAGATAACTTGGAGCGATACTTCGTCTTACTCGAATTGTTTGTCTTTGTCGCCGCATTTGCAGAGAAAGCGTACAGTATCCAAAAGTACAAATCATTTTGTGTCTACATTGAAGCGCTAGCGAGAAAACAGTTTAAACCGAAGGCTTCGGTTTAGATTTTTATCGGGATGATAATGGTCTGCTAAGAAAACTTAGGGAAAAGAATGTCCTTAAGCTTTCTCTTCGAATGTTTCTTTAAGCGGTTTGTCGGTTTTCAGACCTTTCTGTAAATGCAAAACTCCTCCAGGCTTAGGCAGTTGTGGTCGTGTACCAAGGGTAACGCATCTTTGTTACCTCCCCTGTTTATGGTTTTAATGCGCTGCCGTGTGAACAGCATTCATTGGCCTTAATATCGTTGTAGGACTTTTGCAAAGATTTGTTTGGAGTAACGAAAGCTGTTTCACGACTCCCAACAAACGAGTAGGCAGTCAGTTGTGTAGTTTCCATCTTTTTTCCAAAAATATTGGTCAAGAAGGAAGACAGGACTTTTCGAGAAATGAAGCTTGCGCGGACAGCGAAAATTGAGGAAACGGCAGAAAATGTAAAGCCTACAACACGAGGTATTCCCAGGCAGTGACCCAGCCTGGTACTAAGCCCGCTCTACGGGTCTTGACTTCGGTGATCTGACGAGAACCGGTATATTTCCCGTGATATGGTCGTAGACAAAGGTAACGTTTGGAATTGAGGGTTTTTTATTTTACAGTGCGTTGCTTATTCAAAATTGCGAAATGCCGTTTTTACAATTAGTAGCGTTTAAAGCTCAATGGAATGTTATTGTTCCGCATAAAATATCGATTTCCCTCTATCCTATTTATAAAAGCCCAATCAAAAAGCACCAAACGTTAAACGAATACAAATGGGTGAGGGGTAAAGCAAAGCCATTTCTCTTTGGTTTAAATTTAATTTACCGGATCAACTAAATGTTTAGAGCGGTTCAGTCGAAAGAACGGATTTCAGTTTCTACAAAATATTCAATCTTTGGCTAAGAAGCTTAAGCAAATTGCTTGAGTTTAGTTGTCATGCAATGTAGCCTTAATTCAAGCAGAAAGCATGTTTCACGCGAACAGACGCGGTGCGAAGCGCATAATTGTGACGTTGCAGAAGGGTTATTGGATTCGGGCGCGCGCGACTGTCGACTTAGAGGGGACTAAACGGCTTTTGAAAACCTTTCTATGCATTGCATGTTTAAAATAAAAATAAGATAACTTGGAGCGATACTTCGTCTTACTCGAATTGTTTGTCTTTGTCGCCGCATTTGCAGAGAAAGCGTACAGTATCCAAAAGTACAAATCATTCTGTGTCTACATTGAAGCGCTGGCGAGAAAACATTTTATACGGAAGGATTCGGTTGACATTTTTGTCGGGATGATAATGGACTGCTAAGAAAACATAGGGAAAAGAATTTTATTAAGCTTTCTCTTCGAATGTTTCTTTAAGCGGTTTGTCGATTTTCAGACGTTTCTGCAAATGCAAAACTCCTCCAGCCTTAGGCAGTTGTGCTTTTGTACCAAGGGTAACGCATCTTTGTTACCTCTCCTGTTTATGGTTTTAATGCGCTGCCGTGTGCACAACATTCATTGGGCTTAATATCGTCTTAGGATTCTTGCAAAGATTTGTTTGGAGTAACGAAAGCTGTTTCACGACTCCCAACAAACGAGTAGGCAGTCAGTTGTGTACTTTCCATCTTTTCGCCAAAAATATTGGTCAAGAAGGAAGACAGGACTTTTCGAGAAATGAAGCTTGACGTGGACAGCGAAAATTGAGGAAACGGCAGAAAATGTAAAGCCTACAACACATGGTATTCCCAGGCAGTCACCAAGCATGGTACTAAGCCCGCTCTACGGGTCTTGACTGCGGTGATCGGACGAGAACCGGTATATTTCCCGTGATATGGTCGTAGACGAAGGTAACGTTTGGAATTGAGGGTTTTTCATTTTACAGTGCGTTGCTTATTCAAAATTGCGAAATGCCGTTTTTACAATTAGTAGCGTTTAAAGCTCAATGGAATGTTATTGTTCCGCATAAAATATCGATTTCCCTCTATCCTA
This sequence comes from Ricordea florida, assembly GCA_949710005.1. NCBI lineage: Eukaryota > Metazoa > Cnidaria > Anthozoa > Corallimorpharia > Ricordeidae > Ricordea > Ricordea florida. The sequence goes on along the minus strand of OX453285.1, from coordinate 11,548,730 downwards.
TTTATGAAAGCCCAATCAAAAAGCACCAAACGTTAAACGAATACAAATGGGTGAGGGGTAAAGCAAAGCCATTTCTCTTTGGTTTAAATTTAATTTACCGGATCAACTAAATGTTTAGAGCGGTTCAGTCGAAAGAACGGATTTCAGTTTCTACAAAATATTCAATCTTTGGCTAAAAAGCTTAAGAAAATTGCTTGAGTTTAGTTGTCATGCAATGTAGCCTTAATTCAAGCAGAAAGCATGTTTCACGCGAACGGACGCGGTGCGAAGCGCATAATTGTGACGTTGCAGAAGGGTTATTGGATTCGGGCGCGCGCGACTGTCGACTTAGAGCGGCCTAAACGGCTTTTGAAAACCTTTCTATGCATTGCATCTTTAAAAAAAAAATAAGATAACTTGGAGCGATACCTCCTCTTACTCGAATTGTTTGTCTTTGTCGCCGCAATTTGCAGAGAAAGCGTACAGTATCCAAAAGTACAAATCATTTTGTGTCTACATTGAAGCGCTAGCGAGAAAACAGTTTAAACCGAAGGCTTCGGTATAGATTTTTATCGGGATGATAATGGACTGCTAAGAAAACATAGGGAAAAGAATTTCCTTAAGCTTTCTCTTCGAATGTTTCTTTAAGAGGTTTGTCGATTTTCAGACGTTTCTGCAAATGCAAAGCTCCTCTAGGCTTAGGCAGTTGTGCTCGTGTACCAAGGGTAACGCATCTTTGTTACGTCCCCTGTTTATGGTTATAATGCGCTGCCGTGTGCACAACATTCCATGGGCTTAATATCGTTGTAGGATTCTTGCAAAGATTTGTTTGACGAAACGAAAGCTGTTTCACGACTCCCAACAAACGAGTAGGCAGTCAGCTATGTAGTTTCCATCTTTTTGCCGAAAATATTGGTCAAGAAGGAAGACAGGACTTTTCGAGAAATGAAGCTTGACGTGGACAGCGAAAATTGAGGAAACGGCAGAAAATGTAAAGCCTACAACACAAGGTATTCCCAGGCAGTCACCAAGCCTGGTACTAAGCCCGCTCTACGGGTCTTGACTTCGGTGATCGGACTAGAACCGGTATATTTCACGTGATATGGTCGTAGACGAAGGTAACGTTTGGAATTGAGGGTTTTTCATTTTACAGTGCGTTGCTTATTCAAAATTGCGAAATGCCGTTTTTACAATTAGTAGCGTTTAAAGCTCAATGGAATGTTATTGTTCCGCATAAAATATCGATTTCCCTCTATCCTATTTATGAAAGCCCAATCAAAAAGCACCAAACGTTAAACGAATACAAATGGGTGAGGGGTAAAGCAAAGCCATTTCTCTTTGGTTTAAATTTAATTTACCGGATCAACTAAATGTTTAGAGCGGTTCAGTCGAAAGAACGGATTTCAGTTTCTACAAAATATTCAATCTTTGGCTAAGAAGCTTAAGCAAATTGCTTGAGTTTAGTTGTCATGCAATGTAGCCTTAATTCAAGCAGAAAGCATGTTTCACGCGAACAGACGCGGTGCGAAGCGCATAATTGTGACGTTGCAGAAGGGTTATTGGATTCGGGCGCGCGCGACTGTCGACTTAGAGGGGACTAAACGGCTTTTGAAAACCTTTCTATGCATTGCATGTTTAAAATAAAAATAAGATAACTTGGAGCGATACTTCGTCTTACTCGAATTGTTTGTCTTTGTCGCCGCATTTGCAGAGAAAGCGTACAGTATCCAAAAGTACAAATCATTTTGTGTCTACATTGAAGCGCTAGCGAGAAAACAGTTTAAACCGAAGGCTTCGGTTTAGATTTTTATCGGGATGATAATGGTCTGCTAAGAAAACTTAGGGAAAAGAATGTCCTTAAGCTTTCTCTTCGAATGTTTCTTTAAGCGGTTTGTCGGTTTTCAGACCTTTCTGTAAATGCAAAACTCCTCCAGGCTTAGGCAGTTGTGGTCGTGTACCAAGGGTAACGCATCTTTGTTACCTCCCCTGTTTATGGTTTTAATGCGCTGCCGTGTGAACAGCATTCATTGGCCTTAATATCGTTGTAGGACTTTTGCAAAGATTTGTTTGGAGTAACGAAAGCTGTTTCACGACTCCCAACAAACGAGTAGGCAGTCAGTTGTGTAGTTTCCATCTTTTTTCCAAAAATATTGGTCAAGAAGGAAGACAGGACTTTTCGAGAAATGAAGCTTGCGCGGACAGCGAAAATTGAGGAAACGGCAGAAAATGTAAAGCCTACAACACGAGGTATTCCCAGGCAGTGACCCAGCCTGGTACTAAGCCCGCTCTACGGGTCTTGACTTCGGTGATCTGACGAGAACCGGTATATTTCCCGTGATATGGTCGTAGACAAAGGTAACGTTTGGAATTGAGGGTTTTTTATTTTACAGTGCGTTGCTTATTCAAAATTGCGAAATGCCGTTTTTACAATTAGTAGCGTTTAAAGCTCAATGGAATGTTATTGTTCCGCATAAAATATCGATTTCCCTCTATCCTATTTATAAAAGCCCAATCAAAAAGCACCAAACGTTAAACGAATACAAATGGGTGAGGGGTAAAGCAAAGCCATTTCTCTTTCGTTTAAATTTGATTTGCCGTATCAACTAAATAAATGTTCAGAGCGGTGAAGTCGAAAGAACGGATTTCAGTTTCTACAAAACATTCAATCTTTGGCTAAGAAGCTTAAGCAAATTGCTTGAGTTTAGTTGTCATGCAATGTAGCCTTAATTAAAGCAGAAAGCATGTTTCACTCGAACGGACGCGGTGCGAAGCGCATAATTGTGACGTTGCAGAAGGGTTATTGGATTCGGGCGCGCGCGACTGTCGACTTAGAGGGGACTAAACGGCTTTTGAAAACCTTTCTATGCATTGCATGTTTAAAATAAAAATAAGATAACTTGGAGCGATACCTCCTCTTACTCGAATTGTTTGTCTTTGTCGCCGCATTTGCAGAGAAAGCGTATAGTATCCAAAAGTACAAATCATTTTGTGTCTACAATTAAGCGCTGGCGAGAAAACATTTTAAACCGAAGGATTCGGTTGACATTTTTGTCGGGATGATAATGGACTGCTAAGAAAACATAGGGAAAAGAATTTTATTAAGCTTTCTCTTCGAATGTTTCTTTAAGCGGTTTGTCGATTTTCAGACGTTTCTGCAAATGCAAAACTCCTCCAGCCTTAGGCAGTTATGCTCGTGTACAAAGGGTAACGCATCTTTGTTACCTCCCCTGTTTATGGTTTTAATGCGCTGCCGTGTGAACAACATTCATTGGGCTAAATATCGTTGTAGGATTCTTGCAAATATTTGTTTGGAGTAAAGAAAGCTGTTTCACGACTCCCAACAAACGAGTAGGCAGTCAGTTGTGTAGTTTCCATCTTTTTGCCAAAAATATTGGTCAAGAAGGAAGACAGGACTTTTCGAGAAATGAAGCTTGACGTGGACAGCGAAAATTGAGGAAACGGCAGAAAATGTAAAGCCTACAACACAAGGTATTCCCAGGCAGTCACCAAGCCTGGTACTAAGCCCGCTCTACGGGTCTTGACTTCGGTGATCGGACTAGAACCGGTATATTTCACGTGATATGGTCGTAGACGAAGGTAACGTTTGGAATTGAGGGTTTTTCATTTTACAGTGCGTTGCTTATTCAAAATTGCGAAATGCCGTTTTTACAATTAGTAGCGTTTAAAGCTCAATGGAATGTTATTGTTCCGCATAAAATATCGATTTCCCTCTATCCTATTTATGAAAGCCCAATCAAAAAGCACCAAACGTTAAACGAATACAAATGGGTGAGGGGTAAAGCAAAGCCATTTCTCTTTGGTTTAAATTTAATTTACCGGATCAACTAAATGTTTAGAGCGGTTCAGTCGAAAGAACGGATTTCAGTTTCTACAAAATATTCAATCTTTGGCTAAGAAGCTTAAGCAAATTGCTTGAGTTTAGTTGTCATGCAATGTAGCCTTAATTCAAGCAGAAAGCATGTTTCACGCGAACAGACGCGGTGCGAAGCGCATAATTGTGACGTTGCAGAAGGGTTATTGGATTCGGGCGCGCGCGACTGTCGACTTAGAGGGGACTAAACGGCTTTTGAAAACCTTTCTATGCATTGCATGTTTAAAATAAAAATAAGATAACTTGGAGCGATACTTCGTCTTACTCGAATTGTTTGTCTTTGTCGCCGCATTTGCAGAGAAAGCGTACAGTATCCAAAAGTACAAATCATTTTGTGTCTACATTGAAGCGCTAGCGAGAAAACAGTTTAAACCGAAGGCTTCGGTTTAGATTTTTATCGGGATGATAATGGTCTGCTAAGAAAACTTAGGGAAAAGAATGTCCTTAAGCTTTCTCTTCGAATGTTTCTTTAAGCGGTTTGTCGGTTTTCAGACCTTTCTGTAAATGCAAAACTCCTCCAGGCTTAGGCAGTTGTGGTCGTGTACCAAGGGTAACGCATCTTTGTTACCTCCCCTGTTTATGGTTTTAATGCGCTGCCGTGTGAACAGCATTCATTGGCCTTAATATCGTTGTAGGACTTTTGCAAAGATTTGTTTGGAGTAACGAAAGCTGTTTCACGACTCCCAACAAACGAGTAGGCAGTCAGTTGTGTAGTTTCCATCTTTTTTCCAAAAATATTGGTCAAGAAGGAAGACAGGACTTTTCGAGAAATGAAGCTTGCGCGGACAGCGAAAATTGAGGAAACGGCAGAAAATGTAAAGCCTACAACACGAGGTATTCCCAGGCAGTGACCCAGCCTGGTACTAAGCCCGCTCTACGGGTCTTGACTTCGGTGATCTGACGAGAACCGGTATATTTCCCGTGATATGGTCGTAGACAAAGGTAACGTTTGGAATTGAGGGTTTTTTATTTTACAGTGCGTTGCTTATTCAAAATTGCGAAATGCCGTTTTTACAATTAGTAGCGTTTAAAGCTCAATGGAATGTTATTGTTCCGCATAAAATATCGATTTCCCTCTATCCTATTTATAAAAGCCCAATCAAAAAGCACCAAACGTTAAACGAATACAAATGGGTGAGGGGTAAAGCAAAGCCATTTCTCTTTCGTTTAAATTTGATTTGCCGTATCAACTAAATAAATGTTCAGAGCGGTGAAGTCGAAAGAACGGATTTCAGTTTCTACAAAACATTCAATCTTTGGCTAAGAAGCTTAAGCAAATTGCTTGAGTTTAGTTGTCATGCAATGTAGCCTTAATTAAAGCAGAAAGCATGTTTCACTCGAACGGACGCGGTGCGAAGCGCATAATTGTGACGTTGCAGAAGGGTTATTGGATTCGGGCGCGCGCGACTGTCGACTTAGAGGGGACTAAACGGCTTTTGAAAACCTTTCTATGCATTGCATGTTTAAAATAAAAATAAGATAACTTGGAGCGATACCTCCTCTTACTCGAATTGTTTGTCTTTGTCGCCGCATTTGCAGAGAAAGCGTATAGTATCCAAAAGTACAAATCATTTTGTGTCTACAATTAAGCGCTGGCGAGAAAACATTTTAAACCGAAGGATTCGGTTGACATTTTTGTCGGGATGATAATGGACTGCTAAGAAAACATAGGGAAAAGAATTTCCTTAAGCTTTCTCTTCGAATGTTTCTTTAAGCGGTTTGTCGATTTTCAGACGTTTCTCCAAATGCAAAACTCCTCCAGCCTTAGGCAGTTATGCTCGTGTACAAAGGGTAACGCATCTTTGTTACCTCCCCTGTTTATGGTTTTAATGCGCTGCCGTGTGAACAACATTCATTGGGCTTAATATCGTTGTAGGATTCTTGCAAATATTTGTTTGGAGTAAAGAAAGCTGTTTCACGACTCCCAACAAACGAGTAGGCAGTCAGTTGTGTAGTTTCCATCTTTTTTCCAAAAATATTGGTCAAGAAGGAAGACAGGACTTTTCGAGAAATGAAGCTTGACGTGGACAGCGAAAATTGAGGAAACGGCAGAAAATGTAAAGCCTACAACACAAGGTATTCCCAGGCAGTCACCAAGCCTGGTACTAAGCCCGCTCTACGGGTCTTGACTGCGGTGATCGGACTAGAACCGGTATATTTCACGTGATATGGTCGTAGACGAAGGTAACGTTTGGAATTGAGGGTTTTCATTTTACAGTGCGTTGCTTATTCAAAATTGCGAAATGCCGTTTTTACAATTAGTAGCGTTTAAAGCTCAATGGAATGTTATTGTTCCACATAAAATATCGATTTCCCTCTATCCTATTTATGAAAGCCCAATAAAAAAGCACCAAACGTTAAACGAATACAAATGGGTGAGGGGTAAAGCAAAGCCATTTCTCTTTGGTTTAAATTTAATTTACCGGATCAACTAAATGTTTAGAGCGGTTCAGTCGAAAGAACGGATTTCAGTTTCTACAAAATATTCAATCTTTGGCTAAGAAGCTTAAGCAAATTGCTTGAGTTTAGTTGTCATGCAATGTAGCCTTAATTCAAGCAGAAAGCATGTTTCACGCGAACAGACGCGGTGCGAAGCGCATAATTGTGACGTTGCAGAAGGGTTATTGGATTCGGGCGCGCGCGACTGTCGACTTAGAGGGGACTAAACGGCTTTTGAAAACCTTTCTATGCATTGCATGTTTAAAATAAAAATAAGATAACTTGGAGCGATACTTCGTCTTACTCGAATTGTTTGTCTTTGTCGCCGCATTTGCAGAGAAAGCGTACAGTATCCAAAAGTACAAATCATTTTGTGTCTACATTGAAGCGCTAGCGAGAAAACAGTTTAAACCGAAGGCTTCGGTTTAGATTTTTATCGGGATGATAATGGTCTGCTAAGAAAACTTAGGGAAAAGAATGTCCTTAAGCTTTCTCTTCGAATGTTTCTTTAAGCGGTTTGTCGGTTTTCAGACCTTTCTGTAAATGCAAAACTCCTCCAGGCTTAGGCAGTTGTGGTCGTGTACCAAGGGTAACGCATCTTTGTTACCTCCCCTGTTTATGGTTTTAATGCGCTGCCGTGTGAACAGCATTCATTGGCCTTAATATCGTTGTAGGACTTTTGCAAAGATTTGTTTGGAGTAACGAAAGCTGTTTCACGACTCCCAACAAACGAGTAGGCAGTCAGTTGTGTAGTTTCCATCTTTTTTCCAAAAATATTGGTCAAGAAGGAAGACAGGACTTTTCGAGAAATGAAGCTTGCGCGGACAGCGAAAATTGAGGAAACGGCAGAAAATGTAAAGCCTACAACACGAGGTATTCCCAGGCAGTGACCCAGCCTGGTACTAAGCCCGCTCTACGGGTCTTGACTTCGGTGATCTGACGAGAACCGGTATATTTCCCGTGATATGGTCGTAGACAAAGGTAACGTTTGGAATTGAGGGTTTTTTATTTTACAGTGCGTTGCTTATTCAAAATTGCGAAATGCCGTTTTTACAATTAGTAGCGTTTAAAGCTCAATGGAATGTTATTGTTCCGCATAAAATATCGATTTCCCTCTATCCTATTTATAAAAGCCCAATCAAAAAGCACCAAACGTTAAACGAATACAAATGGGTGAGGGGTAAAGCAAAGCCATTTCTCTTTCGTTTAAATTTGATTTGCCGTATCAACTAAATAAATGTTCAGAGCGGTGAAGTCGAAAGAACGGATTTCAGTTTCTACAAAACATTCAATCTTTGGCTAAGAAGCTTAAGCAAATTGCTTGAGTTTAGTTGTCATGCAATGTAGCCTTAATTAAAGCAGAAAGCATGTTTCACTCGAACGGACGCGGTGCGAAGCGCATAATTGTGACGTTGCAGAAGGGTTATTGGATTCGGGCGCGCGCGACTGTCGACTTAGAGGGGACTAAACGGCTTTTGAAAACCTTTCTATGCATTGCATGTTTAAAATAAAAATAAGATAACTTGGAGCGATACCTCCTCTTACTCGAATTGTTTGTCTTTGTCGCCGCATTTGCAGAGAAAGCGTATAGTATCCAAAAGTACAAATCATTTTGTGTCTACAATTAAGCGCTGGCGAGAAAACATTTTAAACCGAAGGATTCGGTTGACATTTTTGTCGGGATGATAATGGACTGCTAAGAAAACATAGGGAAAAGAATTTCCTTAAGCTTTCTCTTCGAATGTTTCTTTAAGCGGTTTGTCGATTTTCAGACGTTTCTCCAAATGCAAAACTCCTCCAGCCTTAGGCAGTTATGCTCGTGTACAAAGGGTAACGCATCTTTGTTACCTCCCCTGTTTATGGTTTTAATGCGCTGCCGTGTGAACAACATTCATTGGGCTTAATATCGTTGTAGGATTCTTGCAAATATTTGTTTGGAGTAAAGAAAGCTGTTTCACGACTCCCAACAAACGAGTAGGCAGTCAGTTGTGTAGTTTCCATCTTTTTTCCAAAAATATTGGTCAAGAAGGAAGACAGGACTTTTCGAGAAATGAAGCTTGACGTGGACAGCGAAAATTGAGGAAACGGCAGAAAATGTAAAGCCTACAACACAAGGTATTCCCAGGCAGTCACCAAGCCTGGTACTAAGCCCGCTCTACGGGTCTTGACTGCGGTGATCGGACTAGAACCGGTATATTTCACGTGATATGGTCGTAGACGAAGGTAACGTTTGGAATTGAGGGTTTTCATTTTACAGTGCGTTGCTTATTCAAAATTGCGAAATGCCGTTTTTACAATTAGTAGCGTTTAAAGCTCAATGGAATGTTATTGTTCCACATAAAATATCGATTTCCCTCTATCCTATTTATGAAAGCCCAATAAAAAAGCACCAAACGTTAAACGAATACAAATGGGTGAGGGGTAAAGCAAAGCCATTTCTCTTTGGTTTAAATTTAATTTACCGGATCAACTAAATGTTTAGAGCGGTTCAGTCGAAAGAACGGATTTCAGTTTCTACAAAATATTCAATCTTTGGCTAAGAAGCTTAAGCAAATTGCTTGAGTTTAGTTGTCATGCAATGTAGCCTTAATTCAAGCAGAAAGCATGTTTCACGCGAACAGACGCGGTGCGAAGCGCATAATTGTGACGTTGCAGAAGGGTTATTGGATTCGGGCGCGCGCGACTGTCGACTTAGAGGGGACTAAACGGCTTTTGAAAACCTTTCTATGCATTGCATGTTTAAAATAAAAATAAGATAACTTGGAGCGATACTTCGTCTTACTCGAATTGTTTGTCTTTGTCGCCGCATTTGCAGAGAAAGCGTACAGTATCCAAAAGTACAAATCATTTTGTGTCTACATTGAAGCGCTAGCGAGAAAACAGTTTAAACCGAAGGCTTCGGTTTAGATTTTTATCGGGATGATAATGGTCTGCTAAGAAAACTTAGGGAAAAGAATGTCCTTAAGCTTTCTCTTCGAATGTTTCTTTAACCGGTTTGTCGGTTTTCAGACCTTTCTGTAAATGCAAAACTCCTCCAGGCTTAGGCAGTTGTGGTCGTGTACCAAGGGTAACGCATCTTTGTTACCTCCCCTGTTTATGGTTTTAATGCGCTGCCGTGTGAACAGCATTCATTGGCCTTAATATCGTTGTAGGACTTTTGCAAAGATTTGTTTGGAGTAACAAAAGCTGTTTCACGACTCCCAACAAACGAGTAGGCAGTCAGTTGTGTAGTTTCCATCTTTTTTCCAAAAATATTGGTCAAGAAGGAAGACAGGACTTTTCGAGAAATGAAGCTTGCGCGGACAGCGAAAATTGAGGAAACGGCAGAAAATGTAAAGCCTACAACACGAGGTATTCCCAGGCAGTGACCCAGCCTGGTACTAAGCCCGCTCTACGGGTCTTGACTTCGGTGATCTGACGAGAACCGGTATATTTCCCGTGATATGGTCGTAGACAAAGGTAACGTTTGGAATTGAGGGTTTTTTATTTTACAGTGCGTTGCTTATTCAAAATTGCGAAATGCCGTTTTTACAATTAGTAGCGTTTAAAGCTCAATGGAATGTTATTGTTCCGCATAAAATATCGATTTCCCTCTATCCTATTTATGAAAGCCCAATAAAAAAGCACCAAACGTTAAACGAATACAAATGGGTGAGGGGTAAAGCAAAGCCATTTCTCTTTGGTTTAAATTTAATTTACCGGATCAACTAAATGTTTAGAGCGGTTCAGTCGAAAGAACGGATTTCAGTTTCTACAAAATATTCAATCTTTGGCTAAGAAGCTTAAGCAAATTGCTTGAGTTTAGTTGTCATGCAATGTAGCCTTAATTCAAGCAGAAAGCATGTTTCACGCGAACGGACGCGGTGCGAAGCGCATAATTGTGACGTTGCAGAAGGGTTATTGGATTCGGGCGCGCGCGACTGTCGACTTAGAGGGGACTAAACGGCTTTTGAAAACCTTTCTATGCATTGCATGTTTAAAATAAAAATAAGATAACTTGGAGCGATACTTCGTCTTACTCGAATTGTTTGTCTTTGTCGCCGCATTTGCAGAGAAAGCGTACAGTATCCAAAAGTACAAATCATTTTGTGTCTACATTGAAGCGCTAGCGAGAAAACAGTTTAAACCGAAGGCTTCGGTTTAGATTTTTATCGGGATGATAATGGTCTGCTAAGAAAACATAGGGAAAAGAATGTCCTTAAGCTTTCTCTTCGAATGTTTCTTTAAGCGGTTTGTCGGTTTTCAGACCTTTCTGTAAATGCAAAACTCCTCCAGGCTTAGGCAGTTGTGGTCGTGTACCAAGGGTAACGCATCTTTGTTACCTCCCCTGTTTATGGTTTTAATGCGCTGCCGTGTGAACAGCTTTCATTGGCCTTAATATCGTTGTAGGACTTTTCCAAAGATTTGTTTGGAGTAACGAAAGCTGTTTCACGACTCCCAACAAACGAGTAGGCAGTCAGTTGTGTAGTTTCCATCTTTTTTCCAAAAATATTGGTCAAGAAGGAAGACAGGACTTTTCGAGAAATGAAGCTTGCGCGGACAGCGAAAATTGAGGAAACGGCAGAAAATGTAAAGCCTACAACACGAGGTATTCCCAGGCAGTGACCCAGCCTGGTACTAAGCCCGCTCTACGGGTCTTGACTTCGGTGATCTGACGAGAACCGGTATATTTCACGTGATATGGTCGTAGACAAAGGTAACGTTTGGAATTGAGGGTTTTTCATTTTACAGTGCGTTGCTTATTCAAAATTGCGAAATGCCGTTTTTACAATTAGTAGCGTTTAAAGCTCAATGGAATGTTATTGTTCCGCATAAAATATCGATTTCCCTCTATCCTATTTATAAAAGTCCAATCAAAAAGCACCAAACGTTAAACGAATAAAAATGGGTGAGGGGTAAAGCAAAGCCATTTCTCTTTGGTTTAAATTTGATTTGCCGTATCAACTAAATAAATGTTCAGAGCGGTGAAGTCGAAAGAACGGATTTCAGTTTCTACAAAACATTCAATCTTTGGCTAAGAAGCTTAAGCAAATTGCTTGAGTTTAGTTGTCATGCAATGTAGCCTTAATTAAAGCAGAAAGCATGTTTCACTCGAACGGACGCGGTGCGAAGCGCATAATTGTGACGTTGCAGAAGGGTTATTGGATTCGGGCGCGCGCGACTGTCGACTTAGAGGGGACTAAACGGCTTTTGAAAACCTTTCTATGCATTGCATGTTTAAAATAAAAATAAGATAACTTGGAGCGATACCTCCTCTTACTCGAATTGTTTGTCTTTGTCGCCGCATTTGCAGAGAAAGCGTATAGTATCCAAAAGTACAAATCATTTTGTGTCTACAATTAAGCGCTGGCGAGAAAACATTTTAAACCGAAGGATTCGGTTGACATTTTTGTCGGGATGATAATGGACTGCTAAGAAAACATAGGGAAAAGAATTTCCTTAAGCTTTCTCTTCGAATGTTTCTTTAAGCGGTTTGTCGATTTTCAGACGTTTCTGCAAATGCAAAACTCCTCCAGCCTTAGGCAGTTATGCTCGTGTACAAAGGGTAACGCATCTTTGTTACCTCCCCTGTTTATGGTTTTAATGCGCTGCCGTGTGAACAACATTCATTGGGCTTAATATCGTTGTAGGATTCTTGCAAATATTTGTTTGGAGTAAAGAAAGCTGTTTCACGACTCCCAACAAACGAGTAGGCAGTCAGTTGTGTAGTTTCCATCTTTTTTCCAAAAATATTGGTCAAGAAGGAAGACAGGACTTTTCTAGAAATGAAGCTTGACGTGGACAGCGAAAATTGAGGAAACGGCAGAAAATGTAAAGCCTACAACACAAGGTATTCCCAGGCAGTCACCAAGCCTGGTACTAAGCCCGCTCTACGGGTCTTGACTGCGGTGATCGGACTAGAACCGGTATATTTCACGATATATGGTCGTAGACGAAGGTAACGTTTGGAATTGAGGGTTTTCATTTTACAGTGCGTTGCTTATTCAAAATTGCGAAATGCCGTTTTTACAATTAGTAGCGTTTAAAGCTCAATGGAATGTTATTGTTCCACATAAAATATCGATTTCCCTCTATCCTATTTATGAAAGCCCAATAAAAAAGCACCAAACGTTAAACGAATACAAATGGGTGAGGGGTAAAGCAAAGCCATTTCTCTTTGGTTTAAATTTAATTTACCGGATCAACTAAATGTTTAGAGAGCGGTTCAGTCGAAAGAACGGATTTCAGTTTCTACAAAATATTCAATCTTTGGCTAAGAAGCTTAAGCAAATTGCTTGAGTTTAGTTGTCATGCAATGTAGCCTTAATTCAAGCAGAAAGCATGTTTCACGCGAACAGACGCGGTGCGAAGCGCATAATTGTGACGTTGCAGAAGGGTTATTGGATTCGGGCGCGCGCGACTGTCGACTTAGAGGGGACTAAACGGCTTTTGAAAACCTTTCTAT
>OX453285.1:11472324-11535775 GCA_949710005.1 Ricordea florida | reverse complement strand
GACAAAAACTTCTAGTAAGATTAAATATCGCTTCAAGTTATCTTATTTTTATTTTAAACATGCAATGCATAGAAAGGTTTTCAAAAGCCGTTTAGTCCCCTCTAAGTCGACAGTCGCGCGCGCCCGAATCCAATAACCCTTCTGCAACGTCACAATTATGCGCTTCTTACCGCGTCCGTTCGCGTGAAACATGCCTTCTGCTTGAATTAAGGCTACATTGCATGACAACTAAACTCAAGCAATTTGCTTAAACTTCTTAGCCAAAGTCTGAATGTTTTGTAGAAACTGAAATCCGTTCTTTCGACTTCACCGCTCTGAACATTTATTTAGTTGATACGGCAAATCAAATTTAAACCAAAGAGAAATGGCTTTGCTTTACCCCTCACCCATTTGTATTCGTTTAACGTTTGGTGCTTTTTGATTGGGCTTTCATAAATAGGATAGAGGGAAATCGATATTTTATGCGCAACAATAACATTCCATTGAGCTTTAAACGCTACTAATTGTAAAAACGGCATTTCGCAATTTTGAATAAGCAACGCACTGTAAAATGAAAAACCCTCAATTCCAAACGTTACCTTCGTCTACGACCATATCACGGGAAATATACCGGTTCTCGTCTGATCACCGCAGTCAAGACCCGTAGAGCGGGCTTAGTACCAGGCTTGGTGACTGCCTGGGAATACCTCGTGTTGTAGGCTTTACATTTTCTGCCGTTTCCTCAATTTTCGCTGTCCACGTCAAGCTTCATTTCTCGAAAAGTCCTGTCTTCCTTTTTGACCAATATTTTTGGCGAAAAGATTGAAACTACACAACTGACTGCCTATTCGTTTGTTGGGAGTCGTGAAAGAGCTTTCGTTACTCCAAACAAATCTTTGCAAGAATCCTACAACGATATTAAGCCCAATGAATGTTGTGCACACGGCAGCGCATTAAAACCATAAACAGGGGAGGTAACAAAGATGCGTTACCCTTGGTACACGAGCACAACTGCCTAAGCCTGGAGGAGCTTTGCATTTGCAGAAACGTCTGAAAATCGGCAAACCGCTTAAAGAAACATTCGAAGAGAAAGCTTAAGGAAATTCTTTTCCCTATGTTTTCTTAGCAGTCCATTTTCATCCCGACAAAAATGTCAACCGAATCCTTCGGTTTAGAATGTTTTCTCGCCAGCGCTTCAATGTAGACACAAAATGATTTGTACTTTTGGATACTGTACGCTTTCTCTGCAAATGCGGCGACAAAGACAAAAACTTCTAGTAAGATTAAATATCGCTTCAAGTTATCTTATTTTTATTTTAAACATGCAATGCATAGAAAGGTTTTCAAAAGCCGTTTAGTCCCCTCTAAGTCGACAGTCGCGCGCGCCCGAATCCAATAACCCTTCTGCAACGTCACAATTATGCGCTTCTTACCGCGTCCGTTCGCGTGAAACATGCCTTCTGCTTGAATTAAGGCTACATTGCATGACAACTAAACTCAAGCAATTTGCTTAAACTTCTTAGCCAAAGTCTGAATGTTTTGTAGAAACTGAAATCCGTTCTTTCGACTTCACCGCTCTGAACATTTATTTAGTTGATACGGCAAATCAAATTTAAACCAAAGAGAAATGGCTTTGCTTTACCCCTCACCCATTTGTATTCGTTTAACGTTTGGTGCTTTTTGATTGGGCTTTCATAAATAGGATAGAGGGAAATCGATATTTTATGCGCAACAATAACATTCCATTGAGCTTTAAACGCTACTAATTGTAAAAACGGCATTTCGCAATTTTGAATAAGCAACGCACTGTAAAATGAAAAACCCTCAATTCCAAACGTTACCTTCGTCTACGACCATATCACGGGAAATATACCGGTTCTCGTCTGATCACCGCAGTCAAGACCCGTAGAGCGGGCTTAGTACCAGGCTTGGTGACTGCCTGGGAATACCTCGTGTTGTAGGCTTTACATTTTCTGCCGTTTCCTCAATTTTCGCTGTCCACGTCAAGCTTCATTTCTCGAAAAGTCCTGTCTTCCTTTTTGACCAATATTTTTGGCGAAAAGATTGAAACTACACAACTGACTGCCCATTCGTTTGTTGGGAGTCGTGAAACAGCTTTCGTTACTCCAAACAAATCTTTGAAGGAATCCTAAAACGATATTAGGCCAAATGAATGTTGTGCACACGGCAGCGCATTAAAACCATAAACAGGGGAGGTAACAAAGATGCGTTACCCTTGGTAGACAAGCACAACTGCCTAAGGCTGGAGGAGTTTTGCATTTTCAGAAACGTCTGAAAATCGACAAACCGCTTAAAGAAACATTCGAAGAGAAACCTTAAGGAAATTCTTTTCCCTATGTTTTCTTAGCAGTCTATTTTCATCCCGACAAAAATGTCAACCGAAACCTTCGCTTAAAATGTTTTCTCGCCAGCGCTTCAATGTAGACACAAAATGATTTGTACTTTTGGATACTGTACGCTTTCTCTGCAAATGCGGCGACAAAGACAAAAAATTCGAGTAAGACGAGGTATCGCTCCAAGTTATCTTATTTTTATTTTAAACATGCAATGCATAGAAAGGTTTTCAAAAGCCGTTTAGTCCCCTCTAAGTCGACAGTCGCGCGCGCCCGAATCCAATAACCCTTCTGCAACGTCACAATTATGCGCTTCGCACCCCGTCCGTTCGCGTGAAACATGCTTTCTGCTTGAATTAAGGCTACATTGCATGACAACTAAACTCAAGCAATTTGCTTAAACTTCTTAGCCAAAGATTGAATGTTTTGTAGAAACTGAAATCCGTTCTTTCGACTTCACCGCTCTGAACATTTATCTAGTTGATCCGGTTAATCAAATTAAAACCAAAGAGAAATGGCTTTGCTTTACCCCTCACCCATTTGTATTCGTTTAACGTTTGGTGCTTTTTGATTGGGCTTTCATAAATAGGATAGAGGGAAATCGATATTTTATGCGGAACAATAACATTCCATTGAGCTTTAAACGCTACTAATTGTAAAAACGGCATTTCGCAATTTTGAATAAGCAACGCACTGTAAAATGAAAAACCCTCAATTCCAAACGTTACCTTCGTCTACGACCATATCACGGGAAATATACCGGTTCTCGTCCGATCACCGCAGTCAAAACCCGTAGAGCGCGCTTAGTACCAGGCTGGGTCACTGCCTGGGAATACCTCGTGTTGTAGGCTTTACATTTTCTGCCGTTTCCTCAATTTTCGCTGTCCACGTCAAGCTTCATTTCTCGAAAAGTCCTGTCTTCCTTCTTGACCAATATTTTTGGCGAAAAGATGGAAACTACACAACTGACTGCCTATTCGTTTGTTGGGAGTCGTGAAAGAGCTTTCGTTACTCCAAACAAATCTTTGCAAGAATCCTACAACGATATTAAGCCCAATGAATGTTGTGCACACGGCAGCGCATTAAAACCATAAACAGGGGAGGTAACAAAGATGCGTTACCCTTGGTACACGAGCACAACTGCCTAAGCCTGGAGGAGCTTTGCATTTGCAGAAACGTCTGAAAATCGGCAAACCGCTTAAAGAAACATTCGAAGAGAAAGCTTAAGGAAATTCTTTTCCCTATGTTTTCTTAGCAGTCCATTTTCATCCCGACAAAAATGTCAACCGAATCCTTCGGTTTAGAATGTTTTCTCGCCAGCGCTTCAATGTAGACACAAAATGATTTGTACTTTTGGATACTGTACGCTTTCTCTGCAAATGCGGCGACAAAGACAAAAACTTCTAGTAAGATTAAATATCGCTTCAAGTTATCTTATTTTTATTTTAAACATGCAATGCATAGAAAGGTTTTCAAAAGCCGTTTAGTCCCCTCTAAGTCGACAGTCGCGCGCGCCCGAATCCAATAACCCTTCTGCAACGTCACAATTATGCGCTTCTTACCGCGTCCGTTCGCGTGAAACATGCCTTCTGCTTGAATTAAGGCTACATTGCATGACAACTAAACTCAAGCAATTTGCTTAAACTTCTTAGCCAAAGTCTGAATGTTTTGTAGAAACTGAAATCCGTTCTTTCGACTTCACCGCTCTGAACATTTATTTAGTTGATACGGCAAATCAAATTTAAACCAAAGAGAAATGGCTTTGCTTTACCCCTCACCCATTTGTATTCGTTTAACGTTTGGTGCTTTTTGATTGGGCTTTCATAAATAGGATAGAGGGAAATCGATATTTTATGCGCAACAATAACATTCCATTGAGCTTTAAACGCTACTAATTGTAAAAACGGCATTTCGCAATTTTGAATAAGCAACGCACTGTAAAATGAAAAACCCTCAATTCCAAACGTTACCTTCGTCTACGACCATATCACGGGAAATATACCGGTTCTCGTCTGATCACCGCAGTCAAGACCCGTAGAGCGGGCTTAGTACCAGGCTTGGTGACTGCCTGGGAATACCTCGTGTTGTAGGCTTTACATTTTCTGCCGTTTCCTCAATTTTCGCTGTCCACGTCAAGCTTCATTTCTCGAAAAGTCCTGTCTTCCTTTTTGACCAATATTTTTGGCGAAAAGATTGAAACTACACAACTGACTGCCTATTCGTTTGTTGGGAGTCGTGAAAGAGCTTTCGTTACTCCAAACAAATCTTTGCAAGAATCCTACAACGATATTAAGCCCAATGAATGTTGTGCACACGGCAGCGCATTAAAACCATAAACAGGGGAGGTAACAAAGATGCGTTACCCTTGGTACACGAGCACAACTGCCTAAGCCTGGAGGAGCTTTGCATTTGCAGAAACGTCTGAAAATCGGCAAACCGCTTAAAGAAACATTCGAAGAGAAAGCTTAAGGAAATTCTTTTCCCTATGTTTTCTTAGCAGTCCATTTTCATCCCGACAAAAATGTCAACCGAATCCTTCGGTTTAGAATGTTTTCTCGCCAGCGCTTCAATGTAGACACAAAATGATTTGTACTTTTGGATACTGTACGCTTTCTCTGCAAATGCGGCGACAAAGACAAAAACTTCTAGTAAGATTAAATATCGCTTCAAGTTATCTTATTTTTATTTTAAACATGCAATGCATAGAAAGGTTTTCAAAAGCCGTTTAGTCCCCTCTAAGTCGACAGTCGCGCGCGCCCGAATCCAATAACCCTTCTGCAACGTCACAATTATGCGCTTCTTACCGCGTCCGTTCGCGTGAAACATGCCTTCTGCTTGAATTAAGGCTACATTGCATGACAACTAAACTCAAGCAATTTGCTTAAACTTCTTAGCCAAAGTCTGAATGTTTTGTAGAAACTGAAATCCGTTCTTTCGACTTCACCGCTCTGAACATTTATTTAGTTGATACGGCAAATCAAATTTAAACCAAAGAGAAATGGCTTTGCTTTACCCCTCACCCATTTGTATTCGTTTAACGTTTGGTGCTTTTTGATTGGGCTTTCATAAATAGGATAGAGGGAAATCGATATTTTATGCGCAACAATAACATTCCATTGAGCTTTAAACGCTACTAATTGTAAAAACGGCATTTCGCAATTTTGAATAAGCAACGCACTGTAAAATGAAAAACCCTCAATTCCAAACGTTACCTTCGTCTACGACCATATCACGGGAAATATACCGGTTCTCGTCTGATCACCGCAGTCAAGACCCGTAGAGCGGGCTTAGTACCAGGCTTGGTGACTGCCTGGGAATACCTCGTGTTGTAGGCTTTACATTTTCTGCCGTTTCCTCAATTTTCGCTGTCCACGTCAAGCTTCATTTCTCGAAAAGTCCTGTCTTCCTTTTTGACCAATATTTTTGGCGAAAAGATTGAAACTACACAACTGACTGCCCATTCGTTTGTTGGGAGTCGTGAAACAGCTTTCGTTACTCCAAACAAATCTTTGAAGGAATCCTAAAACGATATTAGGCCAAATGAATGTTGTGCACACGGCAGCGCATTAAAACCATAAACAGGGGAGGTAACAAAGATGCGTTACCCTTGGTAGACAAGCACAACTGCCTAAGGCTGGAGGAGTTTTGCATTTTCAGAAACGTCTGAAAATCGACAAACCGCTTAAAGAAACATTCGAAGAGAAACCTTAAGGAAATTCTTTTCCCTATGTTTTCTTAGCAGTCTATTTTCATCCCGACAAAAATGTCAACCGAAACCTTCGCTTAAAATGTTTTCTCGCCAGCGCTTCAATGTAGACACAAAATGATTTGTACTTTTGGATACTGTACGCTTTCTCTGCAAATGCGGCGACAAAGACAAAAAATTCGAGTAAGACGAGGTATCGCTCCAAGTTATCTTATTTTTATTTTAAACATGCAATGCATAGAAAGGTTTTCAAAAGCCGTTTAGTCCCCTCTAAGTCGACAGTCGCGCGCGCCCGAATCCAATAACCCTTCTGCAACGTCACAATTATGCGCTTCGCACCCCGTCCGTTCGCGTGAAACATGCTTTCTGCTTGAATTAAGGCTACATTGCATGACAACTAAACTCAAGCAATTTGCTTAAACTTCTTAGCCAAAGATTGAATGTTTTGTAGAAACTGAAATCCGTTCTTTCGACTTCACCGCTCTGAACATTTATCTAGTTGATCCGGTTAATCAAATTAAAACCAAAGAGAAATGGCTTTGCTTTACCCCTCACCCATTTGTATTCGTTTAACGTTTGGTGCTTTTTGATTGGGCTTTCATAAATAGGATAGAGGGAAATCGATATTTTATGCGGAACAATAACATTCCATTGAGCTTTAAACGCTACTAATTGTAAAAACGGCATTTCGCAATTTTGAATAAGCAACGCACTGTAAAATGAAAAACCCTCAATTCCAAACGTTACCTTCGTCTACGACCATATCACGGGAAATATACCGGTTCTCGTCCGATCACCGCAGTCAAAACCCGTAGAGCGCGCTTAGTACCAGGCTGGGTCACTGCCTGGGAATACCTCGTGTTGTAGGCTTTACATTTTCTGCCGTTTCCTCAATTTTCGCTGTCCACGTCAAGCTTCATTTCTCGAAAAGTCCTGTCTTCCTTCTTGACCAATATTTTTGGCGAAAAGATGGAAACTACACAACTGACTGCCTATTCGTTTGTTGGGAGTCGTGAAAGAGCTTTCGTTACTCCAAACAAATCTTTGCAAGAATCCTACAACGATATTAAGCCCAATGAATGTTGTGCACACGGCAGCGCATTAAAACCATAAACAGGGGAGGTAACAAAGATGCGTTACCCTTGGTACACGAGCACAACTGCCTAAGCCTGGAGGAGCTTTGCATTTGCAGAAACGTCTGAAAATCGGCAAACCGCTTAAAGAAACATTCGAAGAGAAAGCTTAAGGAAATTCTTTTCCCTATGTTTTCTTAGCAGTCCATTTTCATCCCGACAAAAATGTCAACCGAATCCTTCGGTTTAGAATGTTTTCTCGCCAGCGCTTCAATGTAGACACAAAATGATTTGTACTTTTGGATACTGTACGCTTTCTCTGCAAATGCGGCGACAAAGACAAAAACTTCTAGTAAGATTAAATATCGCTTCAAGTTATCTTATTTTTATTTTAAACATGCAATGCATAGAAAGGTTTTCAAAAGCCGTTTAGTCCCCTCTAAGTCGACAGTCGCGCGCGCCCGAATCCAATAACCCTTCTGCAACGTCACAATTATGCGCTTCTTACCGCGTCCGTTCGCGTGAAACATGCCTTCTGCTTGAATTAAGGCTACATTGCATGACAACTAAACTCAAGCAATTTGCTTAAACTTCTTAGCCAAAGTCTGAATGTTTTGTAGAAACTGAAATCCGTTCTTTCGACTTCACCGCTCTGAACATTTATTTAGTTGATACGGCAAATCAAATTTAAACCAAAGAGAAATGGCTTTGCTTTACCCCTCACCCATTTGTATTCGTTTAACGTTTGGTGCTTTTTGATTGGGCTTTCATAAATAGGATAGAGGGAAATCGATATTTTATGCGCAACAATAACATTCCATTGAGCTTTAAACGCTACTAATTGTAAAAACGGCATTTCGCAATTTTGAATAAGCAACGCACTGTAAAATGAAAAACCCTCAATTCCAAACGTTACCTTCGTCTACGACCATATCACGGGAAATATACCGGTTCTCGTCTGATCACCGCAGTCAAGACCCGTAGAGCGGGCTTAGTACCAGGCTTGGTGACTGCCTGGGAATACCTCGTGTTGTAGGCTTTACATTTTCTGCCGTTTCCTCAATTTTCGCTGTCCACGTCAAGCTTCATTTCTCGAAAAGTCCTGTCTTCCTTTTTGACCAATATTTTTGGCGAAAAGATTGAAACTACACAACTGACTGCCTATTCGTTTGTTGGGAGTCGTGAAAGAGCTTTCGTTACTCCAAACAAATCTTTGCAAGAATCCTACAACGATATTAAGCCCAATGAATGTTGTGCACACGGCAGCGCATTAAAACCATAAACAGGGGAGGTAACAAAGATGCGTTACCCTTGGTACACGAGCACAACTGCCTAAGCCTGGAGGAGCTTTGCATTTGCAGAAACGTCTGAAAATCGGCAAACCGCTTAAAGAAACATTCGAAGAGAAAGCTTAAGGAAATTCTTTTCCCTATGTTTTCTTAGCAGTCCATTTTCATCCCGACAAAAATGTCAACCGAATCCTTCGGTTTAGAATGTTTTCTCGCCAGCGCTTCAATGTAGACACAAAATGATTTGTACTTTTGGATACTGTACGCTTTCTCTGCAAATGCGGCGACAAAGACAAAAACTTCTAGTAAGATTAAATATCGCTTCAAGTTATCTTATTTTTATTTTAAACATGCAATGCATAGAAAGGTTTTCAAAAGCCGTTTAGTCCCCTCTAAGTCGACAGTCGCGCGCGCCCGAATCCAATAACCCTTCTGCAACGTCACAATTATGCGCTTCTTACCGCGTCCGTTCGCGTGAAACATGCCTTCTGCTTGAATTAAGGCTACATTGCATGACAACTAAACTCAAGCAATTTGCTTAAACTTCTTAGCCAAAGTCTGAATGTTTTGTAGAAACTGAAATCCGTTCTTTCGACTTCACCGCTCTGAACATTTATTTAGTTGATACGGCAAATCAAATTTAAACCAAAGAGAAATGGCTTTGCTTTACCCCTCACCCATTTGTATTCGTTTAACGTTTGGTGCTTTTTGATTGGGCTTTCATAAATAGGATAGAGGGAAATCGATATTTTATGCGCAACAATAACATTCCATTGAGCTTTAAACGCTACTAATTGTAAAAACGGCATTTCGCAATTTTGAATAAGCAACGCACTGTAAAATGAAAAACCCTCAATTCCAAACGTTACCTTCGTCTACGACCATATCACGGGAAATATACCGGTTCTCGTCTGATCACCGCAGTCAAGACCCGTAGAGCGGGCTTAGTACCAGGCTTGGTGACTGCCTGGGAATACCTCGTGTTGTAGGCTTTACATTTTCTGCCGTTTCCTCAATTTTCGCTGTCCACGTCAAGCTTCATTTCTCGAAAAGTCCTGTCTTCCTTTTTGACCAATATTTTTGGCGAAAAGATTGAAACTACACAACTGACTGCCCATTCGTTTGTTGGGAGTCGTGAAACAGCTTTCGTTACTCCAAACAAATCTTTGAAGGAATCCTAAAACGATATTAGGCCAAATGAATGTTGTGCACACGGCAGCGCATTAAAACCATAAACAGGGTAGGTAACAAAGATGCGTTACCCTTGGTAGACAAGCACAACTGCCTAAGGCTGGAGGAGTTTTGCATTTTCAGAAACGTCTGAAAATCGACAAACCGCTTAAAGAAACATTCGAAGAGAAACCTTAAGGAAATTCTTTTCCCTATGTTTTCTTAGCAGTCTATTTTCATCCCGACAAAAATGTCAACCGAAACCTTCGCTTAAAATGTTTTCTCGCCAGCGCTTCAATGTAGACACAAAATGATTTGTACTTTTGGATACTGTACGCTTTCTCTGCAAATGCGGCGACAAAGACAAAAAATTCGAGTAAGACGAGGTATCGCTCCAAGTTATCTTATTTTTATTTTAAACATGCAATGCATAGAAAGGTTTTCAAAAGCCGTTTAGTCCCCTCTAAGTCGACAGTCGCGCGCGCCCGAATCCAATAACCCTTCTGCAACGTCACAATTATGCGCTTCGCACCCCGTCCGTTCGCGTGAAACATGCTTTCTGCTTGAATTAAGGCTACATTGCATGACAACTAAACTCAAGCAATTTGCTTAAACTTCTTAGCCAAAGATTGAATGTTTTGTAGAAACTGAAATCCGTTCTTTCGACTTCACCGCTCTGAACATTTATCTAGTTGATCCGGTTAATCAAATTAAAACCAAAGAGAAATGGCTTTGCTTTACCCCTCACCCATTTGTATTCGTTTAACGTTTGGTGCTTTTTGATTGGGCTTTCATAAATAGGATAGAGGGAAATCGATATTTTATGCGCAACAATAACATTCCATTGAGCTTTAAACGCTACTAATTGTAAAAACGGCATTTCGCAATTTTGAATAAGCAACGCACTGTAAAATGAAAAACCCTCAATTCCAAACGTTACCTTCGTCTACGACCATATCACGGGAAATATACCGGTTCTCGTCCGATCACCGCAGTCAAAACCCGTAGAGCGCGCTTAGTACCAGGCTGGGTCACTGCCTGGGAATACCTCGTGTTGTAGGCTTTACATTTTCTGCCGTTTCCTCAATTTTCGCTGTCCACGTCAAGCTTCATTTCTCGAAAAGTCCTGTCTTCCTTCTTGACCAATATTTTTGGCGAAAAGATGGAAACTACACAACTGACTGCCTATTCGTTTGTTGGGAGTCGTGAAAGAGCTTTCGTTACTCCAAACAAATCTTTGCAAGAATCCTACAACGATATTAAGCCCAATGAATGTTGTGCACACGGCAGCGCATTAAAACCATAAACAGGGGAGGTAACAAAGATGCGTTACCCTTGGTACACGAGCACAACTGCCTAAGCCTGGAGGAGCTTTGCATTTGCAGAAACGTCTGAAAATCGGCAAACCGCTTAAAGAAACATTCGAAGAGAAAGCTTAAGGAAATTCTTTTCCCTATGTTTTCTTAGCAGTCCATTTTCATCCCGACAAAAATGTCAACCGAATCCTTCGGTTTAGAATGTTTTCTCGCCAGCGCTTCAATGTAGACACAAAATGATTTGTACTTTTGGATACTGTACGCTTTCTCTGCAAATGCGGCGACAAAGACAAAAACTTCTAGTAAGATTAAATATCGCTTCAAGTTATCTTATTTTTATTTTAAACATGCAATGCATAGAAAGGTTTTCAAAAGCCGTTTAGTCCCCTCTAAGTCGACAGTCGCGCGCGCCCGAATCCAATAACCCTTCTGCAACGTCACAATTATGCGCTTCTTACCGCGTCCGTTCGCGTGAAACATGCCTTCTGCTTGAATTAAGGCTACATTGCATGACAACTAAACTCAAGCAATTTGCTTAAACTTCTTAGCCAAAGTCTGAATGTTTTGTAGAAACTGAAATCCGTTCTTTCGACTTCACCGCTCTGAACATTTATTTAGTTGATACGGCAAATCAAATTTAAACCAAAGAGAAATGGCTTTGCTTTACCCCTCACCCATTTGTATTCGTTTAACGTTTGGTGCTTTTTGATTGGGCTTTCATAAATAGGATAGAGGGAAATCGATATTTTATGCGCAACAATAACATTCCATTGAGCTTTAAACGCTACTAATTGTAAAAACGGCATTTCGCAATTTTGAATAAGCAACGCACTGTAAAATGAAAAACCCTCAATTCCAAACGTTACCTTCGTCTACGACCATATCACGGGAAATATACCGGTTCTCGTCTGATCACCGCAGTCAAGACCCGTAGAGCGGGCTTAGTACCAGGCTTGGTGACTGCCTGGGAATACCTCGTGTTGTAGGCTTTACATTTTCTGCCGTTTCCTCAATTTTCGCTGTCCACGTCAAGCTTCATTTCTCGAAAAGTCCTGTCTTCCTTTTTGACCAATATTTTTGGCGAAAAGATTGAAACTACACAACTGACTGCCCATTCGTTTGTTGGGAGTCGTGAAACAGCTTTCGTTACTCCAAACAAATCTTTGAAGGAATCCTAAAACGATATTAGGCCAAATGAATGTTGTGCACACGGCAGCGCATTAAAACCATAAACAGGGGAGGTAACAAAGATGCGTTACCCTTGGTAGACAAGCACAACTGCCTAAGGCTGGAGGAGTTTTGCATTTTCAGAAACGTCTGAAAATCGACAAACCGCTTAAAGAAACATTCGAAGAGAAACCTTAAGGAAATTCTTTTCCCTATGTTTTCTTAGCAGTCTATTTTCATCCCGACAAAAATGTCAACCGAAACCTTCGCTTAAAATGTTTTCTCGCCAGCGCTTCAATGTAGACACAAAATGATTTGTACTTTTGGATACTGTACGCTTTCTCTGCAAATGCGGCGACAAAGACAAAAAATTCGAGTAAGACGAGGTATCGCTCCAAGTTATCTTATTTTTATTTTAAACATGCAATGCATAGAAAGGTTTTCAAAAGCCGTTTAGTCCCCTCTAAGTCGACAGTCGCGCGCGCCCGAATCCAATAACCCTTCTGCAACGTCACAATTATGCGCTTCGCACCCCGTCCGTTCGCGTGAAACATGCTTTCTGCTTGAATTAAGGCTACATTGCATGACAACTAAACTCAAGCAATTTGCTTAAACTTCTTAGCCAAAGATTGAATGTTTTGTAGAAACTGAAATCCGTTCTTTCGACTTCACCGCTCTGAACATTTATCTAGTTGATCCGGTTAATCAAATTAAAACCAAAGAGAAATGGCTTTGCTTTACCCCTCACCCATTTGTATTCGTTTAACGTTTGGTGCTTTTTGATTGGGCTTTCATAAATAGGATAGAGGGAAATCGATATTTTATGCGCAACAATAACATTCCATTGAGCTTTAAACGCTACTAATTGTAAAAACGGCATTTCGCAATTTTGAATAAGCAACGCACTGTAAAATGAAAAACCCTCAATTCCAAACGTTACCTTCGTCTACGACCATATCACGGGAAATATACCGGTTCTCGTCCGATCACCGCAGTCAAAACCCGTAGAGCGCGCTTAGTACCAGGCTGGGTCACTGCCTGGGAATACCTCGTGTTGTAGGCTTTACATTTTCTGCCGTTTCCTCAATTTTCGCTGTCCACGTCAAGCTTCATTTCTCGAAAAGTCCTGTCTTCCTTCTTGACCAATATTTTTGGCGAAAAGATGGAAACTACACAACTGACTGCCTATTCGTTTGTTGGGAGTCGTGAAAGAGCTTTCGTTACTCCAAACAAATCTTTGCAAGAATCCTACAACGATATTAAGCCCAATGAATGTTGTGCACACGGCAGCGCATTAAAACCATAAACAGGGGAGGTAACAAAGATGCGTTACCCTTGGTACACGAGCACAACTGCCTAAGCCTGGAGGAGCTTTGCATTTGCAGAAACGTCTGAAAATCGGCAAACCGCTTAAAGAAACATTCGAAGAGAAAGCTTAAGGAAATTCTTTTCCCTATGTTTTCTTAGCAGTCCATTTTCATCCCGACAAAAATGTCAACCGAATCCTTCGGTTTAGAATGTTTTCTCGCCAGCGCTTCAATGTAGACACAAAATGATTTGTACTTTTGGATACTGTACGCTTTCTCTGCAAATGCGGCGACAAAGACAAAAACTTCTAGTAAGATTAAATATCGCTTCAAGTTATCTTATTTTTATTTTAAACATGCAATGCATAGAAAGGTTTTCAAAAGCCGTTTAGTCCCCTCTAAGTCGACAGTCGCGCGCGCCCGAATCCAATAACCCTTCTGCAACGTCACAATTATGCGCTTCTTACCGCGTCCGTTCGCGTGAAACATGCCTTCTGCTTGAATTAAGGCTACATTGCATGACAACTAAACTCAAGCAATTTGCTTAAACTTCTTAGCCAAAGTCTGAATGTTTTGTAGAAACTGAAATCCGTTCTTTCGACTTCACCGCTCTGAACATTTATTTAGTTGATACGGCAAATCAAATTTAAACCAAAGAGAAATGGCTTTGCTTTACCCCTCACCCATTTGTATTCGTTTAACGTTTGGTGCTTTTTGATTGGGCTTTCATAAATAGGATAGAGGGAAATCGATATTTTATGCGCAACAATAACATTCCATTGAGCTTTAAACGCTACTAATTGTAAAAACGGCATTTCGCAATTTTGAATAAGCAACGCACTGTAAAATGAAAAACCCTCAATTCCAAACGTTACCTTCGTCTACGACCATATCACGGGAAATATACCGGTTCTCGTCTGATCACCGCAGTCAAGACCCGTAGAGCGGGCTTAGTACCAGGCTTGGTGACTGCCTGGGAATACCTCGTGTTGTAGGCTTTACATTTTCTGCCGTTTCCTCAATTTTCGCTGTCCACGTCAAGCTTCATTTCTCGAAAAGTCCTGTCTTCCTTTTTGACCAATATTTTTGGCGAAAAGATTGAAACTACACAACTGACTGCCTATTCGTTTGTTGGGAGTCGTGAAAGAGCTTTCGTTACTCCAAACAAATCTTTGCAAGAATCCTACAACGATATTAAGCCCAATGAATGTTGTGCACACGGCAGCGCATTAAAACCATAAACAGGGGAGGTAACAAAGATGCGTTACCCTTGGTACACGAGCACAACTGCCTAAGCCTGGAGGAGCTTTGCATTTGCAGAAACGTCTGAAAATCGGCAAACCGCTTAAAGAAACATTCGAAGAGAAAGCTTAAGGAAATTCTTTTCCCTATGTTTTCTTAGCAGTCCATTTTCATCCCGACAAAAATGTCAACCGAATCCTTCGGTTTAGAATGTTTTCTCGCCAGCGCTTCAATGTAGACACAAAATGATTTGTACTTTTGGATACTGTACGCTTTCTCTGCAAATGCGGCGACAAAGACAAAAACTTCTAGTAAGATTAAATATCGCTTCAAGTTATCTTATTTTTATTTTAAACATGCAATGCATAGAAAGGTTTTCAAAAGCCGTTTAGTCCCCTCTAAGTCGACAGTCGCGCGCGCCCGAATCCAATAACCCTTCTGCAACGTCACAATTATGCGCTTCTTACCGCGTCCGTTCGCGTGAAACATGCCTTCTGCTTGAATTAAGGCTACATTGCATGACAACTAAACTCAAGCAATTTGCTTAAACTTCTTAGCCAAAGTCTGAATGTTTTGTAGAAACTGAAATCCGTTCTTTCGACTTCACCGCTCTGAACATTTATTTAGTTGATACGGCAAATCAAATTTAAACCAAAGAGAAATGGCTTTGCTTTACCCCTCACCCATTTGTATTCGTTTAACGTTTGGTGCTTTTTGATTGGGCTTTCATAAATAGGATAGAGGGAAATCGATATTTTATGCGCAACAATAACATTCCATTGAGCTTTAAACGCTACTAATTGTAAAAACGGCATTTCGCAATTTTGAATAAGCAACGCACTGTAAAATGAAAAACCCTCAATTCCAAACGTTACCTTCGTCTACGACCATATCACGGGAAATATACCGGTTCTCGTCTGATCACCGCAGTCAAGACCCGTAGAGCGGGCTTAGTACCAGGCTTGGTGACTGCCTGGGAATACCTCGTGTTGTAGGCTTTACATTTTCTGCCGTTTCCTCAATTTTCGCTGTCCACGTCAAGCTTCATTTCTCGAAAAGTCCTGTCTTCCTTTTTGACCAATATTTTTGGCGAAAAGATTGAAACTACACAACTGACTGCCCATTCGTTTGTTGGGAGTCGTGAAACAGCTTTCGTTACTCCAAACAAATCTTTGAAGGAATCCTAAAACGATATTAGGCCAAATGAATGTTGTGCACACGGCAGCGCATTAAAACCATAAACAGGGTAGGTAACAAAGATGCGTTACCCTTGGTAGACAAGCACAACTGCCTAAGGCTGGAGGAGTTTTGCATTTTCAGAAACGTCTGAAAATCGACAAACCGCTTAAAGAAACATTCGAAGAGAAACCTTAAGGAAATTCTTTTCCCTATGTTTTCTTAGCAGTCTATTTTCATCCCGACAAAAATGTCAACCGAAACCTTCGCTTAAAATGTTTTCTCGCCAGCGCTTCAATGTAGACACAAAATGATTTGTACTTTTGGATACTGTACGCTTTCTCTGCAAATGCGGCGACAAAGACAAAAAATTCGAGTAAGACGAGGTATCGCTCCAAGTTATCTTATTTTTATTTTAAACATGCAATGCATAGAAAGGTTTTCAAAAGCCGTTTAGTCCCCTCTAAGTCGACAGTCGCGCGCGCCCGAATCCAATAACCCTTCTGCAACGTCACAATTATGCGCTTCGCACCCCGTCCGTTCGCGTGAAACATGCTTTCTGCTTGAATTAAGGCTACATTGCATGACAACTAAACTCAAGCAATTTGCTTAAACTTCTTAGCCAAAGATTGAATGTTTTGTAGAAACTGAAATCCGTTCTTTCGACTTCACCGCTCTGAACATTTATCTAGTTGATCCGGTTAATCAAATTAAAACCAAAGAGAAATGGCTTTGCTTTACCCCTCACCCATTTGTATTCGTTTAACGTTTGGTGCTTTTTGATTGGGCTTTCATAAATAGGATAGAGGGAAATCGATATTTTATGCGCAACAATAACATTCCATTGAGCTTTAAACGCTACTAATTGTAAAAACGGCATTTCGCAATTTTGAATAAGCAACGCACTGTAAAATGAAAAACCCTCAATTCCAAACGTTACCTTCGTCTACGACCATATCACGGGAAATATACCGGTTCTCGTCCGATCACCGCAGTCAAAACCCGTAGAGCGCGCTTAGTACCAGGCTGGGTCACTGCCTGGGAATACCTCGTGTTGTAGGCTTTACATTTTCTGCCGTTTCCTCAATTTTCGCTGTCCACGTCAAGCTTCATTTCTCGAAAAGTCCTGTCTTCCTTCTTGACCAATATTTTTGGCGAAAAGATGGAAACTACACAACTGACTGCCTATTCGTTTGTTGGGAGTCGTGAAAGAGCTTTCGTTACTCCAAACAAATCTTTGCAAGAATCCTACAACGATATTAAGCCCAATGAATGTTGTGCACACGGCAGCGCATTAAAACCATAAACAGGGGAGGTAACAAAGATGCGTTACCCTTGGTACACGAGCACAACTGCCTAAGCCTGGAGGAGCTTTGCATTTGCAGAAACGTCTGAAAATCGGCAAACCGCTTAAAGAAACATTCGAAGAGAAAGCTTAAGGAAATTCTTTTCCCTATGTTTTCTTAGCAGTCCATTTTCATCCCGACAAAAATGTCAACCGAATCCTTCGGTTTAGAATGTTTTCTCGCCAGCGCTTCAATGTAGACACAAAATGATTTGTACTTTTGGATACTGTACGCTTTCTCTGCAAATGCGGCGACAAAGACAAAAACTTCTAGTAAGATTAAATATCGCTTCAAGTTATCTTATTTTTATTTTAAACATGCAATGCATAGAAAGGTTTTCAAAAGCCGTTTAGTCCCCTCTAAGTCGACAGTCGCGCGCGCCCGAATCCAATAACCCTTCTGCAACGTCACAATTATGCGCTTCTTACCGCGTCCGTTCGCGTGAAACATGCCTTCTGCTTGAATTAAGGCTACATTGCATGACAACTAAACTCAAGCAATTTGCTTAAACTTCTTAGCCAAAGTCTGAATGTTTTGTAGAAACTGAAATCCGTTCTTTCGACTTCACCGCTCTGAACATTTATTTAGTTGATACGGCAAATCAAATTTAAACCAAAGAGAAATGGCTTTGCTTTACCCCTCACCCATTTGTATTCGTTTAACGTTTGGTGCTTTTTGATTGGGCTTTCATAAATAGGATAGAGGGAAATCGATATTTTATGCGCAACAATAACATTCCATTGAGCTTTAAACGCTACTAATTGTAAAAACGGCATTTCGCAATTTTGAATAAGCAACGCACTGTAAAATGAAAAACCCTCAATTCCAAACGTTACCTTCGTCTACGACCATATCACGGGAAATATACCGGTTCTCGTCTGATCACCGCAGTCAAGACCCGTAGAGCGGGCTTAGTACCAGGCTTGGTGACTGCCTGGGAATACCTCGTGTTGTAGGCTTTACATTTTCTGCCGTTTCCTCAATTTTCGCTGTCCACGTCAAGCTTCATTTCTCGAAAAGTCCTGTCTTCCTTTTTGACCAATATTTTTGGCGAAAAGATTGAAACTACACAACTGACTGCCCATTCGTTTGTTGGGAGTCGTGAAACAGCTTTCATTACTCCAAACAAATCTTTGAAGGAATCCTAAAACGATATTAGGCCAAATGAATGTTGTGCACACGGCAGCGCATTAAAACCATAAACAGGGGAGGTAACAAAGATGCGTTACCCTTGGTAGACAAGCACAACTGCCTAAGGCTGGAGGAGTTTTGCATTTTCAGAAACGTCTGAAAATCGACAAACCGCTTAAAGAAACATTCGAAGAGAAACCTTAAGGAAATTCTTTTCCCTATGTTTTCTTAGCAGTCTATTTTCATCCCGACAAAAATGTCAACCGAAACCTTCGCTTAAAATGTTTTCTCGCCAGCGCTTCAATGTAGACACAAAATGATTTGTACTTTTTGATACTGTACGCTTTCTCTGCAAATGCGGCGACAAAGACAAAAAATTCGAGTAAGACGAGGTATCGCTCCAAGTTATCTTATTTTTATTTTAAACATGCAATGCATAGAAAGGTTTTCAAAAGCCGTTTAGTCCCCTCTAAGTCGACAGTCGCGCGCGCCCGAATCCAATAACCCTTCTGCAACGTCACAATTATGCGCTTCGCACCCCGTCCGTTCGCGTGAAACATGCTTTCTGCTTGAATTAAGGCTACATTGCATGACAACTAAACTCAAGCAATTTGCTTAAGCTTCTTAGCCAAAGATTGAATGTTTTGTAGAAACTGAAATCCGTTCTTTCGACTTCACCGCTCTGAACATTTATCTAGTTGATCCGGTTAATCAAATTAAAACCAAAGAGAAATGGCTTTGCTTTACCCCTCACCCATTTGTATTCGTTTAACGTTTGGTGCTTTTTGATTGGGCTTTCATAAATAGGATAGAGGGAAATCGATATTTTATGCGGAACAATAACATTCCATTGAGCTTTAAACGCTACTAATTGTAAAAACGGCATTTCGCAATTTTGAATAAGCAACGCACTGTAAAATGAAAAACCCTCAATTCCAAACGTTACCTTCGTCTACGACCATATCACGGGAAATATACCGGTTCTCGTCCGATCACCGCAGTCAAAACCCGTAGAGCGCGCTTAGTACCAGGCTGGGTCACTGCCTGGGAATACCTCGTGTTGTAGGCTTTACATTTTCTGCCGTTTCCTCAATTTTCGCTGTCCACGTCAAGCTTCATTTCTCGAAAAGTCCTGTCTTCCTTCTTGACCAATATTTTTGGCGAAAAGATGGAAACTACACAACTGACTGCCTATTCGTTTGTTGGGAGTCGTGAAAGAGCTTTCGTTACTCCAAACAAATCTTTGCAAGAATCCTACAACGATATTAAGCCCAATGAATGTTGTGCACACGGCAGCGCATTAAAACCATAAACAGGGGAGGTAACAAAGATGCGTTACCCTTGGTACACGAGCACAACTGCCTAAGCCTGGAGGAGCTTTGCATTTGCAGAAACGTCTGAAAATCGGCAAACCGCTTAAAGAAACATTCGAAGAGAAAGCTTAAGGAAATTCTTTTCCCTATGTTTTCTTAGCAGTCCATTTTCATCCCGACAAAAATGTCAACCGAATCCTTCGGTTTAGAATGTTTTCTCGCCAGCGCTTCAATGTAGACACAAAATGATTTGTACTTTTGGATACTGTACGCTTTCTCTGCAAATGCGGCGACAAAGACAAAAACTTCTAGTAAGATTAAATATCGCTTCAAGTTATCTTATTTTTATTTTAAACATGCAATGCATAGAAAGGTTTTCAAAAGCCGTTTAGTCCCCTCTAAGTCGACAGTCGCGCGCGCCCGAATCCAATAACCCTTCTGCAACGTCACAATTATGCGCTTCTTACCGCGTCCGTTCGCGTGAAACATGCCTTCTGCTTGAATTAAGGCTACATTGCATGACAACTAAACTCAAGCAATTTGCTTAAACTTCTTAGCCAAAGTCTGAATGTTTTGTAGAAACTGAAATCCGTTCTTTCGACTTCACCGCTCTGAACATTTATTTAGTTGATACGGCAAATCAAATTTAAACCAAAGAGAAATGGCTTTGCTTTACCCCTCACCCATTTGTATTCGTTTAACGTTTGGTGCTTTTTGATTGGGCTTTCATAAATAGGATAGAAGGAAATCGATATTTTATGCGCAACAATAACATTCCATTGAGCTTTAAACGCTACTAATTGTAAAAACGGCATTTCGCAATTTTGAATAAGCAACGCACTGTAAAATGAAAAACCCTCAATTCCAAACGTTACCTTCGTCTACGACCATATCACGGGAAATATACCGGTTCTCGTCTGATCACCGCAGTCAAGACCCGTAGAGCGGGCTTAGTACCAGGCTTGGTGACTGCCTGGGAATACCTCGTGTTGTAGGCTTTACATTTTCTGCCGTTTCCTCAATTTTCGCTGTCCACGTCAAGCTTCATTTCTCGAAAAGTCCTGTCTTCCTTTTTGACCAATATTTTTGGCGAAAAGATTGAAACTACACAACTGACTGCCCATTCGTTTGTTGGGAGTCGTGAAACAGCTTTCATTACTCCAAACAAATCTTTGAAGGAATCCTAAAACGATATTAGGCCAAATGAATGTTGTGCACACGGCAGCGCATTAAAACCATAAACAGGGGAGGTAACAAAGATGCGTTACCCTTGGTAGACAAGCACAACTGCCTAAGGCTGGAGGAGTTTTGCATTTTCAGAAACGTCTGAAAATCGACAAACCGCTTAAAGAAACATTCGAAGAGAAACCTTAAGGAAATTCTTTTCCCTATGTTTTCTTAGCAGTCTATTTTCATCCCGACAAAAATGTCAACCGAAACCTTCGCTTAAAATGTTTTCTCGCCAGCGCTTCAATGTAGACACAAAATGATTTGTACTTTTTGATACTGTACGCTTTCTCTGCAAATGCGGCGACAAAGACAAAAAATTCGAGTAAGACGAGGTATCGCTCCAAGTTATCTTATTTTTATTTTAAACATGCAATGCATAGAAAGGTTTTCAAAAGCCGTTTAGTCCCCTCTAAGTCGACAGTCGCGCGCGCCCGAATCCAATAACCCTTCTGCAACGTCACAATTATGCGCTTCGCACCCCGTCCGTTCGCGTGAAACATGCTTTCTGCTTGAATTAAGGCTACATTGCATGACAACTAAACTCAAGCAATTTGCTTAAACTTCTTAGCCAAAGATTGAATGTTTTGTAGAAACTGAAATCCGTTCTTTCGACTTCACCGCTCTGAACATTTATCTAGTTGATCCGGTTAATCAAATTAAAACCAAAGAGAAATGGCTTTGCTTTACCCCTCACCCATTTGTATTCGTTTAACGTTTGGTGCTTTTTGATTGGGCTTTCATAAATAGGATAGAGGGAAATCGATATTTTATGCGCAACAATAACATTCCATTGAGCTTTAAACGCTACTAATTGTAAAAACGGCATTTCGCAATTTTGAATAAGCAACGCACTGTAAAATGAAAAACCCTCAATTCCAAACGTTACCTTCGTCTACGACCATATCACGGGAAATATACCGGTTCTCGTCCGATCACCGCAGTCAAAACCCGTAGAGCGCGCTTAGTACCAGGCTGGGTCACTGCCTGGGAATACCTCGTGTTGTAGGCTTTACATTTTCTGCCGTTTCCTCAATTTTCGCTGTCCACGTCAAGCTTCATTTCTCGAAAAGTCCTGTCTTCCTTCTTGACCAATATTTTTGGCGAAAAGATGGAAACTACACAACTGACTGCCTATTCGTTTGTTGGGAGTCGTGAAAGAGCTTTCGTTACTCCAAACAAATCTTTGCAAGAATCCTACAACGATATTAAGCCCAATGAATGTTGTGCACACGGCAGCGCATTAAAACCATAAACAGGGGAGGTAACAAAGATGCGTTACCCTTGGTACACGAGCACAACTGCCTAAGCCTGGAGGAGCTTTGCATTTGCAGAAACGTCTGAAAATCGGCAAACCGCTTAAAGAAACATTCGAAGAGAAAGCTTAAGGAAATTCTTTTCCCTATGTTTTCTTAGCAGTCCATTTTCATCCCGACAAAAATGTCAACCGAATCCTTCGGTTTAGAATGTTTTCTCGCCAGCGCTTCAATGTAGACACAAAATGATTTGTACTTTTGGATACTGTACGCTTTCTCTGCAAATGCGGCGACAAAGACAAAAACTTCTAGTAAGATTAAATATCGCTTCAAGTTATCTTATTTTTATTTTAAACATGCAATGCATAGAAAGGTTTTCAAAAGCCGTTTAGTCCCCTCTAAGTCGACAGTCGCGCGCGCCCGAATCCAATAACCCTTCTGCAACGTCACAATTATGCGCTTCTTACCGCGTCCGTTCGCGTGAAACATGCCTTCTGCTTGAATTAAGGCTACATTGCATGACAACTAAACTCAAGCAATTTGCTTAAACTTCTTAGCCAAAGTCTGAATGTTTTGTAGAAACTGAAATCCGTTCTTTCGACTTCACCGCTCTGAACATTTATTTAGTTGATACGGCAAATCAAATTTAAACCAAAGAGAAATGGCTTTGCTTTACCCCTCACCCATTTGTATTCGTTTAACGTTTGGTGCTTTTTGATTGGGCTTTCATAAATAGGATAGAGGGAAATCGATATTTTATGCGCAACAATAACATTCCATTGAGCTTTAAACGCTACTAATTGTAAAAACGGCATTTCGCAATTTTGAATAAGCAACGCACTGTAAAATGAAAAACCCTCAATTCCAAACGTTACCTTCGTCTACGACCATATCACGGGAAATATACCGGTTCTCGTCTGATCACCGCAGTCAAGACCCGTAGAGCGGGCTTAGTACCAGGCTTGGTGACTGCCTGGGAATACCTCGTGTTGTAGGCTTTACATTTTCTGCCGTTTCCTCAATTTTCGCTGTCCACGTCAAGCTTCATTTCTCGAAAAGTCCTGTCTTCCTTTTTGACCAATATTTTTGGCGAAAAGATTGAAACTACACAACTGACTGCCCATTCGTTTGTTGGGAGTCGTGAAACAGCTTTCGTTACTCCAAACAAATCTTTGAAGGAATCCTAAAACGATATTAGGCCAAATGAATGTTGTGCACACGGCAGCGCATTAAAACCATAAACAGGGGAGGTAACAAAGATGCGTTACCCTTGGTAGACAAGCACAACTGCCTAAGGCTGGAGGAGTTTTGCATTTTCAGAAACGTCTGAAAATCGACAAACCGCTTAAAGAAACATTCGAAGAGAAACCTTAAGGAAATTCTTTTCCCTATGTTTTCTTAGCAGTCTATTTTCATCCCGACAAAAATGTCAACCGAAACCTTCGCTTAAAATGTTTTCTCGCCAGCGCTTCAATGTAGACACAAAATGATTTGTACTTTTGGATACTGTACGCTTTCTCTGCAAATGCGGCGACAAAGACAAAAAATTCGAGTAAGACGAGGTATCGCTCCAAGTTATCTTATTTTTATTTTAAACATGCAATGCATAGAAAGGTTTTCAAAAGCCGTTTAGTCCCCTCTAAGTCGACAGTCGCGCGCGCCCGAATCCAATAACCCTTCTGCAACGTCACAATTATGCGCTTCGCACCCCGTCCGTTCGCGTGAAACATGCTTTCTGCTTGAATTAAGGCTACATTGCATGACAACTAAACTCAAGCAATTTGCTTAAACTTCTTAGCCAAAGATTGAATGTTTTGTAGAAACTGAAATCCGTTCTTTCGACTTCACCGCTCTGAACATTTATCTAGTTGATCCGGTTAATCAAATTAAAACCAAAGAGAAATGGCTTTGCTTTACCCCTCACCCATTTGTATTCGTTTAACGTTTGGTGCTTTTTGATTGGGCTTTCATAAATAGGATAGAGGGAAATCGATATTTTATGCGCAACAATAACATTCCATTGAGCTTTAAACGCTACTAATTGTAAAAACGGCATTTCGCAATTTTGAATAAGCAACGCACTGTAAAATGAAAAACCCTCAATTCCAAACGTTACCTTCGTCTACGACCATATCACGGGAAATATACCGGTTCTCGTCCGATCACCGCAGTCAAAACCCGTAGAGCGCGCTTAGTACCAGGCTGGGTCACTGCCTGGGAATACCTCGTGTTGTAGGCTTTACATTTTCTGCCGTTTCCTCAATTTTCGCTGTCCACGTCAAGCTTCATTTCTCGAAAAGTCCTGTCTTCCTTCTTGACCAATATTTTTGGCGAAAAGATGGAAACTACACAACTGACTGCCTATTCGTTTGTTGGGAGTCGTGAAAGAGCTTTCGTTACTCCAAACAAATCTTTGCAAGAATCCTACAACGATATTAAGCCCAATGAATGTTGTGCACACGGCAGCGCATTAAAACCATAAACAGGGGAGGTAACAAAGATGCGTTACCCTTGGTACACGAGCACAACTGCCTAAGCCTGGAGGAGCTTTGCATTTGCAGAAACGTCTGAAAATCGGCAAACCGCTTAAAGAAACATTCGAAGAGAAAGCTTAAGGAAATTCTTTTCCCTATGTTTTCTTAGCAGTCCATTTTCATCCCGACAAAAATGTCAACCGAATCCTTCGGTTTAGAATGTTTTCTCGCCAGCGCTTCAATGTAGACACAAAATGATTTGTACTTTTGGATACTGTACGCTTTCTCTGCAAATGCGGCGACAAAGACAAAAACTTCTAGTAAGATTAAATATCGCTTCAAGTTATCTTATTTTTATTTTAAACATGCAATGCATAGAAAGGTTTTCAAAAGCCGTTTAGTCCCCTCTAAGTCGACAGTCGCGCGCGCCCGAATCCAATAACCCTTCTGCAACGTCACAATTATGCGCTTCTTACCGCGTCCGTTCGCGTGAAACATGCCTTCTGCTTGAATTAAGGCTACATTGCATGACAACTAAACTCAAGCAATTTGCTTAAACTTCTTAGCCAAAGTCTGAATGTTTTGTAGAAACTGAAATCCGTTCTTTCGACTTCACCGCTCTGAACATTTATTTAGTTGATACGGCAAATCAAATTTAAACCAAAGAGAAATGGCTTTGCTTTACCCCTCACCCATTTGTATTCGTTTAACGTTTGGTGCTTTTTGATTGGGCTTTCATAAATAGGATAGAGGGAAATCGATATTTTATGCGCAACAATAACATTCCATTGAGCTTTAAACGCTACTAATTGTAAAAACGGCATTTCGCAATTTTGAATAAGCAACGCACTGTAAAATGAAAAACCCTCAATTCCAAACGTTACCTTCGTCTACGACCATATCACGGGAAATATACCGGTTCTCGTCTGATCACCGCAGTCAAGACCCGTAGAGCGGGCTTAGTACCAGGCTTGGTGACTGCCTGGGAATACCTCGTGTTGTAGGCTTTACATTTTCTGCCGTTTCCTCAATTTTCGCTGTCCACGTCAAGCTTCATTTCTCGAAAAGTCCTGTCTTCCTTTTTGACCAATATTTTTGGCGAAAAGATTGAAACTACACAACTGACTGCCCATTCGTTTGTTGGGAGTCGTGAAACAGCTTTCGTTACTCCAAACAAATCTTTGAAGGAATCCTAAAACGATATTAGGCCAAATGAATGTTGTGCACACGGCAGCGCATTAAAACCATAAACAGGGGAGGTAACAAAGATGCGTTACCCTTGGTAGACAAGCACAACTGCCTAAGGCTGGAGGAGTTTTGCATTTTCAGAAACGTCTGAAAATCGACAAACCGCTTAAAGAAACATTCGAAGAGAAACCTTAAGGAAATTCTTTTCCCTATGTTTTCTTAGCAGTCTATTTTCATCCCGACAAAAATGTCAACCGAAACCTTCGCTTAAAATGTTTTCTCGCCAGCGCTTCAATGTAGACACAAAATGATTTGTACTTTTGGATACTGTACGCTTTCTCTGCAAATGCGGCGACAAAGACAAAAAATTCGAGTAAGACGAGGTATCGCTCCAAGTTATCTTATTTTTATTTTAAACATGCAATGCATAGAAAGGTTTTCAAAAGCCGTTTAGTCCCCTCTAAGTCGACAGTCGCGCGCGCCCGAATCCAATAACCCTTCTGCAACGTCACAATTATGCGCTTCGCACCCCGTCCGTTCGCGTGAAACATGCTTTCTGCTTGAATTAAGGCTACATTGCATGACAACTAAACTCAAGCAATTTGCTTAAACTTCTTAGCCAAAGATTGAATGTTTTGTAGAAACTGAAATCCGTTCTTTCGACTTCACCGCTCTGAACATTTATCTAGTTGATCCGGTTAATCAAATTAAAACCAAAGAGAAATGGCTTTGCTTTACCCCTCACCCATTTGTATTCGTTTAACGTTTGGTGCTTTTTGATTGGGCTTTCATAAATAGGATAGAGGGAAATCGATATTTTATGCGGAACAATAACATTCCATTGAGCTTTAAACGCTACTAATTGTAAAAACGGCATTTCGCAATTTTGAATAAGCAACGCACTGTAAAATGAAAAACCCTCAATTCCAAACGTTACCTTCGTCTACGACCATATCACGGGAAATATACCGGTTCTCGTCCGATCACCGCAGTCAAAACCCGTAGAGCGCGCTTAGTACCAGGCTGGGTCACTGCCTGGGAATACCTCGTGTTGTAGGCTTTACATTTTCTGCCGTTTCCTCAATTTTCGCTGTCCACGTCAAGCTTCATTTCTCGAAAAGTCCTGTCTTCCTTCTTGACCAATATTTTTGGCGAAAAGATGGAAACTACACAACTGACTGCCTATTCGTTTGTTGGGAGTCGTGAAAGAGCTTTCGTTACTCCAAACAAATCTTTGCAAGAATCCTACAACGATATTAAGCCCAATGAATGTTGTGCACACGGCAGCGCATTAAAACCATAAACAGGGGAGGTAACAAAGATGCGTTACCCTTGGTACACGAGCACAACTGCCTAAGCCTGGAGGAGCTTTGCATTTGCAGAAACGTCTGAAAATCGGCAAACCGCTTAAAGAAACATTCGAAGAGAAAGCTTAAGGAAATTCTTTTCCCTATGTTTTCTTAGCAGTCCATTTTCATCCCGACAAAAATGTCAACCGAATCCTTCGGTTTAGAATGTTTTCTCGCCAGCGCTTCAATGTAGACACAAAATGATTTGTACTTTTGGATACTGTACGCTTTCTCTGCAAATGCGGCGACAAAGACAAAAACTTCTAGTAAGATTAAATATCGCTTCAAGTTATCTTATTTTTATTTTAAACATGCAATGCATAGAAAGGTTTTCAAAAGCCGTT
Organism: Ricordea florida; assembly: GCA_949710005.1. Taxonomy (NCBI): domain Eukaryota; kingdom Metazoa; phylum Cnidaria; class Anthozoa; order Corallimorpharia; family Ricordeidae; genus Ricordea; species Ricordea florida. The sequence continues at coordinate 11,508,368 of OX453285.1, read as the reverse complement.
TAGTCCCCTCTAAGTCGACAGTCGCGCGCGCCCGAATCCAATAACCCTTCTGCAACGTCACAATTATGCGCTTCTTACCGCGTCCGTTCGCGTGAAACATGCCTTCTGCTTGAATTAAGGCTACATTGCATGACAACTAAACTCAAGCAATTTGCTTAAACTTCTTAGCCAAAGTCTGAATGTTTTGTAGAAACTGAAATCCGTTCTTTCGACTTCACCGCTCTGAACATTTATTTAGTTGATACGGCAAATCAAATTTAAACCAAAGAGAAATGGCTTTGCTTTACCCCTCACCCATTTGTATTCGTTTAACGTTTGGTGCTTTTTGATTGGGCTTTCATAAATAGGATAGAGGGAAATCGATATTTTATGCGCAACAATAACATTCCATTGAGCTTTAAACGCTACTAATTGTAAAAACGGCATTTCGCAATTTTGAATAAGCAACGCACTGTAAAATGAAAAACCCTCAATTCCAAACGTTACCTTCGTCTACGACCATATCACGGGAAATATACCGGTTCTCGTCTGATCACCGCAGTCAAGACCCGTAGAGCGGGCTTAGTACCAGGCTTGGTGACTGCCTGGGAATACCTCGTGTTGTAGGCTTTACATTTTCTGCCGTTTCCTCAATTTTCGCTGTCCACGTCAAGCTTCATTTCTCGAAAAGTCCTGTCTTCCTTTTTGACCAATATTTTTGGCGAAAAGATTGAAACTACACAACTGACTGCCCATTCGTTTGTTGGGAGTCGTGAAACAGCTTTCGTTACTCCAAACAAATCTTTGAAGGAATCCTAAAACGATATTAGGCCAAATGAATGTTGTGCACACGGCAGCGCATTAAAACCATAAACAGGGGAGGTAACAAAGATGCGTTACCCTTGGTAGACAAGCACAACTGCCTAAGGCTGGAGGAGTTTTGCATTTTCAGAAACGTCTGAAAATCGACAAACCGCTTAAAGAAACATTCGAAGAGAAACCTTAAGGAAATTCTTTTCCCTATGTTTTCTTAGCAGTCTATTTTCATCCCGACAAAAATGTCAACCGAAACCTTCGCTTAAAATGTTTTCTCGCCAGCGCTTCAATGTAGACACAAAATGATTTGTACTTTTGGATACTGTACGCTTTCTCTGCAAATGCGGCGACAAAGACAAAAAATTCGAGTAAGACGAGGTATCGCTCCAAGTTATCTTATTTTTATTTTAAACATGCAATGCATAGAAAGGTTTTCAAAAGCCGTTTAGTCCCCTCTAAGTCGACAGTCGCGCGCGCCCGAATCCAATAACCCTTCTGCAACGTCACAATTATGCGCTTCGCACCCCGTCCGTTCGCGTGAAACATGCTTTCTGCTTGAATTAAGGCTACATTGCATGACAACTAAACTCAAGCAATTTGCTTAAGCTTCTTAGCCAAAGATTGAATGTTTTGTAGAAACTGAAATCCGTTCTTTCGACTTCACCGCTCTGAACATTTATCTAGTTGATCCGGTTAATCAAATTAAAACCAAAGAGAAATGGCTTTGCTTTACCCCTCACCCATTTGTATTCGTTTAACGTTTGGTGCTTTTTGATTGGGCTTTCATAAATAGGATAGAGGGAAATCGATATTTTATGCGGAACAATAACATTCCATTGAGCTTTAAACGCTACTAATTGTAAAAACGGCATTTCGCAATTTTGAATAAGCAACGCACTGTAAAATGAAAAACCCTCAATTCCAAACGTTACCTTCGTCTACGACCATATCACGGGAAATATACCGGTTCTCGTCCGATCACCGCAGTCAAAACCCGTAGAGCGCGCTTAGTACCAGGCTGGGTCACTGCCTGGGAATACCTCGTGTTGTAGGCTTTACATTTTCTGCCGTTTCCTCAATTTTCGCTGTCCACGTCAAGCTTCATTTCTCGAAAAGTCCTGTCTTCCTTCTTGACCAATATTTTTGGCGAAAAGATGGAAACTACACAACTGACTGCCTATTCGTTTGTTGGGAGTCGTGAAAGAGCTTTCGTTACTCCAAACAAATCTTTGCAAGAATCCTACAACGATATTAAGCCCAATGAATGTTGTGCACACGGCAGCGCATTAAAACCATAAACAGGGGAGGTAACAAAGATGCGTTACCCTTGGTACACGAGCACAACTGCCTAAGCCTGGAGGAGCTTTGCATTTGCAGAAACGTCTGAAAATCGGCAAACCGCTTAAAGAAACATTCGAAGAGAAACCTTAAGGAAATTCTTTTCCCTATGTTTTCTTAGCAGTCCATTTTCATCCCGACAAAAATGTCAACCGAGTCCTTCGGTTTAGAATGTTTTCTCGCCAGCGCTTCAATGTAGACACAAAATGATTTGTACTTTTGGATACTGTACGCTTTCTCTGCAAATGCGGCGACAAAGACAAAAACTTCTAGTAAGATTAAATATCGCTTCAAGTTATCTTATTTTTATTTTAAACATGCAATGCATAGAAAGGTTTTCAAAAGCCGTTTAGTCCCCTCTAAGTCGACAGTCGCGCGCGCCCGAATCCAATAACCCTTCTGCAACGTCACAATTATGCGCTTCTTACCGCGTCCGTTCGCGTGAAACATGCCTTCTGCTTGAATTAAGGCTACATTGCATGACAACTAAACTCAAGCAATTTGCTTAAACTTCTTAGCCAAAGTCTGAATGTTTTGTAGAAACTGAAATCCGTTCTTTCGACTTCACCGCTCTGAACATTTATTTAGTTGATACGGCAAATCAAATTTAAACCAAAGAGAAATGGCTTTGCTTTACCCCTCACCCATTTGTATTCGTTTAACGTTTGGTGCTTTTTGATTGGGCTTTCATAAATAGGATAGAGGGAAATCGATATTTTATGCGCAACAATAACATTCCATTGAGCTTTAAACGCTACTAATTGTAAAAACGGCATTTCGCAATTTTGAATAAGCAACGCACTGTAAAATGAAAAACCCTCAATTCCAAACGTTACCTTCGTCTACGACCATATCACGGGAAATATACCGGTTCTCGTCTGATCACCGCAGTCAAGACCCGTAGAGCGGGCTTAGTACCAGGCTTGGTGACTGCCTGGGAATACCTCGTGTTGTAGGCTTTACATTTTCTGCCGTTTCCTCAATTTTCGCTGTCCACGTCAAGCTTCATTTCTCGAAAAGTCCTGTCTTCCTTTTTGACCAATATTTTTGGCGAAAAGATTGAAACTACACAACTGACTGCCCATTCGTTTGTTGGGAGTCGTGAAACAGCTTTCGTTACTCCAAACAAATCTTTGAAGGAATCCTAAAACGATATTAGGCCAAATGAATGTTGTGCACACGGCAGCGCATTAAAACCATAAACAGGGGAGGTAACAAAGATGCGTTACCCTTGGTAGACAAGCACAACTGCCTAAGGCTGGAGGAGTTTTGCATTTTCAGAAACGTCTGAAAATCGACAAACCGCTTAAAGAAACATTCGAAGAGAAACCTTAAGGAAATTCTTTTCCCTATGTTTTCTTAGCAGTCTATTTTCATCCCGACAAAAATGTCAACCGAAACCTTCGCTTAAAATGTTTTCTCGCCAGCGCTTCAATGTAGACACAAAATGATTTGTACTTTTGGATACTGTACGCTTTCTCTGCAAATGCGGCGACAAAGACAAAAAATTCGAGTAAGACGAGGTATCGCTCCAAGTTATCTTATTTTTATTTTAAACATGCAATGCATAGAAAGGTTTTCAAAAGCCGTTTAGTCCCCTCTAAGTCGACAGTCGCGCGCGCCCGAATCCAATAACCCTTCTGCAACGTCACAATTATGCGCTTCGCACCCCGTCCGTTCGCGTGAAACATGCTTTCTGCTTGAATTAAGGCTACATTGCATGACAACTAAACTCAAGCAATTTGCTTAAACTTCTTAGCCAAAGATTGAATGTTTTGTAGAAACTGAAATCCGTTCTTTCGACTTCACCGCTCTGAACATTTATCTAGTTGATCCGGTTAATCAAATTAAAACCAAAGAGAAATGGCTTTGCTTTACCCCTCACCCATTTGTATTCGTTTAACGTTTGGTGCTTTTTGATTGGGCTTTCATAAATAGGATAGAGGGAAATCGATATTTTATGCGGAACAATAACATTCCATTGAGCTTTAAACGCTACTAATTGTAAAAACGGCATTTCGCAATTTTGAATAAGCAACGCACTGTAAAATGAAAAACCCTCAATTCCAAACGTTACCTTCGTCTACGACCATATCACGGGAAATATACCGGTTCTCGTCCGATCACCGCAGTCAAAACCCGTAGAGCGCGCTTAGTACCAGGCTGGGTCACTGCCTGGGAATACCTCGTGTTGTAGGCTTTACATTTTCTGCCGTTTCCTCAATTTTCGCTGTCCACGTCAAGCTTCATTTCTCGAAAAGTCCTGTCTTCCTTCTTGACCAATATTTTTGGCGAAAAGATGGAAACTACACAACTGACTGCCTATTCGTTTGTTGGGAGTCGTGAAAGAGCTTTCGTTACTCCAAACAAATCTTTGCAAGAATCCTACAACGATATTAAGCCCAATGAATGTTGTGCACACGGCAGCGCATTAAAACCATAAACAGGGGAGGTAACAAAGATGCGTTACCCTTGGTACACGAGCACAACTGCCTAAGCCTGGAGGAGCTTTGCATTTGCAGAAACGTCTGAAAATCGGCAAACCGCTTAAAGAAACATTCGAAGAGAAAGCTTAAGGAAATTCTTTTCCCTATGTTTTCTTAGCAGTCCATTTTCATCCCGACAAAAATGTCAACCGAATCCTTCGGTTTAGAATGTTTTCTCGCCAGCGCTTCAATGTAGACACAAAATGATTTGTACTTTTGGATACTGTACGCTTTCTCTGCAAATGCGGCGACAAAGACAAAAACTTCTAGTAAGATTAAATATCGCTTCAAGTTATCTTATTTTTATTTTAAACATGCAATGCATAGAAAGGTTTTCAAAAGCCGTTTAGTCCCCTCTAAGTCGACAGTCGCGCGCGCCCGAATCCAATAACCCTTCTGCAACGTCACAATTATGCGCTTCTTACCGCGTCCGTTCGCGTGAAACATGCCTTCTGCTTGAATTAAGGCTACATTGCATGACAACTAAACTCAAGCAATTTGCTTAAACTTCTTAGCCAAAGTCTGAATGTTTTGTAGAAACTGAAATCCGTTCTTTCGACTTCACCGCTCTGAACATTTATTTAGTTGATACGGCAAATCAAATTTAAACCAAAGAGAAATGGCTTTGCTTTACCCCTCACCCATTTGTATTCGTTTAACGTTTGGTGCTTTTTGATTGGGCTTTCATAAATAGGATAGAGGGAAATCGATATTTTATGCGCAACAATAACATTCCATTGAGCTTTAAACGCTACTAATTGTAAAAACGGCATTTCGCAATTTTGAATAAGCAACGCACTGTAAAATGAAAAACCCTCAATTCCAAACGTTACCTTCGTCTACGACCATATCACGGGAAATATACCGGTTCTCGTCTGATCACCGCAGTCAAGACCCGTAGAGCGGGCTTAGTACCAGGCTTGGTGACTGCCTGGGAATACCTCGTGTTGTAGGCTTTACATTTTCTGCCGTTTCCTCAATTTTCGCTGTCCACGTCAAGCTTCATTTCTCGAAAAGTCCTGTCTTCCTTTTTGACCAATATTTTTGGCGAAAAGATTGAAACTACACAACTGACTGCCCATTCGTTTGTTGGGAGTCGTGAAACAGCTTTCGTTACTCCAAACAAATCTTTGAAGGAATCCTAAAACGATATTAGGCCAAATGAATGTTGTGCACACGGCAGCGCATTAAAACCATAAACAGGGGAGGTAACAAAGATGCGTTACCCTTGGTAGACAAGCACAACTGCCTAAGGCTGGAGGAGTTTTGCATTTTCAGAAACGTCTGAAAATCGACAAACCGCTTAAAGAAACATTCGAAGAGAAACCTTAAGGAAATTCTTTTCCCTATGTTTTCTTAGCAGTCTATTTTCATCCCGACAAAAATGTCAACCGAAACCTTCGCTTAAAATGTTTTCTCGCCAGCGCTTCAATGTAGACACAAAATGATTTGTACTTTTGGATACTGTACGCTTTCTCTGCAAATGCGGCGACAAAGACAAAAAATTCGAGTAAGACGAGGTATCGCTCCAAGTTATCTTATTTTTATTTTAAACATGCAATGCATAGAAAGGTTTTCAAAAGCCGTTTAGTCCCCTCTAAGTCGACAGTCGCGCGCGCCCGAATCCAATAACCCTTCTGCAACGTCACAATTATGCGCTTCGCACCCCGTCCGTTCGCGTGAAACATGCTTTCTGCTTGAATTAAGGCTACATTGCATGACAACTAAACTCAAGCAATTTGCTTAAACTTCTTAGCCAAAGATTGAATGTTTTGTAGAAACTGAAATCCGTTCTTTCGACTTCACCGCTCTGAACATTTATCTAGTTGATCCGGTTAATCAAATTAAAACCAAAGAGAAATGGCTTTGCTTTACCCCTCACCCATTTGTATTCGTTTAACGTTTGGTGCTTTTTGATTGGGCTTTCATAAATAGGATAGAGGGAAATCGATATTTTATGCGCAACAATAACATTCCATTGAGCTTTAAACGCTACTAATTGTAAAAACGGCATTTCGCAATTTTGAATAAGCAACGCACTGTAAAATGAAAAACCCTCCATTCCAAACGTTACCTTCGTCTACGACCATATCACGGGAAATATACCGGTTCTCGTCCGATCACCGCAGTCAAAACCCGTAGAGCGCGCTTAGTACCAGGCTGGGTCACTGCCTGGGAATACCTCGTGTTGTAGGCTTTACATTTTCTGCCGTTTCCTCAATTTTCGCTGTCCACGTCAAGCTTCATTTCTCGAAAAGTCCTGTCTTCCTTCTTGACCAATATTTTTGGCGAAAAGATGGAAACTACACAACTGACTGCCTATTCGTTTGTTGGGAGTCGTGAAAGAGCTTTCGTTACTCCAAACAAATCTTTGCAAGAATCCTACAACGATATTAAGCCCAATGAATGTTGTGCACACGGCAGCGCATTAAAACCATAAACAGGGGAGGTAACAAAGATGCGTTACCCTTGGTACACGAGCACAACTGCCTAAGCCTGGAGGAGCTTTGCATTTGCAGAAACGTCTGAAAATCGGCAAACCGCTTAAAGAAACATTCGAAGAGAAAGCTTAAGGAAATTCTTTTCCCTATGTTTTCTTAGAAGTCCATTTTCATCCCGACAAAAATGTCAACCGAATCCTTCGGTTTAGAATGTTTTCTCGCCAGCGCTTCAATGTAGACACAAAATGATTTGTACTTTTGGATACTGTACGCTTTCTCTGCAAATGCGGCGACAAAGACAAAAACTTCTAGTAAGATTAAATATCGCTTCAAGTTATCTTATTTTTATTTTAAACATGCAATGCATAGAAAGGTTTTCAAAAGCCGTTTAGTCCCCTCTAAGTCGACAGTCGCGCGCGCCCGAATCCAATAACCCTTCTGCAACGTCACAATTATGCGCTTCTTACCGCGTCCGTTCGCGTGAAACATGCCTTCTGCTTGAATTAAGGCTACATTGCATGACAACTAAACTCAAGCAATTTGCTTAAACTTCTTAGCCAAAGTCTGAATGTTTTGTAGAAACTGAAATCCGTTCTTTCGACTTCACCGCTCTGAACATTTATTTAGTTGATACGGCAAATCAAATTTAAACCAAAGAGAAATGGCTTTGCTTTACCCCTCACCCATTTGTATTCGTTTAACGTTTGGTGCTTTTTGATTGGGCTTTCATAAATAGGATAGAGGGAAATCGATATTTTATGCGCAACAATAACATTCCATTGAGCTTTAAACGCTACTAATTGTAAAAACGGCATTTCGCAATTTTGAATAAGCAACGCACTGTAAAATGAAAAACCCTCAATTCCAAACGTTACCTTCGTCTACGACCATATCACGGGAAATATACCGGTTCTCGTCTGATCACCGCAGTCAAGACCCGTAGAGCGGGCTTAGTACCAGGCTTGGTGACTGCCTGGGAATACCTCGTGTTGTAGGCTTTACATTTTCTGCCGTTTCCTCAATTTTCGCTGTCCACGTCAAGCTTCATTTCTCGAAAAGTCCTGTCTTCCTTTTTGACCAATATTTTTGGCGAAAAGATTGAAACTACACAACTGACTGCCCATTCGTTTGTTGGGAGTCGTGAAACAGCTTTCGTTACTCCAAACAAATCTTTGAAGGAATCCTAAAACGATATTAGGCCAAATGAATGTTGTGCACACGGCAGCGCATTAAAACCATAAACAGGGGAGGTAACAAAGATGCGTTACCCTTGGTAGACAAGCACAACTGCCTAAGGCTGGAGGAGTTTTGCATTTTCAGAAACGTCTGAAAATCGACAAACCGCTTAAAGAAACATTCGAAGAGAAACCTTAAGGAAATTCTTTTCCCTATGTTTTCTTAGCAGTCTATTTTCATCCCGACAAAAATGTCAACCGAAACCTTCGCTTAAAATGTTTTCTCGCCAGCGCTTCAATGTAGACACAAAATGATTTGTACTTTTGGATACTGTACGCTTTCTCTGCAAATGCGGCGACAAAGACAAAAAATTCGAGTAAGACGAGGTATCGCTCCAAGTTATCTTATTTTTATTTTAAACATGCAATGCATAGAAAGGTTTTCAAAAGCCGTTTAGTCCCCTCTAAGTCGACAGTCGCGCGCGCCCGAATCCAATAACCCTTCTGCAACGTCACAATTATGCGCTTCGCACCCCGTCCGTTCGCGTGAAACATGCTTTCTGCTTGAATTAAGGCTACATTGCATGACAACTAAACTCAAGCAATTTGCTTAAGCTTCTTAGCCAAAGATTGAATGTTTTGTAGAAACTGAAATCCGTTCTTTCGACTTCACCGCTCTGAACATTTATCTAGTTGATCCGGTTAATCAAATTAAAACCAAAGAGAAATGGCTTTGCTTTACCCCTCACCCATTTGTATTCGTTTAACGTTTGGTGCTTTTTGATTGGGCTTTCATAAATAGGATAGAGGGAAATCGATATTTTATGCGGAACAATAACATTCCATTGAGCTTTAAACGCTACTAATTGTAAAAACGGCATTTCGCAATTTTGAATAAGCAACGCACTGTAAAATGAAAAACCCTCAATTCCAAACGTTACCTTCGTCTACGACCATATCACGGGAAATATACCGGTTCTCGTCCGATCACCGCAGTCAAAACCCGTAGAGCGCGCTTAGTACCAGGCTGGGTCACTGCCTGGGAATACCTCGTGTTGTAGGCTTTACATTTTCTGCCGTTTCCTCAATTTTCGCTGTCCACGTCAAGCTTCATTTCTCGAAAAGTCCTGTCTTCCTTCTTGACCAATATTTTTGGCGAAAAGATGGAAACTACACAACTGACTGCCTATTCGTTTGTTGGGAGTCGTGAAAGAGCTTTCGTTACTCCAAACAAATCTTTGCAAGAATCCTACAACGATATTAAGCCCAATGAATGTTGTGCACACGGCAGCGCATTAAAACCATAAACAGGGGAGGTAACAAAGATGCGTTACCCTTGGTACACGAGCACAACTGCCTAAGCCTGGAGGAGCTTTGCATTTGCAGAAACGTCTGAAAATCGGCAAACCGCTTAAAGAAACATTCGAAGAGAAAGCTTAAGGAAATTCTTTTCCCTATGTTTTCTTAGAAGTCCATTTTCATCCCGACAAAAATGTCAACCGAATCCTTCGGTTTAGAATGTTTTCTCGCCAGCGCTTCAATGTAGACACAAAATGATTTGTACTTTTGGATACTGTACGCTTTCTCTGCAAATGCGGCGACAAAGACAAAAACTTCTAGTAAGATTAAATATCGCTTCAAGTTATCTTATTTTTATTTTAAACATGCAATGCATAGAAAGGTTTTCAAAAGCCGTTTAGTCCCCTCTAAGTCGACAGTCGCGCGCGCCCGAATCCAATAACCCTTCTGCAACGTCACAATTATGCGCTTCTTACCGCGTCCGTTCGCGTGAAACATGCCTTCTGCTTGAATTAAGGCTACATTGCATGACAACTAAACTCAAGCAATTTGCTTAAACTTCTTAGCCAAAGTCTGAATGTTTTGTAGAAACTGAAATCCGTTCTTTCGACTTCACCGCTCTGAACATTTATTTAGTTGATACGGCAAATCAAATTTAAACCAAAGAGAAATGGCTTTGCTTTACCCCTCACCCATTTGTATTCGTTTAACGTTTGGTGCTTTTTGATTGGGCTTTCATAAATAGGATAGAGGGAAATCGATATTTTATGCGCAACAATAACATTCCATTGAGCTTTAAACGCTACTAATTGTAAAAACGGCATTTCGCAATTTTGAATAAGCAACGCACTGTAAAATGAAAAACCCTCAATTCTAAACGTTACCTTCGTCTACGACCATATCACGGGAAATATACCGGTTCTCGTCCGATCACCGCAGTCAAGACCCGTAGAGCGGGCTTAGTACCAGGCTTGGTGACTGCCTGGGAATACCTCGTGTTGTAGGCTTTACATTTTCTGCCGTTTCCTCAATTTTCGCTGTCCACGTCAAGCTTCATTTCTCGAAAAGTCCTGTCTTCCTTTTTGACCAATATTTTTGGCGAAAAGATTGAAACTACACAACTGACTGCCCATTCGTTTGTTGGGAGTCGTGAAACAGCTTTCGTTACTCCAAACAAATCTTTGAAGGAATCCTAAAACGATATTAGGCCAAATGAATGTTGTGCACACGGCAGCGCATTACAACCATAAACAGCTGAGGTAACAAAGATGGGTTACCCTTGGTACAAAAGCACAACTGGCTAAGGCTGGAGGAGTTTTGCATTTGCAGAAACGTCTGAAAATCGACAAACCGCTTAAAGAAACATTCGAAGAGAAAGCTTAAGGAAATTCTTTTCCCTATGTTTTCTTAGCAGTCCATTATCATCCCGACAAAAATGTCAACCGAATCCTTCGGTTTAAAATGTTTTCTCGCCAGCGCTTAATTGTAGACACAAAATGATTTGTACTTTTGGATACTATACGCTTTCTCTGCAAATGCGGCGACAAAGACAAACAATTCGAGTAAGACGAGGTATCGCTCCAAGTTATCTTATTTTTATTTTAAACATGCAATGCATAGAAAGGTTTTCAAAAGCCGTTTAGTCCCCTCTAAGTCGACAGTCGCGCGCGCCCGAATCCAATAACCCTTCTGCAACGTCACAAATATGCGCTTCGCACCGCGTCCGTTCGAGTGAAACATGCTTTCTGCTTTAATTAAGGCTACATTGCATGACAACTAAACTCAAGCAATTTGCTTAAGCTTCTTAGCCAAAGATTGAATGTTTTGTAGAAACTGAAATCCGTTCTTTCGACTTCACCGCTCTGAACATTTATTTAGTTGATACGGCAAATCAAATTTAAACCAAAGAGAAATGGCTTTGCTTTACCCCTCACCCATTTGTATTCGTTTAACGTTTGGTGCTTTTTTATTGGGCTTTCATAAATAGGATAGAGGGAAATCGATATTTTATGTGGAACAATAACATTCCATTGAGCTTTAAACGCTACTAATTGTAAAAACGGCATTTCGCTATTTTGAATAAGCAACGCACTGTAAAATGAAAAACCCTCAATTCCAAACGTTACCTTCGTCTACGACCATATCACGGGAAATATACCGGTTCTCGTCCGATCACCGCAGTCAAGACCCGTAGAGCGGGCTTAGTACCAGGCTTGGTGACTGCCTGGGAATACCATGTGTTGTAGGCTTTACATTTTCTGCCGTTTCCTCAATTTTCGCTGTCCACGTCAAGCTTAATTTCTCGAAAAGTCCTGTCTTCCTTCTTGACCAATATTTTTGGCGAAAACATGGAAACTACACAACATACTGCCTACTCGTTTGTTGGGAGTCGTGAAACAGCTTTCGTTACTCCAAACAAATCTTTGCAAGAATCCTAAAACGATATTAAGCCCAATGAATGTTGTGCACACGGCAGCGCATTAAAACCATAAACAGGGTAGGTAACAAAGATGCGTTACCCTTGGTACAAAAGCACAACTGGCTAAGGCTGGAGGAGTTTTGCATTTGCAGAAACGTCTGAAAATCGACAAACCGCTTAAAGAAACATTCGAAGAGAAAGCTTAAGGAAATTCTTTTCCCTATGTTTTCTTAGCAGTCCATTATCATCCCGACAAAAATGTCAACCGAATCCTTCGGTTTAAAATGTTTTCTCGCCAGCGCTTAATTGTAGACACAAAATGATTTGTACTTTTGGATACTATACGCTTTCTCTGCAAATGCGGCGACAAAGACAAACAATTCGAGTAAGACGAGGTATCGCTCCAAGTTATCTTATTTTTATTTTAAACATGCAATGCATAGAAAGGTTTTCAAAAGCCGTTTAGTCCCCTCTAAGTCGACAGTCGCGCGCGCCCGAATCCAATAACCCTTCTGCAACGTCACAATTATGCGCTTCGCACCGCGTCCGTTCGAGTGAAACATGCTTTCTGCTTTAATTAAGGCTACATTGCATGACAACTAAACTCAAGCAATTTGCTTAAGCTTCTTAGCCAAAGATTGAATGTTTTGTAGAAACTGAAATCCGTTCTTTCGACTTCACCGCTCTGAACATTTATTTAGTTGATACGGCAAATCAAATTTAAACCAAAGAGAAATGGCTTTGCTTTACCCCTCACCCATTTGTATTCGTTTAACGTTTGGTGCTTTTTGATTGGGCTTTTATAAATAGGATAGAGGGAAATCGATATTTTATGCGGAACAATAACATTCCATTGAGCTTTAAACGCTACTAATTGTAAAAACGGCATTTCGCAATTTTGAATAAGCAACGCACTGTAAAATGAAAAACCCTCAATTCCAAACGTTACCTTTGTCTACGACCATATCACGGGAAATATACCGGTTCTCGTCAGATCACCGAAGTCAAGACCCGTAGAGCGGGCTTAGTACCAGGCTGGGTCACTGCCTGGGAATACCTCGTGTTGTAGGCTTTACATTTTCTGCCGTTTCCTCAATTTTCGCTGTCCGCGCAAGCTTCATTTCTCGAAAAGTCCTGTCTTCCTTCTTGACCAATATTTTTGGAAAAAAGATGGAAACTACACAACTGACTCCCTACTCGTTTGTTGGGAGTCGTGAAACAGCTTTCGTTACTCCAAACAAATCTTTGCAAAAGTCCTACAACGACATTAAGGCCAATGAATGCTGTTCACACGGCAGCGCATTAAAACCATAAACAGGGGAGGTAACAAAGATGCGTTACCCTTGGTACACGACCACAACTGCCTAAGCCTGGAGGAGTTTTGCATTTGCAGAAACGTCTGAAAATCGACAAACCGCTTAAAGAAACATTCGAAGAGAAAGCTTAAGGAAATTCTTTTCCCTATGTTTTCTTAGCAGTCCATTATCATCCCGACAAAAATGTCAACCGAATCCTTCGGTTTAAAATGTTTTCTCGCCAGCGCTTAATTGTAGACACAAAATGATTTGTACTTTTGGATACTATACGCTTTCTCTGCAAATGCGGCGACAAAGACAAACAATTCGAGTAAGAGGAGGTATCGCTCCAAGTTATCTTATTTTTATTTTAAACATGCAATGCATAGAAAGGTTTTCAAAAGCCGTTTAGTCCCCTCTAAGTCGACAGTCGCGCGCGCCCGAATCCAATAACCCTTCTGCAACGTCACAATTATGCGCTTCGCACCGCGTCCGTTCGAGTGAAACATGCTTTCTGCTTTAATTAAGGCTACATTGCATGACAACTAAACTCAAGCAATTTGCTTAAGCTTCTTAGCCAAAGATTGAATGTTTTGTAGAAACTGAAATCCGTTCTTTCGACTTCACCGCTCTGAACATTTATTTAGTTGATACGGCAAATCAAATTTAAACCAAAGAGAAATGGCTTTGCTTTACCCCTCACCCATTTGTATTCGTTTAACGTTTGGTGCTTTTTGATTGGGCTTTTATAAATAGGATAGAGGGAAATCGATATTTTATGCGGAACAATAACATTCCATTGAGCTTTAAACGCTACTAATTGTAAAAACGGCATTTCGCAATTTTGAATAAGCAACGCACTGTAAAATGAAAAACCCTCAATTCCAAACGTTACCTTTGTCTACGACCATATCACGGGAAATATACCGGTTCTCGTCCGATCACCGCAGTCAAGACCCGTAGAGCGGGCTTAGTACCAGGCTTGGTGACTGCCTGGGAATACCTCGTGTTGTAGGCTTTACATTTTCTGCCGTTTCCTCAATTTTCGCTGTCCACGTCAAGCTTCATTTCTCGAAAAGTCCTGTCTTCCTTTTTGACCAATATTTTTGGCGAAAAGATTGAAACTACACAACTGACTGCCCATTCGTTTGTTGGGAGTCGTGAAACAGCTTTCGTTACTCCAAACAAATCTTTGAAGGAATCCTAAAACGATATTAGGCCAAATGAATGTTGTGCACACGGCAGCGCATTACAACCATAAACAGCTGAGGTAACAAAGATGGGTTACCCTTGGTACAAAAGCACAACTGGCTAAGGCTGGAGGAGTTTTGCATTTGCAGAAACGTCTGAAAATCGACAAACCGCTTAAAGAAACATTCGAAGAGAAAGCTTAAGGAAATTCTTTTCCCTATGTTTTCTTAGCAGTCCATTATCATCCCGACAAAAATGTCAACCGAATCCTTCGGTTTAAAATGTTTTCTCGCCAGCGCTTAATTGTAGACACAAAATGATTTGTACTTTTGGATACTATACGCTTTCTCTGCAAATGCGGCGACAAAGACAAACAATTCGAGTAAGACGAGGTATCGCTCCAAGTTATCTTATTTTTATTTTAAACATGCAATGCATAGAAAGGTTTTCAAAAGCCGTTTAGTCCCCTCTAAGTCGACAGTCGCGCGCGCCCGAATCCAATAACCCTTCTGCAACGTCACAAATATGCGCTTCGCACCGCGTCCGTTCGAGTGAAACATGCTTTCTGCTTTAATTAAGGCTACATTGCATGACAACTAAACTCAAGCAATTTGCTTAAGCTTCTTAGCCAAAGATTGAATGTTTTGTAGAAACTGAAATCCGTTCTTTCGACTTCACCGCTCTGAACATTTATTTAGTTGATACGGCAAATCAAATTTAAACCAAAGAGAAATGGCTTTGCTTTACCCCTCACCCATTTGTATTCGTTTAACGTTTGGTGCTTTTTTATTGGGCTTTCATAAATAGGATAGAGGGAAATCGATATTTTATGTGGAACAATAACATTCCATTGAGCTTTAAACGCTACTAATTGTAAAAACGGCATTTCGCTATTTTGAATAAGCAACGCACTGTAAAATGAAAAACCCTCAATTCCAAACGTTACCTTCGTCTACGACCATATCACGGGAAATATACCGGTTCTCGTCCGATCACCGCAGTCAAGACCCGTAGAGCGGGCTTAGTACCAGGCTTGGTGACTGCCTGGGAATACCATGTGTTGTAGGCTTTACATTTTCTGCCGTTTCCTCAATTTTCGCTGTCCACGTCAAGCTTAATTTCTCGAAAAGTCCTGTCTTCCTTCTTGACCAATATTTTTGGCGAAAACATGGAAACTACACAACATACTGCCTACTCGTTTGTTGGGAGTCGTGAAACAGCTTTCGTTACTCCAAACAAATCTTTGCAAGAATCCTAAAACGATATTAAGCCCAATGAATGTTGTGCACACGGCAGCGCATTAAAACCATAAACAGGGTAGGTAACAAAGATGCGTTACCCTTGGTACAAAAGCACAACTGGCTAAGGCTGGAGGAGTTTTGCATTTGCAGAAACGTCTGAAAATCGACAAACCGCTTAAAGAAACATTCGAAGAGAAAGCTTAAGGAAATTCTTTTCCCTATGTTTTCTTAGCAGTCCATTATCATCCCGACAAAAATGTCAACCGAATCCTTCGGTTTAAAATGTTTTCTCGCCAGCGCTTAATTGTAGACACAAAATGATTTGTACTTTTGGATACTATACGCTTTCTCTGCAAATGCGGCGACAAAGACAAACAATTCGAGTAAGACGAGGTATCGCTCCAAGTTATCTTATTTTTATTTTAAACATGCAATGCATAGAAAGGTTTTCAAAAGCCGTTTAGTCCCCTCTAAGTCGACAGTCGCGCGCGCCCGAATCCAATAACCCTTCTGCAACGTCACAATTATGCGCTTCGCACCGCGTCCGTTCGAGTGAAACATGCTTTCTGCTTTAATTAAGGCTACATTGCATGACAACTAAACTCAAGCAATTTGCTTAAGCTTCTTAGCCAAAGATTGAATGTTTTGTAGAAACTGAAATCCGTTCTTTCGACTTCACCGCTCTGAACATTTATTTAGTTGATACGGCAAATCAAATTTAAACCAAAGAGAAATGGCTTTGCTTTACCCCTCACCCATTTGTATTCGTTTAACGTTTGGTGCTTTTTGATTGGGCTTTTATAAATAGGATAGAGGGAAATCGATATTTTATGCGGAACAATAACATTCCATTGAGCTTTAAACGCTACTAATTGTAAAAACGGCATTTCGCAATTTTGAATAAGCAACGCACTGTAAAATGAAAAACCCTCAATTCCAAACGTTACCTTTGTCTACGACCATATCACGGGAAATATACCGGTTCTCGTCAGATCACCGAAGTCAAGACCCGTAGAGCGGGCTTAGTACCAGGCTGGGTCACTGCCTGGGAATACCTCGTGTTGTAGGCTTTACATTTTCTGCCGTTTCCTCAATTTTCGCTGTCCGCGCAAGCTTCATTTCTCGAAAAGTCCTGTCTTCCTTCTTGACCAATATTTTTGGAAAAAAGATGGAAACTACACAACTGACTCCCTACTCGTTTGTTGGGAGTCGTGAAACAGCTTTCGTTACTCCAAACAAATCTTTGCAAAAGTCCTACAACGACATTAAGGCCAATGAATGCTGTTCACACGGCAGCGCATTAAAACCATAAACAGGGGAGGTAACAAAGATGCGTTACCCTTGGTACACGACCACAACTGCCTAAGCCTGGAGGAGTTTTGCATTTGCAGAAACGTCTGAAAATCGACAAACCGCTTAAAGAAACATTCGAAGAGAAAGCTTAAGGAAATTCTTTTCCCTATGTTTTCTTAGCAGTCCATTATCATCCCGACAAAAATGTCAACCGAATCCTTCGGTTTAAAATGTTTTCTCGCCAGCGCTTAATTGTAGACACAAAATGATTTGTACTTTTGGATACTATACGCTTTCTCTGCAAATGCGGCGACAAAGACAAACAATTCGAGTAAGAGGAGGTATCGCTCCAAGTTATCTTATTTTTATTTTAAACATGCAATGCATAGAAAGGTTTTCAAAAGCCGTTTAGTCCCCTCTAAGTCGACAGTCGCGCGCGCCCGAATCCAATAACCCTTCTGCAACGTCACAATTATGCGCTTCGCACCGCGTCCGTTCGAGTGAAACATGCTTTCTGCTTTAATTAAGGCTACATTGCATGACAACTAAACTCAAGCAATTTGCTTAAGCTTCTTAGCCAAAGATTGAATGTTTTGTAGAAACTGAAATCCGTTCTTTCGACTTCACCGCTCTGAACATTTATTTAGTTGATACGGCAAATCAAATTTAAACCAAAGAGAAATGGCTTTGCTTTACCCCTCACCCATTTGTATTCGTTTAACGTTTGGTGCTTTTTGATTGGGCTTTTATAAATAGGATAGAGGGAAATCGATATTTTATGCGGAACAATAACATTCCATTGAGCTTTAAACGCTACTAATTGTAAAAACGGCATTTCGCAATTTTGAATAAGCAACGCACTGTAAAATGAAAAACCCTCAATTCCAAACGTTACCTTTGTCTACGACCATATCACGGGAAATATACCGGTTCTCGTCAGATCACCGAAGTCAAGACCCGTAGAGCGGGCTTAGTACCAGGCTGGGTCACTGCCTGGGAATACCTCGTGTTGTAGGCTTTACATTTTCTGCCGTTTCCTCAATTTTCGCTGTCCGCGCAAGCTTCATTTCTCGAAAAGTCCTGTCTTCCTTCTTGACCAATATTTTTGGAAAAAAGATGGAAACTACACAACTGACTCCCTACTCGTTTGTTGGGAGTCGTGAAACAGCTTTCGTTACTCCAAACAAATCTTTGCAAAAGTCCTACAACGACATTAAGGCCAATGAATGCTGTTCACACGGCAGCGCATTAAAACCATAAACAGGGGAGGTAACAAAGATGCGTTACCCTTGGTACACGACCACAACTGCCTAAGCCTGGAGGAGTTTTGCATTTGCAGAAACGTCTGAAAATCGACAAACCGCTTAAAGAAACATTCGAAGAGAAAGCTTAAGGAAATTCTTTTCCCTATGTTTTCTTAGCAGTCCATTATCATCCCGACAAAAATGTCAACCGAATCCTTCGGTTTAAAATGTTTTCTCGCCAGCGCTTAATTGTAGACACAAAATGATTTGTACTTTTGGATACTATACGCTTTCTCTGCAAATGCGGCGACAAAGACAAACAATTCGAGTAAGACGAGGTATCGCTCCAAGTTATCTTATTTTTATTTTAAACATGCAATGCATAGAAAGGTTTTCAAAAGCCGTTTAGTCCCCTCTAAGTCGACAGTCGCGCGCGCCCGAATCCAATAACCCTTCTGCAACGTCACAATTATGCGCTTCGCACCGCGTCCGTTCGAGTGAAACATGCTTTCTGCTTGAATTAAGGCTACATTGCATGACAACTAAACTCAAGCAATTTGCTTAAGCTTCTTAGCCAAAGATTGAATGTTTTGTAGAAACTGAAATCCGTTCTTTCGACTTCACCGCTCTGAACATTTATTTAGTTGATACGGCAAATCAAATTTAAACCAAAGAGAAATGGCTTTGCTTTACCCCTCACCCATTTTTATTCGTTTAACGTTTGGTGCTTTTTGATTGGGCTTTTATAAATAGGATAGAGGGAAATCGATATTTTATGCGGAACAATAACATTCCATTGAGCTTTAAACGCTACTAATTGTAAAAACGGCATTTCGCAATTTTGAATAAGCAACGCACTGTAAAATGAAAAACCCTCAATTCCAAACGTTACCTTTGTCTACGACCATATCACGGGAAATATACCGGTTCTCGTCAGATCACCGAAGTCAAGACCCGTAGAGCGGGCTTAGTACCAGGCTGGGTCACTGCCTGGGAATACCTCGTGTTGTAGGCTTTTCATTTTCTGCCGTTTCCTCAATTTTCGCTGTCCGCGCAAGCTTCATTTCTCGAAAAGTCCTGTCTTCCTTCTTGACCAATATTTTTGGAAAAAAGATGGAAACTACACAACTGACTGCCTACTCGTTTGTTGGGAGTCGTGAAACAGCTTTCGTTACTCCAAACAAATCTTTGCAAAAGTCCTACAACGATATTAAGGCCAATGAAAGCTGTTCACACGGCAGCGCATTAAAACCATAAACAGGGGAGGTAACAAAGATGCGTTACCCTTGGTACACGACCACAACTGCCTAAGCCTGGAGGAGTCTTGCATTTACAGAAAGGTCTGAAAACCGACAAACCGCTTAAAGAAACATTCGAAGAGAAAGCTTAAGGACATTCTTTTCCCTATGTTTTCTTAGCAGACCATTATCATCCCGATAAAAATCTAAACCGAAGCCTTCGGTTTAAACTGTTTTCTCGCTAGCGCTTCAATGTAGACACAAAATGATTTGTACTTTTGGATACTGTACGCTTTCTCTGCAAATGCGGCGACAAAGACAAACAATTCGAGTAAGACGAAGTATCGCTCCAAGTTATCTTATTTTTATTTTAAACATGCAATGCATAGAAAGGTTTTCAAAAGCCGTTTAGTCCCCTCTAAGTCGACAGTCGCGCGCGCCCGAATCCAATAACCCTTCTGCAACGTCACAATTATGCGCTTCGCACCGCGTCTGTTCGCGTGAAACATGCTTTCTGCTTGAATTAAGGCTACATTGCATGACAACTAAACTCAAGCAATTTGCTTAAGCTTCTTAGCCAAAGATTGAATATTTTGTAGAAACTGAAATCCGTTCTTTCGACTGAACCGCTCTAAACATTTAGTTGATCCGGTAAATTAAATTTAAACCAAAGAGAAATGGCTTTGCTTTACCCCTCACCCATTTGTATTCGTTTAACGTTTGGTGCTTTTTTATTGGGCTTTCATAAATAGGATAGAGGGAAATCGATATTTTATGTGGAACAATAACATTCCATTGAGCTTTAAACGCTACTAATTGTAAAAACGGCATTTCGCTATTTTGAATAAGCAACGCACTGTAAAATGAAAAACCCTCAATTCCAAACGTTACCTTCGTCTACGACCATATCACGGGAAATATACCGGTTCTCGTCCGATCACCGCAGTCAAGACCCGTAGAGCGGGCTTAGTACCAGGCTTGGTGACTGCCTGGGAATACCATGTGTTGTAGGCTTTACATTTTCTGCCGTTTCCTCAATTTTCGCTGTCCACGTCAAGCTTAATTTCTCGAAAAGTCCTGTCTTCCTTCTTGACCAATATTTTTGGCGAAAACATGGAAACTACACAACATACTGCCTACTCGTTTGTTGGGAGTCGTGAAACAGCTTTCGTTACTCCAAACAAATCTTTGCAAGAATCCTAAAACGATATTAAGCCCAATGAATGTTGTGCACACGGCAGCGCATTAAAACCATAAACAGGGTAGGTAACAAAGATGCGTTACCCTTGGTACAAAAGCACAACTGGCTAAGGCTGGAGGAGTTTTGCATTTGCAGAAACGTCTGAAAATCGACAAACCGCTTAAAGAAACATTCGAAGAGAAAGCTTAAGGAAATTCTTTTCCCTATGTTTTCTTAGCAGTCCATTATCATCCCGACAAAAATGTCAACCGAATCCTTCGGTTTAAAATGTTTTCTCGCCAGCGCTTAATTGTAGACACAAAATGATTTGTACTTTTGGATACTATACGCTTTCTCTGCAAATGCGGCGACAAAGACAAACAATTCGAGTAAGAGGAGGTATCGCTCCAAGTTATCTTATTTTTATTTTAAACATGCAATGCATAGAAAGGTTTTCAAAAGCCGTTTAGTCCCCTCTAAGTCGACAGTCGCGCGCGCCCGAATCCAATAACCCTTCTGCAACGTCACAATTATGCGCTTCGCACCGCGTCCGTTCGAGTGAAACATGCTTTCTGCTTGAATTAAGGCTACATTGCATGACAACTAAACTCAAGCAATTTGCTTAAGCTTCTTAGCCAAAGATTGAATGTTTTGTAGAAACTGAAATCCGTTCTTTCGACTTCACCGCTCTGAACATTTATTTAGTTGATACGGCAAATCAAATTTAAACCAAAGAGAAATGGCTTTGCTTTACCCCTCACCCATTTGTATTCGTTTAACGTTTGGTGCTTTTTGATTGGGCTTTTATAAATAGGATAGAGGGAAATCGATATTTTATGCGGAACAATAACATTCCATTGAGCTTTAAACGCTACTAATTGTAAAAACGGCATTTCGCAATTTTGAATAAGCAACGCACTGTAAAATGAAAAACCCTCAATTCCAAACGTTACCTTTGTCTACGACCATATCACGGGAAATATACCGGTTCTCGTCAGATCACCGAAGTCAAGACCCGTAGAGCGGGCTTAGTACCAGGCTGGGTCACTGCCTGGGAATACCTCGTGTTGTAGGCTTTACATTTTCTGCCGTTTCCTCAATTTTCGCTGTCCGCGCAAGCTTCATTTCTCGAAAAGTCCTGTCTTCCTTCTTGACCAATATTTTTGGAAAAAAGATGGAAACTACACAACTGACTCCCTACTCGTTTGTTGGGAGTCGTGAAACAGCTTTCGTTACTCCAAACAAATCTTTGCAAAAGTCCTACAACGACATTAAGGCCAATGAATGCTGTTCACACGGCAGCGCATTAAAACCATAAACAGGGGAGGTAACAAAGATGCGTTACCCTTGGTACACGACCACAACTGCCTAAGCCTGGAGGAGTTTTGCATTTGCAGAAACGTCTGAAAATCGACAAACCGCTTAAAGAAACATTCGAAGAGAAAGCTTAAGGAAATTCTTTTCCCTATGTTTTCTTAGCAGTCCATTATCATCCCGACAAAAATGTCAACCGAATCCTTCGGTTTAAAATGTTTTCTCGCCAGCGCTTAATTGTAGACACAAAATGATTTGTACTTTTGGATACTATACGCTTTCTCTGCAAATGCGGCGACAAAGACAAACAATTCGAGTAAGAGGAGGTATCGCTCCAAGTTATCTTATTTTTATTTTAAACATGCAATGCATAGAAAGGTTTTCAAAAGCCGTTTAGTCCCCTCTAAGTCGACAGTCGCGCGCGCCCGAATCCAATAACCCTTCTGCAACGTCACAATTATGCGCTTCGCACCGCGTCCGTTCGAGTGAAACATGCTTTCTGCTTGAATTAAGGCTACATTGCATGACAACTAAACTCAAGCAATTTGCTTAAGCTTCTTAGCCAAAGATTGAATGTTTTGTAGAAACTGAAATCCGTTCTTTCGACTTCACCGCTCTGAACATTTATTTAGTTGATACGGCAAATCAAATTTAAACCAAAGAGAAATGGCTTTGCTTTACCCCTCACCCATTTTTATTCGTTTAACGTTTGGTGCTTTTTGATTGGGCTTTTATAAATAGGATAGAGGGAAATCGATATTTTATGCGGAACAATAACATTCCATTGAGCTTTAAACGCTACTAATTGTAAAAACGGCATTTCGCAATTTTGAATAAGCAACGCACTGTAAAATGAAAAACCCTCAATTCCAAACGTTACCTTTGTCTACGACCATATCACGGGAAATATACCGGTTCTCGTCAGATCACCGAAGTCAAGACCCGTAGAGCGGGCTTAGTACCAGGCTGGGTCACTGCCTGGGAATACCTCGTGTTGTAGGCTTTTCATTTTCTGCCGTTTCCTCAATTTTCGCTGTCCGCGCAAGCTTCATTTCTCGAAAAGTCCTGTCTTCCTTCTTGACCAATATTTTTGGAAAAAAGATGGAAACTACACAACTGACTGCCTACTCGTTTGTTGGGAGTCGTGAAACAGCTTTCGTTACTCCAAACAAATCTTTGCAAAAGTCCTACAACGATATTAAGGCCAATGAAAGCTGTTCACACGGCAGCGCATTAAAACCATAAACAGGGGAGGTAACAAAGATGCGTTACCCTTGGTACACGACCACAACTGCCTAAGCCTGGAGGAGTCTTGCATTTACAGAAAGGTCTGAAAACCGACAAACCGCTTAAAGAAACATTCGAAGAGAAAGCTTAAGGACATTCTTTTCCCTATGTTTTCTTAGCAGACCATTATCATCCCGATAAAAATCTAAACCGAAGCCTTCGGTTTAAACTGTTTTCTCGCTAGCGCTTCAATGTAGACACAAAATGATTTGTACTTTTGGATACTGTACGCTTTCTCTGCAAATGCGGCGACAAAGACAAACAATTCGAGTAAGACGAAGTATCGCTCCAAGTTATCTTATTTCTATTTTAAACATGCAATGCATAGAAAGGTTTTCAAAAGCCGTTTAGTCCCCTCTAAGTCGACAGTCGCGCGCGCCCGAATCCAATAACCCTTCTGCAACGTCACAATTATGCGCTTCGCACCGCGTCTGTTCGCGTGAAACATGCTTTCTGCTTGAATTAAGGCTACATTGCATGACAACTAAACTCAAGCAATTTGCTTAAGCTTCTTAGCCAAAGATTGAATATTTTGTAGAAACTGAAATCCGTTCTTTCGACTGAACCGCTCTAAACATTTAGTTGATCCGGTAAATTAAATTTAAACCAAAGAGAAATGGCTTTGCTTTACCCCTCACCCATTTGTATTCGTTTAACGTTTGGTGCTTTTTTATTGGGCTTTCATAAATAGGATAGAGGGAAATCGATATTTTATGTGGAACAATAACATTCCATTGAGCTTTAAACGCTACTAATTGTAAAAACGGCATTTCGCTATTTTGAATAAGCAACGCACTGTAAAATGAAAAACCCTCAATTCCAAACGTTACCTTCGTCTACGACCATATCACGGGAAATATACCGGTTCTCGTCCGATCACCGCAGTCAAGACCCGTAGAGCGGGCTTAGTACCAGGCTTGGTGACTGCCTGGGAATACCATGTGTTGTAGGCTTTACATTTTCTGCCGTTTCCTCAATTTTCGCTGTCCACGTCAAGCTTAATTTCTCGAAAAGTCCTGTCTTCCTTCTTGACCAATATTTTTGGCGAAAACATGGAAACTACACAACATACTGCCTACTCGTTTGTTGGGAGTCGTGAAACAGCTTTCGTTACTCCAAACAAATCTTTGCAAGAATCCTAAAACGATATTAAGCCCAATGAATGTTGTGCACACGGCAGCGCATTAAAACCATAAACAGGGTAGGTAACAAAGATGCGTTACCCTTGGTACAAAAGCACAACTGGCTAAGGCTGGAGGAGTTTTGCATTTGCAGAAACGTCTGAAAATCGACAAACCGCTTAAAGAAACATTCGAAGAGAAAGCTTAAGGAAATTCTTTTCCCTATGTTTTCTTAGCAGTCCATTATCATCCCGACAAAAATGTCAACCGAATCCTTCGGTTTAAAATGTTTTCTCGCCAGCGCTTAATTGTAGACACAAAATGATTTGTACTTTTGGATACTATACGCTTTCTCTGCAAATGCGGCGACAAAGACAAACAATTCGAGTAAGAGGAGGTATCGCTCCAAGTTATCTTATTTTTATTTTAAACATGCAATGCATAGAAAGGTTTTCAAAAGCCGTTTAGTCCCCTCTAAGTCGACAGTCGCGCGCGCCCGAATCCAATAACCCTTCTGCAACGTCACAATTATGCGCTTCGCACCGCGTCCGTTCGAGTGAAACATGCTTTCTGCTTTAATTAAGGCTACATTGCATGACAACTAAACTCAAGCAATTTGCTTAAGCTTCTTAGCCAAAGATTGAATGTTTTGTAGAAACTGAAATCCGTTCTTTCGACTTCACCGCTCTGAACATTTATTTAGTTGATACGGCAAATCAAATTTAAACCAAAGAGAAATGGCTTTGCTTTACCCCTCACCCATTTGTATTCGTTTAACGTTTGGTGCTTTTTGATTGGGCTTTTATAAATAGGATAGAGGGAAATCGATATTTTATGCGGAACAATAACATTCCATTGAGCTTTAAACGCTACTAATTGTAAAAACGGCATTTCGCAATTTTGAATAAGCAACGCACTGTAAAATGAAAAACCCTCAATTCCAAACGTTACCTTTGTCTACGACCATATCACGGGAAATATACCGGTTCTCGTCAGATCACCGAAGTCAAGACCCGTAGAGCGGGCTTAGTACCAGGCTGGGTCACTGCCTGGGAATACCTCGTGTTGTAGGCTTTACATTTTCTGCCGTTTCCTCAATTTTCGCTGTCCGCGCAAGCTTCATTTCTCGAAAAGTCCTGTCTTCCTTCTTGACCAATATTTTTGGAAAAAAGATGGAAACTACACAACTGACTCCCTACTCGTTTGTTGGGAGTCGTGAAACAGCTTTCGTTACTCCAAACAAATCTTTGCAAAAGTCCTACAACGACATTAAGGCCAATGAATGCTGTTCACACGGCAGCGCATTAAAACCATAAACAGGGGAGGTAACAAAGATGCGTTACCCTTGGTACACGACCACAACTGCCTAAGCCTGGAGGAGTTTTGCATTTGCAGAAACGTCTGAAAATCGACAAACCGCTTAAAGAAACATTCGAAGAGAAAGCTTAAGGAAATTCTTTTCCCTATGTTTTCTTAGCAGTCCATTATCATCCCGACAAAAATGTCAACCGAATCCTTCGGTTTAAAATGTTTTCTCGCCAGCGCTTAATTGTAGACACAAAATGATTTGTACTTTTGGATACTATACGCTTTCTCTGCAAATGCGGCGACAAAGACAAACAATTCGAGTAAGACGAGGTATCGCTCCAAGTTATCTTATTTTTATTTTAAACATGCAATGCATAGAAAGGTTTTCAAAAGCCGTTTAGTCCCCTCTAAGTCGACAGTCGCGCGCGCCCGAATCCAATAACCCTTCTGCAACGTCACAATTATGCGCTTCGCACCGCGTCCGTTCGAGTGAAACATGCTTTCTGCTTGAATTAAGGCTACATTGCATGACAACTAAACTCAAGCAATTTGCTTAAGCTTCTTAGCCAAAGATTGAATGTTTTGTAGAAACTGAAATCCGTTCTTTCGACTTCACCGCTCTGAACATTTATTTAGTTGATACGGCAAATCAAATTTAAACCAAAGAGAAATGGCTTTGCTTTACCCCTCACCCATTTTTATTCGTTTAACGTTTGGTGCTTTTTGATTGGGCTTTTATAAATAGGATAGAGGGAAATCGATATTTTATGCGGAACAATAACATTCCATTGAGCTTTAAACGCTACTAATTGTAAAAACGGCATTTCGCAATTTTGAATAAGCAACGCACTGTAAAATGAAAAACCCTCAATTCCAAACGTTACCTTTGTCTACGACCATATCACGGGAAATATACCGGTTCTCGTCAGATCACCGAAGTCAAGACCCGTAGAGCGGGCTTAGTACCAGGCTGGGTCACTGCCTGGGAATACCTCGTGTTGTAGGCTTTTCATTTTCTGCCGTTTCCTCAATTTTCGCTGTCCGCGCAAGCTTCATTTCTCGAAAAGTCCTGTCTTCCTTCTTGACCAATATTTTTGGAAAAAAGATGGAAACTACACAACTGACTGCCTACTCGTTTGTTGGGAGTCGTGAAACAGCTTTCGTTACTCCAAACAAATCTTTGCAAAAGTCCTACAACGATATTAAGGCCAATGAAAGCTGTTCACACGGCAGCGCATTAAAACCATAAACAGGGGAGGTAACAAAGATGCGTTACCCTTGGTACACGACCACAACTGCCTAAGCCTGGAGGAGTCTTGCATTTACAGAAAGGTCTGAAAACCGACAAACCGCTTAAAGAAACATTCGAAGAGAAAGCTTAAGGACATTCTTTTCCCTATGTTTTCTTAGCAGACCATTATCATCCCGATAAAAATCTAAACCGAAGCCTTCGGTTTAAACTGTTTTCTCGCTAGCGCTTCAATGTAGACACAAAATGATTTGTACTTTTGGATACTGTACGCTTTCTCTGCAAATGCGGCGACAAAGACAAACAATTCGAGTAAGACGAAGTATCGCTCCAAGTTATCTTATTTTTATTTTAAACATGCAATGCATAGAAAGGTTTTCAAAAGCCGTTTAGTCCCCTCTAAGTCGACAGTCGCGCGCGCCCGAATCCAATAACCCTTCTGCAACGTCACAATTATGCGCTTCGCACCGCGTCTGTTCGCGTGAAACATGCTTTCTGCTTGAATTAAGGCTACATTGCATGACAACTAAACTCAAGCAATTTGCTTAAGCTTCTTAGCCAAAGATTGAATATTTTGTAGAAACTGAAATCCGTTCTTTCGACTGAACCGCTCTAAACATTTAGTTGATCCGGTAAATTAAATTTAAACCAAAGAGAAATGGCTTTGCTTTACCCCTCACCCATTTGTATTCGTTTAACGTTTGGTGCTTTTTTATTGGGCTTTCATAAATAGGATAGAGGGAAATCGATATTTTATGTGGAACAATAACATTCCATTGAGCTTTAAACGCTACTAATTGTAAAAACGGCATTTCGCTATTTTGAATAAGCAACGCACTGTAAAATGAAAAACCCTCAATTCCAAACGTTACCTTCGTCTACGACCATATCACGGGAAATATACCGGTTCTCGTCCGATCACCGCAGTCAAGACCCGTAGAGCGGGCTTAGTACCAGGCTTGGTGACTGCCTGGGAATACCATGTGTTGTAGGCTTTACATTTTCTGCCGTTTCCTCAATTTTCGCTGTCCACGTCAAGCTTAATTTCTCGAAAAGTCCTGTCTTCCTTCTTGACCAATATTTTTGGCGAAAACATGGAAACTACACAACATACTGCCTACTCGTTTGTTGGGAGTCGTGAAACAGCTTTCGTTACTCCAAACAAATCTTTGCAAGAATCCTAAAACGATATTAAGCCCAATGAATGTTGTGCACACGGCAGCGCATTAAAACCATAAACAGGGTAGGTAACAAAGATGCGTTACCCTTGGTACAAAAGCACAACTGGCTAAGGCTGGAGGAGTTTTGCATTTGCAGAAACGTCTGAAAATCGACAAACCGCTTAAAGAAACATTCGAAGAGAAAGCTTAAGGAAATTCTTTTCCCTATGTTTTCTTAGCAGTCCATTATCATCCCGACAAAAATGTCAACCGAATCCTTCGGTTTAAAATGTTTTCTCGCCAGCGCTTAATTGTAGACACAAAATGATTTGTACTTTTGGATACTATACGCTTTCTCTGCAAATGCGGCGACAAAGACAAACAATTCGAGTAAGAGGAGGTATCGCTCCAAGTTATCTTATTTTTATTTTAAACATGCAATGCATAGAAAGGTTTTCAAAAGCCGTTTAGTCCCCTCTAAGTCGACAGTCGCGCGCGCCCGAATCCAATAACCCTTCTGCAACGTCACAATTATGCGCTTCGCACCGCGTCCGTTCGAGTGAAACATGCTTTCTGCTTTAATTAAGGCTACATTGCATGACAACTAAACTCAAGCAATTTGCTTAAGCTTCTTAGCCAAAGATTGAATGTTTTGTAGAAACTGAAATCCGTTCTTTCGACTTCACCGCTCTGAACATTTATTTAGTTGATACGGCAAATCAAATTTAAACCAAAGAGAAATGGCTTTGCTTTACCCCTCACCCATTTGTATTCGTTTAACGTTTGGTGCTTTTTGATTGGGCTTTTATAAATAGGATAGAGGGAAATCGATATTTTATGCGGAACAATAACATTCCATTGAGCTTTAAACGCTACTAATTGTAAAAACGGCATTTCGCAATTTTGAATAAGCAACGCACTGTAAAATGAAAAACCCTCAATTCCAAACGTTACCTTTGTCTACGACCATATCACGGGAAATATACCGGTTCTCGTCAGATCACCGAAGTCAAGACCCGTAGAGCGGGCTTAGTACCAGGCTGGGTCACTGCCTGGGAATACCTCGTGTTGTAGGCTTTACATTTTCTGCCGTTTCCTCAATTTTCGCTGTCCGCGCAAGCTTCATTTCTCGAAAAGTCCTGTCTTCCTTCTTGACCAATATTTTTGGAAAAAAGATGGAAACTACACAACTGACTCCCTACTCGTTTGTTGGGAGTCGTGAAACAGCTTTCGTTACTCCAAACAAATCTTTGCAAAAGTCCTACAACGACATTAAGGCCAATGAATGCTGTTCACACGGCAGCGCATTAAAACCATAAACAGGGGAGGTAACAAAGATGCGTTACCCTTGGTACACGACCACAACTGCCTAAGCCTGGAGGAGTTTTGCATTTGCAGAAACGTCTGAAAATCGACAAACCGCTTAAAGAAACATTCGAAGAGAAAGCTTAAGGAAATTCTTTTCCCTATGTTTTCTTAGCAGTCCATTATCATCCCGACAAAAATGTCAACCGAATCCTTCGGTTTAAAATGTTTTCTCGCCAGCGCTTAATTGTAGACACAAAATGATTTGTACTTTTGGATACTATACGCTTTCTCTGCAAATGCGGCGACAAAGACAAACAATTCGAGTAAGACGAGGTATCGCTCCAAGTTATCTTATTTTTATTTTAAACATGCAATGCATAGAAAGGTTTTCAAAAGCCGTTTAGTCCCCTCTAAGTCGACAGTCGCGCGCGCCCGAATCCAATAACCCTTCTGCAACGTCACAATTATGCGCTTCGCACCGCGTCCGTTCGAGTGAAACATGCTTTCTGCTTGAATTAAGGCTACATTGCATGACAACTAAACTCAAGCAATTTGCTTAAGCTTCTTAGCCAAAGATTGAATGTTTTGTAGAAACTGAAATCCGTTCTTTCGACTTCACCGCTCTGAACATTTATTTAGTTGATACGGCAAATCAAATTTAAACCAAAGAGAAATGGCTTTGCTTTACCCCTCACCCATTTTTATTCGTTTAACGTTTGGTGCTTTTTGATTGGGCTTTTATAAATAGGATAGAGGGAAATCGATATTTTATGCGGAACAATAACATTCCATTGAGCTTTAAACGCTACTAATTGTAAAAACGGCATTTCGCAATTTTGAATAAGCAACGCACTGTAAAATGAAAAACCCTCAATTCCAAACGTTACCTTTGTCTACGACCATATCACGGGAAATATACCGGTTCTCGTCAGATCACCGAAGTCAAGACCCGTAGAGCGGGCTTAGTACCAGGCTGGGTCACTGCCTGGGAATACCTCGTGTTGTAGGCTTTTCATTTTCTGCCGTTTCCTCAATTTTCGCTGTCCGCGCAAGCTTCATTTCTCGAAAAGTCCTGTCTTCCTTCTTGACCAATATTTTTGGAAAAAAGATGGAAACTACACAACTGACTGCCTACTCGTTTGTTGGGAGTCGTGAAACAGCTTTCGTTACTCCAAACAAATCTTTGCAAAAGTCCTACAACGATATTAAGGCCAATGAAAGCTGTTCACACGGCAGCGCATTAAAACCATAAACAGGGGAGGTAACAAAGATGCGTTACCCTTGGTACACGACCACAACTGCCTAAGCCTGGAGGAGTCTTGCATTTACAGAAAGGTCTGAAAACCGACAAACCGCTTAAAGAAACATTCGAAGAGAAAGCTTAAGGACATTCTTTTCCCTATGTTTTCTTAGCAGACCATTATCATCCCGATAAAAATCTAAACCGAAGCCTTCGGTTTAAACTGTTTTCTCGCTAGCGCTTCAATGTAGACACAAAATGATTTGTACTTTTGGATACTGTACGCTTTCTCTGCAAATGCGGCGACAAAGACAAACAATTCGAGTAAGACGAAGTATCGCTCCAAGTTATCTTATTTTTATTTTAAACATGCAATGCATAGAAAGGTTTTCAAAAGCCGTTTAGTCCCCTCTAAGTCGACAGTCGCGCGCGCCCGAATCCAATAACCCTTCTGCAACGTCACAATTATGCGCTTCGCACCGCGTCTGTTCGCGTGAAACATGCTTTCTGCTTGAATTAAGGCTACATTGCATGACAACTAAACTCAAGCAATTTGCTTAAGCTTCTTAGCCAAAGATTGAATATTTTGTAGAAACTGAAATCCGTTCTTTCGACTGAACCGCTCTAAACATTTAGTTGATCCGGTAAATTAAATTTAAACCAAAGAGAAATGGCTTTGCTTTACCCCTCACCCATTTGTATTCGTTTAACGTTTGGTGCTTTTTTATTGGGCTTTCATAAATAGGATAGAGGGAAATCGATATTTTATGTGGAACAATAACATTCCATTGAGCTTTAAACGCTACTAATTGTAAAAACGGCATTTCGCTATTTTGAATAAGCAACGCACTGTAAAATGAAAAACCCTCAATTCCAAACGTTACCTTCGTCTACGACCATATCACGGGAAATATACCGGTTCTCGTCCGATCACCGCAGTCAAGACCCGTAGAGCGGGCTTAGTACCAGGCTTGGTGACTGCCTGGGAATACCATGTGTTGTAGGCTTTACATTTTCTGCCGTTTCCTCAATTTTCGCTGTCCACGTCAAGCTTAATTTCTCGAAAAGTCCTGTCTTCCTTCTTGACCAATATTTTTGGCGAAAACATGGAAACTACACAACATACTGCCTACTCGTTTGTTGGGAGTCGTGAAACAGCTTTCGTTACTCCAAACAAATCTTTGCAAGAATCCTAAAACGATATTAAGCCCAATGAATGTTGTGCACACGGCAGCGCATTAAAACCATAAACAGGGTAGGTAACAAAGATGCGTTACCCTTGGTACAAAAGCACAACTGGCTAAGGCTGGAGGAGTTTTGCATTTGCAGAAACGTCTGAAAATCGACAAACCGCTTAAAGAAACATTCGAAGAGAAAGCTTAAGGAAATTCTTTTCCCTATGTTTTCTTAGCAGTCCATTATCATCCCGACAAAAATGTCAACCGAATCCTTCGGTTTAAAATGTTTTCTCGCCAGCGCTTAATTGTAGACACAAAATGATTTGTACTTTTGGATACTATACGCTTTCTCTGCAAATGCGGCGACAAAGACAAACAATTCGAGTAAGAGGAGGTATCGCTCCAAGTTATCTTATTTTTATTTTAAACATGCAATGCATAGAAAGGTTTTCAAAAGCCGTTTAGTCCCCTCTAAGTCGACAGTCGCGCGCGCCCGAATCCAATAACCCTTCTGCAACGTCACAATTATGCGCTTCGCACCGCGTCCGTTCGAGTGAAACATGCTTTCTGCTTTAATTAAGGCTACATTGCATGACAACTAAACTCAAGCAATTTGCTTAAGCTTCTTAGCCAAAGATTGAATGTTTTGTAGAAACTGAAATCCGTTCTTTCGACTTCACCGCTCTGAACATTTATTTAGTTGATACGGCAAATCAAATTTAAACCAAAGAGAAATGGCTTTGCTTTACCCCTCACCCATTTGTATTCGTTTAACGTTTGGTGCTTTTTGATTGGGCTTTTATAAATAGGATAGAGGGAAATCGATATTTTATGCGGAACAATAACATTCCATTGAGCTTTAAACGCTACTAATTGTAAAAACGGCATTTCGCAATTTTGAATAAGCAACGCACTGTAAAATGAAAAACCCTCAATTCCAAACGTTACCTTTGTCTACGACCATATCACGGGAAATATACCGGTTCTCGTCAGATCACCGAAGTCAAGACCCGTAGAGCGGGCTTAGTACCAGGCTGGGTCACTGCCTGGGAATACCTCGTGTTGTAGGCTTTACATTTTCTGCCGTTTCCTCAATTTTCGCTGTCCGCGCAAGCTTCATTTCTCGAAAAGTCCTGTCTTCCTTCTTGACCAATATTTTTGGAAAAAAGATGGAAACTACACAACTGACTCCCTACTCGTTTGTTGGGAGTCGTGAAACAGCTTTCGTTACTCCAAACAAATCTTTGCAAAAGTCCTACAACGACATTAAGGCCAATGAATGCTGTTCACACGGCAGCGCATTAAAACCATAAACAGGGGAGGTAACAAAGATGCGTTACCCTTGGTACACGACCACAACTGCCTAAGCCTGGAGGAGTTTTGCATTTGCAGAAACGTCTGAAAATCGACAAACCGCTTAAAGAAACATTCGAAGAGAAAGCTTAAGGAAATTCTTTTCCCTATGTTTTCTTAGCAGTCCATTATCATCCCGACAAAAATGTCAACCGAATCCTTCGGTTTAAAATGTTTTCTCGCCAGCGCTTAATTGTAGACACAAAATGATTTGTACTTTTGGATACTATACGCTTTCTCTGCAAATGCGGCGACAAAGACAAACAATTCGAGTAAGACGAGGTATCGCTCCAAGTTATCTTATTTTTATTTTAAACATGCAATGCATAGAAAGGTTTTCAAAAGCCGTTTAGTCCCCTCTAAGTCGACAGTCGCGCGCGCCCGAATCCAATAACCCTTCTGCAACGTCACAATTATGCGCTTCGCACCGCGTCCGTTCGAGTGAAACATGCTTTCTGCTTGAATTAAGGCTACATTGCATGACAACTAAACTCAAGCAATTTGCTTAAGCTTCTTAGCCAAAGATTGAATGTTTTGTAGAAACTGAAATCCGTTCTTTCGACTTCACCGCTCTGAACATTTATTTAGTTGATACGGCAAATCAAATTTAAACCAAAGAGAAATGGCTTTGCTTTACCCCTCACCCATTTTTATTCGTTTAACGTTTGGTGCTTTTTGATTGGGCTTTTATAAATAGGATAGAGGGAAATCGATATTTTATGCGGAACAATAACATTCCATTGAGCTTTAAACGCTACTAATTGTAAAAACGGCATTTCGCAATTTTGAATAAGCAACGCACTGTAAAATGAAAAACCCTCAATTCCAAACGTTACCTTTGTCTACGACCATATCACGGGAAATATACCGGTTCTCGTCAGATCACCGAAGTCAAGACCCGTAGAGCGGGCTTAGTACCAGGCTGGGTCACTGCCTGGGAATACCTCGTGTTGTAGGCTTTTCATTTTCTGCCGTTTCCTCAATTTTCGCTGTCCGCGCAAGCTTCATTTCTCGAAAAGTCCTGTCTTCCTTCTTGACCAATATTTTTGGAAAAAAGATGGAAACTACACAACTGACTGCCTACTCGTTTGTTGGGAGTCGTGAAACAGCTTTCGTTACTCCAAACAAATCTTTGCAAAAGTCCTACAACGATATTAAGGCCAATGAAAGCTGTTCACACGGCAGCGCATTAAAACCATAAACAGGGGAGGTAACAAAGATGCGTTACCCTTGGTACACGACCACAACTGCCTAAGCCTGGAGGAGTCTTGCATTTACAGAAAGGTCTGAAAACCGACAAACCGCTTAAAGAAACATTCGAAGAGAAAGCTTAAGGACATTCTTTTCCCTATGTTTTCTTAGCAGACCATTATCATCCCGATAAAAATCTAAACCGAAGCCTTCGGTTTAAACTGTTTTCTCGCTAGCGCTTCAATGTAGACACAAAATGATTTGTACTTTTGGATACTGTACGCTTTCTCTGCAAATGCGGCGACAAAGACAAACAATTCGAGTAAGACGAAGTATCGCTCCAAGTTATCTTATTTTTATTTTAAACATGCAATGCATAGAAAGGTTTTCAAAAGCCGTTTAGTCCCCTCTAAGTCGACAGTCGCGCGCGCCCGAATCCAATAACCCTTCTGCAACGTCACAATTATGCGCTTCGCACCGCGTCTGTTCGCGTGAAACATGCTTTCTGCTTGAATTAAGGCTACATTGCATGACAACTAAACTCAAGCAATTTGCTTAAGCTTCTTAGCCAAAGATTGAATATTTTGTAGAAACTGAAATCCGTTCTTTCGACTGAACCGCTCTAAACATTTAGTTGATCCGGTAAATTAAATTTAAACCAAAGAGAAATGGCTTTGCTTTACCCCTCACCCATTTGTATTCGTTTAACGTTTGGTGCTTTTTTATTGGGCTTTCATAAATAGGATAGAGGGAAATCGATATTTTATGCGGAAATATAACATTCCATTGAGCTTTAAACGCTACTAATTGTAAAAACGGCATTTCGCTATTTTGAATAAGCAACGCACTGTAAAATGAAAAACCCTCAATTCCAAACGTTACCTTCGTCTACGACCATATCACGGGAAATATACCGGTTCTCGTCCGATCACCGCAGTCAAGACCCGTAGAGCGGGCTTAGTACCAGGCTTGGTGACTGCCTGGGAATACCTTGTGTTGTAGGCTTTACATTTTCTGCCGTTTCCTCAATTTTCGCTGTCCACGTCAAGCTTCATTTCTCGAAAAGTCCTGTCTTCCTTCTTGACCAATATTTTTGGCAAAAAGATGGAAACTACACAACTGACTGCCTACTCGTTTGTTGGGAGTCGTGAAACAGCTTTCGTTACTCCAAACAAATCTTTGGAAAAGTCCTACAACGATATTAAGCCCAATGAATGTTGTGCACACATCAGCACATTAAAACCATAAACAGGGGAGGTAACAAAGATGCGTTACCCTTGGTACACGACCACAACTGCCTAAGCCTGGAGGAGTTTTGCATTTACAGAAAGGTCTGAAAATCGACAAACCGCTTAAAGAAACATTCGAAGAGAAAGCTTAAGGAAATTCTTTTCCCTATGTTTTCTTAGCAGTCCATTATCATCCCGACAAAAATGTCAACCGAATCCTTCGGTTTAAAATGTTTTCTCGCCAGCGCTTAATTGTAGACACAAAATGATTTGTACTTTTGGATACTATACGCTTTCTCTGCAAATGCGGCGACAAAGACAAACAATTCGAGTAAGAGGAGGTATCGCTCCAAGTTATCTTATTTTTATTTTAAACATGCAATGCATAGAAAGGTTTTCAAAAGCCGTTTAGTCCCCTCTAAGTCGACAGTCGCGCGCGCCCGAATCCAATAACCCTTCTGCAACGTCACA
>OX453285.1:11378432-11472124 GCA_949710005.1 Ricordea florida | reverse complement strand
GAGTAGTGTAAAAAGGCGGATTCTGGGACAAAATCAAAAATTAAAAATAAAAAGGCGAATTCTAGGGCTCTGGGACAAAATAAAAAAAAGTAAAAGGAGGGCTCTGGGGCAAAAAAAGTTCCAGGGACAAAAGAAAGTTACCAGGACAAAGTTTCCGGGATCATTCCATAATCCATCGCAGAAAGGTATGAAGATGCTTTTCGAAGATTATGGAGCAGGACGGATTCTGGGACAAAATCAAAAATTAAAAATAAAAAGGCGAATTCTAGGGCTCTGGGACAAAATAAAAAAAAGTAAAAGGAGGGCTCTGGGGCAAAAAAAGTTCCAGGGACAAAAGAAAGTTACCAGGACAAAGTTTCCGGGATCATTCCATAATCCATCGCAGAAAGGTATGAAGATGCTTTTCGAAGATTATGGAGCAGGACGGATTCTGGGACAAAAAAAAGTTCCAGGGACAAAAGAAAGTTCCCAGAGCAAAGTTTCCGGGACAAAATCAAAAATTAAAAAAATTTAAAAAAGTTTCTGAGACAGGGGAATTAGTCTGTGCAATTTTTGATTAGGTTTTAATCAATCGATGGAAACTTAGTCATTAACCTTTGAAAGATTGATGGGGTAATTTACTAGAGTGTTGGGGACTAGGGCAAAATCAAAAAAAATTGAAAAAAAATATGATTTAAAAGGAAGAATAACAGTATACAATACAAAATGGATCAATTGAAAGATGTTGAATTAAAAGAAATTGTGAAAGAATTGCGTATACAGGGCAGAAGTCGTATGCGAAAAGCTGAAAAAATAGAAGCATTACGTGAAATGGGTATCAATACAAATGAAGATTTGGAAAATTATAGGCAAAGATTTAATGAAGAACCGCGAGGCTCTCCCCCACAAAACCCAATTCTTGGTACACCACCTGGTTCTCCTACAACTTCAATAAAGCTAAAACCCACACCCAGAAAACATTATTTTTATTACTGTATTCATGGAAGGTATAAATATTACTGTAAAAAGTGTGGTGGGTCTCAAATATGCGAACACGAACTATATAAGCCGAACTGTAAAAAGTGTGGTGGGTCTCAAATATGCGAACATAATAAGCAAAGATGTTTTTGTAAAAAGTGTGAGGGGTCTCAAATATGCAAACATAATAAACAAAAAAAACAATGTAAAGAGTGTCATGGTTCTAAAATATGCAAACACAACAGATTTAAGGATTATTGTAAAGAGTGTGGCGGCAGCCAGATATGCAAACATAAAAAAATTAAGGTGTTTTGTAAAGAGTGTGGGGGGTCTCAAATATGTGAACACGATAAAATTAAGTATGCTTGTAAAGAATGTGGTGGATCACAAATATGTGAGCATGATAGAATTAAGTATGTTTGTAAAAAGTGTAGAGGATCACAAATATGTAAACACAATAAATATAAGTATAGATGTAAAGAATGCGGTGGATCACAAATATGTGAACATAATAAACAAAAACAACAATGTAAAGAATGCGACGGATCGCAAATATGTGAGCATGGAAAACAAAAAGCTTCTTGTAAGGAATGTAAATTAAAATTAAAAAATGAATTACTACTAAAAGATATATAATATAAAAAAAAAGATGAATAAAGAAGATCAAGAATATAAAACTATTAAAATTAGTCCAAGTGATTTAATAGATTATGCTAAAAAAATGGGAATAAATATGCCTTTTAAAGATGCTAATAACTTATTAAGTAAAACAAGTAAAGAAAGTAATTTAAAACCTTTAGACCTTGAATATAAAAGAGAAATGAGAGATAAAGTAACTAAATCATTGGGAATAGAAAATGATAATAAGATTAGTGATGAAGAAATGTTGAAAAAACTAAGTTCAAAAATGAATAAAAAATAATTATGTTATATAACCCAAATAATGGTTACATAACAAAAGACATGGCGGGTCAGATAATCTGAAATTTATCTGAATCTTAAACTAAAAGTTATGGGAGAACCCTTAAGATCAAGTTTTTCCCATTCATTGTCTAATATGGTTAAATCAAAGTGGTTTATAAGACTCTCATATTTTCGAACTGGAATTGTTGGATAATCTTTTGACGGTATGTTTGCAAGTAGGTGTGATGGTGAGAGTTTCACAAGTTCTGAATATTTGGTTTTATTCATATATGAAGACTTATTATCAACTATACTACACATAAGTCTCAAGGGCTCCCTAATCTGTATATTTATGGGGTATAATTTACCAGGATTTATAACTTCAGGAACCCCTAAACCAATAGACAATCCTCTAGTAAGTCTAATTTTGAAGTTCTTATTTGAATATAGATAGTCAAAAGTATCAGTCTCAATTATTGTTATCTTTTCCGTATTAGGATCATTAAGAAAGACTGATTGAATATTACGAAGAGAATATGTACCGGGTTGAATTATTATGAAGCCCTGATTCTTATCATTGAATAAGGTCTGTTTATCCTTGAAATTAATCAATCTTTTAGTTTTTATATTGCAATCCAGAAGCTGTATCTCCCGAATATTTTTCAGCGGTGGATCTAAATAAATCCTACTTTCTGACTCATACATGGTAATACTTAACATTTTGTTTTGATTACATAATATTCATCTTTAGATTTCTATAATCAAAACATTAACGAAATAAAAACCAAGCTATTGCACCGCCAACAACCATAAATACTATCAGATTATCTTCATGTTCCGACCGGAGGGAGGGTTGAGTTGATTTAATATTATTTTCTGGTTTAATTGGATCTGTTTGTGTTGTTTCTGATGGTATTATAGGTTTTGGTTTGTTTTCGGTTTTATGTGGTAATGAAACTTTTGAAGCCCCCAAATTATGGTTTATTCCAACAGGTTTTGTTTCAGTATTTAATGAATTATTTACCCCAAAATTCATATCTTCAGTGGCTTTCATGAGTTTGTTATTATATCCAACAACACTTTCTGTATTTATAATCATATTACTCGGCATCAACCAAACACCAGGCGCGATAGCTAAATCAAGCCGTAATTTAGTTTCCTGAACAGATTGTTGGTAATTTTGAATAGATTTAGAAATATCATTTTCTATAACGCTACTTTCAAATAAGGCTAAGAATTCTTGTTGAGTCTCTATCGCTCCACCACCATTACCATAAATCGAATTTCTAGTGTTTACTTGTGCTCCCAATATGCAGTATACAAAAGCTTCAGCGGATCGATTTAATCTACCAAGTCCCGCTTTGGTGAGCCCATGCCCACTTGTTGGGATAAACCAAGCATATTTGAAATCGGCAAAGTCATCGTTACGGATAAATGAGATGAGATTACCCTTTTCTTTCTTACCTCCTTCATCAGCGAATTTACCGCCTTCACCAGGCCATTGATCCGCTTCAACATCATAATTTCTTACAATATGTACATTTTGATATCCTCCTCCTTTCCCATGATATCCTGCACCGTAATCAAGGAATAAATCTCCTAATCCTGAATTTCTTCCACCTTTCCATCTAAAGTCAGAATTATTACTAACCCCAAATTCAGCGCACAATCTTTGATATGCAACTTTACTATATGGATTATTATTTATCACAAAAGGTTGTTCGTCGGGTAAAGGTAGTTTCATTTCATACAATATTCGTCTTATTGTAAAATACACATGAAACTTTATGAAACTACTCACTACTTTAGGATAATTTAAACTCTCAAAAGGACTTATACCACAGCCAGATGTAGAACACCATACTGCAAAGTTAAGCTGTTGAGGCCAATAATTCATATCAGGTGAATTCAACCATTTTCTACTCTGTTTTCCAAATTTGAAAGTAACAACTTGGGATGTAAATATGTTTCTCATTTTTGCTGTGAATTTCTTCGTATTTGAAACGTATATATCTATAAAGGTTAGCATTTTTGTTATATCAGTTGTAAAGTCATCAAAGTTAATAGCTGGTATAGGATAGCTTTGA
This sequence comes from Ricordea florida, assembly GCA_949710005.1. Lineage (NCBI taxonomy): Eukaryota > Metazoa > Cnidaria > Anthozoa > Corallimorpharia > Ricordeidae > Ricordea > Ricordea florida. Next base: position 11,468,177 of record OX453285.1, on the reverse strand, counting down.
TTTGTAATGGATAAACTTTTTGGAAATGAACCAACCTTAACTTTATTTTCTAACCCTAAATCTTGCCATAATAATGTTTTCAAATTAATAGGAAGATAATCAGTCCATGTTTTTCCAGTAGGATCATCATTTGACATAACTGCTGTCCCATTAACTTTCCATTTAATATATCCTCCATATGAATCATTCACAAATGTAAATTTATCAAGGTTGGCGTTTGGGTACCTATTTTTGAAATCATCTAATAACATCTTATTCTTTGTGTTTCAGATAATCTGGTCTTTAGATTAAGAATAAGATGTAAAGTATTAATCTTCACTAGTATTTCTAATACCTATAAAACAATTAAATCCCACATCAGTTCTCTCATATGAAATTTTTAATGATCTGGATCGGGCGGAGCCCTCCCCGGCTATGCCGGAGTGATTAATTCTTTTAATAGATCTGCTCGAACTTCTCTCCTTATCTGAGACATGTTTAAGTTTTTTTCTGTATCTCTCCTAAATTTTTGTCGAACTTCTAGTTTTAGTTTTTCAAACTTATCCACCTCTGATAAAATTAGAGAAAATTCTTGATCAGATATAACATTATCTTTCAAAGCCTTTGAAACCAAGTCGTTAATAGTGTTTACTTTTGCTTTTGCCAGAGAAACTGTTTGTTCATGTTTACTAACTTTATGTGAAAGTCTTTTTGATGCGTATCCAAATCCAACCGATATTCCCCCACAAATACCCCCCACAGCTCCTAATGGTATACCAACAACAGCACCAAAACCAGTAAGAGATGTACCCAATCCACTTGCAGATAGGATAACTGAAAACACTCCACTACTAACACTTATTTTTGTAAATATACCTCTAGCTCGATTATACTTTTTTCTAACTTCCTCATAATGTTTAATTTCCTTCTCAAGATTTTGTAGTACTTCACATGATTTTTGTAGTCTGAAATTATTAGGATCACCATTCGTTGGTAATTGTGGATAAATTCTATTGTAGTCATCCATATTGTATTTTACTGATCAACATGATATCTTTAAATTTGTTACTTTCTCTTCTTCTTTATACTTTCCACAAAATATAGAACTACAGCCATTATCAAAAGCCAAGCATTTTCACCTAAAAATCCAATAACCTGACCCGCCGTTTTGAAAAGAAAGCTTACAATCGCACCAACCATTCCAGGTAATATTTCACCGAGTTTTTTACCAATAGCTTTAAAACCATTACCAACCCCTTTACCTAATGTGGATAAACCTTTGGAAAGATTAGAAATTATAACACCAATAACCACCCCTACAGCACTTACAACAGCAAAGACTGTAAAACCATACTTTTTAAAGATATACTTTAACCTCTCTCTTAATGGAAGATTTTTAAGTATTTCTTCTTTTCGACTCTCAATATCTGATATTTGTTCATCACTTGAGATTGTAATCTTTCTAATTTGTTCTCTTAATTTATCAACCTCTGATTGTAATCGCTCTTTACTTTGTTCTAACTTTGCTGAATTTAATTTACCCTTCTTATATTTATCTATTTCTTCTTTGTATAATTTTACTTCGCTTAAAAGTTTTTCGCCTTGTATTTTTAATTCTATATTCTGTTTAACAGTTACATCAAAAAGACTTTTATTTTCTAAATTTTGTATCTCAATGGTTTCACGAAGTTCTTTTTCTTTTTTAAGGAATTCACGAATTTTTTTTTCTTTTTCTTGATATATACTAATCTCCTCCGTGCGTGTTGCTAAAAGCGATTCTATTCCTTGTACTGCAGAACGCAATTCATTATGTTTTTCTTTTTCTGCCTTTAATTTCGATATAGTATCATCATATTTTTTCAACATGCTTTCATAATCAGCACCTAGAGCTTTTCTCATTGTTTTTGGTAAATCTTCAAGCATAAGAACTTTATCTTTAGTAAGCACGACATGTGGTACAGAACCCCTCCTATTACTAAATTCTGCTAATATACTACCATCTTTACCATATGTTACATTAAATGTACTATCATTAGGATTGTAAGCTGGTATATAACGTTTGAGTTCTTGGCCTGCTTCTCGCCTTCTGTCATATTCCTCATCCCTTTCTCTAATATCTGCCAGGTTTTTATCTTCAGCTTTTATTGCCCATTTAAATCGTTTTCTTTCTCCCATATATTCTGAATAACCAGGATAGTCTGGATCAATAGATGTAGATGTGTTTGGGCTATGGTAAATTGTACCATCTCCACCTCCATTATCATCTGATCCTTTTGGTATATCTTCTAATGGTATATATTCTGCCATGATTTTTTTTACTCATCAGTAAGAAATCTTTAGACCTAAAAGTTATGTTTCTAAATTATAGAAATGAATTATGGGTTAAATATATAAATATAAAATAAAATGTCTAATGAAAACACACAATTAATAAATGTTAACAATTATATTCCCAAACAACGTATGATCTTTTCTAAACCAATTTTAGGTGAAATTCCAGGCAGCAAACCAAAGATTGAATTTAAACGAATTAATATTTTTACAAAAAATGAAGATGGAACCGAAGGAGAACTTATTATTCCAACTGGGCGTTTGTATTCATATGGAGTTTCCGTAAATAGAAGCCAAGAAACAAATAAAATTACAGGACATACTTTTCCTTTATGTTTATGGAGTAGAGATAAGCCCACACCTGAAGAGGAAAAATGGATTAATACTTTTAACGAAATAGTAGATTGTTGTATTGATCATTTGGTAGATAATCGAGAAAAAATTGACAAGTTTGAATTGGAAAGAACTGACCTTACTAAAACCAAGGGCGGTTTAAATCCACTGTATTGGAAAATGGAAAAAATTACAGATGAAAAAAACAAAACTTTTATGCGTAAAGTTTCTGGCCGCGGTCCAACACTATATGCAAAATTAATTTTCTCCAAAAAACAAGACAAATTTCTTACTAAATTTTATAATATGAAAGATGATGAATTAATAGAACCTGAAGATTTAATGAATAAAGGATGTCATGCAGAATGTGCAATCAAAATTGAATCAATATTTATTGGGTCTTGTATTGCTCTTCAGGTAAAGCTCTATGAGGCGCTTGTAGAACCAAACACTGAAATGAAACGATTATTAACCCACCCAAAATATAATCCTGAATTAATTATTTCTGAAGGTAAATCAGCCGCTGATGTTTTGGAAAATGACTTAGATTTAGATACTGAAAGCCTTATGTGATCTTAATAAGAAATGGAATTATGTTATATAACCTAATTACTGGTTACATAACAAAATAATGTGATATTTATGCTTTATAAAAATTTACTTGCTGCATAACCTAATGCCAACATTCCTCCTCCCACATATAACATTTCCCCCGTCTTTTGATTACTACTAGGTCTATAATAATCAGAGAATTTTGGTTCATCGAGCGAAGCGGAATATAATTTCAAAGCTTCATCTGTATTAGAAATATTTTTTGAGGCTTGATATTTTTCATCTTTTTGTTGCATTTTCCAATCAATGAGATTCTGTCTTTTTTCCTGAAATGCGGCATAATCTTTTTGATATTTTTCTAATGCCTTATCGTGTCGTATTTTCTCTACATCTGTTTTATCTCCTGATAGATATTTTGCAAGATATGATCCACCAACAAAGGCGGTTGCATTTAATACTGCTCCTCCCAACATCATTGCTATTGTTGCCATGTTTAATTTGAGGTTCCTCCCCTTTAGGTCGGGTTTCCTCCTTCGCTTCGCTCAGTTCGGTAAAATCTTCTGATCCTCTAAATATGTTTTTAGGTACATACTACCCGACAATACAGCAACCCATTTTGCATAATTTGTAATACTTGAGGATGGATCGTTCATAAATGATTCTTTCATAACTTTTTTAGCTACATAACCAACAGCAGCTGCTAATCCAATAAGTACTGCAGAATCAGTAACAGTTTTCACAAGTTTGTTTTCGTTTGACATGATTTTTTACTACATCAGTAAGAAACCTTTAGATATCTTTAGGGTTTGTAGTAAAAAATAATTTATAATTAGATCATTCCAATTTGTGGTTGTGGATTATGAATCTTTATGGGAGGGGCTTGAGATGCCGCAGGACAAGCAGGTATTCTGTTTTTATTATCCTCCTTTTCGGCTTTGCCGGTCTTTAGACTTTGTCGGTATCTCATAAACATATCAAATGCTGTAAACCCCAATCCAACAACGGATAAAACAGTAGTAAAAGATAACTCCGGAAGCCATGATTTCGCTTCATCTGTTTCTTCTTCATTTTTAATCGCTGCTTGTTCTTTTTCCCGGTTCATCTCCCTAGCTAATGCTTCTTTTGCTTTTTTATTATATTCTGCCAATTTCTTACCAGCTGCAACTTTTTTAGGATCTTTTTCTTTCTTTTTAGTATCTTTCTTTTCAGGTGCTGGATCCATTGTAATTTGTTCAACAACTTCTTCTGTCATTATTTTACATTTCATTAAGAAATCTTTAAATAACATCATATAATGCTCAGTAAACAGTATCAGTACCGCCAGCATCTTGCTTAGTAGTCTGCTCAGTTTTGTTGGTATCCTCTTGAGTTTTATTCTCAGTCGTACTTGCAACTTGTTGATTTTTGTTGAATTTTATGTGTTTAGCTACTTGAAATAGTCCGCTAGCAAGTGCTGCCAGTCTTCCTGCTTTCAATGCTAAGAGCCCTACAATGTTTGTTAGTTCACGATTAACCAAATCATCATTCTTCAAATCAGAACAAAGAGCTTCTATATCATCCACAGGAACCATGTAAGAAATAACTTGAGAAACTAATTGAAGGGATGAATCTACTAATCCGCCGCTAATTTTCTTTCCTAATACCGCTTGATAACGATTATAATATTTTTCTACATCTTTTACTGATAATTTTTTTACATCTCCCAAACTCATATCAACTCCTAAATATTCTTTTGTAGTGCCTAGGGATGCGAGAATAGCTAGTGATTCTTGTTTAATTTCAAGTTCCTCAGATTTTACATTGTCTTTTACCTCAGGCTGTTCTTCTATATAATCTTCAACTTCTGTCATTTTTAATACAACATTGATTCTTTTAGATCACCTCAGGGATTTCCAAATAACATTGAAATGGAAATCTTAAACATAAACATAGTCTAGAATATTTTTCTTTTTTCAGTAGTTCTACAAACTTTTTACTGGTTTCAAAGTCTAAATCACCCCCATAATCTTCGAAAAGCATCTTCATACCTTTCTGCGATGGATTATGGAATGAGACCACACATGCTACATTTTCACGGAATGGTTTTGATATAGATGTTAATTGTTGAGTGAGAACCCACATTGATAATCCATGATGTCTTCCAGAGAATGCTAAATCTATAAATTTGTTCGATCGTTTCTTCAGATCATTCGAAACAGCGCAATCATCTAAAATTATTAGTGTATTTGTTCCGGAGAATAAAGTTTGACAATCAGTTAACAATTCATTAATCTCATCTATATTACTTGCATCTGGTGATAATACAAAGAAACGTTTATCTCCTCGAGCAAAATTATGATAGGTTTTATTTTTATCAAAAGTTGGGCATATTAAAACAATGAATTCAAACAATTTTCGGAATGGCCCTCTGAGTTGATCTATGATGTACTTTGTTTTTCCACAATTTGTTGGGCCTGTTATAATACAATGAAAAGGAATTTTATCTCTTAATTCTTCCATCTTTTTTCCTTTGGGCCTTTCTTTTAACTAATACATGATTGATCTTAAGTTTGAATTCATAACCTCCATTAACGCATCAGCAACCACAAACATGTAACAAGTCATAATACCAGAACCAATAGCTATTCTTTTAATTTCTATTTTTATTCCATCTTGTGCGTTGTTTAAGGCTAGACCTCCTCCATGAATGCTATTATCTGGATGTGTTCTCAAATCGATCCACAGAGCAAACTTATTACCATAAAAATCCTTTTCTTTTACCGACCAACGGGAAGAACCTGACCATCGAGAGGAATCACTGAAACGTTTCTTTATTGACTCCCAAAGATCTGACGGCACCATTCCTTTTGAGTAAAAACGATTTGGCACACCATTAACATCGATATTGATTGAGGTGATACCTGGATTGAAAAAATTCTCAGAGTCTCTAGCTCCTCCAACGTATGGTATCACAAACAAACATAATATCCCTGTAATTGACCTTCTCGGTAGATTAATATGCTGGTTTATAACACTATCAGTAGGTCTGGATATGGTGAAAGTTTTGTGTAGAGTGACATTCTCATAAAAGAATCCTTTACCAACATGATAAGCTGCTTGTGCCTCGCGAGCTAAGTATTCGCTTGATATACAAGAATATTCCAACTCAAGGTTTGTGATTTTGTAAGTTGGAGTCTTTGTTGTATCTGAATAAACAACAATATCGTGAACTGGAGCTAGAGTAATCTCAAATATTAGTTGATGATCTAACGCCTTTGGGTAGAAAACCCCATGATCGTTTAGAATAGGATGATTTAGTGCGATGTGGTACTTGGTGTTATGTACTACTGCAAGTGCTACTTCTTTTGCGTCTGTGTCTACCTTATCACCCGCATTTGACCTTAGCTTCCTCATATTTACAGAAGAAATACCTTGCCTTAATCTATCCTCCCGTTCTTCATCTGATAAGAATAAGTCATGGTATGTTTTAAAAACATCGTATCTTTGAGTATCCTGTAGTGTTTCACCTCCAAAAAGAACCTTGAGTCTGGATACAAGGTTACTACCTACATTATTCACTAGGGTGTTATTTTCATGCCCCTCAACAGTCAACTTAAATACCAGATATACGCTTCCTGGCACAATCACTAAATTTTCAGAAAGTTTAGGAATATTTATGTATAGAGTTTCTCCAGGATTGGCTGATGATGGGTTTAGTGTAATTCTATTCAATGTTGATTCCGCTTTCAAACCTAGTGGTACTCTCGGAATCCTGTTTGGGTTAATTTTTTCAGACGTCATATTTGATTTATAAAATACTTTAGTTAATCTTTAAATGAGTTCAGACTTATCGAAAATATATTATTCAACAGAGGGATATTGGAAAGGATATTCTGCGATTAATAAATTAGCTAGTAAAGCGAAAGTAAGTGAAGATGTAGCAAAAAAATGGTTAGAGAAACAAGCAATATGGCAAATCTATCTACCAGCTCCAAAGTATATTCCTAGACCTCACTGGACTGTGGATAAACCTAATCAGATTCACCAAGCAGATTTATTATTTTTACCGCATGATAGAGTTGGAAGAAAAACATATAAATACGCATTAGTTGTGGTTGATGTTGCCTCTAGATACAAAGATGCTGAACCATTAACCTCAAAAGAAAGTCGTGAGATATCTAAATCTTTTGAAAAAATATATTCCAGGAAGTTAAAATACCCTAAAACATTAATGGTTGATCCAGGAAAAGAATTTATGGGTGAAGTTTCCAAACTTATGAATTATCATAATGTGAAAATACAAAGAAGTGAAGCTGGAAATCATAGAGCCCAAGCGTTTGTGGAAAGAGCAAACAGAATATTAGGTGAAAGATTATTTAGTCATCAATATGCACAAGAAATGATCAGTTATGATCGATCGCGGGTATGGGTGAAAAGATTACCTAATATTCTAAAAACTTTGAATAATACACCAACTAGATTAACAGGAAAAGAACCCAATGAAGCTATAAAACTTAAAGAGGTTGATATTGAACCTAAAAATTACCAACGCGAGGTGGGGCTTGATGAGATTAGATTGCCTCCTAGTGTTAAAGTTAGATATTTATTATCCCCTGGTGAACTTGAAGGAGGAGAACGAAGAAGAGCAACAGATCCTATTTGGAGTATAAAAATTTATCATCTTTCTAGAAGTGTTGTTTCACCCAATCAGCCGGTTTTGTATTATTTAATTGATGGGCCTATTAGGGGGTTTGTAAGGGAAGAATTACAGGTTATACCTTATGATACTGAGTTACCACCTAATTCTGTGTTGAAACGATAATGCCCGTATTCAAAAGTATTTATTCCATCTTCACAAATTATTCTCTTGTCATCATCACAAGACAGTGCAACTTTGTTAACAGTTTTGGTGTAAACATCATGCATATTACTTCTGAATACATTCATCTGTCTCATTTGTGGCTGTTTATTGAATAGACAATCCTTATAATCATCAAAGCTTATGGTCTTTTTTACTACTACCTTCTTCATTCCCTTACATTTCTTTTCTTCTTCACCTTCATCCATCCTGTAGGAGTAAAGCTTGGCTCGCAGGCCTACAAATTCAGCTATCTGCTTACCACCAGCCTCATCTTTAAACATATTAACAACTTTCTTATTCACACCAGTCTCGATTCCAGATGGATAATCTTTTGGGTAATTACTGGTGTCAAACATTTCCCTCACATCTGGACTAATATCTTTATAGAAATCTTCTGTTTTTATTTCATATGCAAGACTATCCGTATCTGTAAAAAGCAATTTAGCCATTTCACCATATTTTGGTTTGATATAGTTATAGTGAAATTTAAACATTGTTGTTTTACTTAGATCTAGAATGCACATGCCTAAATAAACAGGTTTATTGAATACTAACTTTGTTTTCTTCATGTGGATGGCTACAAGATTTTCACAAAAGATAGTACGATGATTATAGTTAGGTTTTGATATTAATTTTTTAGCATCTTTTTGATTTGTAACTAATCTAATGTCAACCCTATTTCTAATGTTTTCCATGGTTTTACCAAACACAGAGTTATTCATAAGTTTGAAAAAATCTTTTTCAAAGTCGTTATTCGCTTTTGATCTTAGATTAGTATTCAAATCAATGTAGGGTTTTAACCAAGCAGACTCTTCAAATGTAATTCCCCTATGAATCTTTGTTATTTTTAATCCCAAACTTTCATAAAGTTTTAGTGTTTCATGATGAACAACATATTTTTCCTTATTGTTTAGGTTTGGGATTAATTTCTCCACCTTATTAACTACAATCCTCTCTGGAGCTAGAGGATAATCATTATGTAAATCATGTAGGTGATTAGGATATTCTAAATCAACCTCTAATATACATGGCATATTTTTCCAGTCTGAAAGATCTTTATCAGACATCCATCTAAACCCATGAGTAGGTAGCGGGTTACTCATTCCTCCACCATATAAATTATTAGCGTCAAGATATTGTATATATTTTATTGGTAGTTTTGGATCATATTCGCTCATGTATGGGTTGTTTGCTTTACCATATCTAGTAGAGATCATAGATACACCTCCTCGAATTCCTTTCTCAAACATAAGTAACATATCTATGTCAGTTAGCAACTCCAAATTCACTTTCGTTAACTTTAATACAGCATCCCAAGCTAGTCCTGGCGCTGTATAATACCAAGCAGGATCTAAACCATAATTCTTTTGGCAAACATCTCTAAAGTTCTCGAATACATCTGCTAAAAGTAGTACATCTGACTTAAGATAAAGGTCATGATATTCCCTCATTGTTTTCATATTGAAGGTTTCCCATACCTTTTTAGCATGTTGGTAGTTATCTTTTGATATATCTTCATCGTTTAGTTTTGAGTAGAATTCATCCTTTGGTGGAAGTTGGGATGCATTGAGTTTATCTAATCCATCAAACCAATCATATGGATATACTCCCTTTCTCAACAATAACTTTAATTCTTCTCCTTTATAGAAATTATTTAAGTTTTTGAAAGATTCTTTTGGCAAATTAGTTACTAATTTATCTAGACTTGTTGCCATAAATTTAAATGAATCAATGAATCTAATATCACGCTTCACCTCAACATGCTTACCTTCTTTATTTGTAAATGTATCAACCACAATCTGTTTTGTAAAAGAAATATACTTTTCTTCATTATTAGGTATACATTTTATCTTACCTTTTGTTGTTCCAAGATTCTTTATAAAAAGATGAGCGTCATATCCAGATAGGTTGTGAAATATTACTGGGAAAAACTTTGGAATATTGTAATTTAAGTTGCATTCATTATGAGCTGCTCCTCTATACTTTCCTGTAAGGTGACAGTGATCTATTACCTTATCTTCTCCCAATTCATCTTCACAAATGTGGCAGTGAGTAGCAAAATTATATCTTATTTTATCGTTTCTAGTCATATTAACTTTCTTTCTATATTTAAACTTATTGTAAATTTCTCTAATATCCGACTCTAAATTATTTACAAATATCTGTGCTACATCTTCGTCTGGATATTTTGCGGTGTATTGTCTAATAACTGTTTCATAATTTTCATCAAAAAACTTTATTAAATAACAATAACCTGATGGTTTATGCTTTTGGTATTGTTTGGTAAAGCTTTTAGTTTCGTCTGGAGAGCAGGTATGTATTTTCTCTGTAATGCATTCAAAGTCTGCGTATACAACAAATGGCACGCGCATTTTTCTATTATAATTATTAAATTTAATATACTTAGGATTTCCTTCTTCATCTTTAGGCATATCAATCTTAACTTCTTCATTTGTGGCACAATATTCAAGATGTTTTTCCAATGAAGTTTCTGACTGGAATGCGTTCATACATCTAGGACAAAAGTACATCTTTGATTTATGTTTACTAACTTTTGAGGCCAACAATCTACTAATATTCTTTATCCAGCAGTAGTGATTATTTTCACCTTCTGATATTAAAAGTAGGTTGATTAGATAACCTTTTTGTTTTTCACTTATTCTTATGGGGCATACATGACCTTTTTTATATTCATAGACATTAATAGTGTAGTAGGGGTTTTGTTTTTCAAACTTGTCAATTTGTTTTAGTGAGGTAGGAAACTCCATTCCCGACCAGTCGAAGTTCTTTGAGTTTTCTATCATTTGTTTGTTTAATCTTTCTGGATGAATGTTTTGTATGTAAACGGCAGATGTTACAGCCCACTTAAAACACTCATGATCATTTTCATTCTTAACATTTATAATAGCCTTCTTTTTTGTTAATATTTGTGGTAATTCAATATATGAACTTCCAACAAAAGGCTCGAAGGGGTCAATGTTGATATCAAAGTATTCAACTTGGTCGAATTGCCAACCAGAACCTTGATTTTGAAACTTTGCAACCAATTCAAGTAAACGATTTACCATAGTATCGAATAATTCAGATAAATCAGTTGATAAAGTAATCGTTTCTACTTTTGAATGAAAGTACCCAAAGTTTTTATCAATCTTTCTTTTATCTGGGTTTTTTTTTACAAACTTACATGTAAATATAAATTTCACCTTGATCGGTTTCTTTTTTTGGTTAATTAAAACAAGAACTTTTGGTTTGATATTATTTAAAAACTCTTTAGGCCCATAACCTTTCTTTCCCTTTATCCTATAAGTTTTCAAATAACCTTTTAATGCTGTTTGTTGTTCTTCTATATTGAATTGTTTTTCATCCAATTCATCTCTCACACTATCAGATATATTTACATTTTCTCTAGGTTTGGATTTTGTTTGTTTGTTATTAAGTTTTATAATATTTTCATTGGTTAAATCTGCAAGCTTTTTAGAAAACTCATCTTTATCCATAACCTTAAATGAATAATTTCCCCAATTAAAAGTTTTGTTTGATGGCTTTTGTGTTTTTATAGAAGTTGGTGCTAGTTTCCTTTTTGTAATATTTTTTCTAGGTGCGGGTTTTATCTTTATTGAATTTGTAGTATAACCTTGCGGTTTACCAGGTTGCGGTCTTGGTGGTGTTACAGGCCTTGGTCTTGGTGGAGGAGAACCAGGTGGTGTACCAAGAATTGGACTTTGTGGTGGTGTACCAAGAATTGGACTTTGTGGGGGAGAACCAGGTGGTTCTAAATTAAGTCTTTGTCTTTGTCTTTGTCTTTGTCTTTGCCTATAATTTTCCAAATCTTCATTTGTATTGATACCCATTTCACGTAATGCTTCTATTTTTTCAGCTTTTCGCATACGACTTCTGCCCTGTATACGCAATTCTTTCACAATTTCTTTTAATTCAACATCTTTCAATTGATCCATTTTGTATTGTATACTGTTATTCTTCCTTTTAAATCATATTTTTTTTCAATTTTTTTTGATTTTGCCCTAGTCCCCAACACTCTAGTAAATTACCCCATCAATCTTTCAAAGGTTAATGACTAAGTTTCCATCGATTGATTAAAACCTAATCAAAAATTGCACAGACTAATTCCCCTGTCTCAGAAACTTTTTTAAATTTTTTTAATTTTTGATTTTGTCCCGGAAACTTTGCTCTGGGAACTTTCTTTTGTCCCTGGAACTTTTTTTTGTCCCAGAATCCGTCCTGCTCCATAATCTTCGAAAAGCATCTTCATACCTTTCTGCGATGGATTATGGAATGATCCCGGAAACTTTGTCCTGGTAACTTTCTTTTGTCCCTGGAACTTTTTTTGCCCCAGAGCCCTCCTTTTACTTTTTTTTATTTTGTCCCAGAGCCCTAGAATTCGCCTTTTTATTTTTAATTTTTGATTTTGTCCCAGAATCCGTCCTGCTCCATAATCTTCGAAAAGCATCTTCATACCTTTCTGCGATGGATTATGGAATGATCCCGGAAACTTTGTCCTGGTAACTTTCTTTTGTCCCTGGAACTTTTTTTGCCCCAGAGCCCTCCTTTTACTTTTTTTTATTTTGTCCCAGAGCCCTCCTTTTACTTTTTTTTATTTTGTCCCAGAGCCCTAGAATTCGCCTTTTTATTTTTAATTTTTGATTTTGTCCCAGAATCCGCCTTTTTACACTACTCTATGCATTGCATGTTTAAAATAAAAATAAGATAACTTGGAGCGATACTTCGTCTTACTCGAATTGTTTGTCTTTGTCGCCGCATTTGCAGAGAAAGCGTACAGTATCCAAAAGTACAAATCATTTTGTGTCTACATTGAAGCGCTAGCGAGAAAACAGTTTAAACCGAAGGCTTCGGTTTAGATTTTTATCGGGATGATAATGGTCTGCTAAGAAAACATAGGGAAAAGAATGTCCTTAAGCTTTCTCTTCGAATGTTTCTTTAAGCGGTTTGTCGGTTTTCAGACCTTTCTGTAAATGCAAAACTCCTCCAGGCTTAGGCAGTTGTGGTCGTGTACCAAGGGTAACGCATCTTTGTTACCTCCCCTGTTTATGGTTTTAATGCGCTGCCGTGTGAAAAGCATTCATTGGCCTTAATATCGTTGTAGGACTTTTGCAAAGATTTGTTTGGAGTAACGAAAGCTGTTTCACGACTCCCAACAAACGAGTAGGCAGTCAGTTGTGTAGTTTCCATCTTTTTTCCAAAAATATTGGTCAAGAAGGAAGACAGGACTTTTCGAGAAATGAAGCTTGCGCGGACAGCGAAAATTGAGGAAACGGCAGAAAATGTAAAGCCTACAACACGAGGTATTCCCAGGCAGTGACCCAGCCTGGTACTAAGCCCGCTCTACGGGTCTTGACTTCGGTGATCTGACGAGAACCGGTATATTTCCCGTGATATGGTCGTAGACAAAGGTAACGTTTGGAATTGAGGGTTTTTCATTTTACAGTGCGTTGCTTATTCAAAATTGCGAAATGCCGTTTTTACAATTAGTAGCGTTTAAAGCTCAATGGAATGTTATTGTTCCGCATAAAATATCGATTTCCCTCTATCCTATTTATAAAAGCCCAATCAAAAAGCACCAAACGTTAAACGAATACAAATGGGTGAGGGGTAAAGCAAAGCCATTTCTCTTTGGTTTAAATTTGATTTGCCGTATCAACTAAATAAATGTTCAGAGCGGTGAAGTCGAAAGAACGGATTTCAGTTTCTACAAAACATTCAATCTTTGGCTAAGAAGCTTAAGCAAATTGCTTGAGTTTAGTTGTCATGCAATGTAGCCTTAATTAAAGCAGAAAGCATGTTTCACTCGAACGGACGCGGTGCGAAGCGCATAATTGTGACGTTGCAGAAGGGTTATTGGATTCGGGCGCGCGCGACTGTCGACTTAGAGGGGACTAAACGGCTTTTGAAAACCTTTCTATGCATTGCATGTTTAAAATAAAAATAAGATAACTTGGAGCGATACCTCGTCTTACTCGAATTGTTTGTCTTTGTCGCCGCATTTGCAGAGAAAGCGTATAGTATCCAAAAGTACAAATCATTTTGTGTCTACAATTAAGCGCTGGCGAGAAAACATTTTAAACCGAAGGATTCGGTTGACATTTTTGTCGGGATGATAATGGACTGCTAAGAAAACATAGGGAAAAGAATTTCCTTAAGCTTTCTCTTCGAATGTTTTTTTAAGCGGTTTGTCGATTTTCAGACGTTTCTGCAAATGCAAAACTCCTCCAGCCTTAGGCAGTTATGCTCGTGTACAAAGGGTAACGCATCTTTGTTACCTCCCCTGTTTATGGTTTTAATGCGCTGCCGTGTGAACAACATTCATTGGGCTTAATATCGTTGTAGGATTCTTGCAAATATTTGTTTGGAGTAAAGAAAGCTGTTTCACGACTCCCAACAAACGAGTAGGCAGTCAGTTGTGTAGTTTCCATCTTTTTGCCAAAAATATTGGTCAAGAAGGAAGACAGGACTTTTCGAGAAATGAAGCTTGACGTGGACAGCGAAAATTGAGGAAACGGCAGAAAATGTAAAGCCTACAACACAAGGTATTCCCAGGCAGTCACCAAGCCTGGTACTAAGCCCGCTCTACGGGTCTTGACTGCGGTGATCGGACTAGAACCGGTATATTTCACGTGATATGGTCGTAGACGAAGGTAACGTTTGGAATTGAGGGTTTTCATTTTAAAGTGCGTTGCTGATTCAAAATTGCGAAATGCCGTTTTTACAATTAGTAGCGTTTAAAGCTCAATGGAATGTTATTGTTCCGCATAAAATATCGATTTCCCTCTATCCTATTTATGAAAGCCCAATCAAAAAGCACCAAACGTTAAACGAATACAAATGGGTGAGGGGTAGAGCAAAGCCATTTCTCCTTGGTTTAAATTTGATTTGCCGTATCAACTAAATAAATGTTCAGAGGAGTGAAGTCGAAAGAACGGATTTCAGTTTCTACAAAACATTCAATCTTTGGCTAAGAAGCTTAAGCAAATTGCTTGAGTTTAGTTGTCATGCAATGTAGCGTTAATTCAAGCAGAAAGCATGTTTCACGCGAACGGACGCGGTGCGAAGCGCATAATTGTGACGTTGCAGAAGGGTTATTGGATTCGGGCGCGCGCGACTTTCGACTTAGAGGGGACTAAACGGCTTTTGAAAACCTTTCTATGCATTGCATGTTTAAAATAAAAATAAGATAACTTGGAGCGATACCTCGTCTTACTCGAATTGTTTGTCTTTGTCGCCGCATTTGCAGAGAAAGCGTACAGTATCCAAAAGTACAAATCATTTTGTGTCTACATTGAAGCGCTAGCGAGAAAACAGTTTAAACCGAAGGCTTCGGTTTAGATTTTTATCGGGATGATAATGGTCTGCTAAGAAAACATAGGGAAAAGAATGTCCTTAAGCTTTCTCTTCGAATGTTTCTTTAAGCGGTTTGTCGATTTTCAGACCTTTCTGTAAATGCAAAACTCCTCCAGGCTTAGGCAGTTGTGGTCGTGTACCAAGGGTAACGCATCTTTGTTCCCTCCCCTGTTTATGGTTTTAATGCGCTGCCGTGTGAACAGCATTCATTGGCCTTAATATCGTTGTAGGACTTTTCCAAAGATTTGTTTGGAGTAACGAAAGCTGTTTCACGACTCCCAACAAACGAGTAGGCAGTCAGTTGTGTAGTTTCCATCTTTTTTCCAAAAATATTGGTCAAGAAGGAAGACAGGACTTTTCGAGAAATGAGGCTTGCGCAAACAGCGAAAATTGAGGAAACGGCAAAAAATGTAAAGCCTACAACACGAGGTATTCCCAGGCAGTGACCCAGCCTGGTACTAAGCCCGCTCTACGGGTCTTGACTTCGGTGATCTGACGAGAACCGGTATATTTCCCGTGATATGGTCGTAGACGAAGGTAACGTTTGGAATTGAGGGTTTTTCATTTTACAGTGCGTTGCTTATTCAAAATTGCGAAATGCCGTTTTTACAATTAGTAGCGTTTAAAGCTCAATGGAATGTTATTGTTCCGCATAAAATATCAATTTCCCTCTATCCTATTTATGAAAGCCCAATCAAAAAGCACCAAACGTTAAACGAATACAAATGGGTGAGGGGTAAAGCAAAGCCATTTCTCTTTGGCTTAAATTTAATTTACCGGATCAACTAAATGTTTAGAGCGGTTCAGTCGAAAGAACGGATTTCAGTTTCTACAAAATATTCAATCTTTGGCTAAGAAGCTTAAGCAAACTGCTTGAGTTTAGTTGTCATGCAATGTAGCCTTAATTCAAGCAGAAAGCATGTTTCACGCGAACAGACGCGGTGCGAAGCGCATAATTGTGACGTTGCAGAAGGGTTATTGGATTCGGGCGCGCGCGACTGTCGACTTAGAGGGGACTAAACGGCTTTTGAAAACCTTTCTATGCATTGCATGTTTAAAATAAAAATAAGATAACTTGGAGCGATACTTCGTCTTACTCGAATTGTTTGTCTTCTTCGCCGCATTTGCAGAGAAAGCGTACAGTATCCAAAAGTACAAATCATTTTGTGTCTACATTGAAGCGCTAGCGAGAAAACAGTTTAAACCGAAGGCTTCGGTTTAGATTTTTATCGGGATGATAATGGTCTGCTAAGAAAACATAGGGAAAAGAATGTCCTTAAGCTTTCTCTTCGAATGTTTCTTTAAGCGGTTTGTCGGTTTTCAGACCTTTCTGTAAATGCAAAACTCCTCCAGGCTTAGGCAGTTGTGGTCGTGTACCAAGGGTAACGCATCTTTGTTACCTCCCCTGTTTATGGTTTTAATGCGCTGCCGTGTGAACAGCATTCATTGGCCTTAATATCGTTGTAGGACTTTTGCAAAGATTTGTTTGGAGTAACGAAAGCTTTTTCACGACTCCCAACAAACGAGTAGGCAGTCAGTTGTGTAGTTTCCATCTTTTTTCCAAAAATA
The DNA here is from genome assembly GCA_949710005.1 of Ricordea florida. Taxonomy (NCBI): domain Eukaryota; kingdom Metazoa; phylum Cnidaria; class Anthozoa; order Corallimorpharia; family Ricordeidae; genus Ricordea; species Ricordea florida. The sequence goes on along the minus strand of OX453285.1, from coordinate 11,451,199 downwards.
TTGGTCAAGAAGGAAGACAGGACTTTTCGAGAAATGAAGCTTGCGCGGACAGCGAAAATTGAGGAAACGGCAAAAAATGTAAAGCCTACAACACGAGGTATTCCCAGGCAGTGACCCAGCCTGGTACTAAGCCCGCTCTACGGGTCTTGACTTCGGTGATCTGACGAGAACCGGTATATTTCCCGTGATATGGTCGTAGACAAAGGTAACGTTTGGAATTGAGGGTTTTTCATTTTACAGTGCGTTGCTTATTCAAAATTGCGAAATGCCGTTTTTACAATTAGTAGCGTTTAAAGCTCAATGGAATGTTATTGTTCCGCATAAAATATCGATTTCCCTCTATCCTATTTATAAAAGCCCAATCAAAAAGCACCAAACGTTAAACGAATACAAATGGGTGAGGGGTAAAGCAAAGCCATTTCTCTTTGGTTTAAATTTGATTTACCGGATCAACTAAATGTTCAGAGCGGTGCAGTCGAAAGAACGGATTTCAGTTTCTACAAAATATTCAATCTTTGGCTAAGAAGCTTAAGCAAATTGCTTGAGTTTAGTTGTCATGCAATGTAGCCTTAATTCAAGCAAAAAGCATGTTTCACGCGAACGGACGCGGTGCGAAGCGCATAATTGTGACGTTGCAGAAGGGTTATTGGATTCGGGCGCGCGCGACTGTCGACTTAGAGGGGACTAAACGGCTTTTGAAAACCTTTCTATGCATTGCATGTTTAAAATAAAAATAAGATAACTTGGAGCGATACCTCGTCTTACTCGAATTGTTTGTCTTTGTCGCCGCATTTGCAGAGATAGCGTACAGTATCCAAAAGTACAAATCATTTTGTGTCTACATTGAAGCGCTAGCAAAACAGTTTAAACCGAAGGCTTCGGTTTAGATGTTTATCGGGATGATAATGGTCTGCTAAGAAAACATAAGGAAAAGAATTTCCTTAAGCCTTCTCTTCGAATGTTTCTTTAAGCGGTTTGTCGATTTTCAGACTTTCTGTAAATGCAAAACTCCTCCAGGCTTAGGCAGTTGTGGTCGTGTACCAAGGGTAACGCATCTTTGTTACCTCCCCTGTTTATGGTTTTAATGCGCTGCCGTGTGAACAGCTTTCATTGGGCTTAATATCGTTGTAGGACTTTTGCAAACATTTGTTTGGAGTAACGAAAGCCGTTTCACGACTCCCAACAAACGAGTAGGCAGTCAGTTGTGTAGTTTCCATCTTTTTTCCAAAAATATTGGTCAAGAAGGAAGACAGGACTTTTCGAGAAATGAGGCTTGCGCGGACAGCGAAAATTGAGGAAACGGCAGAAAATGTAAAGCCTACAACACGAGGTATTCCCAGGCAGTGACCCAGCCTGGTACTAAGCCCGCTCTACGGGTCTTGACTTTGGTGATCTGACGAGAACCGGTATATTTCACGTGATATGGTCGTAGACGAAGGTAACGTTTGGAAATGAGGGTTTTTCATTTTACAGTGCGTTGCTTATTCAAAATTGCGAAATGCTGGTTTTACAATTAGTAGCGTTTAAAGCTTAATGGAATGTTATTGTTCCGCATAAAATATCGATTTCCCTCTATCCTATTTAACAAAGCCCAATCAAAAAGCACTAAACGTTAAACGAATACAAATGGGTGAGGGGTAAAACAAAGCCATTTCTCTTTGGTTTAAATTTGATTTGCCGTATCAACTAAATAAATGTTCAGAGCGGTGAAGTCGAAAGAACGGACTTCAGTTTCTACAAAACATTCAATCTTTGGCTAAGAAGCTTAAGCAAATTGCTTGAGTTTAGTTGTCATGCAATGTAGCCTTAATTCAAGGAGAAAGCATGTTTCACGCGAACGGACGCGATGCGAAGCGCATAATTGTGACGTTGCAGAAGGGTTATTGGATTCGGGCGCGCGAGACTGTCGACTTAGAGGGGACTAAACGGGTTTTGAAAACCTTTCTATGCATTGCATGTTTAAAATAAAAATAAGATAACTTGGAGCGATACTTCGTCTTACTCGAATTGTTTGTCTTTGTCGCCGCATTTGCAGAGAAAGCGTACAGTATCCAAAAGTACAAATCATTTTGTGTCTACATTGAAGCGCTAGCGAGAAAACAGTTTAAACCGAAGGCTTCGGTTTAGATTTTTATCGGGATGATAATGGTCTGCTAAGAAAACATAGGGAAAAGAATGTCCTTAAGCTTTCTCTTCGAATGTTTCTTTAAGCGGTTTGTCGATTTTCAGACCTTTCTGTAAATGCAAAACTCCTCCAGGCTTAGGCAGTTGTGGTCGTGTACCAAGGGTAACGCATCTTTGTTCCCTCCCCTGTTTATGGTTTTAATGCGCTGCCGTGTGAACAGCATTCATTGGCCTTAATATCGTTGTAGGACTTTTCCAAAGATTTGTTTGGAGTAACGAAAGCTGTTTCACGACTCCCAACAAACGAGTAGGCAGTCAGTTGTGTAGTTTCCATCTTTTTTCCAAAAATATTGGTCAAGAAGGAAGACAGGACTTTTCGAGAAATGAGGCTTGCGCAAACAGCGAAAATTGAGGAAACGGCAAAAAATGTAAAGCCTACAACACGAGGTATTCCCAGGCAGTGACCCAGCCTGGTACTAAGCCCGCTCTACGGGTCTTGACTTCGGTGATCTGACGAGAACCGGTATATTTCCCGTGATATGGTCGTAGACGAAGGTAACGTTTGGAATTGAGGGTTTTTCATTTTACAGTGCGTTGCTTATTCAAAATTGCGAAATGCCGTTTTTACAATTAGTAGCGTTTAAAGCTCAATGGAATGTTATTGTTCCGCATAAAATATCAATTTCCCTCTATCCTATTTATGAAAGCCCAATCAAAAAGCACCAAACGTTAAACGAATACAAATGGGTGAGGGGTAAAGCAAAGCCATTTATCTTTGGTTTAAATTTGATTTACCGGATCAACTAAATGTTCAGAGCGGTGCAGTCGAAAGAACGGATTTCAGTTTCTACAAAATATTCAATCTTTGGCTAAGAAGCTTAAGCAAATTGCTTGAGTTTAGTTGTCATGCAATGTAGCCTTAATTCAAGCAAAAAGCATGTTTCACGCGAACGGACGCGGTGCGAAGCGCATAATTGTGACGTTGCAGAAGGGTTATTGGATTCGGGCGCGCGCGACTGTCGACTTAGAGGGGACTAAACGGCTTTTGAAAACCTTTCTATGCATTGCATGTTTAAAATAAAAATAAGATAACTTGGAGCGATACCTCGTCTTACTCGAATTGTTTGTCTTTGTCGCCGCATTTGCAGAGAAAGCGTACAGTATCCAAAAGTACAAATCATTTTGTGTCTACATTGAAGCGCTAGCAAGAAAACAGTTTAAACCGAAGGCTTCGGTTTAGATGTTTATCGGGATGATAATGGTCTGCTAAGAAAACATAAGGAAAAGAATTTCCTTAAGCTTTCTCTTCGAATGTTTCTTTAAGCGGTTTGTCGATTTTCAGACTTTCTGTAAATGCAAAACTCCTCCAGGCTTAGGCAGTTGTGGTCGTGTACCAAGGGTAACGCATCTTTGTTACCTCCCCTGTTTATGGTTTTAATGCGCTGCCGTGTGAACAGCTTTCATTGGGCTTAATATCGTTGTAGGACTTTTGCAAACATTTGTTTGGAGTAACGAAAGCCGTTTCACGACTCCCAACAAACGAGTAGGCAGTCAGTTGTGTAGTTTCCATCTTTTTTCCAAAAATATTGGTCAAGAAGGAAGACAGGACTTTTCGAGAAATGAGGCTTGCGCGGACAGCGAAAATTGAGGAAACGGCAGAAAATGTAAAGCCTACAACACGAGGTATTCCCAGGCAGTGACCCAGCCTGGTACTAAGCCCGCTCTACGGGTCTTGACTTTGGTGATCTGACGAGAACCGGTATATTTCACGTGATATGGTCGTAGACGAAGGTAACGTTTGGAAATGAGGGTTTTTCATTTTACAGTGCGTTGCTTATTCAAAATTGCGAAATGCTGGTTTTACAATTAGTAGCGTTTAAAGCTTAATGGAATGTTATTGTTCCGCATAAAATATCGATTTCCCTCTATCCTATTTAACAAAGCCCAATCAAAAAGCACTAAACGTTAAACGAATACAAATGGGTGAGGGGTAAAACAAAGCCATTTCTCTTTGGTTTAAATTTGATTTGCCGTATCAACTAAATAAATGTTCAGAGCGGTGAAGTCGAAAGAACGGATTTCAGTTTCTACAAAACATTCAATCTTTGGCTAAGAAGCTTAAGCAAATTGCTTGAGTTTAGTTGTCATGCAATGTAGCCTTAATTCAAGGAGAAAGCATGTTTCACGCGAACGGACGCGATGCGAAGCGCATAATTGTGACGTTGCAGAAGGGTTATTGGATTCGGGCGCGCGAGACTGTCGACTTAGAGGGGACTAAACGGGTTTTGAAAACCTTTCTATGCATTGCATGTTTAAAATAAAAATAAGATAACTTGGAGCGATACTTCGTCTTACTCGAATTGTTTGTCTTTGTCGCCGCATTTGCAGAGAAAGCGTACAGTATCCAAAAGTACAAATCATTTTGTGTCTACATTGAAGCGCTAGCGAGAAAACAGTTTAAACCGAAGGCTTCGGTTTAGATTTTTATCGGGATGATAATGGTCTGCTAAGAAAACATAGGGAAAAGAATGTCCTTAAGCTTTCTCTTCGAATGTTTCTTTAAGCGGTTTGTCGATTTTCAGACCTTTCTGTAAATGCAAAACTCCTCCAGGCTTAGGCAGTTGTGGTCGTGTACCAAGGGTAACGCATCTTTGTTCCCTCCCCTGTTTATGGTTTTAATGCGCTGCCGTGTGAACAGCATTCATTGGCCTTAATATCGTTGTAGGACTTTTCCAAAGATTTGTTTGGAGTAACGAAAGCTCTTTCACGACTCCCAACAAACGAATAGGCAGTCAGTTGTGTAGTTTCCATCTTTTCGCCAAAAATATTGGTCAAGAAGGAAGACAGGACTTTTCGAGAAATGAAGCTTGACGTGGACAGCGAAAATTGAGGAAACGGCAGAAAATGTAAAGCCTACAACACGAGGTATTCCCAGGCGGTGACCCAGCCTGGTACTAAGCCCGCTCTACGGGTTTTGACTGCGGTGATCGGACGAGAACCGGTATATTTCCCGTGATATGGTCGTAGACGAAGGTAACGTTTGGAATTGAGGGTTTTTCATTTTACAGTGCGTTGCTTATTCAAAATTGCGAAATGCCGTTTTTACAATTAGTAGCGTTTAAAGCTCAATGGAATGTTATTGTTCCGCATAAAATATCGATTTCCCTCTATCCTATTTATGAAAGCCCAATCAAAAAGCACCAAACGTTAAACGAATACAAATGGGTGAGGGGTAAAGCAAAGCCATTTCTCTTTGGTTTTAATTTGATTAACCGGATCAACTAGATAAATGTTCAGAGGAGTGAAGTCGAAAGAACGGATTTCAGTTTCTACAAAACATTCAATCTTTGGCTAAGAAGCTTAAGCAAATTGCTTGAGTTTAGTTGTCATGCAATGTAGCCTTAATTCAAGCAGAAAGCATGTTTCACGCGAACGGACGGGGTGCGAAGCGCATAATTCTGACGTTGCAGAAGGGTTATTGGATTCGGGCGCGCGCGACTGTCGACTTAGAGGACTAAACGGCTTTTGAAAACCTTTCTATGCATTGCATGTTTAAAATAAAAATAAGATAACTTGGAGCGATACTTCGTCTTACTCGAATTGTTTGTCTTTGTCGCCGCATTTGCAGAGAAAGCGTATAGTATCCAAAAGTACAAATCATTTTGTGTCTACAATTAAGCGCTGGCGAGAAAACATTTTAAACCGAAGGATTCGGTTGACATTTTTGTCGGGATGATAATGGACTGCTAAGAAAACATAGGGAAAAGAATTTCCTTAAGCTTTCTCTTCGAATGTTTCTTTAAGCGGTTTGTCGATTTTCAGACGTTTCTGCAAATGCAAAACTCCTCCAGCCTTAGGCAGTTATGCTCGTGTACAAAGGGTAACGCATCTTTGTTACCTCCCCTGTTTATGGTTTTAATGCGCTGCCGTGTGAACAACATTCATTGGGCTTAATATCGTTGTAGGATTCTTGCAAATATTTGTTTGGAGTAAAGAAAGCTGTTTCACGACTCCCAACAAACGAGTAGGCAGTCAGTTGTGTAGTTTCCATCTTTTTGCCAAAAATATTGGTCAAGAAGGAAGACAGGACTTTTCGAGAAATGAAGCTTGACGTGGACAGCGAAAATTGAGGAAACGGCAGAAAATGTAAAGCCTACAACACAAGGTATTCCCAGGCAGTCACCAAGCCTGGTACTAAGCCCGCTCTACGGGTCTTGACTGCGGTGATCGGACTAGAACCGGTATATTTCACGTGATATGGTCGTAGACGAAGGTAACGTTTGGAATTGAGGGTTTTCATTTTACAGTGCGTTGCTGATTCAAAATTGCGAAATGCCGTTTTTACAATTAGTAGCGTTTAAAGCTCAATGGAATGTTATTGTTCCGCATAAAATATCGATTTCCCTCTATCCTATTTATGAAAGCCCAATCAAAAAGCACCAAACGTTAAACGAATACAAATGGGTGAGGGGTAGAGCAAAGCCATTTCTCCTTGGTTTAAATTTGATTTGCCGTATCAACTAAATAAATGTTCAGAGGAGTGAAGTCGAAAGAACGGATTTCAGTTTCTACAAAACATTCAATCTTTGGCTAAGAAGTTTAAGCAAATTGCTTGAGTTTAGTTGTCATGCAATGTAGCGTTAATTCAAGCAGAAAGCATGTTTCACGCGAACGGACGCGGTGCGAAGCGCATAATTGTGACGTTGCAGAAGGGTTATTGGATTCGGGCGCGCGCGACTTTCGACTTAGAGGGGACTAAACGGCTTTTGAAAACCTTTCTATGCATTGCATGTTTAAAATAAAAATAAGATAACTTGGAGCGATACCTCGTCTTACTCGAATTGTTTGTCTTTGTCGCCGCATTTGCAGAGAAAGCGTACAGTATCCAAAAGTACAAATCATTTTGTGTCTACATTGAAGCGCTAGCAAGAAAACAGTTTAAACCGAAGGCTTCGGTTTAGATGTTTATCGGGATGATAATGGTCTGCTAAGAAAACATAAGGAAAAAAATTTGCTTAAGCCTTCTCTTCGAATGTTTCTTTAAGCGGTTTGTCGATTTTCAGACTTTCTGTAAATGCAAAACTCCTCCAGGCTTAGGCAGTTGTGGTCGTGTACCAAGGGTAACGCATCTTTGTTACCTCCCCTGTTTATGGTTTTAATGCGCTGCCGTGTGAACAGCTTTCATTGGGCTTAATATCGTTGTAGGACTTTTGCAAACATTTGTTTGGAGTAACGAAAGCCGTTTCACGACTCCCAACAAACGAGTAGGCAGTCAGTTGTGTAGTTTCCATCTTTTTTCCAAAAATATTGGTCAAGAAGGAAGACAGGACTTTTCGAGAAATGAAGCTTGCGCGGACAGCGAAAATTGAGGAAACGGCAGAAAATGTAAAGCCTACAACACGAGGTATTCCCAGGCAGTGACCCAGCCTGGTACTAAGCCCGCTCTACGGGTCTTGACTTCGGTGATCTGACGAGAACCGGTATATTTCCCGTGATATGGTCGTAGACAAAGGTAACGTTTGGAATTGAGGGTTTTTCATTTTACAGTGCGTTGCTTATTCAAAATTGCGAAATGCCGTTTTTACAATTAGTAGCGTTTAAAGCTCAATGGAATGTTATTGTTCCGCATAAAATATCGATTTCCCTCTATCCTATTTATAAAAGCCCAATCAAAAAGCACCAAACGTTAAACGAATACAAATGGGTGAGGGGTAGAGCAAAGCCATTTCTCCTTGGTTTAAATTTGATTTGCCGTATCAACTAAATAAATGTTCAGAGCGGTGAAGTCGAAAGAACGGATTTCAGTTTCTACAAAACATTCAATCTTTGGCTAAGAAGCTTAAGCAAATTGCTTGAGTTTAGTTGTCATGCAATGTAGCCTTAATTAAAGCAGAAAGCATGTTTCACTCGAACGGACGCGGTGCGAAGCGCATAATTGTGACGTTGCAGAAGGGTTATTGGATTCGGGCGCGCGCGACTGTCGACTTAGAGGGGACTAAACGGCTTTTGAAAACCTTTCTATGCATTGCATGTTTAAAATAAAAATAAGATAACTTGGAGCGATACCTCCTCTTACTCGAATTGTTTGTCTTTGTCGCCGCATTTGCAGAGAAAGCGTATAGTATCCAAAAGTACAAATCATTTTGTGTCTACAATTAAGCGCTGGCGAGAAAACATTTTAAACCGAAGGATTCGGTTGACATTTTTGTCGGGATGATAATGGACTGCTAAGAAAACATAGGGAAAAGAATTTCCTTAAGCTTTCTCTTCGAATGTTTCTTTAAGCGGTTTGTCGATTTTCAGACGTTTCTGCAAATGCAAAACTCCTCCAGCCTTAGGCAGTTATGCTCGTGTACAAAGGGTAACGCATCTTTGTTACCTCCCCTGTTTATAGTTTTAATGCGCTGCCGTGTGAACAACATTCATTGGGCTTAATATCGTTGTAGGATTCTTGCAAATATTTGTTTGGAGTAAAGAAAGCTGTTTCACGACTCCCAACAAACGAGTAGGCAGTCAGTTGTGTAGTTTCCATCTTTTTGCCAAAAATATTGGTCAAGAAGGAAGACAGGACTTTTCGAGAAATGAAGCTTGACGTGGACAGCGAAAATTGAGGAAACGGCAGAAAATGTAAAGCCTACAACACAAGGTATTCCCAGGCAGTCACCAAGCCTGGTACTAAGCCCGCTCTACGGGTCTTGACTTCGGTGATCGGACTAGAACCGGTATATTTCACGTGATATGGTCGTAGACGAAGGTAACGTTTGGAATTGAGGGTTTTCATTTTACAGTGCGTTGCTTATTCAAAATTGCGAAATGCCGTTTTTACAATTAGTAGCGTTTAAAGCTCAATGGAATGTTATTGTTCCGCATAAAATATCGATTTCCCTCTATCCTATTTATGAAAGCCCAATCAAAAAGCACCAAACGTTAAACGAATACAAATGGGTGAGGGGTAGAGCAAAGCCATTTCTCCTTGGTTTATATTTGATTTGCCGTATCAACTAAATAAATGTTCAGAGGAGTGAAGTCGAAAGAACGGATTTCAGTTTCTACAAAACATTCAATCTTTGGCTAAGAAGTTTAAGCAAGTTGCTTGAGTTTAGTTGTCATGCAATGTAGCGTTAATTCAAGCAGAAAGCATGTTTCACGCGAACGGACGCGGTGCGAAGCGCATAATTGTGACGTTGCAGAAGGGTTATTGGATTCGGGCGCGCGCGACTTTCGACTTAGAGGGGACTAAACGGCTTTTGAAAACCTTTCTATGCATTGCATGTTTAAAATAAAAATAAGATAACTTGGAGCGATACCTCGTCTTACTCGAATTGTTTGTCTTTGTCGCCGCATTTGCAGAGAAAGCGTACAGTATCCAAAAGTACAAATCATTTTGTGTCTACATTGAAGCGCTAGCAAGAAAACAGTTTAAACCGAAGGCTTCGGTTTAGATGTTTATCGGGATGATAATGGTCTGCTAAGAAAACATAAGGAAAAGAATTTCCTTAAGCTTTCTCTTCGAATGTTTCTTTAAGCGGTTTGTCGATTTTCAGACGTTTCTGCAAATGCAAAACTCCTCCAGCCTTAGGCAGTTATGCTCGTGTACAAAGGCTAACGCATCTTTGTTACCTCCCCTGTTTATGGTTTTAATGCGCTGCCGTGTGAACAACATTCATTGGGCTTAATATCGTTGTAGGATTCTTGCAAATATTTGTTTGGAGTAAAGAAAGCTGTTTCACGACTCCCAACAAACGAGTAGGCAGTCAGTTGTGTAGTTTCCATCTTTTTGCCAAAAATATTGGTCAAGAAGGAAGACAGGACTTTTCGAGAAATGAAGCTTGACGTGGACAGCGAAAATTGAGGAAACGGCAGAAAATGTAAAGCCTACAACACAAGGTATTCCCAGGCAGTCACCAAGCCTGGTACTAAGCCCGCTCTACGGGTCTTGACTGCGGTGATCGGACTAGAACCGGTATATTTCACGTGATATGGTCGTAGACGAAGGTAACGTTTGGAATTGAGGGTTTTCATTTTACAGTGCGTTGCTTATTCAAAATTGCGAAATGCCGTTTTTACAATTAGTAGCGTTTAAAGCTCAATGGAATGTTATTGTTCCGCATAAAATATCGATTTCCCTCTATCCTATTTATGAAAGCCCAATCAAAAAGCACCAAACGTTAAACGAATACAAATGGGTGAGGGGTAGAGCAAAGCCATTTCTCCTTGGTTTAAATTTGATTTGCCGTATCAACTAAATAAATGTTCAGAGCGGTGAAGTCGAAAGAACGGATTTCAGTTTCTACAAAACATTCAATCTTTGGCTAAGAAGCTTAAGCAAATTGCTTGAGTTTAGTTGTCATGCAATGTAGCCTTAATTAAAGCAGAAAGCATGTTTCACTCGAACGGACGCGGTGCGAAGCGCATAATTGTGACGTTGCAGAAGGGTTATTGGATTCGGGCGCGCGCGACTGTCGACTTAGAGGGGACTAAACGGCTTTTGAAAACCTTTCTATGCATTGCATGTTTAAAATAAAAATAAGATAACTTGGAGCGATACCTCCTCTTACTCGAATTGTTTGTCTTTGTCGCCGCATTTGCAGAGAAAGCGTATAGTATCCAAAAGTACAAATCATTTTGTGTCTACAATTAAGCGCTGGCGAGAAAACATTTTAAACCGAAGGATTCGGTTGACATTTTTGTCGGGATGATAATGGACTGCTAAGAAAACATAGGGAAAAGAATTTCCTTAAGCTTTCTCTTCGAATGTTTCTTTAAGCGGTTTGTCGATTTTCAGACGTTTCTGCAAATGCAAAACTCCTCCAGCCTTAGGCAGTTATGCTCGTGTACAAAGGGTAACGCATCTTTGTTACCTCCCCTGTTTATAGTTTTAATGCGCTGCCGTGTGAACAACATTCATTGGGCTTAATATCGTTGTAGGATTCTTGCAAATATTTGTTTGGAGTAAAGAAAGCTGTTTCACGACTCCCAACAAACGAGTAGGCAGTCAGTTGTGTAGTTTCCATCTTTTTGCCAAAAATATTGGTCAAGAAGGAAGACAGGACTTTTCGAGAAATGAAGCTTGACGTGGACAGCGAAAATTGAGGAAACGGCAGAAAATGTAAAGCCTACAACACAAGGTATTCCCAGGCAGTCACCAAGCCTGGTACTAAGCCCGCTCTACGGGTCTTGACTTCGGTGATCGGACTAGAACCGGTATATTTCACGTGATATGGTCGTAGACGAAGGTAACGTTTGGAATTGAGGGTTTTCATTTTACAGTGCGTTGCTTATTCAAAATTGCGAAATGCCGTTTTTACAATTAGTAGCGTTTAAAGCTCAATGGAATGTTATTGTTCCGCATAAAATATCGATTTCCCTCTATCCTATTTATGAAAGCCCAATCAAAAAGCACCAAACGTTAAACGAATACAAATGGGTGAGGGGTAGAGCAAAGCCATTTCTCCTTGGTTTATATTTGATTTGCCGTATCAACTAAATAAATGTTCAGAGGAGTGAAGTCGAAAGAACGGATTTCAGTTTCTACAAAACATTCAATCTTTGGCTAAGAAGTTTAAGCAAGTTGCTTGAGTTTAGTTGTCATGCAATGTAGCGTTAATTCAAGCAGAAAGCATGTTTCACGCGAACGGACGCGGTGCGAAGCGCATAATTGTGACGTTGCAGAAGGGTTATTGGATTCGGGCGCGCGCGACTTTCGACTTAGAGGGGACTAAACGGCTTTTGAAAACCTTTCTATGCATTGCATGTTTAAAATAAAAATAAGATAACTTGGAGCGATACCTCGTCTTACTCGAATTGTTTGTCTTTGTGGCCGCATTTGCAGAGAAAGCGTACAGTATCCAAAAGTACAAATCATTTTGTGTCTACATTGAAGCGCTAGCAAGAAAACAGTTTAAACCGAAGGCTTCGGTTTAGATGTTTATCGGGATGATAATGGTCTGCTAAGAAAACATAAGGAAAAGAATTTCCTTAAGCTTTCTCTTCGAATGTTTCTTTAAGCGGTTTGTCGATTTTCAGACTTTCTGCAAATGCAAAACTCCTCCAGCCTTAGGCAGTTATGCTCGTGTACAAAGGCTAACGCATCTTTGTTACCTCCCCTGTTTATGGTTTTAATGCGCTGCCGTGTGAACAACATTCATTGGGCTTAATATCGTTGTAGGATTCTTGCAAATATTTGTTTGGAGTAAAGAAAGCTGTTTCACGACTCCCAACAAACGAGTAGGCAGTCAGTTGTGTAGTTTCCATCTTTTTGCCAAAAATATTGGTCAAGAAGGAAGACAGGACTTTTCGAGAAATGAAGCTTGACGTGGACAGCGAAAATTGAGGAAACGGCAGAAAATGTAAAGCCTACAACACAAGGTATTCCCAGGCAGTCACCAAGCCTGGTACTAAGCCCGCTCTACGGGTCTTGACTGCGGTGATCGGACTAGAACCGGTATATTTCACGTGATATGGTCGTAGACGAAGGTAACGTTTGGAATTGAGGGTTTTCATTTTACAGTGCGTTGCTTATTCAAAATTGCGAAATGCCGTTTTTACAATTAGTAGCGTTTAAAGCTCAATGGAATGTTATTGTTCCGCATAAAATATCGATTTCCCTCTATCCTATTTATGAAAGCCCAATCAAAAAGCACCAAACGTTAAACGAATACAAATGGGTGAGGGGTAGAGCAAAGCCATTTCTCCTTGGTTTATATTTGATTTGCCGTATCAACTAAATAAATGTTCAGAGGAGTGAAGTCGAAAGAACGGATTTCAGTTTCTACAAAACATTCAATCTTTGGCTAAGAAGTTTAAGCAAATTGCTTGAGTTTAGTTGTCATGCAATGTAGCGTTAATTCAAGCAGAAAGCATGTTTCACGCGAACGGACGCGGTGCGAAGCGCATAATTGTGACGTTGCAGAAGGGTTATTGGATTCGGGCGCGCGCGACTTTCGACTTAGAGGGGACTAAACGGCTTTTGAAAACCTTTCTATGCATTGCATGTTTAAAATAAAAATAAGATAACTTGGAGCGATACCTCGTCTTACTCGAATTGTTTGTCTTTGTCGCCGCATTTGCAGAGATAGCGTACAGTATCCAAAAGTACAAATCATTTTGTGTCTACATTGAAGCGCTAGCAAAACAGTTTAAACCGAAGGCTTCGGTTTAGATGTTTATCGGGATGATAATGGTCTGCTAAGAAAACATAAGGAAAAGAATTTCCTTAAGCTTTCTCTTCGAATGTTTCTTTAAGCGGTTTGTCGATTTTCAGACTTTCTGTAAATGCAAAACTCCTCCAGGCTTAGGCAGTTGTGGTCGTGTACCAAGGGTAACGCATCTTTGTTACCTCCCCTGTTTATGGTTTTAATGCGCTGCCGTGTGAACAGCTTTCATTGGGCTTAATATCGTTGTAGGACTTTTGCAAACATTTGTTTGGAGTAACGAAAGCCGTTTCACGACTCCCAACAAACGAGTAGGCAGTCAGTTGTGTAGTTTCCATCTTTTTTCCAAAAATATTGGTCAAGAAGGAAGACAGGACTTTTCGAGAAATGAGGCTTGCGCGGACAGCGAAAATTGAGGAAACGGCAGAAAATGTAAAGCCTACAACACGAGGTATTCCCAGGCAGTGACCCAGCCTGGTACTAAGCCCGCTCTACGGGTCTTGACTTTGGTGATCTGACGAGAACCGGTATATTTCCAGTGATATGGTCGTAGACGAAGGTAACGTTTGGAAATGAGTGTTTTTTATTTTACAGTGCGTTGCTTATTCAAAATTGCGAAATGCTGGTTTTACAATTAGTAGCGTTTAAAGCTTAATGGAATGTTATTGTTCCGCATAAAATATCGATTTCCCTCTATCCTATTTAACAAAGCCCAATCAAAAAGCACTAAACGTTAAACGAATACAAATGGGTGAGGGGTAAAACAAAGCCATTTCTCTTTGGTTTAAATTTGATTTGCCGTATCAACTAAATAAATGTTCAGAGCGGTGAAGTCGAAAGAACGGATTTCAGTTTCTACAAAACATTCAATCTTTGGCTAAGAAGCTTAAGCAAATTGCTTGAGTTTAGTTGTCATGCAATGTAGCCTTAATTCAAGGAGAAAGCATGTTTCACGCGAACGGACGCGATGCGAAGCGCATAATTGTGACGTTGCAGAAGGGTTATTGGATTCGGGCGCGCGAGACTGTCGACTTAGAGGGGACTAAACGGGTTTTGAAAACCTTTCTATGCATTGCATGTTTAAAATAAAAATAAGATAACTTGGAGCGATACTTCGTCTTACTCGAATTGTTTGTCTTTGTCGCCGCATTTGCAGAGAAAGCGTACAGTATCCAAAAGTACAAATCATTTTGTGTCTACATTGAAGCGCTAGCGAGAAAACAGTTTAAACCGAAGGCTTCGGTTTAGATTTTTATCGGGATGATAATGGTCTGCTAAGAAAACATAGGGAAAAGAATGTCCTTAAGCTTTCTCTTCGAATGTTTCTTTAAGCGGTTTGTCGATTTTCAGACCTTTCTGTAAATGCAAAACTCCTCCAGGCTTAGGCAGTTGTGGTCGTGTACCAAGGGTAACGCATCTTTGTTCCCTCCCCTGTTTATGGTTTTAATGCGCTGCCGTGTGAACAGCATTCATTGGCCTTAATATCGTTGTAGGACTTTTCCAAAGATTTGTTTGGAGTAACGAAAGCTGTTTCACGACTCCCAACAAACGAGTAGGCAGTCAGTTGTGTAGTTTCCATCTTTTTTCCAAAAATATTGGTCAAGAAGGAAGACAGGACTTTTCGAGAAATGAGGCTTGCGCAAACAGCGAAAATTGAGGAAACGGCAAAAAATGTAAAGCCTACAACACGAGGTATTCCCAGGCAGTGACCCAGCCTGGTACTAAGCCCGCTCTACGGGTCTTGACTTCGGTGATCTGACGAGAACCGGTATATTTCCCGTGATATGGTCGTAGACGAAGGTAACGTTTGGAATTGAGGGTTTTTCATTTTACAGTGCGTTGCTTATTCAAAATTGCGAAATGCCATTTTTACAATTAGTAGCGTTTAAAGCTCAATGGAATGTTATTGTTCCGCATAAAATATCAATTTCCCTCTATCCTATTTATGAAAGCCCAATCAAAAAGCACCAAACGTTAAACGAATACAAATGGGTGAGGGGTAAAGCAAAGCCATTTCTCTTTGGTTTAAATTTGATTTACCGGATCAACTAAATGTTCAGAGCGGTGCAGTCGAAAGAACGGATTTCAGTTTCTACAAAATATTCAATCTTTGGCTAAGAAGCTTAAGCAAATTGCTTGAGTTTAGTTGTCATGCAATGTAGCCTTAATTCAAGCAAAAAGCATGTTTCACGCGAACGGACGCGGTGCGAAGCGCATAATTGTGACGTTGCAGAAGGGTTATTGGATTCGGGCGCGCGCGACTGTCGACTTAGAGGGGACTAAACGGCTTTTGAAAACCTTTCTATGCATTGCATGTTTAAAATAAAAATAAGATAATTTGGAGCGATACCTCGTCTTACTCGAATTGTTTGTCTTCTTCGCCGAATTTGCAGAGAAAGCGTACAGTATCCAAAAGTACAAATCATTTTGTGTCTACATTGAAGCGCTGGCGAGAAAACATTTTAAACCGAAGGATTCGGTTGACATTTTTGTCGGGATGATAATGGACTGCTAAGAAAACATAGGGAAAAGAATTTCCTTAAGCTTTCTCTTCGAATGTTTCTTTAAGCGGTTTGTCGATTTTCAGACGTTTCTGCAAATGCAAAACTCCTCCAGGCTTAGGCAGTTGTGGTCGTGTACCAAGGGTAACGCATCTTTGTTACCTCCCCTGTTTATGGTTTTAATGCGCTGCCGTGTGCACAACATTCATTGGGCTTAATATCGTTTTAGGATTCTTGCAAAGATTTGTTTGGAGTAACGAAAGCTGTTTTACGACTCCCAACAAACGAGTAGGCAGTCAGTTGTGTAGTTTCCATCTTTTCGCCAAAAATATTGGTCAAGAAGGAAGACAGGACTTTTCGAGAAATGAAGCTTGACGTGGACAGCGAAAATTGAGGAAACGGCAGAAAATGTAAAGCCTACAACACAAGGTATTCCCAGGCAGTCACCAAGCCTGGTGCTAGGCCCGCTCTACGGGTCTTAACTGCGGTGATCTGACGAGAACCGGTATATTTCCCGTGATATGGTCGTAGACGAAGGTAACGTTTGGAATTGAGGGTTTTTCATTTTACAGTGCGTTGCTTATTCAAAATTGCGAAATGCCGTTTTTACAATTAGTAGCGTTTAAAGCTCAATGGAATGTTATTGTTCCGCATAAAATATCGATTTCCCTCTATCCTATTTATGAAAGCCCAATCAAAAAGCACCAAACGTTAAACGAATACAAATGGGTGAGGGGTAAAGCAAAGCCATTTCTCTTTGGTTTTAATTTGATTAACCGGATCAACTAAATAAATGTTCAGAGCGGTGAAGTCGAAAGAACGGATTTCAGTTTCTACAAAACATTTAATCTTTGGCTAAGAAGCTTAAGCAAATTGCTTGAGTGTAGTTGTCATGCAATGTAGCCTTAATTCAAGCAGAAAGGCATGTTTCACGCGAACGGACGCGGTAAGAAGCGCATAATTGTGACGTTGCAGAAGGGTTATTGGATTCGGGCGCGCGCGACTGTCGACTTAGAGGGGACTAAACGGCTTTTGAAAACCTTTCTATGCATTGCATGTTTAAAATAAAAATAAGATAACTTGGAGCGATACCTCCTCTTACTCGAATTGTTTGTCTTTGTCGCCGCATTTGCAGAGAAAGCGTATAGTATCCAAAAGTACAAATCATTTTGTGTCTACAATTAAGCGCTGGCGAGAAAACATTTTAAACCGAAGGATTCGGTTGACATTTTTGTCGGGATGATAATGGACTGCTAAGAAAACATAGGGAAAAGAATTTCCTTAAGCTTTCTCTTCGAATGTTTCTTTAAGCGGTTTGTCGATTTTCAGACGTTTCTGCAAATGCAAAACTCCTCCAGCCTTAGGCAGTTATGCTCGTGTACAAAGGGTAACGCATCTTTGTTACCTCCCCTGTTTATAGTTTTAATGCGCTGCCGTGTGAACAACATTCATTGGGCTTAATATCGTTGTAGGATTCTTGCAAATATTTGTTTGGAGTAAAGAAAGCTGTTTCACGACTCCCAACAAACGAGTAGGCAGTCAGTTGTGTAGTTTCCATCTTTTTGCCAAAAATATTGGTCAAGAAGGAAGACAGGACTTTTCGAGAAATGAAGCTTGACGTGGACAGCGAAAATTGAGGAAACGGCAGAAAATGTAAAGCCTACAACACAAGGTATTCCCAGGCAGTCACCAAGCCTGGTACTAAGCCCGCTCTACGGGTCTTGACTTCGGTGATCGGACTAGAACCGGTATATTTCACGTGATATGGTCGTAGACGAAGGTAACGTTTGGAATTGAGGGTTTTCATTTTACAGTGCGTTGCTTATTCAAAATTGCGAAATGCCGTTTTTACAATTAGTAGCGTTTAAAGCTCAATGGAATGTTATTGTTCCGCATAAAATATCGATTTCCCTCTATCCTATTTATAAAAGCCCAATCAAAAAGCACCAAACGTTAAACGAATACAAATGGGTGAGGGGTAAAGCAAAGCCATTTCTCTTTGGTTTAAATTTGATTTGCCGTATCAACTAAATAAATGTTCAGAGCGGTGAAGTCGAAAGAACGGATTTCAGTTTCTACAAAACATTCAATCTTTGGCTAAGAAGCTTAAGCAAATTGCTTGAGTTTAGTTGTCATGCAATGTAGCCTTAATTAAAGCAGAAAGCATGTTTCACTCGAACGGACGCGGTGCGAAGCGCATAATTGTGACGTTGCAGAAGGGTTATTGGATTCGGGCGCGCGCGACTGTCGACTTAGAGGGGACTAAACGGCTTTTGAAAACCTTTCTATGCATTGCATGTTTAAAATAAAAATAAGATAACTTGGAGCGATACCTCCTCTTACTCGAATTGTTTGTCTTTGTCGCCGCATTTGCAGAGAAAGCGTATAGTATCCAAAAGTACAAATCATTTTGTGTCTACAATTAAGCGCTGGCGAGAAAACATTTTAAACCGAAGGATTCGGTTGACATTTTTGTCGGGATGATAATGGACTGCTAAGAAAACATAGGGAAAAGAATTTCCTTAAGCTTTCTCTTCGAATGTTTCTTTAAGCGGTTTGTCGATTTTCAGACGTTTCTGCAAATGCAAAACTCCTCCAGCCTTAGGCAGTTATGCTCGTGTACAAAGGGTAACGCATCTTTGTTACCTCCCCTGTTTATAGTTTTAATGCGCTGCCGTGTGAACAACATTCATTGGGCTTAATATCGTTGTAGGATTCTTGCAAATATTTGTTTGGAGTAAAGAAAGCTGTTTCACGACTCCCAACAAACGAGTAGGCAGTCAGTTGTGTAGTTTCCATCTTTTTGCCAAAAATATTGGTCAAGAAGGAAGACAGGACTTTTCGAGAAATGAAGCTTGACGTGGACAGCGAAAATTGAGGAAACGGCAGAAAATGTAAAGCCTACAACACAAGGTATTCCCAGGCAGTCACCAAGCCTGGTACTAAGCCCGCTCTACGGGTCTTGACTTCGGTGATCGGACTAGAACCGGTATATTTCACGTGATATGGTCGTAGACGAAGGTAACGTTTGGAATTGAGGGTTTTCATTTTACAGTGCGTTGCTTATTCAAAATTGCGAAATGCCGTTTTTACAATTAGTAGCGTTTAAAGCTCAATGGAATGTTATTGTTCCGCATAAAATATCGATTTCCCTCTATCCTATTTATGAAAGCCCAATCAAAAAGCACCAAACGTTAAACGAATACAAATGGGTGAGGGGTAGAGCAAAGCCATTTCTCCTTGGTTTAAATTTGATTTGCCGTATCAACTAAATAAATTTTCAGAGGAGTGAAGTCGAAAGAACGGATTTCAGTTTCTACAAAACATTCAATCTTTGGCTAAGAAGTTTAAGCAAATTGCTTGAGTTTAGTTGTCATGCAATGTAGCGTTAATTCAAGCAGAAAGCATGTTTCACGCGAACGGACGCGGTGCGAAGCGCATAATTGTGACGTTGCAGAAGGGTTATTGGATTCGGGCGCGCGCGACTGTCGACTTAGAGGGGACTAAACGGCTTTTGAAAACCTTTCTATGCATTGCATGTTTAAAATAAAAATAAGATAACTTGGAGCGATACCTCGTCTTACTCGAATTGTTTGTCTTTGTCGCCGCATTTGCAGAGAAAGCGTACAGTATCCAAAAGTACAAATCATTTTGTGTCTACATTGAAGCGCTAGCAAGAAAACAGTTTAAACCGAAGGCTTCGGTTTAGATGTTTATCGGGATGATAATGGTCTGCTAAGAAAACATAAGGAAAAGAATTTCCTTAAGCCTTCTCTTCGAATGTTTCTTTAAGCGGTTTGTCGATTTTCAGACTTTCTGTAAATGCAAAACTCCTCCAGGCTTAGGCAGTTGTGGTCGTGTACCAAGGGTAACGCATCTTTGTTACCTCCCCTGTTTATGGTTTTAATGCGCTGCCGTGTGAACAGCTTTCATTGGGCTTAATATCGTTAGGACTTTTGCAAACATTTGTTTGGAGTAACGAAAGCCGTTTCACGACTCCCAACAAACGAGTAGGCAGTCAGTTGTGTAGTTTCCATCTTTTTTCCAAAAATATTGGTCAAGAAGGAAGACAGGACTTTTCGAGAAATGAAGCTTGCGCGGACAGCGAAAATTGAGGAAACGGCAGAAAATGTAAAGCCTACAACACGAGGTATTCCCAGGCAGTGACCCAGCCTGGTACTAAGCCCGCTCTACGGGTCTTGACTTCGGTGATCTGACGAGAACCGGTATATTTCCCGTGATATGGTCGTAGACAAAGGTAACGTTTGGAATTGAGGGTTTTTCATTTTACAGTGCGTTGCTTATTCAAAATTGCGAAATGCCGTTTTTACAATTAGTAGCGTTTAAAGCTCAATGGAATGTTATTGTTCCGCATAAAATATCGATTTCCCTCTATCCTATTTATAAAAGCCCAATCAAAAAGCACCAAACGTTAAACGAATACAAATGGGTGAGGGGTAAAGCAAAGCCATTTCTCTTTGGTTTAAATTTGATTTGCCGTATCAACTAAATAAATGTTCAGAGCGGTGAAGTCGAAAGAACGGATTTCAGTTTCTACAAAACATTCAATCTTTGGCTAAGAAGCTTAAGCAAATTGCTTGAGTTTAGTTGTCATGCAATGTAGCCTTAATTAAAGCAGAAAGCATGTTTCACTCGAACGGACGCGGTGCGAAGCGCATAATTGTGACGTTGCAGAAGGGTTATTGGATTCGGGCGCGCGCGACTGTCGACTTAGAGGGGACTAAACGGCTTTTGAAAACCTTTCTATGCATTGCATGTTTAAAATAAAAATAAGATAACTTGGAGCGATACCTCCTCTTACTCGAATTGTTTGTCTTTGTCGCCGCATTTGCAGAGAAAGCGTATAGTATCCAAAAGTACAAATCATTTTGTGTCTACAATTAAGCGCTGGCGAGAAAACATTTTAAACCGAAGGATTCGGTTGACATTTTTGTCGGGATGATAATGGACTGCTAAGAAAACATAGGGAAAAGAATTTCCTTAAGCTTTCTCTTCGAATGTTTCTTTAAGCGGTTTGTCGATTTTCAGACGTTTCTGCAAATGCAAAACTCCTCCAGCCTTAGGCAGTTATGCTCGTGTACAAAGGGTAACGCATCTTTGTTACCTCCCCTGTTTATAGTTTTAATGCGCTGCCGTGTGAACAACATTCATTGGGCTTAATATCGTTGTAGGATTCTTGCAAATATTTGTTTGGAGTAAAGAAAGCTGTTTCACGACTCCCAACAAACGAGTAGGCAGTCAGTTGTGTAGTTTCCATCTTTTTGCCAAAAATATTGGTCAAGAAGGAAGACAGGACTTTTCGAGAAATGAAGCTTGACGTGGACAGCGAAAATTGAGGAAACGGCAGAAAATGTAAAGCCTACAACACAAGGTATTCCCAGGCAGTCACCAAGCCTGGTACTAAGCCCGCTCTACGGGTCTTGACTGCGGTGATCGGACTAGAACCGGTATATTTCACGTGATATGGTCGTAGACGAAGGTAACGTTTGGAATTGAGGGTTTTCATTTTACAGTGCGTTGCTTATTCAAAATTGCGAAATGCCGTTTTTACAATTAGTAGCGTTTAAAGCTCAATGGAATGTTATTGTTCCGCATAAAATATCAATTTCCCTCTATCCTATTTATGAAAGCCCAATCAAAAAGCACCAAACGTTAAACGAATACAAATGGGTGAGGGGTAAAGCAAAGCCATTTCTCTTTGGTTTAAATTTGATTTACCGGATCAACTAAATGTTCAGAGCGGTGCAGTCGAAAGAACGGATTTCAGTTTCTACAAAATATTCAATCTTTGGCTAAGAAGCTTAAGCAAATTGCTTGAGTTTAGTTGTCATGCAATGTAGCCTTAATTCAAGCAAAAAGCATGTTTCACGCGAACGGACGCGGTGCGAAGCGCATAATTGTGACGTTGCAGAAGGGTTATTGGATTCGGGCGCGCGCGACTGTCGACTTAGAGGGGACTAAACGGCTTTTGAAAACCTTTCTATGCATTGCATGTTTAAAATAAAAATAAGATAATTTGGAGCGATACCTCGTCTTACTCGAATTGTTTGTCTTCTTCGCCGAATTTGCAGAGAAAGCGTACAGTATCCAAAAGTACAAATCATTTTGTGTCTACATTGAAGCGCTGGCGAGAAAACATTTTAAACCGAAGGATTCGGTTGACATTTTTGTCGGGATGATAATGGACTGCTAAGAAAACATAGGGAAAAGAATTTCCTTAAGCTTTCTCTTCGAATGTTTCTTTAAGCGGTTTGTCGATTTTCAGACGTTTCTGCAAATGCAAAACTCCTCCAGGCTTAGGCAGTTGTGGTCGTGTACCAAGGGTAACGCATCTTTGTTACCTCCCCTGTTTATGGTTTTAATGCGCTGCCGTGTGCACAACATTCATTGGGCTTAATATCGTTTTAGGATTCTTGCAAAGATTTGTTTGGAGTAACGAAAGCTGTTTTACGACTCCCAACAAACGAGTAGGCAGTCAGTTGTGTAGTTTCCATCTTTTCGCCAAAAATATTGGTCAAGAAGGAAGACAGGACTTTTCGAGAAATGAAGCTTGACGTGGACAGCGAAAATTGAGGAAACGGCAGAAAATGTAAAGCCTACAACACAAGGTATTCCCAGGCAGTCACCAAGCCTGGTGCTAGGCCCGCTCTACGGGTCTTAACTGCGGTGATCTGACGAGAACCGGTATATTTCCCGTGATATGGTCGTAGACGAAGGTAACGTTTGGAATTGAGGGTTTTTCATTTTACAGTGCGTTGCTTATTCAAAATTGCGAAATGCCGTTTTTACAATTAGTAGCGTTTAAAGCTCAATGGAATGTTATTGTTCCGCATAAAATATCGATTTCCCTCTATCCTATTTATGAAAGCCCAATCAAAAAGCACCAAACGTTAAACGAATACAAATGGGTGAGGGGTAAAGCAAAGCCATTTCTCTTTGGTTTTAATTTGATTAACCGGATCAACTAAATAAATGTTCAGAGCGGTGAAGTCGAAAGAACGGATTTCAGTTTCTACAAAACATTTAATCTTTGGCTAAGAAGCTTAAGCAAATTGCTTCAGTGTAGTTGTCATGCAATGTAGCCTTAATTCAAGCAGAAAGGCATGTTTCACGCGAACGGACGCGGTAAGAAGCGCATAATTGTGACGTTGCAGAAGGGTTATTGGATTCGGGCGCGCGCGACTGTCGACTTAGAGGGGACTAAACGGCTTTTGAAAACCTTTCTATGCATTGCATGTTTAAAATAAAAATAAGATAACTTGGAGCGATACCTCCTCTTACTCGAATTGTTTGTCTTTGTCGCCGCATTTGCAGAGAAAGCGTATAGTATCCAAAAGTACAAATCATTTTGTGTCTACAATTAAGCGCTGGCGAGAAAACATTTTAAACCGAAGGATTCGGTTGACATTTTTGTCGGGATGATAATGGACTGCTAAGAAAACATAGGGAAAAGAATTTCCTTAAGCTTTCTCTTCGAATGTTTCTTTAAGCGGTTTGTCGATTTTCAGACGTTTCTGCAAATGCAAAACTCCTCCAGCCTTAGGCAGTTATGCTCGTGTACAAAGGGTAACGCATCTTTGTTACCTCCCCTGTTTATAGTTTTAATGCGCTGCCGTGTGAACAACATTCATTGGGCTTAATATCGTTGTAGGATTCTTGCAAATATTTGTTTGGAGTAAAGAAAGCTGTTTCACGACTCCCAACAAACGAGTAGGCAGTCAGTTGTGTAGTTTCCATCTTTTTGCCAAAAATATTGGTCAAGAAGGAAGACAGGACTTTTCGAGAAATGAAGCTTGACGTGGACAGCGAAAATTGAGGAAACGGCAGAAAATGTAAAGCCTACAACACAAGGTATTCCCAGGCAGTCACCAAGCCTGGTACTAAGCCCGCTCTACGGGTCTTGACTTCGGTGATCGGACTAGAACCGGTATATTTCACGTGATATGGTCGTAGACGAAGGTAACGTTTGGAATTGAGGGTTTTCATTTTACAGTGCGTTGCTTATTCAAAATTGCGAAATGCCGTTTTTACAATTAGTAGCGTTTAAAGCTCAATGGAATGTTATTGTTCCGCATAAAATATCGATTTCCCTCTATCCTATTTATGAAAGCCCAATCAAAAAGCACCAAACGTTAAACGAATACAAATGGGTGAGGGGTAGAGCAAAGCCATTTCTCCTTGGTTTAAATTTGATTTGCCGTATCAACTAAATAAATGTTCAGAGGAGTGAAGTCGAAAGAACGGATTTCAGTTTCTACAAAACATTCAATCTTTGGCTAAGAAGTTTAAGCAAATTGCTTGAGTTTAGTTGTCATGCAATGTAGCGTTAATTCAAGCAGAAAGCATGTTTCACGCGAACGGACGCGGTGCGAAGCGCATAATTGTGACGTTGCAGAAGGGTTATTGGATTCGGGCGCGCGCGACTTTCGACTTAGAGGGGACTAAACGGCTTTTGAAAACCTTTCTATGCATTGCATGTTTAAAATAAAAATAAGATAACTTGGAGCGATACCTCGTCTTACTCGAATTGTTTGTCTTTGTCGCCGCATTTGCAGAGAAAGCGTACAGTATCCAAAAGTACAAATCATTTTGTGTCTACATTGAAGCGCTAGCAAGAAAACAGTTTAAACCGAAGGCTTCGGTTTAGATGTTTATCGGGATGATAATGGTCTGCTAAGAAAACATAAGGAAAAGAATTTCCTTAAGCCTTCTCTTCGAATGTTTCTTTAAGCGGTTTGTCGATTTTCAGACTTTCTGTAAATGCAAAACTCCTCCAGGCTTAGGCAGTTGTGGTCGTGTACCAAGGGTAACGCATCTTTGTTACCTCCCCTGTTTATGGTTTTAATGCGCTGCCGTGTGAACAGCTTTCATTGGGCTTAATATCGTTAGGACTTTTGCAAACATTTGTTTGGAGTAACGAAAGCCGTTTCACGACTCCCAACAAACGAGTAGGCAGTCAGTTGTGTAGTTTCCATCTTTTTTCCAAAAATATTGGTCAAGAAGGAAGACAGGACTTTTCGAGAAATGAAGCTTGCGCGGACAGCGAAAATTGAGGAAACGGCAGAAAATGTAAAGCCTACAACACGAGGTATTCCCAGGCAGTGACCCAGCCTGGTACTAAGCCCGCTCTACGGGTCTTGACTTCGGTGATCTGACGAGAACCGGTATATTTCCCGTGATATGGTCGTAGACAAAGGTAACGTTTGGAATTGAGGGTTTTTCATTTTACAGTGCGTTGCTTATTCAAAATTGCGAAATGCCGTTTTTACAATTAGTAGCGTTTAAAGCTCAATGGAATGTTATTGTTCCGCATAAAATATCGATTTCCCTCTATCCTATTTATAAAAGCCCAATCAAAAAGCACCAAACGTTAAACGAATACAAATGGGTGAGGGGTAAAGCAAAGCCATTTCTCTTTGGTTTAAATTTGATTTGCCGTATCAACTAAATAAATGTTCAGAGCGGTGAAGTCGAAAGAACGGATTTCAGTTTCTACAAAACATTCAATCTTTGGCTAAGAAGCTTAAGCAAATTGCTTGAGTGTAGTTGTCATGCAATGTAGCCTTAATTAAAGCAGAAAGCATGTTTCACTCGAACGGACGCGGTGCGAAGCGCATAATTGTGACGTTGCAGAAGGGTTATTGGATTCGGGCGCGCGCGACTGTCGACTTAGAGGGGACTAAACGGCTTTTGAAAACCTTTCTATGCATTGCATGTTTAAAATAAAAATAAGATAACTTGGAGCGATACCTCCTCTTACTCGAATTGTTTGTCTTTGTCGCCGCATTTGCAGAGAAAGCGTATAGTATCCAAAAGTACAAATCATTTTGTGTCTACAATTAAGCGCTGGCGAGAAAACATTTTAAACCGAAGGATTCGGTTGACATTTTTGTCGGGATGATAATGGACTGCTAAGAAAACATAGGGAAAAGAATTTCCTTAAGCTTTCTCTTCGAATGTTTCTTTAAGCGGTTTGTCGATTTTCAGACGTTTCTGCAAATGCAAAACTCCTCCAGCCTTAGGCAGTTATGCTCGTGTACAAAGGGTAACGCATCTTTGTTACCTCCCCTGTTTATAGTTTTAATGCGCTGCCGTGTGAACAACATTCATTGGGCTTAATATCGTTGTAGGATTCTTGCAAATATTTGTTTGGAGTAAAGAAAGCTGTTTCACGACTCCCAACAAACGAGTAGGCAGTCAGTTGTGTAGTTTCCATCTTTTTGCCAAAAATATTGGTCAAGAAGGAAGACAGGACTTTTCGAGAAATGAAGCTTGACGTGGACAGCGAAAATTGAGGAAACGGCAGAAAATGTAAAGCCTACAACACAAGGTATTCCCAGGCAGTCACCAAGCCTGGTACTAAGCCCGCTCTACGGGTCTTGACTTCGGTGATCGGACTAGAACCGGTATATTTCACGTGATATGGTCGTAGACGAAGGTAACGTTTGGAATTGAGGGTTTTCATTTTACAGTGCGTTGCTTATTCAAAATTGCGAAATGCCGTTTTTACAATTAGTAGCGTTTAAAGCTCAATGGAATGTTATTGTTCCGCATAAAATATCGATTTCCCTCTATCCTATTTATGAAAGCCCAATCAAAAAGCACCAAACGTTAAACGAATACAAATGGGTGAGGGGTAAAGCAAAGCCATTTCTCCTTGGTTTATATTTGATTTGCCGTATCAACTAAATAAATGTTCAGAGGAGTGAAGTCGAAAGAACGGATTTCAGTTTCTACAAAACATTCAATCTTTGGCTAAGAAGTTTAAGCAAATTGCTTGAGTTTAGTTGTCATGCAATGTAGCGTTAATTCAAGCAGAAAGCATGTTTCACGCGAACGGACGCGGTGCGAAGCGCATAATTGTGACGTTGCAGAAGGGTTATTGGATTCGGGCGCGCGCGACTTTCGACTTAGAGGGGACTAAACGGCTTTTGAAAACCTTTCTATGCATTGCATGTTTAAAATAAAAATAAGATAACTTGGAGCGATACCTCGTCTTACTCGAATTGTTTGTCTTTGTCGCCGCATTTGCAGAGATAGCGTACAGTATCCAAAAGTACAAATCATTTTGTGTCTACATTGAAGCGCTAGCAAAACAGTTTAAACCGAAGGCTTCGGTTTAGATGTTTATCGGGATGATAATGGTCTGCTAAGAAAACATAAGGAAAAGAATTTCCTTAAGCTTTCTCTTCGAATGTTTCTTTAAGCGGTTTGTCGATTTTCAGACTTTCTGTAAATGCAAAACTCCTCCAGGCTTAGGCAGTTGTGGTCGTGTACCAAGGGTAACGCATCTTTGTTACCTCCCCTGTTTATGGTTTTAATGCGCTGCCGTGTGAACAGCTTTCATTGGGCTTAATATCGTTGTAGGACTTTTGCAAACATTTGTTTGGAGTAACGAAAGCCGTTTCACGACTCCCAACAAACGAGTAGGCAGTCAGTTGTGTAGTTTCCATCTTTTTTCCAAAAATATTGGTCAAGAAGGAAGACAGGACTTTTCGAGAAATGAGGCTTGCGCAAACAGCGAAAATTGAGGAAACGGCAAAAAATGTAAAGCCTACAACACGAGGTATTCCCAGGCAGTGACCCAGCCTGGTACTAAGCCCGCTCTACGGGTCTTGACTTTGGTGATCTGACGAGAACCGGTATATTTCCCGTGATATGGTCGTAGACGAAGGTAACGTTTGGAATTGAGGGTTTTTCATTTTACAGTGCGTTGCTTATTCAAAATTGCGAAATGCCGTTTTTACAATTAGTAGCGTTTAAAGCTCAATGGAATGTTATTGTTCCGCATAAAATATCAATTTCCCTCTATCCTATTTATGAAAGCCCAATCAAAAAGCACCAAACGTTAAACGAATACAAATGGGTGAGGGGTAAAGCAAAGCCATTTCTCTTTGGTTTAAATTTGATTTACCGGATCAACTAAATGTTCAGAGCGGTGCAGTCGAAAGAACGGATTTCAGTTTCTACAAAATATTCAATCTTTGGCTAAGAAGCTTAAGCAAATTGCTTGAGTTTAGTTGTCATGCAATGTAGCCTTAATTCAAGCAAAAAGCATGTTTCACGCGAACGGACGCGGTGCGAAGCGCATAATTGTGACGTTGCAGAAGGGTTATTGGATTCGGGCGCGCGCGACTGTCGACTTAGAGGGGACTAAACGGCTTTTGAAAACCTTTCTATGCATTGCATGTTTAAAATAAAAATAAGATAATTTGGAGCGATACCTCGTCTTACTCGAATTGTTTGTCTTCTTCGCCGAATTTGCAGAGAAAGCGTACAGTATCCAAAAGTACAAATCATTTTGTGTCTACATTGAAGCGCTGGCGAGAAAACATTTTAAACCGAAGGATTCGGTTGACATTTTTGTCGGGATGATAATGGACTGCTAAGAAAACATAGGGAAAAGAATTTCCTTAAGCTTTCTCTTCGAATGTTTCTTTAAGCGGTTTGTCGATTTTCAGACGTTTCTGCAAATGCAAAACTCCTCCAGGCTTAGGCAGTTGTGGTCGTGTACCAAGGGTAACGCATCTTTGTTACCTCCCCTGTTTATGGTTTTAATGCGCTGCCGTGTGCACAACATTCATTGGGCTTAATATCGTTTTAGGATTCTTGCAAAGATTTGTTTGGAGTAACGAAAGCTGTTTTACGACTCCCAACAAACGAGTAGGCAGTCAGTTGTGTAGTTTCCATCTTTTCGCCAAAAATATTGGTCAAGAAGGAAGACAGGACTTTTCGAGAAATGAAGCTTGACGTGGACAGCGAAAATTGAGGAAACGGCAGAAAATGTAAAGCCTACAACACGAGGTATTCCCAGGCAGTCACCAAGCCTGGTGCTAGGCCCGCTCTACGGGTCTTAACTGCGGTGATCTGACGAGAACCGGTATATTTCCCGTGATATGGTCGTAGACGAAGGTAACGTTTGGAATTGAGGGTTTTTCATTTTACAGTGCGTTGCTTATTCAAAATTGCGAAATGCCGTTTTTACAATTAGTAGCGTTTAAAGCTCAATGGAATGTTATTGTTCCGCATAAAATATCGATTTCCCTCTATCCTATTTATGAAAGCCCAATCAAAAAGCACCAAACGTTAAACGAATACAAATGGGTGAGGGGTAAAGCAAAGCCATTTCTCTTTGGTTTTAATTTGATTAACCGGATCAACTAAATAAATGTTCAGAGCGGTGAAGTCGAAAGAACGGATTTCAGTTTCTACAAAACATTTAATCTTTGGCTAAGAAGCTTAAGCAAATTGCTTGAGTGTAGTTGTCATGCAATGTAGCCTTAATTCAAGCAGAAAGGCATGTTTCACGCGAACGGACGCGGTAAGAAGCGCATAATTGTGACGTTGCAGAAGGGTTATTGGATTCGGGCGCGCGCGACTGTCGACTTAGAGGGGACTAAACGGCTTTTGAAAACCTTTCTATGCATTGCATGTTTAAAATAAAAATAAGATAACTTGGAGCGATACCTCCTCTTACTCGAATTGTTTGTCTTTGTCGCCGCATTTGCAGAGAAAGCGTATAGTATCCAAAAGTACAAATCATTTTGTGTCTACAATTAAGCGCTGGCGAGAAAACATTTTAAACCGAAGGATTCGGTTGACATTTTTGTCGGGATGATAATGGACTGCTAAGAAAACATAGGGAAAAGAATTTCCTTAAGCTTTCTCTTCGAATGTTTCTTTAAGCGGTTTGTCGATTTTCAGACGTTTCTGCAAATGCAAAACTCCTCCAGCCTTAGGCAGTTATGCTCGTGTACAAAGGGTAACGCATCTTTGTTACCTCCCCTGTTTATAGTTTTAATGCGCTGCCGTGTGAACAACATTCATTGGGCTTAATATCGTTGTAGGATTCTTGCAAATATTTGTTTGGAGTAAAGAAAGCTGTTTCACGACTCCCAACAAACGAGTAGGCAGTCAGTTGTGTAGTTTCCATCTTTTTGCCAAAAATATTGGTCAAGAAGGAAGACAGGACTTTTCGAGAAATGAAGCTTGACGTGGACAGCGAAAATTGAGGAAACGGCAGAAAATGTAAAGCCTACAACACAAGGTATTCCCAGGCAGTCACCAAGCCTGGTACTAAGCCCGCTCTACGGGTCTTGACTTCGGTGATCGGACTAGAACCGGTATATTTCACGTGATATGGTCGTAGACGAAGGTAACGTTTGGAATTGAGGGTTTTCATTTTACAGTGCGTTGCTTATTCAAAATTGCGAAATGCCGTTTTTACAATTAGTAGCGTTTAAAGCTCAATGGAATGTTATTGTTCCGCATAAAATATCGATTTCCCTCTATCCTATTTATGAAAGCCCAATCAAAAAGCACCAAACGTTAAACGAATACAAATGGGTGAGGGGTAGAGCAAAGCCATTTCTCCTTGGTTTAAATTTGATTTGCCGTATCAACTAAATAAATGTTCAGAGGAGTGAAGTCGAAAGAACGGATTTCAGTTTCTACAAAACATTCAATCTTTGGCTAAGAAGTTTAAGCAAATTGCTTGAGTTTAGTTGTCATGCAATGTAGCGTTAATTCAAGCAGAAAGCATGTTTCACGCGAACGGACGCGGTGCGAAGCGCATAATTGTGACGTTGCAGAAGGGTTATTGGATTCGGGCGC
Organism: Ricordea florida; assembly: GCA_949710005.1. Lineage (NCBI taxonomy): Eukaryota > Metazoa > Cnidaria > Anthozoa > Corallimorpharia > Ricordeidae > Ricordea > Ricordea florida. Next base: position 11,420,787 of record OX453285.1, on the reverse strand, counting down.
GCGCGACTGTCGACTTAGAGGGGACTAAACGGCTTTTGAAAACCTTTCTATGCATTGCATGTTTAAAATAAAAATAAGATAACTTGGAGCGATACCTCGTCTTACTCGAATTGTTTGTCTTTGTCGCCGCATTTGCAGAGAAAGCGTACAGTATCCAAAAGTACAAATCATTTTGTGTCTACATTGAAGCGCTAGCAAGAAAACAGTTTAAACCGAAGGCTTCGGTTTAGATGTTTATCGGGATGATAATGGTCTGCTAAGAAAACATAAGGAAAAGAATTTCCTTAAGCCTTCTCTTCGAATGTTTCTTTAAGCGGTTTGTCGATTTTCAGACTTTCTGTAAATGCAAAACTCCTCCAGGCTTAGGCAGTTGTGGTCGTGTACCAAGGGTAACGCATCTTTGTTACCTCCCCTGTTTATGGTTTTAATGCGCTGCCGTGTGAACAGCTTTCATTGGGCTTAATATCGTTAGGACTTTTGCAAACATTTGTTTGGAGTAACGAAAGCCGTTTCACGACTCCCAACAAACGAGTAGGCAGTCAGTTGTGTAGTTTCCATCTTTTTTCCAAAAATATTGGTCAAGAAGGAAGACAGGACTTTTCGAGAAATGAAGCTTGCGCGGACAGCGAAAATTGAGGAAACGGCAGAAAATGTAAAGCCTACAACACGAGGTATTCCCAGGCAGTGACCCAGCCTGGTACTAAGCCCGCTCTACGGGTCTTGACTTCGGTGATCTGACGAGAACCGGTATATTTCCCGTGATATGGTCGTAGACAAAGGTAACGTTTGGAATTGAGGGTTTTTCATTTTACAGTGCGTTGCTTATTCAAAATTGCGAAATGCCGTTTTTACAATTAGTAGCGTTTAAAGCTCAATGGAATGTTATTGTTCCGCATAAAATATCGATTTCCCTCTATCCTATTTATAAAAGCCCAATCAAAAAGCACCAAACGTTAAACGAATACAAATGGGTGAGGGGTAAAGCAAAGCCATTTCTCTTTGGTTTAAATTTGATTTGCCGTATCAACTAAATAAATGTTCAGAGCGGTGAAGTCGAAAGAACGGATTTCAGTTTCTACAAAACATTCAATCTTTGGCTAAGAAGCTTAAGCAAATTGCTTGAGTTTAGTTGTCATGCAATGTAGCCTTAATTAAAGCAGAAAGCATGTTTCACTCGAACGGACGCGGTGCGAAGCGCATAATTGTGACGTTGCAGAAGGGTTATTGGATTCGGGCGCGCGCGACTGTCGACTTAGAGGGGACTAAACGGCTTTTGAAAACCTTTCTATGCATTGCATGTTTAAAATAAAAATAAGATAACTTGGAGCGATACCTCCTCTTACTCGAATTGTTTGTCTTTGTCGCCGCATTTGCAGAGAAAGCGTATAGTATCCAAAAGTACAAATCATTTTGTGTCTACAATTAAGCGCTGGCGAGAAAACATTTTAAACCGAAGGATTCGGTTGACATTTTTGTCGGGATGATAATGGACTGCTAAGAAAACATAGGGAAAAGAATTTCCTTAAGCTTTCTCTTCGAATGTTTCTTTAAGCGGTTTGTCGATTTTCAGACGTTTCTGCAAATGCAAAACTCCTCCAGCCTTAGGCAGTTATGCTCGTGTACAAAGGGTAACGCATCTTTGTTACCTCCCCTGTTTATAGTTTTAATGCGCTGCCGTGTGAACAACATTCATTGGGCTTAATATCGTTGTAGGATTCTTGCAAATATTTGTTTGGAGTAAAGAAAGCTGTTTCACGACTCCCAACAAACGAGTAGGCAGTCAGTTGTGTAGTTTCCATCTTTTTGCCAAAAATATTGGTCAAGAAGGAAGACAGGACTTTTCGAGAAATGAAGCTTGACGTGGACAGCGAAAATTGAGGAAACGGCAGAAAATGTAAAGCCTACAACACAAGGTATTCCCAGGCAGTCACCAAGCCTGGTACTAAGCCCGCTCTACGGGTCTTGACTTCGGTGATCGGACTAGAACCGGTATATTTCACGTGATATGGTCGTAGACGAAGGTAACGTTTGGAATTGAGGGTTTTCATTTTACAGTGCGTTGCTTATTCAAAATTGCGAAATGCCGTTTTTACAATTAGTAGCGTTTAAAGCTCAATGGAATGTTATTGTTCCGCATAAAATATCGATTTCCCTCTATCCTATTTATGAAAGCCCAATCAAAAAGCACCAAACGTTAAACGAATACAAATGGGTGAGGGGTAGAGCAAAGCCATTTCTCCTTGGTTTATATTTGATTTGCCGTATCAACTAAATAAATGTTCAGAGGAGTGAAGTCGAAAGAACGGATTTCAGTTTCTACAAAACATTCAATCTTTGGCTAAGAAGTTTAAGCAAATTGCTTGAGTTTAGTTGTCATGCAATGTAGCGTTAATTCAAGCAGAAAGCATGTTTCACGCGAACGGACGCGGTGCGAAGCGCATAATTGTGACGTTGCAGAAGGGTTATTGGATTCGGGCGCGCGCGACTTTCGACTTAGAGGGGACTAAACGGCTTTTGAAAACCTTTCTATGCATTGCATGTTTAAAATAAAAATAAGATAACTTGGAGCGATACCTCGTCTTACTCGAATTGTTTGTCTTTGTCGCCGCATTTGCAGAGATAGCGTACAGTATCCAAAAGTACAAATCATTTTGTGTCTACATTGAAGCGCTAGCAAAACAGTTTAAACCGAAGGCTTCGGTTTAGATGTTTATCGGGATGATAATGGTCTGCTAAGAAAACATAAGGAAAAGAATTTCCTTAAGCTTTCTCTTCGAATGTTTCTTTAAGCGGTTTGTCGATTTTCAGACTTTCTGTAAATGCAAAACTCCTCCAGGCTTAGGCAGTTGTGGTCGTGTACCAAGGGTAACGCATCTTTGTTACCTCCCCTGTTTATGGTTTTAATGCGCTGCCGTGTGAACAGCTTTCATTGGGCTTAATATCGTTGTAGGACTTTTGCAAACATTTGTTTGGAGTAACGAAAGCCGTTTCACGACTCCCAACAAACGAGTAGGCAGTCAGTTGTGTAGTTTCCATCTTTTTTCCAAAAATATTGGTCAAGAAGGAAGACAGGACTTTTCGAGAAATGAGGCTTGCGCGGACAGCGAAAATTGAGGAAACGGCAGAAAATGTAAAGCCTACAACACGAGGTATTCCCAGGCAGTGACCCAGCCTGGTACTAAGCCCGCTCTACGGGTCTTGACTTTGGTGATCTGACGAGAACCGGTATATTTCCAGTGATATGGTCGTAGACGAAGGTAACGTTTGGAAATGAGGGTTTTTCATTTTACAGTGCGTTGCTTATTCAAAATTGCGAAATGCTGGTTTTACAATTAGTAGCGTTTAAAGCTTAATGGAATGTTATTGTTCCGCATAAAATATCGATTTCCCTCTATCCTATTTAACAAAGCCCAATCAAAAAGCACTAAACGTTAAACGAATACAAATGGGTGAGGGGTAAAACAAAGCCATTTCTCTTTGGTTTAAATTTGATTTGCCGTATCAACTAAATAAATGTTCAGAGCGGTGAAGTCGAAAGAACGGATTTCAGTTTCTACAAAACATTCAATCTTTGGCTAAGAAGCTTAAGCAAATTGCTTGAGTTTAGTTGTCATGCAATGTAGCCTTAATTCAAGGAGAAAGCATGTTTCACGCGAACGGACGCGATGCGAAGCGCATAATTGTGACGTTGCAGAAGGGTTATTGGATTCGGGCGCGCGAGACTGTCGACTTAGAGGGGACTAAACGGGTTTTGAAAACCTTTCTATGCATTGCATGTTTAAAATAAAAATAAGATAACTTGGAGCGATACTTCGTCTTACTCGAATTGTTTGTCTTTGTCGCCGCATTTGCAGAGAAAGCGTACAGTATCCAAAAGTACAAATCATTTTGTGTCTACATTGAAGCGCTAGCGAGAAAACAGTTTAAACCGAAGGCTTCGGTTTAGATTTTTATCGGGATGATAATGGTCTGCTAAGAAAACATAGGGAAAAGAATGTCCTTAAGCTTTCTCTTCGAATGTTTCTTTAAGCGGTTTGTCGATTTTCAGACTTTCTGTAAATGCAAAACTCCTCCAGGCTTAGGCAGTTGTGGTCGTGTACCAAGGGTAACGCATCTTTGTTCCCTCCCCTGTTTATGGTTTTAATGCGCTGCCGTGTGAACAGCATTCATTGGCCTTAATATCGTTGTAGGACTTTTCCAAAGATTTGTTTGGAGTAACGAAAGCTGTTTCACGACTCCCAACAAACGAGTAGGCAGTCAGTTGTGTAGTTTCCATCTTTTTTCCAAAAATATTGGTCAAGAAGGAAGACAGGACTTTTCGAGAAATGAGGCTTGCGCAAACAGCGAAAATTGAGGAAACGGCAAAAAATGTAAAGCCTACAACACGAGGTATTCCCAGGCAGTGACCCAGCCTGGTACTAAGCCCGCTCTACGGGTCTTGACTTCGGAGATCTGACGAGAACCGGTATATTTCCCGTGATATGGTCGTAGACGAAGGTAACGTTTGGAATTGAGGGTTTTTCATTTTACAGTGCGTTGCTTATTCAAAATTGCGAAATGCCGTTTTTACAATTAGTAGCGTTTAAAGCTCAATGGAATGTTATTGTTCCGCATAAAATATCAATTTCCCTCTATCCTATTTATGAAAGCCCAATCAAAAAGCACCAAACGTTAAACGAATACAAATGGGTGAGGGGTAAAGCAAAGCCATTTCTCTTTGGTTTAAATTTGATTTACCGGATCAACTAAATGTTCAGAGCGGTGCAGTCGAAAGAACGGATTTCAGTTTCTACAAAATATTCAATCTTTGGCTAAGAAGCTTAAGCAAATTGCTTGAGTTTAGTTGTCATGCAATGTAGCCTTAATTCAAGCAAAAAGCATGTTTCACGCGAACGGACGCGGTGCGAAGCGCATAATTGTGACGTTGCAGAAGGGTTATTGGATTCGGGCGCGCGCGACTGTCGACTTAGAGGGGACTAAACGGCTTTTGAAAACCTTTCTATGCATTGCATGTTTAAAATAAAAATAAGATAATTTGGAGCGATACCTCGTCTTACTCGAATTGTTTGTCTTCTTCGCCGAATTTGCAGAGAAAGCGTACAGTATCCAAAAGTACAAATCATTTTGTGTCTACATTGAAGCGCTGGCGAGAAAACATTTTAAACCGAAGGATTCGGTTGACATTTTTGTCGGGATGATAATGGACTGCTAAGAAAACATAGGGAAAAGAATTTCCTTAAGCTTTCTCTTCGAATGTTTCTTTAAGCGGTTTGTCGATTTTCAGACGTTTCTGCAAATGCAAAACTCCTCCAGGCTTAGGCAGTTGTGGTCGTGTACCAAGGGTAACGCATCTTTGTTACCTCCCCTGTTTATGGTTTTAATGCGCTGCCGTGTGCACAACATTCATTGGGCTTAATATCGTTTTAGGATTCTTGCAAAGATTTGTTTGGAGTAACGAAAGCTGTTTTACGACTCCCAACAAACGAGTAGGCAGTCAGTTGTGTAGTTTCCATCTTTTCGCCAAAAATATTGGTCAAGAAGGAAGACAGGACTTTTCGAGAAATGAAGCTTGACGTGGACAGCGAAAATTGAGGAAACGGCAGAAAATGTAAAGCCTACAACACAAGGTATTCCCAGGCAGTCACCAAGCCTGGTGCTAGGCCCGCTCTACGGGTCTTAACTGCGGTGATCTGACGAGAACCGGTATATTTCCCGTGATATGGTCGTAGACGAAGGTAACGTTTGGAATTGAGGGTTTTTCATTTTACAGTGCGTTGCTTATTCAAAATTGCGAAATGCCGTTTTTACAATTAGTAGCGTTTAAAGCTCAATGGAATGTTATTGTTCCGCATAAAATATCGATTTCCCTCTATCCTATTTATGAAAGCCCAATCAAAAAGCACCAAACGTTAAACGAATACAAATGGGTGAGGGGTAAAGCAAAGCCACTTCTCTTTGGTTTTAATTTGATTAACCGGATCAACTAAATAAATGTTCAGAGCGGTGAAGTCGAAAGAACGGATTTCAGTTTCTACAAAACATTTAATCTTTGGCTAAGAAGCTTAAGCAAATTGCTTGAGTGTAGTTGTCATGCAATGTAGCCTTAATTCAAGCAGAAAGGCATGTTTCACGCGAACGGACGCGGTAAGAAGCGCATAATTGTGACGTTGCAGAAGGGTTATTGGATTCGGGCGCGCGCGACTGTCGACTTAGAGGGGACTAAACGGCTTTTGAAAACCTTTCTATGCATTGCATGTTTAAAATAAAAATAAGATAACTTGGAGCGATACCTCCTCTTACTCGAATTGTTTGTCTTTGTCGCCGCATTTGCAGAGAAAGCGTATAGTATCCAAAAGTACAAATCATTTTGTGTCTACAATTAAGCGCTGGCGAGAAAACATTTTAAACCGAAGGATTCGGTTGACATTTTTGTCGGGATGATAATGGACTGCTAAGAAAACATAGGGAAAAGAATTTCCTTAAGCTTTCTCTTCGAATGTTTCTTTAAGCGGTTTGTCGATTTTCAGACGTTTCTGCAAATGCAAAACTCCTCCAGCCTTAGGCAGTTCTGCTCGTGTACAAAGGGTAACGCATCTTTGTTACCTCCCCTGTTTATAGTTTTAATGCGCTGCCGTGTGAACAACATTCATTGGGCTTAATATCGTTGTAGGATTCTTGCAAATATTTGTTTGGAGTAAAGAAAGCTGTTTCACGACTCCCAACAAACGAGTAGGCAGTCAGTTGTGTAGTTTCCATCTTTTTGCCAAAAATATTGGTCAAGAAGGAAGACAGGACTTTTCGAGAAATGAAGCTTGACGTGGACAGCGAAAATTGAGGAAACGGCAGAAAATGTAAAGCCTACAACACAAGGTATTCCCAGGCAGTCACCAAGCCTGGTACTAAGCCCGCTCTACGGGTCTTGACTTCGGTGATCGGACTAGAACCGGTATATTTCACGTGATATGGTCGTAGACGAAGGTAACGTTTGGAATTGAGGGTTTTCATTTTACAGTGCGTTGCTTATTCAAAATTGCGAAATGCCGTTTTTACAATTAGTAGCGTTTAAAGCTCAATGGAATGTTATTGTTCCGCATAAAATATCGATTTCCCTCTATCCTATTTATGAAAGCCCAATCAAAAAGCACCAAACGTTAAACGAATACAAATGGGTGAGGGGTAGAGCAAAGCCATTTCTCCTTGGTTTAAATTTGATTTGCCGTATCAACTAAATAAATGTTCAGAGGAGTGAAGTCGAAAGAACGGATTTCAGTTTCTACAAAACATTCAATCTTTGGCTAAGAAGTTTAAGCAAATTGCTTGAGTTTAGTTGTCATGCAATGTAGCGTTAATTAAAGCAGAAAGCATGTTTCACGCGAACGGACGCGGTGCGAAGCGCATAATTGTGACGTTGCAGAAGGGTTATTGGATTCGGGCGCGCGCGACTTTCGACTTAGAGGGGACTAAACGGCTTTTGAAAACCTTTCTATGCATTGCATGTTTAAAATAAAAATAAGATAACTTGGAGCGATACCTCGTCTTACTCGAATTGTTTGTCTTTGTCGCCGCATTTGCAGAGAAAGCGTACAGTATCCAAAAGTACAAATCATTTTGTGTCTACATTGAAGCGCTAGCAAGAAAACAGTTTAAACCGAAGGCTTCGGTTTAGATGTTTATCGGGATGATAATGGTCTGCTAAGAAAACATAAGGAAAAGAATTTCCTTAAGCCTTCTCTTCGAATGTTTCTTTAAGCGGTTTGTCGATTTTCAGACTTTCTGTAAATGCAAAACTCCTCCAGGCTTAGGCAGTTGTGGTCGTGTACCAAGGGTAACGCATCTTTGTTACCTCCCCTGTTTATGGTTTTAATGCGCTGCCGTGTGAACAGCTTTCATTGGGCTTAATATCGTTGTAGGACTTTTGCAAACATTTGTTTGGAGTAACGAAAGCCGTTTCACGACTCCCAACAAACGAGTAGGCAGTCAGTTGTGTAGTTTCCATCTTTTTTCCAAAAATATTGGTCAAGAAGCAAGACAGGACTTTTCGAGAAATGAAGCTTGCGCGGACAGCGAAAATTGAGGAAACGGCAGAAAATGTAAAGCCTACAACACGAGGTATTCCCAGGCAGTGACCCAGCCTGGTACTAAGCCCGCTCTACGGGTCTTGACTTCGGTGATCTGACGAGAACCGGTATATTTCACGTGATATGGTCGTAGACAAAGGTAACGTTTGGAATTGAGGGTTTTTCATTTTACAGTGCGTTGCTTATTCAAAATTGCGAAATGCCGTTTTTACAATTAGTAGCGTTTAAAGCTCAATGGAATGTTATTGTTCCGCATAAAATATCGATTTCCCTCTATCCTATTTATAAAAGCCCAATCAAAAAGCACCAAACGTTAAACGAATACAAATGGGTGAGGGGTAAAGCAAAGCCATTTCTCTTTGGTTTAAATTTGATTTGCCGTATCAACTAAATAAATGTTCAGAGCGGTGAAGTCGAAAGAACGGATTTCAGTTTCTACAAAACATTCAATCTTTGGCTAAGAAGCTTAAGCAAATTGCTTGAGTTTAGTTGTCATGCAATGTAGCCTTAATTAAAGCAGAAAGCATGTTTCACTCGAACGGACGCGGTGCGAAGCGCATAATTGTGACGTTGCAGAAGGGTTATTGGATTCGGGCGCGCGCGACTGTCGACTTAGAGGGGACTAAACGGCTTTTGAAAACCTTTCTATGCATTGCATGTTTAAAATAAAAATAAGATAACTTGGAGCGATACCTCCTCTTACTCGAATTGTTTGTCTTTGTCGCCGCATTTGCAGAGAAAGCGTATAGTATCCAAAAGTACAAATCATTTTGTGTCTACAATTAAGCGCTGGCGAGAAAACATTTTAAACCGAAGGATTCGGTTGACATTTTTGTCGGGATGATAATGGACTGCTAAGAAAACATAGGGAAAAGAATTTCCTTAAGCTTTCTCTTCGAATGTTTCTTTAAGCGGTTTGTCGATTTTCAGACGTTTCTGCAAATGCAAAACTCCTCCAGCCTTAGGCAGTTATGCTCGTGTACAAAGGGTAACGCATCTTTGTTACCTCCCCTGTTTATAGTTTTAATGCGCTGCCGTGTGAACAACATTCATTGGGCTTAATATCGTTGTAGGATTCTTGCAAATATTTGTTTGGAGTAAAGAAAGCTGTTTCACGACTCCCAACAAACGAGTAGGCAGTCAGTTGTGTAGTTTCCATCTTTTTGCCAAAAATATTGGTCAAGAAGGAAGACAGGACTTTTCGAGAAATGAAGCTTGACGTGGACAGCGAAAATTGAGGAAACGGCAGAAAATGTAAAGCCTACAACACAAGGTATTCCCAGGCAGTCACCAAGCCTGGTACTAAGCCCGCTCTACGGGTCTTGACTTCGGTGATCGGACTAGAACCGGTATATTTCACGTGATATGGTCGTAGACGAAGGTAACGTTTGGAATTGAGGGTTTTCATTTTACAGTGCGTTGCTTATTCAAAATTGCGAAATGCCGTTTTTACAATTAGTAGCGTTTAAAGCTCAATGGAATGTTATTGTTCCGCATAAAATATCAATTTCCCTCTATCCTATTTATGAAAGCCCAATCAAAAAGCACCAAACGTTAAACGAATACAAATGGGTGAGGGGTAAAGCAAAGCCATTTCTCTTTGGTTTAAATTTGATTTACCGGATCAACTAAATGTTCAGAGCGGTGCAGTCGAAAGAACGGATTTCAGTTTCTACAAAATATTCAATCTTTGGCTAAGAAGCTTAAGCAAATTGCTTGAGTTTAGTTGTCATGCAATGTAGCCTTAATTCAAGCAAAAAGCATGTTTCACGCGAACGGACGCGGTGCGAAGCGCATAATTGTGACGTTGCAGAAGGGTTATTGGATTCGGGCGCGCGCGACTGTCGACTTAGAGGGGACTAAACGGCTTTTGAAAACCTTTCTATGCATTGCATGTTTAAAATAAAAATAAGATAATTTGGAGCGATACCTCGTCTTACTCGAATTGTTTGTCTTCTTCGCCGAATTTGCAGAGAAAGCGTACAGTATCCAAAAGTACAAATCATTTTGTGTCTACATTGAAACGCTGGCGAGAAAACATTTTAAACCGAAGGATTCGGTTGACATTTTTGTCGGGATGATAATGGACTGCTAAGAAAACATAGGGAAAAGAATTTCCTTAAGCTTTCTCTTCGAATGTTTCTTTAAGCGGTTTGTCGATTTTCAGACGTTTCTGCAAATGCAAAACTCCTCCAGGCTTAGGCAGTTGTGGTCGTGTACCAAGGGTAACGCATCTTTGTTACCTCCCCTGTTTATGGTTTTAATGCGCTGCCGTGTGCACAACATTCATTGAGCTTAATATCGTTTTAGGATTCTTGCAAAGATTTGTTTGGAGTAACGAAAGCTGTTTTACGACTCCCAACAAACGAGTAGGCAGTCAGTTGTGTAGTTTCCATCTTTTCGCCAAAAATATTGGTCAAGAAGGAAGACAGGACTTTTCGAGAAATGAAGCTTGACGTGGACAGCGAAAATTGAGGAAACGGCAGAAAATGTAAAGCCTACAACACAAGGTATTCCCAGGCAGTCACCAAGCCTGGTGCTAGGCCCGCTCTACGGGTCTTAACTGCGGTGATCTGACGAGAACCGGTATATTTCCCGTGATATGGTCGTAGACGAAGGTAACGTTTGGAATTGAGGGTTTTTCATTTTACAGTGCGTTGCTTATTCAAAATTGCGAAATGCCGTTTTTACAATTAGTAGCGTTTAAAGCTCAATGGAATGTTATTGTTCCGCATAAAATATCGATTTCCCTCTATCCTATTTATGAAAGCCCAATCAAAAAGCACCAAACGTTAAACGAATACAAATGGGTGAGGGGTAAAGCAAAGCCATTTCTCTTTGGTTTTAATTTGATTAACCGGATCAACTAAATAAATGTTCAGAGCGGTGAAGTCGAAAGAACGGATTTCAGTTTCTACAAAACATTTAATCTTTGGCTAAGAAGCTTAAGCAAATTGCTTGAGTGTAGTTGTCATGCAATGTAGCCTTAATTCAAGCAGAAAGGCATGTTTCACGCGAACGGACGCGGTAAGAAGCGCATAATTGTGACGTTGCAGAAGGGTTATTGGATTCGGGCGCGCGCGACTGTCGACTTAGAGGGGACTAAACGGCTTTTGAAAACCTTTCTATGCATTGCATGTTTAAAATAAAAATAAGATAACTTGGAGCGATACCTCCTCTTACTCGAATTGTTTGTCTTTGTCGCCGCATTTGCAGAGAAAGCGTATAGTATCCAAAAGTACAAATCATTTTGTGTCTACAATTAAGCGCTGGCGAGAAAACATTTTAAACCGAAGGATTCGGTTGACATTTTTGTCGGGATGATAATGGACTGCTAAGAAAACATAGGGAAAAGAATTTCCTTAAGCTTTCTCTTCGAATGTTTCTTTAAGCGGTTTGTCGATTTTCAGACGTTTCTGCAAATGCAAAACTCCTCCAGCCTTAGGCAGTTATGCTCGTGTACAAAGGGTAACGCATCTTTGTTACCTCCCCTGTTTATAGTTTTAATGCGCTGCCGTGTGAACAACATTCATTGGGCTTAATATCGTTGTAGGATTCTTGCAAATATTTGTTTGGAGTAAAGAAAGCTGTTTCACGACTCCCAACAAACGAGTAGGCAGTCAGTTGTGTAGTTTCCATCTTTTTGCCAAAAATATTGGTCAAGAAGGAAGACAGGACTTTTCGAGAAATGAAGCTTGACGTGGACAGCGAAAATTGAGGAAACGGCAGAAAATGTAAAGCCTACAACACAAGGTATTCCCAGGCAGTCACCAAGCCTGGTACTAAGCCCGCTCTACGGGTCTTGACTTCGGTGATCGGACTAGAACCGGTATATTTCACGTGATATGGTCGTAGACGAAGGTAACGTTTGGAATTGAGGGTTTTCATTTTACAGTGCGTTGCTTATTCAAAATTGCGAAATGCCGTTTTTACAATTAGTAGCGTTTAAAGCTCAATGGAATGTTATTGTTCCGCATAAAATATCGATTTCCCTCTATCCTATTTATGAAAGCCCAATCAAAAAGCACCAAACGTTAAACGAATACAAATGGGTGAGGGGTAGAGCAAAGCCATTTCTCCTTGGTTTAAATTTGATTTGCCGTATCAACTAAATAAATGTTCAGAGGAGTGAAGTCGAAAGAACGGATTTCAGTTTCTACAAAACATTCAATCTTTGGCTAAGAAGTTTAAGCAAATTGCTTGAGTTTAGTTGTCATGCAATGTAGCGTTAATTCAAGCAGAAAGCATGTTTCACGCGAACGGACGCGGTGCGAAGCGCATAATTGTGACGTTGCAGAAGGGTTATTGGATTCGGGCGCGCGCGACTTTCGACTTAGAGGGGACTAAACGGCTTTTGAAAACCTTTCTATGCATTGCATGTTTAAAATAAAAATAAGATAACTTGGAGCGATACCTCGTCTTACTCGAATTGTTTGTCTTTGTCGCCGCATTTGCAGAGAAAGCGTACAGTATCCAAAAGTACAAATCATTTTGTGTCTACATTGAAGCGCTAGCAAGAAAACAGTTTAAACCGAAGGCTTCGGTTTAGATGTTTATCGGGATGATAATGGTCTGCTAAGAAAACATAAGGAAAAGAATTTCCTTAAGCCTTCTCTTCGAATGTTTCTTTAAGCGGTTTGTCGATTTTCAGACTTTCTGTAAATGCAAAACTCCTCCAGGCTTAGGCAGTTGTGGTCGTGTACCAAGGGTAACGCATCTTTGTTACCTCCCCTGTTTATGGTTTTAATGCGCTGCCGTGTGAACAGCTTTCATTGGGCTTAATATCGTTAGGACTTTTGCAAACATTTGTTTGGAGTAACGAAAGCCGTTTCACGACTCCCAACAAACGAGTAGGCAGTCAGTTGTGTAGTTTCCATCTTTTTTCCAAAAATATTGGTCAAGAAGGAAGACAGGACTTTTCGAGAAATGAAGCTTGCGCGGACAGCGAAAATTGAGGAAACGGCAGAAAATGTAAAGCCTACAACACGAGGTATTCCCAGGCAGTGACCCAGCCTGGTACTAAGCCCGCTCTACGGGTCTTGACTTCGGAGATCTGACGAGAACCGGTATATTTCCCGTGATATGGTCGTAGACAAAGGTAACGTTTGGAATTGAGGGTTTTTCATTTTACAGTGCGTTGCTTATTCAAAATTGCGAAATGCCGTTTTTACAATTAGTAGCGTTTAAAGCTCAATGGAATGTTATTGTTCCGCATAAAATATCGATTTCCCTCTATCCTATTTATAAAAGCCCAATCAAAAAGCACCAAACGTTAAACGAATACAAATGGGTGAGGGGTAAAGCAAAGCCATTTCTCTTTGGTTTAAATTTGATTTGCCGTATCAACTAAATAAATGTTCAGAGCGGTGAAGTCGAAAGAACGGATTTCAGTTTCTACAAAACATTCAATCTTTGGCTAAGAAGCTTAAGCAAATTGCTTGAGTTTAGTTGTCATGCAATGTAGCCTTAATTAAAGCAGAAAGCATGTTTCACTCGAACGGACGCGGTGCGAAGCGCATAATTGTGACGTTGCAGAAGGGTTATTGGATTCGGGCGCGCGCGACTGTCGACTTAGAGGGGACTAAACGGCTTTTGAAAACCTTTCTATGCATTGCATGTTTAAAATAAAAATAAGATAACTTGGAGCGATACCTCCTCTTACTCGAATTGTTTGTCTTTGTCGCCGCATTTGCAGAGAAAGCGTATAGTATCCAAAAGTACAAATCATTTTGTGTCTACAATTAAGCGCTGGCGAGAAAACATTTTAAACCGAAGGATTCGGTTGACATTTTTGTCGGGATGATAATGGACTGCTAAGAAAACATAGGGAAAAGAATTTCCTTAAGCTTTCTCTTCGAATGTTTCTTTAAGCGGTTTGTCGATTTTCAGACGTTTCTGCAAATGCAAAACTCCTCCAGCCTTAGGCAGTTATGCTCGTGTACAAAGGGTAACGCATCTTTGTTACCTCCCCTGTTTATAGTTTTAATGCGCTGCCGTGTGAACAACATTCATTGGGCTTAATATCGTTGTAGGATTCTTGCAAATATTTGTTTGGAGTAAAGAAAGCTGTTTCACGACTCCCAACAAACGAGTAGGCAGTCAGTTGTGTAGTTTCCATCTTTTTGCCAAAAATATTGGTCAAGAAGGAAGACAGGACTTTTCGAGAAATGAAGCTTGACGTGGACAGCGAAAATTGAGGAAACGGCAGAAAATGTAAAGCCTACAACACAAGGTATTCCCAGGCAGTCACCAAGCCTGGTACTAAGCCCGCTCTACGGGTCTTGACTTCGGTGATCGGACTAGAACCGGTATATTTCACGTGATATGGTCGTAGACGAAGGTAACGTTTGGAATTGAGGGTTTTCATTTTACAGTGCGTTGCTTATTCAAAATTGCGAAATGCCGTTTTTACAATTAGTAGCGTTTAAAGCTCAATGGAATGTTATTGTTCCGCATAAAATATCGATTTCCCTCTATCCTATTTATGAAAGCCCAATCAAAAAGCACCAAACGTTAAACGAATACAAATGGGTGAGGGGTAGAGCAAAGCCATTTCTCCTTGGTTTATATTTGATTTGCCGTATCAACTAAATAAATGTTCAGAGGAGTGAAGTCGAAAGAACGGATTTCAGTTTCTACAAAACATTCAATCTTTGGCTAAGAAGCTTAAGCAAATTGCTTGAGTTTAGTTGTCATGCAATGTAGCGTTAATTCAAGCAGAAAGCATGTTTCACGCGAACGGACGCGGTGCGAAGCGCATAATTGTGACGTTGCAGAAGGGTTATTGGATTCGGGCGCGCGCGACTTTAGACTTAGAGGGGACTAAACGGCTTTTGAAAACCTTTCTATGCATTGCATGTTTAAAATAAAAATAAGATAACTTGGAGCGATACCTCGTCTTACTCGAATTGTTTGTCTTTGTCGCCGCATTTGCAGAGATAGCGTACAGTATCCAAAAGTACAAATCATTTTGTGTCTACATTGAAGCGCTAGCAAAACAGTTTAAACCGAAGGCTTCGGTTTAGATGTTTATCGGGATGATAATGGTCTGCTAAGAAA
Organism: Ricordea florida; assembly: GCA_949710005.1. Lineage (NCBI taxonomy): Eukaryota > Metazoa > Cnidaria > Anthozoa > Corallimorpharia > Ricordeidae > Ricordea > Ricordea florida. The sequence continues at coordinate 11,405,650 of OX453285.1, read as the reverse complement.
ACATAAGGAAAAGAATTTCCTTAAGCTTTCTCTTCGAATGTTTCTTTAAGCGGTTTGTCGATTTTCAGACTTTCTGTAAATGCAAAACTCCTCCAGGCTTAGGCAGTTGTGGTCGTGTACCAAGGGTAACGCATCTTTGTTACCTCCCCTGTTTATGGTTTTAATGCGCTGCCGTGTGAACAGCTTTCATTGGGCTTAATATCGTTGTAGGACTTTTCCAAAGATTTGTTTGGAGTAACGAAAGCCGTTTCACGACTCCCAACAAACGAGTAGGCAGTCAGTTGTGTAGTTTCCATCTTTTTTCCAAAAATATTGGTCAAGAAGGAAGACAGGACTTTTCGAGAAATGAGGCTTGCGCGGACAGCGAAAATTGAGGAAACGGCAGAAAATGTAAAGCCTACAACACGAGGTATTCCCAGGCAGTGACCCAGCCTGGTACTAAGCCCGCTCTACGGGTCTTGACTTTGGTGATCTGACGAGAACCGGTATATTTCCAGTGATATGGTCGTAGACGAAGGTAACGTTTGGAAATGAGGGTTTTTCATTTTACAGTGCGTTGCTTATTCAAAATTGCGAAATGCTGGTTTTACAATTAGTAGCGTTTAAAGCTTAATGGAATGTTATTGTTCCGCATAAAATATCGATTTCCCTCTATCCTATTTAACAAAGCCCAATCAAAAAGCACTAAACGTTAAACGAATACAAATGGGTGAGGGGTAAAACAAAGCCATTTCTCTTTGGTTTAAATTTGATTTGCCGTATCAACTAAATAAATGTTCAGAGCGGTGAAGTCGAAAGAACGGATTTCAGTTTCTACAAAACATTCAATCTTTGGCTAAGAAGCTTAAGCAAATTGCTTGAGTTTAGTTGTCATGCAATGTAGCCTTAATTCAAGGAGAAAGCATGTTTCACGCGAACGGACGCGATGCGAAGCGCATAATTGTGACGTTGCAGAAGGGTTATTGGATTCGGGCGCGCGAGACTGTCGACTTAGAGGGGACTAAACGGGTTTTGAAAACCTTTCTATGCATTGCATGTTTAAAATAAAAATAAGATAACTTGGAGCGATACTTCGTCTTACTCGAATTGTTTGTCTTTGTCGCCGCATTTGCAGAGAAAGCGTACAGTATCCAAAAGTACAAATCATTTTGTGTCTACATTGAAGCGCTAGCGAGAAAACAGTTTAAACCGAAGGCTTCGGTTTAGATTTTTATCGGGATGATAATGGTCTGCTAAGAAAACATAGGGAAAAGAATGTCCTTAAGCTTTCTCTTCGAATGTTTCTTTAAGCGGTTTGTCGATTTTCAGACCTTTCTGTAAATGCAAAACTCCTCCAGGCTTAGGCAGTTGTGGTCGTGTACCAAGGGTAACGCATCTTTGTTCCCTCCCCTGTTTATGGTTTTAATGCGCTGCCGTGTGAACAGCATTCATTGGCCTTAATATCGTTGTAGGACTTTTCCAAAGATTTGTTTGGAGTAACGAAAGCTGTTTCACGACTCCCAACAAACGAGTAGGCAGTCAGTTGTGTAGTTTCCATCTTTTTTCCAAAAATATTGGTCAAGAAGGAAGACAGGACTTTTCGAGAAATGAGGCTTGCGCAAACAGCGAAAATTGAGGAAACGGCAAAAAATGTAAAGCCTACAACACGAGGTATTCCCAGGCAGTGACCCAGCCTGGTACTAAGCCTGCTCTACGGGTCTTGACTTCGGTGATCTGACGAGAACCGGTATATTTCCCGTGATATGGTCGTAGACGAAGGTAACGTTTGGAATTGAGGGTTTTTCATTTTACAGTGCGTTGCTTATTCAAAATTGCGAAATGCCGTTTTTACAATTAGTAGCGTTTAAAGCTCAATGGAATGTTATTGTTCCGCATAAAATATCAATTTCCCTCTATCCTATTTATGAAAGCCCAATCAAAAAGCACCAAACGTTAAACGAATACAAATGGGTGAGGGGTAAAGCAAAGCCATTTCTCTTTGGTTTAAATTTGATTTACCGGATCAACTAAATGTTCAGAGCGGTGCAGTCGAAAGAACGGATTTCAGTTTCTACAAAATATTCAATCTTTGGCTAAGAAGCTTAAGCAAATTGCTTGAGTTTAGTTGTCATGCAATGTAGCCTTAATTCAAGCAAAAAGCATGTTTCACGCGAACGGACGCGGTGCGAAGCGCATAATTGTGACGTTGCAGAAGGGTTATTGGATTCGGGCGCGCGCGACTGTCGACTTAGAGGGGACTAAACGGCTTTTGAAAACCTTTCTATGCATTGCATGTTTAAAATAAAAATAAGATAATTTGGAGCGATACCTCGTCTTACTCGAATTGTTTGTCTTCTTCGCCGAATTTGCAGAGAAAGCGTACAGTATCCAAAAGTACAAATCATTTTGTGTCTACATTGAAGCGCTGGCGAGAAAACATTTTAAACCGAAGGATTCGGTTGACATTTTTGTCGGGATGATAATGGACTGCTAAGAAAACATAGGGAAAAGAATTTCCTTAAGCTTTCTCTTCGAATGTTTCTTTAAGCGGTTTGTCGATTTTCAGACGTTTCTGCAAATGCAAAACTCCTCCAGGCTTAGGCAGTTGTGGTCGTGTACCAAGGGTAACGCATCTTTGTTACCTCCCCTGTTTATGGTTTTAATGCGCTGCCGTGTGCACAACATTCATTGGGCTTAATATCGTTTTAGGATTCTTGCAAAGATTTGTTTGGAGTAACGAAAGCTGTTTTACGACTCCCAACAAACGAGTAGGCAGTCAGTTGTGTAGTTTCCATCTTTTCGCCAAAAATATTGGTCAAGAAGGAAGACAGGACTTTTCGAGAAATGAAGCTTGACGTGGACAGCGAAAATTGAGGAAACGGCAGAAAATGTAAAGCCTACAACACAAGGTATTCCCAGGCAGTCACCAAGCCTGGTGCTAGGCCCGCTCTACGGGTCTTAACTGCGGTGATCTGACGAGAACCGGTATATTTCCCGTGATATGGTCGTAGACGAAGGTAACGTTTGGAATTGAGGGTTTTTCATTTTACAGTGCGTTGCTTATTCAAAATTGCGAAATGCCGTTTTTACAATTAGTAGCGTTTAAAGCTCAATGGAATGTTATTGTTCCGCATAAAATATCGATTTCCCTCTATCCTATTTATGAAAGCCCAATCAAAAAGCACCAAACGTTAAACGAATACAAATGGGTGAGGGGTAGAGCAAAGCCATTTCTCCTTGGTTTATATTTGATTTGCCGTATCAACTAAATAAATGTTCAGAGGAGTGAAGTCGAAAGAACGGATTTCAGTTTCTACAAAACATTCAATCTTTGGCTAAGAAGTTTAAGCAAATTGCTTGAGTTTAGTTGTCATGCAATGTAGCGTTAATTCAAGCAGAAAGCATGTTTCACGCGAACGGACGCGGTGCGAAGCGCATAATTGTGACGTTGCAGAAGGGTTATTGGATTCGGGCGCGCGCGACTTTCGACTTAGAGGGGACTAAACGGCTTTTGAAAACCTTTCTATGCATTGCATGTTTAAAATAAAAAAAAGATAACTTGGAGCGATACCTCGTCTTACTCGAATTGTTTGTCTTTGTCGCCGCATTTGCAGAGATAGCGTACAGTATCCAAAAGTACAAATCATTTTGTGTCTACATTGAAGCGCTAGCAAAACAGTTTAAACCGAAGGCTTCGGTTTAGATGTTTATCGGGATGATAATGGTCTGCTAAGAAAACATAAGGAAAAGAATTTCCTTAAGCTTTCTCTTCGAATGTTTCTTTAAGCGGTTTGTCGATTTTCAGACTTTCTGTAAATGCAAAACTCCTCCAGGCTTAGGCAGTTGTGGTCGTGTACCAAGGGTAACGCATCTTTGTTACCTCCCCTGTTTATGGTTTTAATGCGCTGCCGTGTGAACAGCTTTCATTGGGCTTAATATCGTTGTAGGACTTTTGCAAACATTTGTTTGGAGTAACGAAAGCCGTTTCACGACTCCCAACAAACGAGTAGGCAGTCAGTTGTGTAGTTTCCATCTTTTTTCCAAAAATATTGGTCAAGAAGGAAGACAGGACTTTTCGAGAAATGAGGCTTGCGCGGACAGCGAAAATTGAGGAAACGGCAGAAAATGTAAAGCCTACAACACGAGGTATTCCCAGGCAGTGACCCAGCCTGGTACTAAGCCCGCTCTACGGGTCTTGACTTTGGTGATCTGACGAGAACCGGTATATTTCCAGTGATATGGTCGTAGACGAAGGTAACGTTTGGAAATGAGGGTTTTTCATTTTACAGTGCGTTGCTTATTCAAAATTGCGAAATGCTGGTTTTACAATTAGTAGCGTTTAAAGCTTAATGGAATGTTATTGTTCCGCATAAAATATCGATTTCCCTCTATCCTATTTAACAAAGCCCAATCAAAAAGCACTAAACGTTAAACGAATACAAATGGGTGAGGGGTAAAACAAAGCCATTTCTCTTTGGTTTAAATTTGATTTGCCGTATCAACTAAATAAATGTTCAGAGCGGTGAAGTCGAAAGAACGGATTTCAGTTTCTACAAAACATTCAATCTTTGGCTAAGAAGCTTAAGCAAATTGCTTGAGTTTAGTTGTCATGCAATGTAGCCTTAATTCAAGGAGAAAGCATGTTTCACGCGAACGGACGCGATGCGAAGCGCATAATTGTGACGTTGCAGAAGGGTTATTGGATTCGGGCGCGCGAGACTGTCGACTTAGAGGGGACTAAACGGGTTTTGAAAACCTTTCTATGCATTGCATGTTTAAAATAAAAATAAGATAACTTGGAGCGATACTTCGTCTTACTCGAATTGTTTGTCTTTGTCGCCGCATTTGCAGAGAAAGCGTACAGTATCCAAAAGTACAAATCATTTTGTGTCTACATTGAAGCGCTAGCGAGAAAACAGTTTAAACCGAAGGCTTCGGTTTAGATTTTTATCGGGATGATAATGGTCTGCTAAGAAAACATAGGGAAAAGAATGTCCTTAAGCTTTCTCTTCGAATGTTTCTTTAAGCGGTTTGTCGATTTTCAGACCTTTCTGTAAATGCAAAACTCCTCCAGGCTTAGGCAGTTGTGGTCGTGTACCAAGGGTAACGCATCTTTGTTCCCTCCCCTGTTTATGGTTTTAATGCGCTGCCGTGTGAACAGCATTCATTGGCCTTAATATCGTTGTAGGACTTTTCCAAAGATTTGTTTGGAGTAACGAAAGCTGTTTCACGACTCCCAACAAACGAGTAGGCAGTCAGTTGTGTAGTTTCCATCTTTTTTCCAAAAATATTGGTCAAGAAGGAAGACAGGACTTTTCGAGAAATGAGGCTTGCGCAAACAGCGAAAATTGAGGAAACGGCAAAAAATGTAAAGCCTACAACACGAGGTATTCCCAGGCAGTGACCCAGCCTGGTACTAAGCCTGCTCTACGGGTCTTGACTTCGGTGATCTGACGAGAACCGGTATATTTCCCGTGATATGGTCGTAGACGAAGGTAACGTTTGGAATTGAGGGTTTTTCATTTTACAGTGCGTTGCTTATTCAAAATTGCGAAATGCCGTTTTTACAATTAGTAGCGTTTAAAGCTCAATGGAATGTTATTGTTCCGCATAAAATATCAATTTCCCTCTATCCTATTTATGAAAGCCCAATCAAAAAGCACCAAACGTTAAACGAATACAAATGGGTGAGGGGTAAAGCAAAGCCATTTCTCTTTGGTTTAAATTTGATTTACCGGATCAACTAAATGTTCAGAGCGGTGCAGTCGAAAGAACGGATTTCAGTTTCTACAAAATATTCAATCTTTGGCTAAGAAGCTTAAGCAAATTGCTTGAGTTTAGTTGTCATGCAATGTAGCCTTAATTCAAGCAAAAAGCATGTTTCACGCGAACGGACGCGGTGCGAAGCGCATAATTGTGACGTTGCAGAAGGGTTATTGGATTCGGGCGCGCGCGACTGTCGACTTAGAGGGGACTAAACGGCTTTTGAAAACCTTTCTATGCATTGCATGTTTAAAATAAAAATAAGATAATTTGGAGCGATACCTCGTCTTACTCGAATTGTTTGTCTTCTTCGCCGAATTTGCAGAGAAAGCGTACAGTATCCAAAAGTACAAATCATTTTGTGTCTACATTGAAGCGCTGGCGAGAAAACATTTTAAACCGAAGGATTCGGTTGACATTTTTGTCGGGATGATAATGGACTGCTAAGAAAACATAGGGAAAAGAATTTCCTTAAGCTTTCTCTTCGAATGTTTCTTTAAGCGGTTTGTCGATTTTCAGACGTTTCTGCAAATGCAAAACTCCTCCAGGCTTAGGCAGTTGTGGTCGTGTACCAAGGGTAACGCATCTTTGTTACCTCCCCTGTTTATGGTTTTAATGCGCTGCCGTGTGCACAACATTCATTGGGCTTAATATCGTTTTAGGATTCTTGCAAAGATTTGTTTGGAGTAACGAAAGCTGTTTTACGACTCCCAACAAACGAGTAGGCAGTCAGTTGTGTAGTTTCCATCTTTTCGCCAAAAATATTGGTCAAGAAGGAAGACAGGACTTTTCGAGAAATGAAGCTTGACGTGGACAGCGAAAATTGAGGAAACGGCAGAAAATGTAAAGCCTACAACACAAGGTATTCCCAGGCAGTCACCAAGCCTGGTGCTAGGCCCGCTCTACGGGTCTTAACTGCGGTGATCTGACGAGAACCGGTATATTTCCCGTGATATGGTCGTAGACGAAGGTAACGTTTGGAATTGAGGGTTTTTCATTTTACAGTGCGTTGCTTATTCAAAATTGCGAAATGCCGTTTTTACAATTAGTAGCGTTTAAAGCTCAATGGAATGTTATTGTTCCGCATAAAATATCGATTTCCCTCTATCCTATTTATGAAAGCCCAATCAAAAAGCACCAAACGTTAAACGAATACAAATGGGTGAGGGGTAAAGCAAAGCCATTTCTCTTTGGTTTTAATTTGATTAACCGGATCAACTAAATAAATGTTCAGAGCGGTGAAGTCGAAAGAACGGATTTCAGTTTCTACAAAACATTTAATCTTTGGCTAAGAAGCTTAAGCAAATTGCTTGAGTGTAGTTGTCATGCAATGTAGCCTTAATTCAAGCAGAAAGGCATGTTTCACGCGAACGGACGCGGTAAGAAGCGCATAATTGTGACGTTGCAGAAGGGTTATTGGATTCGGGCGCGCGCGACTGTCGACTTAGAGGGGACTAAACGGCTTTTGAAAACCTTTCTATGCATTGCATGTTTAAAATAAAAATAAGATAACTTGGAGCGATACCTCCTCTTACTCGAATTGTTTGTCTTTGTCGCCGCATTTGCAGAGAAAGCGTATAGTATCCAAAAGTACAAATCATTTTGTGTCTACAATTAAGCGCTGGCGAGAAAACATTTTAAACCGAAGGATTCGGTTGACATTTTTGTCGGGATGATAATGGACTGCTAAGAAAACATAGGGAAAAGAATTTCCTTAAGGTTTCTCTTCGAATGTTTCTTTAAGCGGTTTGTCGATTTTCAGACGTTTCTGCAAATGCAAAACTCCTCCAGCCTTAGGCAGTTATGCTCGTGTACAAAGGGTAACGCATCTTTGTTACCTCCCCTGTTTATAGTTTTAATGCGCTGCCGTGTGAACAACATTCATTGGGCTTAATATCGTTGTAGGATTCTTGCAAATATTTGTTTGGAGTAAAGAAAGCTGTTTCACGACTCCCAACAAACGAGTAGGCAGTCAGTTGTGTAGTTTCCATCTTTTTGCCAAAAATATTGGTCAAGAAGGAAGACAGGACTTTTCGAGAAATGAAGCTTGACGTGGACAGCGAAAATTGAGGAAACGGCAGAAAATGTAAAGCCTACAACACAAGGTATTCCCAGGCAGTCACCAAGCCTGGTACTAAGCCCGCTCTACGGGTCTTGACTTCGGTGATCGGACTAGAACCGGTATATTTCACGTGATATGGTCGTAGACGAAGGTAACGTTTGGAATTGAGGGTTTTCATTTTACAGTGCGTTGCTTATTCAAAATTGCGAAATGCCGTTTTTACAATTAGTAGCGTTTAAAGCTCAATGGAATGTTATTGTTCCGCATAAAATATCGATTTCCCTCTATCCTATTTATGAAAGCCCAATCAAAAAGCACCAAACGTTAAACGAATACAAATGGGTGAGGGGTAGAGCAAAGCCATTTCTCCTTGGTTTAAATTTGATTTGCCGTATCAACTAAATAAATGTTCAGAGGAGTGAAGTCGAAAGAACGGATTTCAGTTTCTACAAAACATTCAATCTTTGGCTAAGAAGTTTAAGCAAATTGCTTGAGTTTAGTTGTCATGCAATGTAGCGTTAATTCAAGCAGAAAGCATGTTTCACGCGAACGGACGCGGTGCGAAGCGCATAATTGTGACGTTGCAGAAGGGTTATTGGATTCGGGCGCGCGCGACTTTCGACTTAGAGGGGACTAAACGGCTTTTGAAAACCTTTCTATGCATTGCATGTTTAAAATAAAAATAAGATAACTTGGAGCGATACCTCGTCTTACTCGAATTGTTTGTCTTTGTCGCCGCATTTGCAGAGAAAGCGTACAGTATCCAAAAGTACAAATCATTTTGTGTCTACATTGAAGCGCTAGCAAGAAAACAGTTTAAACCGAAGGCTTCGGTTTAGATGTTTATCGGGATGATAATGGTCTGCTAAGAAAACATAAGGAAAAGAATTTCCTTAAGCCTTCTCTTCGAATGTTTCTTTAAGCGGTTTGTCGATTTTCAGACTTTCTGTAAATGCAAAACTCCTCCAGGCTTAGGCAGTTGTGGTCGTGTACCAAGGGTAACGCATCTTTGTTACCTCCCCTGTTTATGGTTTTAATGCGCTGCCGTGTGAACAGCTTTCATTGGGCTTAATATCGTTAGGACTTTTGCAAACATTTGTTTGGAGTAACGAAAGCCGTTTCACGACTCCCAACAAACGAGTAGGCAGTCAGTTGTGTAGTTTCCATCTTTTTTCCAAAAATATTGGTCAAGAAGGAAGACAGGACTTTTCGAGAAATGAAGCTTGCGCGGACAGCGAAAATTGAGGAAACGGCAGAAAATGTAAAGCCTACAACACGAGGTATTCCCAGGCAGTGACCCAGCCTGGTACTAGGCCCGCTCTACGGGTCTTGACTTCGGAGATCTGACGAGAACCGGTATATTTCCCGTGATATGGTCGTAGACAAAGGTAACGTTTGGAATTGAGGGTTTTTCATTTTACAGTGCGTTGCTTATTCAAAATTGCGAAATGCCGTTTTTACAATTAGTAGCGTTTAAAGCTCAATGGAATGTTATTGTTCCGCATAAAATATCGATTTCCCTCTATCCTATTTATAAAAGCCCAATCAAAAAGCACCAAACGTTAAACGAATACAAATGGGTGAGGGGTAAAGCAAAGCCATTTCTCTTTGGTTTAAATTTGATTTGCCGTATCAACTAAATAAATGTTCAGAGCGGTGAAGTCGAAAGAACGGATTTCAGTTTCTACAAAACATTCAATCTTTGGCTAAGAAGCTTAAGCAAATTGCTTGAGTTTAGTTGTCATGCAATGTAGCCTTAATTAAAGCAGAAAGCATGTTTCACTCGAACGGACGCGGTGCGAAGCGCATAATTGTGACGTTGCAGAAGGGTTATTGGATTCGGGCGCGCGCGACTGTCGACTTAGAGGGGACTAAACGGCTTTTGAAAACCTTTCTATGCATTGCATGTTTAAAATAAAAATAAGATAACTTGGAGCGATACCTCCTCTTACTCGAATTGTTTGTCTTTGTCGCCGCATTTGCAGAGAAAGCGTATAGTATCCAAAAGTACAAATCATTTTGTGTCTACAATTAAGCGCTGGCGAGAAAACATTTTAAACCGAAGGATTCGGTTGACATTTTTGTCGGGATGATAATGGACTGCTAAGAAAACATAGGGAAAAGAATTTCCTTAAGCTTTCTCTTCGAATGTTTCTTTAAGCGGTTTGTCGATTTTCAGACGTTTCTGCAAATGCAAAACTCCTCCAGCCTTAGGCAGTTATGCTCGTGTACAAAGGGTAACGCATCTTTGTTACCTCCCCTGTTTATAGTTTTAATGCGCTGCCGTGTGAACAACATTCATTGGGCTTAATATCGTTGTAGGATTCTTGCAAATATTTGTTTGGAGTAAAGAAAGCTGTTTCACGACTCCCAACAAACGAGTAGGCAGTCAGTTGTGTAGTTTCCATCTTTTTGCCAAAAATATTGGTCAAGAAGGAAGACAGGACTTTTCGAGAAATGAAGCTTGACGTGGACAGCGAAAATTGAGGAAACGGCAGAAAATGTAAAGCCTACAACACAAGGTATTCCCAGGCAGTCACCAAGCCTGGTACTAAGCCCGCTCTACGGGTCTTGACTTCGGTGATCGGACTAGAACCGGTATATTTCACGTGATATGGTCGTAGACGAAGGTAACGTTTGGAATTGAGGGTTTTCATTTTACAGTGCGTTGCTTATTCAAAATTGCGAAATGCCGTTTTTACAATTAGTAGCGTTTAAAGCTCAATGGAATGTTATTGTTCCGCATAAAATATCGATTTCCCTCTATCCTATTTATGAAAGCCCAATCAAAAAGCACCAAACGTTAAACGAATACAAATGGGTGAGGGGTAGAGCAAAGCCATTTCTCCTTGGTTTATATTTGATTTGCCGTATCAACTAAATAAATGTTCAGAGGAGTGAAGTCGAAAGAACGGATTTCAGTTTCTACAAAACATTCAATCTTTGGCTAAGAAGTTTAAGCAAATTGCTTGAGTTTAGTTGTCATGCAATGTAGCGTTAATTCAAGCAGAAAGCATGTTTCACGCGAACGGACGCGGTGCGAAGCGCATAATTGTGACGTTGCAGAAGGGTTATTGGATTCGGGCGCGCGCGACTTTCGACTTAGAGGGGACTAAACGGCTTTTGAAAACCTTTCTATGCATTGCATGTTTAAAATAAAAAAAAGATAACTTGGAGCGATACCTCGTCTTACTCGAATTGTTTGTCTTTGTCGCCGCATTTGCAGAGATAGCGTACAGTATCCAAAAGTACAAATCATTTTGTGTCTACATTGAAGCGCTAGCAAAACAGTTTAAACCGAAGGCTTCGGTTTAGATGTTTATCGGGATGATAATGGTCTGCTAAGAAAACATAAGGAAAAGAATTTCCTTAAGCTTTCTCTTCGAATGTTTCTTTAAGCGGTTTGTCGATTTTCAGACTTTCTGTAAATGCAAAACTCCTCCAGGCTTAGGCAGTTGTGGTCGTGTACCAAGGGTAACGCATCTTTGTTACCTCCCCTGTTTATGGTTTTAATGCGCTGCCGTGTGAACAGCTTTCATTGGGCTTAATATCGTTGTAGGACTTTTGCAAACATTTGTTTGGAGTAACGAAAGCCGTTTCACGACTCCCAACAAACGAGTAGGCAGTCAGTTGTGTAGTTTCCATCTTTTTTCCAAAAATATTGGTCAAGAAGGAAGACAGGACTTTTCGAGAAATGAGGCTTGCGCGGACAGCGAAAATTGAGGAAACGGCAGAAAATGTAAAGCCTACAACACGAGGTATTCCCAGGCAGTGACCCAGCCTGGTACTAAGCCCGCTCTACGGGTCTTGACTTTGGTGATCTGACGAGAACCGGTATATTTCCAGTGATATGGTCGTAGACGAAGGTAACGTTTGGAAATGAGGGTTTTTCATTTTACAGTGCGTTGCTTATTCAAAATTGCGAAATGCTGGTTTTACAATTAGTAGCGTTTAAAGCTTAATGGAATGTTATTGTTCCGCATAAAATATCGATTTCCCTCTATCCTATTTAACAAAGCCCAATCAAAAAGCACTAAACGTTAAACGAATACAAATGGGTGAGGGGTAAAACAAAGCCATTTCTCTTTGGTTTAAATTTGATTTGCCGTATCAACTAAATAAATGTTCAGAGCGGTGAAGTCGAAAGAACGGATTTCAGTTTCTACAAAACATTCAATCTTTGGCTAAGAAGCTTAAGCAAATTGCTTGAGTTTAGTTGTCATGCAATGTAGCCTTAATTCAAGGAGAAAGCATGTTTCACGCGAACGGACGCGATGCGAAGCGCATAATTGTGACGTTGCAGAAGGGTTATTGGATTCGGGCGCGCGAGACTGTCGACTTAGAGGGGACTAAACGGGTTTTGAAAACCTTTCTATGCATTGCATGTTTAAAATAAAAATAAGATAACTTGGAGCGATACTTCGTCTTACTCGAATTGTTTGTCTTTGTCGCCGCATTTGCAGAGAAAGCGTACAGTATCCAAAAGTACAAATCATTTTGTGTCTACATTGAAGCGCTAGCGAGAAAACAGTTTAAACCGAAGGCTTCGGTTTAGATTTTTATCGGGATGATAATGGTCTGCTAAGAAAACATAGGGAAAAGAATGTCCTTAAGCTTTCTCTTCGAATGTTTCTTTAAGCGGTTTGTCGATTTTCAGACCTTTCTGTAAATGCAAAACTCCTCCAGGCTTAGGCAGTTGTGGTCGTGTACCAAGGGTAACGCATCTTTGTTCCCTCCCCTGTTTATGGTTTTAATGCGCTGCCGTGTGAACAGCATTCATTGGCCTTAATATCGTTGTAGGACTTTTCCAAAGATTTGTTTGGAGTAACGAAAGCTGTTTCACGACTCCCAACAAACGAGTAGGCAGTCAGTTGTGTAGTTTCCATCTTTTCTCCAAAAATATTGGTCAAGAAGGAAGACAGGACTTTTCGAGAAATGAGGCTTGCGCAAACAGCGAAAATTGAGGAAACGGCAAAAAATGTAAAGCCTACAACACGAGGTATTCCCAGGCAGTGACCCAGCCTGGTACTAAGCCCGCTCTACGGGTCTTGACTTCGGTGATCTGACGAGAACCGGTATATTTCCCGTGATATGGTCGTAGACGAAGGTAACGTTTGGAATTGAGGGTTTTTCATTTTACAGTGCGTTGCTTATTCAAAATTGCGAAATGCCGTTTTTACAATTAGTAGCGTTTAAAGCTCAATGGAATGTTATTGTTCCGCATAAAATATCAATTTCCCTCTATCCTATTTATGAAAGCCCAATCAAAAACCACCAAACGTTAAACGAATACAAATGGGTGAGGGGTAAAGCAAAGCCATTTCTCTTTGGTTTAAATTTGATTTACCGGATCAACTAAATGTTCAGAGCGGTGCAGTCGAAAGAACGGATTTCAGTTTCTACAAAATATTCAATCTTTGGCTAAGAAGCTTAAGCAAATTGCTTGAGTTTAGTTGTCATGCAATGTAGCCTTAATTCAAGCAAAAAGCATGTTTCACGCGAACGGACGCGGTGCGAAGCGCATAATTGTGACGTTGCAGAAGGGTTATTGGATTCGGGCGCGCGCGACTGTCGACTTAGAGGGGACTAAACGGCTTTTGAAAACCTTTCTATGCATTGCATGTTTAAAATAAAAATAAGATAATTTGGAGCGATACCTCGTCTTACTCGAATTGTTTGTCTTCTTCGCCGAATTTGCAGAGAAAGCGTACAGTATCCAAAAGTACAAATCATTTTGTGTCTACATTGAAGCGCTGGCGAGAAAACATTTTAAACCGAAGGATTCGGTTGACATTTTTGTCGGGATGATAATGGACTGCTAAGAAAACATAGGGAAAAGAATTTCCTTAAGCTTTCTCTTCGAATGTTTCTTTAAGCGGTTTGTCGATTTTCAGACGTTTCTGCAAATGCAAAACTCCTCCAGGCTTAGGCAGTTGTGGTCGTGTACCAAGGGTAACGCATCTTTGTTACCTCCCCTGTTTATGGTTTTAATGCGCTGCCGTGTGCACAACATTCATTGGGCTTAATATCGTTTTAGGATTCTTGCAAAGATTTGTTTGGAGTAACGAAAGCTGTTTTACGACTCCCAACAAACGAGTAGGCAGTCAGTTGTGTAGTTTCCATCTTTTCGCCAAAAATATTGGTCAAGAAGGAAGACAGGACTTTTCGAGAAATGAAGCTTGACGTGGACAGCGAAAATTGAGGAAACGGCAGAAAATGTAAAGCCTACAACACAAGGTATTCCCAGGCAGTCACCAAGCCTGGTGCTAGGCCCGCTCTACGGGTCTTAACTGCGGTGATCTGACGAGAACCGGTATATTTCCCGTGATATGGTCGTAGACGAAGGTAACGTTTGGAATTGAGGGTTTTTCATTTTACAGTGCGTTGCTTATTCAAAATTGCGAAATGCCGTTTTTACAATTAGTAGCGTTTAAAGCTCAATGGAATGTTATTGTTCCGCATAAAATATCGATTTCCCTCTATCCTATTTATGAAAGCCCAATCAAAAAGCACCAAACGTTAAACGAATACAAATGGGTGAGGGGTAAAGCAAAGCCATTTCTCTTTGGTTTTAATTTGATTAACCGGATCAACTAAATAAATGTTCAGAGCGGTGAAGTCGAAAGAACGGATTTCAGTTTCTACAAAACATTTAATCTTTGGCTAAGAAGCTTAAGCAAATTGCTTGAGTGTAGTTGTCATGCAATGTAGCCTTAATTCAAGCAGAAAGGCATGTTTCACGCGAACGGACGCGGTAAGAAGCGCATAATTGTGACGTTGCAGAAGGGTTATTGGATTCGGGCGCGCGCGACTGTCGACTTAGAGGGGACTAAACGGCTTTTGAAAACCTTTCTATGCATTGCATGTTTAAAATAAAAATAAGATAACTTGGAGCGATACCTCCTCTTACTCGAATTGTTTGTCTTTGTCGCCGCATTTGCAGAGAAAGCGTATAGTATCCAAAAGTACAAATCATTTTGTGTCTACAATTAAGCGCTGGCGAGAAAACATTTTAAACCGAAGGATTCGGTTGACATTTTTGTCGGGATGATAATGGACTGCTAAGAAAACATAGGGAAAAGAATTTCCTTAAGCTTTCTCTTCGAATGTTTCTTTAAGCGGTTTGTCGATTTTCAGACGTTTCTGCAAATGCAAAACTCCTCCAGCCTTAGGCAGTTATGCTCGTGTACAAAGGGTAACGCATCTTTGTTACCTCCCCTGTTTATAGTTTTAATGCGCTGCCGTGTGAACAACATTCATTGGGCTTAATATCGTTGTAGGATTCTTGCAAATATTTGTTTGGAGTAAAGAAAGCTGTTTCACGACTCCCAACAAACGAGTAGGCAGTCAGTTGTGTAGTTTCCATCTTTTTGCCAAAAATATTGGTCAAGAAGGAAGACAGGACTTTTCGAGAAATGAAGCTTGACGTGGACAGCGAAAATTGAGGAAACGGCAGAAAATGTAAAGCCTACAACACAAGGTATTCCCAGGCAGTCACCAAGCCTGGTACTAAGCCCGCTCTACGGGTCTTGACTTCGGTGATCGGACTAGAACCGGTATATTTCACGTGATATGGTCGTAGACGAAGGTAACGTTTGGAATTGAGGGTTTTCATTTTACAGTGCGTTGCTTATTCAAAATTGCGAAATGCCGTTTTTACAATTAGTAGCGTTTAAAGCTCAATGGAATGTTATTGTTCCGCATAAAATATCGATTTCCCTCTATCCTATTTATGAAAGCCCAATCAAAAAGCACCAAACGTTAAACGAATACAAATGGGTGAGGGGTAGAGCAAAGCCATTTCTCCTTGGTTTAAATTTGATTTGCCGTATCAACTAAATAAATGTTCAGAGGAGTGAAGTCGAAAGAACGGATTTCAGTTTCTACAAAACATTCAATCTTTGGCTAAGAAGTTTAAGCAAATTGCTTGAGTTTAGTTGTCATGCAATGTAGCGTTAATTCAAGCAGAAAGCATGTTTCACGCGAACGGACGCGGTGCGAAGCGCATAATTGTGACGTTGCAGAAGGGTTATTGGATTCGGGCGCGCGCGACTTTCGACTTAGAGGGGACTAAACGGCTTTTGAAAACCTTTCTATGCATTGCATGTTTAAAATAAAAATAAGATAACTTGGAGCGATACCTCGTCTTACTCGAATTGTTTGTCTTTGTCGCCGCATTTGCAGAGAAAGCGTACAGTATCCAAAAGTACAAATCATTTTGTGTCTACATTGAAGCGCTAGCAAGAAAACAGTTTAAACCGAAGGCTTCGGTTTAGATGTTTATCGGGATGATAATGGTCTGCTAAGAAAACATAAGGAAAAGAATTTCCTTAAGCCTTCTCTTCGAATGTTTCTTTAAGCGGTTTGTCGATTTTCAGACTTTCTGTAAATGCAAAACTCCTCCAGGCTTAGGCAGTTGTGGTCGTGTACCAAGGGTAACGCATCTTTGTTACCTCCCCTGTTTATGGTTTTAATGCGCTGCCGTGTGAACAGCTTTCATTGGGCTTAATATCGTTAGGACTTTTGCAAACATTTGTTTGGAGTAACGAAAGCCGTTTCACGACTCCCAACAAACGAGTAGGCAGTCAGTTGTGTAGTTTCCATCTTTTTTCCAAAAATATTGGTCAAGAAGGAAGACAGGACTTTTCGAGAAATGAAGCTTGCGCGGACAGCGAAAATTGAGGAAACGGCAGAAAATGTAAAGCCTACAACACGAGGTATTCCCAGGCAGTGACCCAGCCTGGTACTAAGCCCGCTCTACGGGTCTTGACTTCGGAGATCTGACGAGAACCGGTATATTTCCCGTGATATGGTCGTAGACAAAGGTAACGTTTGGAATTGAGGGTTTTTCATTTTACAGTGCGTTGCTTATTCAAAATTGCGAAATGCCGTTTTTACAATTAGTAGCGTTTAAAGCTCAATGGAATGTTATTGTTCCGCATAAAATATCGATTTCCCTCTATCCTATTTATAAAAGCCCAATCAAAAAGCACCAAACGTTAAACGAATACAAATGGGTGAGGGGTAAAGCAAAGCCATTTCTCTTTGGTTTAAATTTGATTTGCCGTATCAACTAAATAAATGTTCAGAGCGGTGAAGTCGAAAGAACGGATTTCAGTTTCTACAAAACATTCAATCTTTGGCTAAGAAGCTTAAGCAAATTGCTTGAGTTTAGTTGTCATGCAATGTAGCCTTAATTAAAGCAGAAAGCATGTTTCACTCGAACGGACGCGGTGCGAAGCGCATAATTGTGACGTTGCAGAAGGGTTATTGGATTCGGGCGCGCGCGACTGTCGACTTAGAGGGGACTAAACGGCTTTTGAAAACCTTTCTATGCATTGCATGTTTAAAATAAAAATAAGATAACTTGGAGCGATACCTCCTCTTACTCGAATTGTTTGTCTTTGTCGCCGCATTTGCAGAGAAAGCGTATAGTATCCAAAAGTACAAATCATTTTGTGTCTACAATTAAGCGCTGGCGAGAAAACATTTTAAACCGAAGGATTCGGTTGACATTTTTGTCGGGATGATAATGGACTGCTAAGAAAACATAGGGAAAAGAATTTCCTTAAGCTTTCTCTTCGAATGTTTCTTTAAGCGGTTTGTCGATTTTCAGACGTTTCTGCAAATGCAAAACTCCTCCAGCCTTAGGCAGTTATGCTCGTGTACAAAGGGTAACGCATCTTTGTTACCTCCCCTGTTTATAGTTTTAATGCGCTGCCGTGTGAACAACATTCATTGGGCTTAATATCGTTGTAGGATTCTTGCAAATATTTGTTTGGAGTAAAGAAAGCTGTTTCACGACTCCCAACAAACGAGTAGGCAGTCAGTTGTGTAGTTTCCATCTTTTTGCCAAAAATATTGGTCAAGAAGGAAGACAGGACTTTTCGAGAAATGAAGCTTGACGTGGACAGCGAAAATTGAGGAAACGGCAGAAAATGTAAAGCCTACAACACAAGGTATTCCCAGGCAGTCACCAAGCCTGGTACTAAGCCCGCTCTACGGGTCTTGACTTCGGTGATCGGACTAGAACCGGTATATTTCACGTGATATGGTCGTAGACGAAGGTAACGTTTGGAATTGAGGGTTTTCATTTTACAGTGCGTTGCTTATTCAAAATTGCGAAATGCCGTTTTTACAATTAGTAGCGTTTAAAGCTCAATGGAATGTTATTGTTCCGCATAAAATATCGATTTCCCTCTATCCTATTTATGAAAGCCCAATCAAAAAGCACCAAACGTTAAACGAATACAAATGGGTGAGGGGTAGAGCAAAGCCATTTCTCCTTGGTTTATATTTGATTTGCCGTATCAACTAAATAAATGTTCAGAGGAGTGAAGTCGAAAGAACGGATTTCAGTTTCTACAAAACATTCAATCTTTGGCTAAGAAGTTTAAGCAAATTGCTTGAGTTTAGTTGTCATGCAATGTAGCGTTAATTCAAGCAGAAAGCATGTTTCACGCGAACGGACGCGGTGCGAAGCGCATAATTGTGACGTTGCAGAAGGGTTATTGGATTCGGGCGCGCGCGACTTTAGACTTAGAGGGGACTAAACGGCTTTTGAAAACCTTTCTATGCATTGCATGTTTAAAATAAAAAAAAGATAACTTGGAGCGATACCTCGTCTTACTCGAATTGTTTGTCTTTGTCGCCGCATTTGCAGAGATAGCGTACAGTATCCAAAAGTACAAATCATTTTGTGTCTACATTGAAGCGCTAGCAAAACAGTTTAAACCGAAGGCTTCGGTTTAGATGTTTATCGGGATGATAATGGTCTGCTAAGAAAACATAAGGAAAAGAATTTCCTTAAGCTTTCTCTTCGAATGTTTCTTTAAGCGGTTTGTCGATTTTCAGACTTTCTGTAAATGCAAAACTCCTCCAGGCTTAGGCAGTTGTGGTCGTGTACCAAGGGTAACGCATCTTTGTTACCTCCCCTGTTTATGGTTTTAATGCGCTGCCGTGTGAACAGCTTTCATTGGGCTTAATATCGTTGTAGGACTTTTGCAAACATTTGTTTGGAGTAACGAAAGCCGTTTCACGACTCCCAACAAACGAGTAGGCAGTCAGTTGTGTAGTTTCCATCTTTTTTCCAAAAATATTGGTCAAGAAGGAAGACAGGACTTTTCGAGAAATGAGGCTTGCGCGGACAGCGAAAATTGAGGAAACGGCAGAAAATGTAAAGCCTACAACACGAGGTATTCCCAGGCAGTGACCCAGCCTGGTACTAAGCCCGCTCTACGGGTCTTGACTTTGGTGATCTGACGAGAACCGGTATATTTCCAGTGATATGGTCGTAGACGAAGGTAACGTTTGGAAATGAGGGTTTTTCATTTTACAGTGCGTTGCTTATTCAAAATTGCGAAATGCTGGTTTTACAATTAGTAGCGTTTAAAGCTTAATGGAATGTTATTGTTCCGCATAAAATATCGATTTCCCTCTATCCTATTTAACAAAGCCCAATCAAAAAGCACTAAACGTTAAACGAATACAAATGGGTGAGGGGTAAAACAAAGCCATTTCTCTTTGGTTTAAATTTGATTTGCCGTATCAACTAAATAAATGTTCAGAGCGGTGAAGTCGAAAGAACGGATTTCAGTTTCTACAAAACATTCAATCTTTGGCTAAGAAGCTTAAGCAAATTGCTTGAGTTTAGTTGTCATGCAATGTAGCCTTAATTCAAGGAGAAAGCATGTTTCACGCGAACGGACGCGATGCGAAGCGCATAATTGTGACGTTGCAGAAGGGTTATTGGATTCGGGCGCGCGAGACTGTCGACTTAGAGGGGACTAAACGGGTTTTGAAAACCTTTCTATGCATTGCATGTTTAAAATAAAAATAAGATAACTTGGAGCGATACTTCGTCTTACTCGAATTGCTTGTCTTTGTCGCCGCATTTGCAGAGAAAGCGTACAGTATCCAAAAGTACAAATCATTTTGTGTCTACATTCAAGCGCTAGCGAGAAAACAGTTTAAACCGAAGGCTTCGGTTTAGATTTTTATCGGGATGATAATGGTCTGCTAAGAAAACATAGGGAAAAGAATGTCCTTAAGCTTTCTCTTCGAATGTTTCTTTAAGCGGTTTGTCGATTTTCAGACCTTTCTGTAAATGCAAAACTCCTCCAGGCTTAGGCAGTTGTGGTCGTGTACCAAGGGTAACGCATCTTTGTTCCCTCCCCTGTTTATGGTTTTAATGCGCTGCCGTGTGAACAGCATTCATTGGCCTTAATATCGTTGTAGGACTTTTCCAAAGATTTGTTTGGAGTAACGAAAGCTGTTTCACGACTCCCAACAAACGAGTAGGCAGTCAGTTGTGTAGTTTCCATCTTTTTTCCAAAAATATTGGTCAAGAAGGAAGACAGGACTTTTCGAGAAATGAGGCTTGCGCAAACAGCGAAAATTGAGGAAACGGCAAAAAATGTAAAGCCTACAACACGAGGTATTCCCAGGCAGTGACCCAGCCTGGTACTAAGCCCGCTCTACGGGTCTTGACTTCGGTGATCTGACGAGAACCGGTATATTTCCCGTGATATGGTCGTAGACGAAGGTAACGTTTGGAATTGAGGGTTTTTCATTTTACAGTGCGTTGCTTATTCAAAATTGCGAAATGCCGTTTTTACAATTAGTAGCGTTTAAAGCTCAATGGAATGTTATTGTTCCGCATAAAATATCAATTTCCCTCTATCCTATTTATGAAAGCCCAATCAAAAACCACCAAACGTTAAACGAATACAAATGGGTGAGGGGTAAAGCAAAGCCATTTCTCTTTGGTTTAAATTTGATTTACCGGATCAACTAAATGTTCAGAGCGGTGCAGTCGAAAGAACGGATTTCAGTTTCTACAAAATATTCAATCTTTGGCTAAGAAGCTTAAGCAAATTGCTTGAGTTTAGTTGTCATGCAATGTAGCCTTAATTCAAGCAAAAAGCATGTTTCACGCGAACGGACGCGGTGCGAAGCGCATAATTGTGACGTTGCAGAAGGGTTATTGGATTCGGGCGCGCGCGACTGTCGACTTAGAGGGGACTAAACGGCTTTTGAAAACCTTTCTATGCATTGCATGTTTAAAATAAAAATAAGATAATTTGGAGCGATACCTCCTCTTACTCGAATTGTTTGTCTTCTTCGCCGAATTTGCAGAGAAAGCGTACAGTATCCAAAAGTACAAATCATTTTGTGTCTACATTGAAGCGCTGGCGAGAAAACATTTTAAACCGAAGGATTCGGTTGACATTTTTGTCGGGATGATAATGGACTGCTAAGAAAACATAGGGAAAAGAATTTCCTTAAGCTTTCTCTTCGAATGTTTCTTTAAGCGGTTTGTCGATTTTCAGACGTTTCTGCAAATGCAAAACTCCTCCAGGCTTAGGCAGTTGTGGTCGTGTACCAAGGGTAACGCATCTTTGTTACCTCCCCTGTTTATGGTTTTAATGCGCTGCCGTGTGCACAACATTCATTGGGCTTAATATCGTTTTAGGATTCTTGCAAAGATTTGTTTGGAGTAACGAAAGCTGTTTTACGACTCCCAACAAACGAGTAGGCAGTCAGTTGTGTAGTTTCCATCTTTTCGCCAAAAATATTGGTCAAGAAGGAAGACAGGACTTTTCGAGAAATGAAGCTTGACGTGGACAGCGAAAATTGAGGAAACGGCAGAAAATGTAAAGCCTACAACACAAGGTATTCCCAGGCAGTCACCAAGCCTGGTGCTAGGCCCGCTCTACGGGTCTTAACTGCGGTGATCTGACGAGAACCGGTATATTTCCCGTGATATGGTCGTAGACGAAGGTAACGTTTGGAATTGAGGGTTTTTCATTTTACAGTGCGTTGCTTATTCAAAATTGCGAAATGCCGTTTTTACAATTAGTAGCGTTTAAAGCTCAATGGAATGTTATTGTTCCGCATAAAATATCGATTTCCCTCTATCCTATTTATGAAAGCCCAATCAAAAAGCACCAAACGTTAAACGAATACAAATGGGTGAGGGGTAAAGCAAAGCCATTTCTCTTTGGTTTTAATTTGATTACCCGGATCAACTAAATAAATGTTCAGAGCGGTGAAGTCGAAAGAACGGATTTCAGTTTCTACAAAACATTCAATCTTTGGCTAAGAAGCTTAAGCAAATTGCTTGAGTGTAGTTGTCATGCAATGTAGCCTTAATTCAAGCAGAAAGGCATGTTTCACGGGAACGGACGCGGTAAGAAGCGCATAATTGTGACGTTGCAGAAGGGTTATTGGATTCGGGCGCGCGCGACTGTCGACTTAGAGGGGACTAAACGGCTTTTGAAAACCTTTCTATGCATTGCATGTTTAAAATAAAAATAAGATAACTTGGAGCGATACCTCGTCTTACTCGAATTGTTTGTCTTTGTCGCCGCATTTGCAGAGAAAGCGTACAGTATCCAAAAGTACAAATCATTTTGTGTCTACATTGAAGCGCTGGCGAGAAAACATTTTAAGCGAAGGATTCGGTTGACATTTTTGTCGGGATGAAAATGGACTGCTAAGAAAACATAGGGAAAAGAATTTCCTTAAGGTTTCTCTTCGAATGTTTCTTTAAGCGGTTTGTCGATTTTCAGACGTTTCTGAAAATGCAAAACTCCTCCAGCCTTAGGCAGTTGTGCTTGTCTACCAAGGGTAACGCATCTTTGTTACCTCCCCTGTTTATGGTTTTAATGCGCTGCCGTGTGCACAACATTCATTGGGCTAAATATCGTTTTAGGATTCTTGCAAAGATTTGTTTGGAGTAACGAAAGCTGTTTCACGACTCCCAACAAACGAGTAGGCAGTCAGCTGTGTAGTTTCCATCTTTTCGCCAAAAATATTGGTCAAGAAGGAAGACAGGACTTTTCGAGAAATGAAGCTTGACGTGGACAGCGAAAATTGAGAAAACGGCAGAAAATGTAAAGCCTACAACACGAGGTATTCCAAGGCAGTGACCCAGCCTGGTACTAAGCCCGCTCTACGGGTTTTGACTGCGGTGATCGGACGAGAACCGGTATATTTCCCGTGATATGGTCGTAGACGAAGGTATTGTTTGGAATTGAGGGTTTTTCATTTTACAGTGCGTTGCTTATTCAAAATTGCGAAATGCCGTTTTTACAATTAGTAGCGTTTAAAGCTCAATGGAATGTTATTGTTCCGCATAAAATATCGATTTCCCTCTATCCTATTTATGAAAGCCCAATCAAAAAGCACCAAACGTTAAACGAATACAAATGGGTGAGGGGTAAAGCAAAGCCATTTCTCTTTGGTTTAAATTTGATTTGCCGCATCAACTGAATTTTCAGAGCGGTGCAGTCGAAAGAACGGATTTCAGTTTCTACAAAATATTCAATCTTTGGCTAAGAAGTTTAAGCAAATATGTTGAGTTTAGTTGTCATGCAATGTAGCCTTAATTCAAGCAAAAAGCATGTTTCACGCGCACGGACGCGGTGCGAAGCGCATAATTGTGACGTTGTAGAAGGGTTATTGGATTCGGGCGCGCGCGACCGTCGACTTAGAGCGGAGTAAACGGCCTTTGAAAACCTTTCTATGCATTGCATGTTTAAAATAAAAATATGATAACTTGGAGCGATACCTCGTCTTACTCGGATTGTTTGTCTTTGTCGCCGCTTTTGCAGAGAAAGCGTACAGTATCCAAAAGTACAAATCAATTTGTGTCTACATTGAAGCGCTAGCGAGAAAACAGTTTAAACCGAAGGCTTCGGTTGACATTTTTATCGGGATGATAATGGTCGTGCTAAGAAGACATAGGGAAAATGTTTTCCTTAAGCTTTCTCTTCGAATGTTTCCTTAAGCGGTTTGTCGATTTTCAGACCTTTCTGCAAATGCAAAGCTCCTCCAGGCTTAGGCAGTTGTGCTCGTGTACCAAGGGTAACCCATCTTTGTTACCTCGGCTGATTATGGTTGTAATGCGCTGCCGTGTGCACAACATTCATTTGGCTTAATATCGTTGTAGGATTCTTGCAAAGATTTGATTGGAGAAACGAACGCTGTTTCACGACTCCCAACAAACGAGTAGGCAGTCAGTTGTGTAGTTTCCATCTTTTTGCCAAAAATATTGGTCAAGAAGGAAGGCAGGACTTTTCGAAAAAATGAGGCTTGACGCGGACAGCGAAAATTGAGGAAACGGCAGAAAATGTAAAGCCCACAACACGAGGTATTTCCAGGCAGTCACCCAGCTTGGTACTAAGGCCGCTCTACGGGTTTTGACTGCGGTGATCAGACGAGAACCGGTATATTTCCCGTGATATGGTCGTAGACGAATGTAACGTTTGGAATTAAGGGTTTTTCATTTTACAGTGCGTTGCTTATTCAAAATTGCGAAATGCCGTTTTTACAATTAGTAGCGTTAAAACGTCAATGCAATGTCATTGTTCCGCATAAAATATCGATTTCCCTCTATCCAATTTAACAAACTCAATCAAAAAGCACCAAACGTTAAACGAATACAAATGGTTACAGGTAAAACAAAGCCATTTCTCTTTGGTTTAAATTTGATTTGCCGTATCAACTAAATAAATGTTCAGAGCGGTGCAGTCGAAAGAATGGATTTCAGTTTCTACAAAATATTTAATATTTGGCTAAGAAGTTTAAGCAAATTGCTTGAGTTTAGTTGTCATGCAATGTAGCCTTAATTCAAGCAGAAGGCATGTTTCACGCGCACGTACGCGGTGCGAAGCGCATAATTGTGACGTTGCAGAAGGGTTATTGGATTCGGGCGCGCGCGACTGTCGACTTAGAGGGGACTAAACGGCTTTTGAAAACCTTTCTATGCATTGCATGTTTAAAATAAAAATAAGATAACTTGAAGCGATATTTAATCTTACTAGAATTGTTTGTCTTTGTCGCCGCATTTGCAGAGAAAGCGTACAGTATCGAAAAGTACAAATCATTTTGTGTCTACATTGAAGCGCTGGCGAGAAAACATTCTAAACCGAAGGATTCGGTTGACATTTTTGTCGGGATGAAAATGGACTGCTAAGAAAACATAGGGAAAAGAATTTCCTTAAGCTTTCTCTTCGAATGTTTCTTTAAGCGGTTTGCCGATTTTCAGACGTTTCTGCAAATGCAAAGCTCCTCCAGGCTTAGGCAGTTGTGCTCGTGTACCAAGGGTAACGCATCTTTGTTACCTCCCCTGTTTATGGTTTTAATGCGCTGCCGTGTGCACAACATTCATTGGGCTTAATATCGTTGTAGGATTCTTGCAAAGATTTGTTTGGAGTAACGAAAGCTGTTTCACGACTCCCAACAAACGAATAGGCAGTCAGTTGTGTAGTTTCCATCTTTTCGCCAAAAATATTGGTCAAGAAGGAAGACAGGACTTTTCGAGAAATGAAGCTTGACGTGGACAGCGAAAATTGAGGAAACGGCAGAAAATGTAAAGCCTACAACACGAGGTATTCCCAGGCAGTGACCCAGCCTGGTACTAAGCCCGCTCTACGGGTTTTGACTGCGGTGATCGGACGAGAACCGGTATATTTCCCGTGATATGGTCGTAGACGAAGGTAACGTTTGGAATTGAGGGTTTTTCATTTTACAGTGCGTTGCTTATTCAAAATTGCGAAATGCCGTTTTTACAATTAGTAGCGTTTAAAGCTCAATGGAATGTTATTGTTCCGCATAAAATATCGATTTCCCTCTATCCTATTTATGAAAGCCCAATCAAAAAGCACCAAACGTTAAACGAATACAAATGGGTGAGGGGTAAAGCAAAGCCATTTCTCTTTGGTTTTAATTTGATTAACCGGATCAACTAGATAAATGTTCAGAGCGGTGAAGTCGAAAGAACGGATTTCAGTTTCTACAAAACATTCAATCTTTGGCTAAGAAGCTTAAGCAAATTGCTTGAGTTTAGTTGTCATGCAATGTAGCCTTAATTCAAGCAGAAAGCATGTTTCACGCGAACGGACGGGGTGCGAAGCGCATAATTGTGACGTTGCAGAAGGGTTATTGGATTCGGGCGCGCGCGACTGTCGACTTAGAGGGGACTAAACGGCTTTTGAAAACCTTTCTATGCATTGCATGTTTAAAATAAAAATAAGATAACTTGGAGCGATATTTAATCTTACTAGAATTGTTTGTCTTTGTCGCCGCATTTGCAGAGAAAGCGTACAGTATCCAAAAGTACAAATCATTTTGTGTCTACATTGAAGCGCTGGCGAGAAAACATTCTAAACCGAAGGATTCGGTTGACATTTTTGTCGGGATGAAAATGGACTGCTAAGAAAACATAGGGAAAAGAATTTCCTTAAGCTTTCTCTTCGAATGTTTCTTTAAGCGGTTTGCCGATTTTCAGACGTTTCTGCAAATGCAAAGCTCCTCCAGGCTTAGGCAGTTGTGCTCGTGTACCAAGGGTAACGCATCTTTGTTACCTCCCCTGTTTATGGTTTTAATGCGCTGCCGTGTGCACAACATTCATTTGGCCTAATATCGTTTTAGGATTCCTTCAAAGATTTGTTTGGAGTAACGAAAGCTGTTTCACGACTCCCAACAAACGAATGGGCAGTCAGTTGTGTAGTTTCAATCTTTTCGCCAAAAATATTGGTCAAAAAGGAAGACAGGACTTTTCGAGAAATGAAGCTTGACGTGGACAGCGAAAATTGAGGAAACGGCAGAAAATGTAAAGCCTACAACACGAGGTATTCCCAGGCAGTCACCAAGCCTGGTACTAAGCCCGCTCTACGGGTCTTGACTGCGGTGATCAGACGAGAACCGGTATATTTCCCGTGATATGGTCGTAGACGAAGGTAACGTTTGGAATTGAGGGTTTTTCATTTTACAGTGCGTTGCTTATTCAAAATTGCGAAATGCCGTTTTTACAATTAGTAGCGTTTAAAGCTCAATGGAATGTTATTGTTGCGCATAAAAATGATATCGATTTCCCTCTATCCTATTTATGAAAGCCCAATCAAAAAGCACCAAACGTTAAACGAATACAAATGGGTGAGGGGTAAAGCAAAGCCATTTCTCTTTGGTTTAAATTTGATTTGCCGTATCAACTAAATTAATGTTCAGAGCGGTGAAGTCGAAAGAACGGATTTCAGTTTCTACAAAACATTCAGACTTTGGCTAAGAAGTTTAAGCAAATTGCTTGAGTTTAGTTGTCATGCAATGTAGCCTTAATTCAAGCAGAAGGCATGTTTTACGCGAACGGACGCGGTAAGAAGCGCATAATTGTGACGTTGCAGAAGGGTTATTGGATTCGGGCGCGCGCGACTGTCGACTTAGAGGGGACTAAACGGCTTTTGAAAACCTTTCTATGCATTGCATGTTTAAAATAAAAATAAGATAACTTGGAGCGATACCTCGTCTTACTCGAATTGTTTGTCTTTGTTGCCGCATTTGCAGAGAAAGGGTACAGTGTCCAAAAGTACAAATCATTTTGTGTCTACATTGAAGCGCTGGCGAGAAAACA
>OX453285.1:11100932-11373432 GCA_949710005.1 Ricordea florida | reverse complement strand
CAACACGCGTTAAGGGGGCAGTCTAGTCAAATTTCAGAGAAATGTTCTAAGCATCTTTAAAACAACAGAGCTCTGTAACGATTTTACAGAAAACAATGAAATTTTCACCAGAGCATCCCTTCAGGATGACCTACACAGGAAGGTGTAATTTGAGATGAAGAAGTTAAAAGATAGTTAATGATTAACTCCTGAATTTGACCTTATCAGCTGAGGGTTGCCGTCTGCCCCACATACTTGTTATGTGCAGAATTCATTGAAAATGAATTCCACTTTCTATCCATAACTAACATGGATTGAACTATGATCCTATGGAGCGGTTTCGGGGTAAGGCCATAAGTGTTCCCATGGCAACCAAATCCTTCCAAATATGGGTGTAGAACAGATATCTCCTCAAGTATTTAACTTAATCCAATTTCGCTCCATAGGATCATAGTTTACATCCTAAATGCAGTCTGTGCCAAATTTCACAGCAATTGGTCATATACTTAAGCAAAAAATAGTTAGGGGGAAATGCCTACTTCCGGAAAAAGGCAAATTTGAGAAAAATGCTCTTAAAGTTGGCACAAATTTAAACTTTTCCCTAACCGTTTCCATGGCAACCGATCGCCATTGGCAGATTACATCACGAAAATCGCTTTTATCAGCTTTCACAGGTCAATTTATGTGAAAAAGACTTCGAAAACTTAAAGTAGATGGGTTAAACTGTAGTTTTAAGTAAAAATATAAAAAATGGTTGGATGACCGAAAATTAACAAAAAATCTGACTAGACGGCCCCCTTAACTTTCAATTTGTTTTTTTTTTTCACTTATGGAAGAAATACAGCGGTCTGTAAGGTTTGCAAGGATGATGATGGAGAGGATTGGCTTGGATGCGATAGCTGTTGCCAGTTTTTCCATGCCAGCTGTCTGAAAGTGCCTTTCGCAGAGACCCTTGGGCAATATTTCACTTGCCCTTAAGGGACGGACCATTAGAAAAGTGATTGGTGGGGGGCGGGGATGGGGAATTTTCAGCTTGCACGAATTTTTTTCGCTCACTGCTTGTGCAGGAATTTTTTTTCAGGTGAACCCCTCTGCACAATTTTTTTTTACTACGTGTGAAAAAGTGACAACTGGACCTTCCTTCTGCATGAATTTTTTTATCTTCTTCTTTGGATGAATTTTTTTTCTTGGCATTTTCCCTTGCATGATTTTTTTTTGTTTTTTTTTTCCCCAACCCCCCCCCCCATCACTTTTCTAATGGTCCGTCCCTACGGAGGCTTCCTGTCAGAACCGGCGGTGTTAATTTTTTCAGCCCCAAAAAATAATTATGCAGTTAAACAATGAACCGTATCGCCTTATAAACTAAACCCGTTCATTCGTGGGGATAGAAAATAACTAATGGTGAAACAGGACACGATCCTGTAATAGCCTTAGGTTATTTGTATAACTGAAAACTTTTGAGACAGTTGTCGGAAATTATATCTTGTACTTAAACTATTAAATAGATTTAGGCAAGCCTAAAATCGGAGCTCCTCACACAGACCCTCACACATTGAAAATGCTGTCGCTAAAGTTATTAAATACGCCTGGTACGCAAATACTTAAAGAAGATTCGATAGCTGAAATAAATCGCCAAAAAAAAATCTAGCTCGCGACTCAACGGAAGAACCATTACCTAGTCAGCAAAATTATAATAGTTTTAAAGCAACACCAAAAGCAGCTAGGCAGCTCTTTAACAAATGAAAAATAGACACTCAGCTTTATGCTTATGTCCCTCCAAAAATGCTTGAAAACTTGTAGGAAGAACTCAGCTTTATGCTTATGTCCCTCCATAAACGCTTGAAAACTTGTAGGAAGAAAATTTTTCCTCCAAAAGCGCTATGAATAATCCGTTTCTTCAGCAAAACATTGTAGACTGCTGTAGACTGCTGGCTGTAGGTTGTGTAGCCGCGGCAAGCCGCGAAAAGCGCGCGAAAAACAAAGCCTCGTTTCGGTTTAAGACCTTCTAAATATCCCGGATGACATGGCCGGCATGTTGGGGCAACGTTGTCGTCGTCGTCGTCGTCGTCGTCGTCGCTAGGCGCACGCGCCCGCGAGCCATGCCGCTAGCCACGATGACCATGAAAACTCAAACGCATGGTTTTCTCAATTTCTATCCTCACACGGTAGTTATGGGGCTCCGCTCTGCGGCTCTTCGAGCCGCTGTGGAGCTCCGCTAAAATTTAATAAAATGTTATCACCATCTTCTGGAAACGGTGTCCACAAACAAAATGTTTGCAGTTATTTGATGTTTCTTTCTTAATTTATCTTATTTTTCTCTTGTCTTCGTGAAAAAATGGGGGGTGAGGTAAGCCCCCCAGCATCTCCCCCGTGCGTGGTCTCTGTAAATATCTAAGACTCAAAACAGTTGGCGTATTATATAATAACAGTTAATTTCGATAGCGCTATTTCAATTACTATCCATTAGGGCTTTACAACAAGTATAAAATAACAGATAAAAACCGACAAAAGAATAAGAAGATTTGCTAAATACGTATAGTAATTAATTGCCAACGAGGCAGCCGAGGCGGCAGAATCATAATGCCGCGCGTATAGCAGAAAAAATCTCAACTTCTGCGTAAGGGACGTTTTTTTAACCATATTTGGGTGTAAGTAAACACCCCATATTTGGGCAGTGAAGTCACACCACAGAAGTCACACCCCTTATTTGGGCAGTGACGTCAACTTCCTTATTCCTCGTGCTTGGTCCGAACGTCACGTTGGTTATCTTGTGCTTCGTCCGTGTCTTTCCAGGATTTGCTCTGATTTGCTCCTCGTCCGAACGTGAAGTTGCTTTGTCCGTGTGTTGGTAGAATTTGCCCTGTTGTGTGCTAGAATTCTGAAGAGTTTGCTCCTCGTCTGAACGTCACGTTGCTTATTTCTCGAGCCGTTGTGTGCAAGAAATCGAAAGAGTTTGCTCCTCGTGGTTCGAGGCTCGTTGATGTGAGAAAACTGTCAGATTCTTTCTTCAGTTTGAAAAGGCTTTTAGCCACGTTATCGTATTGGAGTTGTAAGTAGCAGCTGATCAAGGAATAGGGCTATACGCACAAATTTTGGTTAGAACCAGCGTGTCCTTCGCTACCTGAACTGAACCAGCGTGTTCTTCCCAATTCAGAACCAGCGTGTTTACTTGTCAATTTCGAACCATTGCGTTTTTCGTCGATTGCGACGTCCTTGATAGTCTTGAAATCAAAGAAACAGAGATTGCTGTACACATCTTGTTGCACAGAAATTATCCTTGAACGCCAGCGTTGCGTTATCTAAAACCACTGACGAGGCAAAAAACAGTAACCCTATTCCTTGATCACTGCGTTCAGCACAGTTTTTTATAACTGTTTATATCGGCGGTGTAGGCTAACAAATACGTACAGGACTCGAAAGGTTAGCAAAAAATTCCTTTTCAGGCTTCATTCAATGTTTCATGCAGTGTTGTGGTCACCAGTGTTGTCATTGCCAGCCGCTTGTCAAGATTTAATACGCCATTAAGACACGTTCCAATCACTACACGTAATTACCGAAACTTTGTCAAGATTAAGCTTAAGTCTATAACTAAAGGACACATTCACCGTACTATTTTGCCATGTTTTACGTTTACTATACCATGCTTATTCTGTCACTTTCCCTTTATGGAACCAGTTGGTCAATAATCAAACCTTCGTGTTCTCGTATTACAGCAGATTCACAGCTAGGACAATTTAGATCGTGCAATCTATGCTTATTTACGTCCGCCTTTCGTCGCCGTGAATTATACATTTTTCATTACAAACGAAAATATGTGTTTAGAAGAATTCCTCATGCTTCAAATGGCAGTTTCAATCCATATATAATTACAAATAAGGAAGCCCATATGGTTAATGGAAACCCAGCAGGATCAAAGGAATCCAACGGCCATAAAACTTCACCAAACAAACCACAATTTCAGAAATGTTTTACTAAAGAATTATCGGAACCATTGTGTTCTTCAAACCTCCCAGCAGTGCAAATGCATTTCAAGAATTACTGCTTAGATGTTCCAGGAAAGTTCTCCTGTACAATTGACTGTTTTATGGAATTGAGCTGTTACATTTTTAAAAATGCAATTGCCTACGTGGAACGTGATGAAGTTTTTGAAATGCTATATACAGCATGTGTGCACACAAAGAAATCAATATACCCTCTGTGTAATGTTCCAAAATCTACAAAACACAAAACTAGCTTTCTTTACGTTCCATAGAAAGGAAATTATTTCACCTCGTTGGCACTTGCCGAGAGGTACATCTAGTTATAAGAGCACCTAAATTGCAAAAAATACCAGCTTTCATAAAAATATTCAAGTTTGCGTCCTGAGGTAAAGTATTCCACAGTTGTGGCGAACTGGATACAGTCGATTGCATCTACCCGTGAACGCACGCGCTCAAAACATGTTTTCACGTGACGTGAAACGTCAGAGTTTCAGGCGTCAAACTTTGAAGTTTTCCTGCCCAAATGTGAAGTTATCCTTCTCGGCACTGCTCAAAGGTAAGATGTTTTCAATCAACAAGAAGGGAAGAAATTATAAAAGAGGTGTCCCACTTTCAAGCGATTTGCGGAATCAAGTAAAAGAACTTGCGCAGGATTACTGTTTTTCAGAAGTTGGGAGAAGATTACGCATCAGCAAGGGTGCAGTTTCAAAAATCGTTAAGCAGTACAACTTGACTGGGAAGCACGGCTCCCAAAAAGTTGAATCACGTTCGAACAGTTCCTAAGTGTACTTTCCAAGACTCCATTCTGTTGGAGACCATGGTGCAAGCAAGAGGTTCGTCCTCTCTTAAAGAACTGCGCGATGATTTGGCCCTTCACGGGGACTGCGGAGAACTGTCAACATCAACAATTTCCAAAAATATTAGGAACAAACTTCCAAGTGGCCGCAACTATTCCCGAAAAAGATTGGGGAAATGTGCGTCAGAGCGTTTTACTCCCGAAAATATAGTGTACACTCAGTTGTACATTGACTATTTGAAAGACAAAGATCCTTCCTCTGTTAAGTTTTTTGATGAGTCAGGTTTTCAACTGCCTGATGCCGGTCACAGAAACTTTGGTTTCTCACCTGTCGGTGAAGATTGCGTAGAAGCGCGAAGATACTTGTCTACTGCAAACCTCACCCTCAACTTTCTGGTTGGGTATGATGGAGTAAAATATGGAAACATCATAGAAGGAGCGTCGAACTCTGTACAGTTTTTACGATTCTTTGATGAGGCTTCCCAAACAGTTGATCCAATAACGCAAAGACCAATTCTCGAAGTTGGCGACATTGTTGTGGTGGACAATTTAGCCGCGCATCATGGCGAAGCGGAAAGAGCTCTGCGAAGCTTCCTAAACGATTTGGGAATGGAGCTCGTTTTCCTTCCAGTGTATTCACCAGATCTAAATCCTGTTGAGGAGGTATTTTCGAAGCTGAAATATTTGTTGAAGTACAGATACCAGGAACTAGTGTGGGATAACCTGGAATACGCAGTGGAGAGTGATCGGGGATGTAACAGCGGCCGACATGTACGGCTACTACAACCATGTAGGATATTTTTTTTGAGAGACAACTGTAATTTGGAATAAAAATATTATTATTGCCACGGACGAGTGAGAAATAGAGTAAAATATTGTAGTCACCTGACCCAGAAATGTTGTTGCCAAAGACTGTACTTAATTGTTTGAAACTCGTATAAATTTGTTTACTAAACATAAAACTCGTAATGTTTCGGCGGTTTTATTTTCCGCCAAATTTTGCTCTGTTATTATCACAATATGTAATGCGAAAAGCCGAAAGTAAAAAGGCCTGTTACTAACACAATTCCGAATGTATTTGTCAAGAGTTTCTTCGTTACAATATTTTTACAAAGTCCTGTTCTTAGAGGACGCTCGCTGTGTGCATTCCCTTGCATGAAATAGTGAATATGGTGTGAACACACTACAAGCATAGAATAATACCCCATCAAATATTAAACTACAATAAAAAGTCAATATTGTCTTAAAGTTCGTTTCCATCTATTGAATTTATCGGACAAAACGGCTAGTTTAATTGATCAGTTGATAAGTTTGTGCTTGCATACACGAACACATGCAAAAAAACGACAATTGATGTGCAAATTTCGACAAAAAATGAACTTTCTGTTTCAAAACATCCTAACATTTTACTGCTTAAACGACAAAGGAAAAAGGATGTCGACACGGCAGAAACTAGTTATGATCTTACAATAACAGCAAAGTTATTAACGGTTAATCGAGCACACAGGCTACGTAAAATACCGTACACAAAGTCAAAGTTTCATTCATTCCTTTGAAGACTTGAAGGACAGCAAAATATTGGCCACTTCCTTCGTTTGTTCAGTGTTATCGCCATTATCAAGTGGTATGGAACCAAGAGACAACTGTTTAGCCATGCAAAGCTGTTCTTCCTCTTCCTCTGCTGTAATTGGAGACAACCAGAAACTGGTTGAGCTAGTAAAGTTTCGCCGATCAGGGAAAGTTACACCGTATCTTTCAAGCCGGACTCTGGTTTGCGAGCAATTAGCAGTTGAGCTGTTCGCGGCGGCGCCACGTTCTGGAAGACTTTTAAGTCCAAGGTGTTTGTCGTTCTCAGCGGACTTTTTTCTCTCAAGGAGAGATTTCACAATTTCTCGTCGAGGCGGTCCACTGCCCTTTAATGATTTCTTCACAAACGCAATGTCCTGTTGAATTTTCAGCCAATTTCTTGCATTATTTTGGACATATTCTTCAGGGTATTCTTTGAGTAGCATTTCTTCTAGTTGTTTGTTTACAGACCCCTGCACTCTATCAAAAGCTGCTTCCCTAGACCTCAGTTCTTGTTCAAGTTTAGTTGCTGATGTTTCTAATGCTTTTATTTTGTTCTTCTGCTCTTGGAGCTTCATCTTTTCGTCAGGATGTCGCGTTATTTCGCCACAGAAAAATACTGACTCGCACTTTTCCATCTGACAACTGCGAACAGTATGATTTCGGTAATGGCAATTACTGCATCGTTGGCCGGTAAGGTTATTTTCGGAAGCAGCCTCTTTTATTCTTCGGTAACAATCTTCTAGCACTTTTCGTTTTTCAGCTGCTTCGGCAAGCTTTTCCTCAACAGCGCGACGTTTTTCTTCGATGAATCTTTCTCCAGGGGACAGTAATTTTCGTCTTATCGTTGGGCGCGAGACGGTGGCTTCACGTTGTGACCACTGTGCTTCTTCGGTAACAATCTTCTAGCACTTTTCGTTTTTCAGCTGCTTCGGCAAGCTTTTCCTCAACAGCGCGACGTTTTTCTTCGATGAATCTTTCTCCAGGGGACAGTAATTTTCGTCTTATCGTTGGGCGCGAGACGGTGGCTTCACGTTGTGACCACTGTGCTTCTTGTCCAACACTTGCCTCGCCAACACTAAGGACTGTTTTTTTCCTCGCTGGAGATTTAGAAGCTGGACTTTTCTCTGAGGATGAAGGTAACTTAGTTTGCGGTCTTCCACGTACGGGTGTTCTCAGACGGCTAACCATATTTAAGATAAGTCTTTTATGTCCTTCAGGGATTCCCGCTAGATCGTTTTCTGTTAGATACTTTGCGCTCGCTGTTGACGTAAAACCATTGCTTCGTAATTCACCAGCATATATTAATAAATCTTCATCCACTTCTCTGAGGAAGTCCTCGATACTTTTTCGGCTCTCCATTTCAGTGAAAAGATTTTCGCTGATTTTTCTCTGGTTTCTTGACCGCGCTGACAGTGAAACGTCAAGAGAAAAGAGTGAACCACGAGAATATTTTGGTAATGGAAAACGCCCCGACTCTACCGTGGGAACTTCACATTTGGGCGGGAAAACATCAAAGTTTGACGCCTGAAACTCTGACGTTTGACGTCACGTGAAAACATGTTTTGAGAGCGTGGGTTCACGGGTAGATGCAATCGACTGTAAGATACAATTTATTTGTCTGAACACGAATCCTCGAAGTGTTGAAGGTCTCTGCCGCTGACCATTCCTATTTCAGACTCTATTCCATCCCGGCTCGTCGCTCGTCGCCCGTGATGTAGTCGCTTTCTACCGATTTCACATGGAGAAACGATGGAGAAACGATGGAGAAACGATGGAGAAATGTTGTTTTGTAATCGAAGTTGTTCTAGAGCACTACTTCGGAAACGACGGTTATTTTTTGTGGCGATGGTTTTTATTCTGGAGGGATCTCTTCAAATGTCTGGCATTTCTTTTACCTTGGGAAGTACTCTCGCTGGTTTGGCGTCGTAAATTGCTCGGCTAATGGACTTCCATCTTGTCTTGTAAGGAGACTTCATGGTGTTTGACGTCTTTAGCCTTGCACAACTAAGGTAAGCTTTCACAATGTATTTTTAACTTGTGAATAGCTAAAGCTATGAGTAAGTTACAGTAGTTGAAGGAAATTTTGCTCGGTCGGTCGATCAATTCCTGATAAAGGGGCAGCATATATGTTTACAAATTGGCGTCTGTTGTGTCGAGCCCGACGCAAAGATTGTCAAGGCGGGCTTTAGTTCCTTTCGCTCCATCTTTGATCAAAATACACTTTTGAAGATCTCGCAAACGAACAAGAAATGTGTTCAAGAATGCTCGAGGGGAAAGAAATGGGTTTTAAACTCTTAAAAATGACTATGTCTCCAATTTGGCTAAGATATAGAGTAATCGGTCAGTCGTAGGAAGAGTGCAGAAAATGAAAACTATTCGGAATGAACGCTTTATGGTCTGGGGAAGAAGGTAAGCTACCCTACCTCTACTGTATTGCATTTTGAAGTCTTTAAGAAACTCGCAGGACGTATGGTTTAAAATTACATGCGCTTTTAATATTTTGCAATTTGCTCGGAAGCTTTTCGGAAAATGTCACATGACAAATCACATGGTTTTCAAGCTCCTTTACAAGGAAAAGTACTGCATTTTTACAGCCGTCACATTGCCAGGTACTCTTTCATCAATATCATATTGGATTAACAGATAAGAAAAGAGCTGCTTGTTTCTTAGGGGGGACCAACATCCGTCAACATGCTTCCAGGTGTATACTGTAAAAGAGTTGAATTATAAACAATGCATATATAAAGGTTTAAATCTAGACTCCTTCCTCAGTTAAGAGTTATATTTCCTGTGAAAACGTTATATATATCAAATGAAGGGAGCAACTTCAGAATACCTGTCCACCTCCAAGGTGCCTCACTGTGAAACCTGTTGTCCGTGGTAGCAAGACTTGCCGAGAAATATTTTAGTGGATGGGTATTCTGAAGAACAGGGCAACACTGTGAAATTCATGGATGAGGTACAATTTTGTAAATTATATGATTTTGTAATGTACATCATTCAGGATTATCCCAATTTTGAAGTGCTTCCAAATTATTGTAAAAGTTACTGGTATAGATTATTTTGGCTAAAGATTGCATGCATAATGGCATTTTACTCAAGTGTGTTGTGGTGTCATTATGACTACAATATTAAATATCTTATATTTCAGACATTGTTTACATTCTTTCTTGGAAAAAAATGTTTTTTTACAGAAAGTTTATTATTGTATAGCTTTTGATTATGTTCATATGACTGCTGTGGAGCAAATATTCTTTTCATTATGGCTGTTACATATATAAAAGTAGTCAGAATGCCTAGAATGGCCTGCAGTAATACTTTTACGAATTGCTTAATTGCTACTGCATGTATTACTTGAGGTTTATCTGAGAATCAGCACATTTGTAGTTTAGCCTCTCTGACTTGCTGCAGTGATTACCGGTAGTCAGGCTAGCCAGATTGGACTGTTAATGAGACAGTGTGAATAATAAATTATAATATTATTATTATATTGATTGATTAGTAAAAACACCAACCAGTGTAGCAGTCTAACTGGGCTACTGACTTAAAATCACTGTACATGTACAAAGTAAGAATCATACCAAAGATGCTCCCATCAGGCCTTCTGGTATTACACGATGGTGCGATTCGCACAATCGACCTCAAATCGCATCCGATCGCACAATTCACATAAAATCGCATAATTAAAAAAATAACGCACAACATTCATAAAGTAAAACATGAATCAACAAGCTTCTTTGGAATTCCTGCATAAATACGCCATTTTAAAGATGATTTACCTTGGAAAAGGGCTGACAAGACTTTTTCACTTTCGATTTTGTATTCATTTGAAGTTGTAGGCGTTATTTTGAATGTCAAGGACCTGGTACAAGTTTCTTTCTTAAAGAGTTGCCTATTGGTGTAATGCAAATGTGCCTCTTGTTCAGATTAGCCAATTTAAATTGCTGTAATTTCCGGCCATTTACCCACACGGCAAATTACCTGCACGGGTGATTTTTGCCTAAAGGAGAAAAACGCACAAGTTTGCAGATAACCTGCACACAAAGAAAGTTATGCAAAATAGTTTGATAACTCACAAAATTTGAAGCGATGGAGCGATCTGAAAATTGCTCTGAGCCTTTCAGGCATTTTTTAATTGAACTCGTATTTTCTCGTAATTGACTCGTGGAAACACCTATTGTAAATGATAGATGTTTTTAAAACTTATTGAGTCAGTTAGCCTTATATAGTTATTAGAATCAAAGAAAACTTTATTCATTGTTTTTGTTTAGCAAAATACTTTTCAGCATGCTATTAGCAAGTTTTGCACAACCATTGTTTTCTATTTTCATTGAGAATTGAACAAACTTGTTAAACTCGGTTCGCTTTTTCTTTAAAAAACAATATCTCGGGATCTTCTGAGTCTTAGAAATCGCTTGAAACGGGAAAATATACTTTTAAATGAAGGCAGTGCTAACTGTTAATTTTTCACTAATGCGTCGAGTATTTTGGTATTATTTTTATCCTTGTCAGTGTATTGTTTACACGCGTGCCAACAATTATATTTTTATCACCTTGCACCTATTATGCAGTGCCATGAATTGACCAGATTACTTAGACATTTATTGATCTCAGGTTCTATTTAGTCTAAAAAATCACTTGATTCGGGAATATACTCCACAACTTAAGGCAGTGCTACACCACACTGTAGCTAGGAATATTTTGCTGATGCATTGAGTATTCTTACATTATTTTTTTATCACAGACAATGTTAGGTTTGCACTGCGCGTGTGCTGACAGATGTCAGCATCGTGTTTGAATTTAGCTTTGTGTTTTGCACAATAATATTGTTTCATATAAAGCAGAAACGCATTCAAAATGTCTTTAAAGCAGCAAAAAAGTGTTTTTTGTATCCTGAAACCTTATAAAACAAGCTTATAATTGCTCAGAAAAAATTGCATAATCTTCATTATTTATCGCATAATTGGATACATTAATTTTCCTTCTACTGCAAAATGAAGTCAATTTTCATCTGTTTCTGTATTTGTTTAGAAATCAGAATTGTGCTTGTCTTACAGACAAGTCGTGTCAAAGATTTGCATGTCCAAACTAAATTTCTACTTGTTGTCCTGGACAATCTTACATAGGTTTTGGCACACCCTGGATTTGGCAGGAAATTTTAGAACCCTGAAGGTTCTGCAAGTTGGAAGATATTGAGAATACTCTGTGGTGTTTTGGGAAAGATTACTTTCATTTGCTAACATCTTCTGGTTGTTCTGGGCTGTGATGAACATTGTTATGATACTTTGTGAGAGAAAAAATCAAAAGCTGTTGTTAAACTGTTGCCTGCACATTGAATGGTGTTGGCATAACCATCTGTTTTACGGAATGCAACATGCCATGACAAGTACAGCTGCTCTACACAGAAAATTTTGATTGCTTTGTTTTTTTTTCTGTGGCAGTTACTTGTAGTATGTTTCTTGCATTCTATGGTCACCATTGGTAGGGTTGATCACTCTGGCTTGCACTGGGCATAATTTACTTATATTGGGTTTGGTGAGGTCAAATCAGTGCAAACATGCAACTTGTCTTAGCGTCTAAATTGAGGATAACACCATTGTTCAAATCAACATTACATCCAATTCAGAAGTAATCTTACGTACCAGCTGCAGAGTTTTCTGTTGTCTTCATTTCCAGCATTCTCATTAACCCTTTAACCGGCAGATTCCCAGAGAGGTGAAAATTTCTTCGTGACGTGTTGAGCAAATCATGAAATATCTGCAAAACTGTTAACTCTACCACCCCATAAACTATATATGGTTTTTGAACACAGGAACTGTGCTATCAGGTTAACACACTTTCGCAGACCCCCCGCAGATCGTATGAATGTTACAAGGTAAAATAATGTTACGATTTCAAAATTGCAAAAAAAACACTTTTATTCACCAGATTTTAGCAGATCATATTTTCAATGCACAGAATGTACTGTTTATATGTCTAGCTTTACTAAAGTCCAAAGATTCAGAAACGTTTTGTTCTGTGTAATTATCACTTCTCGTTACAAAGTTATGGCTATTTTAGTGCGGCTAGAGCCACTTTACAAAATAAGTGAAAATATCACAGATCAGCTAAGTCTCCTAATATCTGCAAAACTATTAACTTTACCACCCCATAAACTATATATAGCTTTTGAGCACATGAAAAGTTCTATCACATAGAGACTTTTGTACAGACCCCCCGCTGCGTGTATTGATGTTACAAGGTAAAATAATGTTACGATTTCAAAAATAAGAAAACAAATTTTTTTTTCAACCGGTTATAGGAGGTCAATTTTTTGATGCAGAACATGCATGGTTTACAGTTTTACCTTCACTGAAGACCAAGGATTCAGGAACTTTTTATTCTGTGTAATTATCACTTGTCCTTGCAAAGTTACGGCCATTTTAGTGCCCCGAGAGCCACTTTACAAAATTAGTCAAAATTTTACAGATCAGTTCAGTCTCGTAATAAGCAATAAAAATTCAGAAAATACAACCCAAAATCTATTTTAAATTACAGTCTTGCACAGTTTATGCCCTTAAATAACATTTGTTAGTATTTCTTATATTTTTTAGCCTTATTTTCATAAAATTGAACACTTTTTTTTGCAAAGTTACATGTACACCGATCAATAGTGTTGCATGTTTTAGTCAACCGAATAGAAAAAAAAAGTAAGTAATCAAAGAAATGATACTAAAAAATAAAGTTTAAATTAAGACTAAGTTGTTGTGTACCTTTTATCTCCAGTACTGAACCAATGTATGCCACTTTTCAAAGCAATTTCTGTGGGAAAGGACACATAGTGGTTTCCTGTCGCAGGTGACACAAACAGTGTTGGTCTTGCTAATCAGGTTTACGTCACGCCCTTCCATAGAAGCAGTCTTTGTGCAGACGACACACCTCCTCCTCCTCTTCTTCTCTACTTCAATTGAGTGATACTCCCTATTCAATCTCCTGGTATTAAGTTTAACTTCAGGTCTTGATGGTGGATTACCAGCACGGAGTCTAAAACATTTCCCCTCAGTTAGGTGGCTAACAATTGCTATGAAATAGGCAAGGAAATCCTCGTTTTGTTGTGTCAAATGCTTGAAAATTGTAAATGAATTCAGAAGGCAGACTTCAAGGCCATAGTAAAACAAATTTTTCCAGGCCTTTCTTGATTTCCTTATAACCAAAAAGGATGAGAAATATTGATCAGAAAGATCAACTCCTCCCATAAACTGTTGATAGTCGCGTTGTGCTGGTGGGCATGGAATATCTTGCACATCTCTTCCAGCTCAACGTGCTACAGTGTAAGGGGCTCCAACACTTTCAGGGGGATGAATAGTAGAGAGCAAGTAAACTGTTCGGTTGTCATGCCATGCCATTGCAACAAGAGTGTCATTGTTTCTCCACAGATAATGCCCGCGATTCATTTGCCTTTCCATAGGTCGTGTCAAAACAATGTCTGCAGGGAAGCCTTTACGATTTGGTCTAACTGTTCCACATGCAAGCACCTTCTTTTCTTTTAGCTCTAAGAATAAATGTGGGTCACAGTAAAAATTATCCATATATAGATGATAAAACAGGTTTTCAATTGGATGGATAAGATCACGAACAACTCTTCGTGCCAAGTTAGGTTCAGCATTTCCTTCCTCTTTTCCTAAGTACACTTGAAAATTGTAAACATATCCTGTCTTGGCTTCGCTCAAAACCCATAACTTTATTCCCCAACGAACAGGTTTATTCTTTATGTATTGCTTGAAGGACAAATGACCTTTGTGAGGCACCATTGTTTCATCAATTGATACTTGCTGATGCATTCGGTATAACTCTTGGCAGTTTCTCAAAACAATGTCAAGAAAGTGTCTAACTCGATAAATTTTATCATAGCCAGGATTTCCCCTTTCTATGGCTGCACCATTGTTGGCCAAATGAAAATACCTCCATATCTGCAAACATCGTGTTTGGGTCATTAGACAGGCAATAGATTGCTGATGATTGTATCAAAACGTCTCGGCTCCAATACATCTCCATTCTAGGGAGTTTGACAATACCCATATGAATAATGATGCCAATGAATGTTTTGATTTCATCTTTTGTGACTGGTGTCCATCTTCTTTTATGTTTATTTGGTTCAGCTGCTTTACATTGATCATAATATCTATTTGTTTCTAAAACAATCATATCCCAAATGTCATCTGTAAACATAGCATCAAATAAGGAACCCTCTGAAGTGTTTGGACCATTTGGATATCTCTGTGTTGGGCCAGGGGAAGGCTCAGCAAAGTGCATATTTACTGGAGGGATGTAATTATTTGTCCATTGTAAGTCAGGATCAACAGGGCGACCTCTAGGTTGTCTTTGAGTGGCGCCACGTCCTCTTCCGCGTCCTCTAACACGTGCTCTCGCACGTCCTCTCGCACGACCGTTACTCCTACCTCTTCCTTGAGCGGGAATTGGGCAATTATTATCGGCAGGATCTGAATTTAAAATCACAAAAATATAAAATATAAGTTTAGAAACTCATCGCCGATAAACAACGTTGAAAAAAAATAACTTTCATCATAAAAACAACGAGCAGCGAGATGAAAGAAAGAAAAAAACAAACGTGCTAAATACCTGATTCACCGTTATTTTCAGAATCTTGAGAGGAATTTTCATCAGAACTGCATTCACTGCTTTCCTCTTCGATTGACAAATCTTGCTCATTTCCATCAGAGTAATTTCCATCTAAATCATCGTCAGAATCGTTATCTGAAACTTGTCTTCTAACTTCATCAAACGGAATCCAACGAGACGCCATTTTTAAAGGGACAGCTTTTCGAAATTTTGTTTTTAAAAGCTTAAAAAGCGGATTAAATTGCTTAAAACCAGCGAATAACTCGGTTGTGAATCATGCCATGTGAGTTAACTTCCCATAATGCATAATAACCTTTCTAGGGTACCCTGGGGGTGAAAAAATATAAGACACGTGCGCGGGGACGAATTCGTCCCTATGCCGGTTAAAGGGTTAAGAAGGTAATTTTAATATTATGAAATTAAAATTGCAGGCATTAAGAACTAAGTTCAATGTACATGTATGGTATTAAGAATTACCATTTATATAAACAATTTTTTTTAACTCGTGGATACGCGAAGCGTATTTGCCAGTTTTTGTGGGGACTCTGATATGCAAATTGTCACTCACTCACTCACTCACTCACTCCAGTGTAGACATCTTCGTAATTAGTCGGATAGAACTCGGGGGCACCGATATGAAGACGACAATTGTCGTGACCGAAGTCACGGAAGTCTGTTGATGAAAGTTCACACTGAAAGTGTATCGTACTGTTGCCAGAGTTTGTAATGATTTTGTAGCTTAAGAGGACGATTAGCGAGGCCCTGTTAGGGGTAAATTTCGAAAAGTGACATGGCCTTGAAACGGCGACATAAAGGACCTGAAATGGCGACGAACGACGAGCCGCTCACGGGA
This sequence comes from Ricordea florida, assembly GCA_949710005.1. Lineage (NCBI taxonomy): Eukaryota > Metazoa > Cnidaria > Anthozoa > Corallimorpharia > Ricordeidae > Ricordea > Ricordea florida. The sequence continues at coordinate 11,357,636 of OX453285.1, read as the reverse complement.
AATTACGACAGCGACCTTCGACCTTCCGAAATTGCGCCGTGAAAAGGTTTGAAACTCAGACGCGCGACATAAAGAACCTCACTAACAGGGCCTCATTAGCGGTCTTACTAAAATCAAAAGGAGTTTAAATGTTTCCAGTTAGGACAATAACCAACTTGGAGACTGAATTTCATGAGCCTTTTACTCGGCCAGGCGCTAAACGTGAACAGATGATAACTATTCGCAGTATATGAATTTCAGTTGGCTCGAAAATGATCTGAAGATGAGAAAGTCTCTTGCTAATGTAGTAAGCTTTGATGAGAACTCATAGAGCGAAATTAGCACTTGAATGAGAACTTATATGAGCGAAATGAGTACTCGTTATTGAACGAAACTACTACTGAAAACAGAATAAATTGGCGAATCCATGATGTGAAACTGAAGAACTTCTGTGGGCAACCTGGATAAGAAACATCGCATGGAGGACTTTTCTACTGATTTAAGTGTTAGTACGAACAGGAATGGAGTTGGAGAAGTATTGGGATGGTCAAGAAGTATGTCAACGCTTACCATTAAATATGGAGGCATATGCCATGGCGGAGAACCATGAAGATTACAATGTAAGAAAGTCATTAAAGGGTTTGAAAAGAGTAAGTCATGTAGAAAATGTATTAAGCGTTATATTATATACAATACACCACAAGCCGTTACAATGAAAGTTTTCTGTCTATTGATTTCCGAATTTACCTTGAAGTGAACTAGATTGTGTTGAAGTAGACATGTTGGAAAAATAGGCTTACCTGTTTTGCTTACTGTTGTGTGACTCATCATATTTACATTGTAAAAACAAGAAGTTATAAGGATAAAAACAAAGATGTATTGCTGTATTAATGATGGCAAGTGTGAATTTTTTTTAAGTGCAACCCGGAATATATATACCACTGATAACCTAAAATGAGATGGTAATGTAAATAAACTAATTCAACTTGATAAAGGATCGAGAGTCTTAAGGATTTTAATTCATCACTAACATACTTTGCAAAAATGCAAGAAAGACTTGTTTGGTATGATTCGTCAGCTGGGCTATCCTACATGGTTTTGTTCATTATCAGCTGCAGAATCAAGGTGGATATTTCTGTTGAATACATTGAATAGACTTGTAGACAACAAAAACTATAATGATGATAAAATTGACAATGTCATGGCAACAAAATTCAGACCTTATTCAGAAGGACCCTGTTACATGTGTTAGAAACTTTGAACTCACAGACAGTGAGCAGCAGGATACCAGAACTACATTTGGTTTCGGTGCCATTTAATCCTGTACCCTTATGTTAAGTTATCAAATTTTTTAACAACTGTATGCTTGCCACCTGCCTTATAACTGATGCCTAGTGTAGTCAAATGATTGGCGTCATTTACTCACTGTATGTTTATTTCAAAAAGCTACTCAGCTCCCTGGACACTTTTATGTTGTGATTATAGATTATTAAAATTATATTCAAGTTCATTCAATCACAACTCTGAAAAAACACCTCGTTAATTTTTAAATTATTCCTTTTTTCTCTGTTTTGTAAACATATCCACGAGTTCACCATAGTCCTACTTTGATTAAAAATAATTTGCAGGTTTATTTTTAGATAATGATAGTTTATTTACTGTAATTTTGTTTGTAAAATTGTTGATGGAAATCTTATTCATGTTTGTTACCTCTGTTACCAACCAGCTCTTAGTACTTTCCCCTTATGACAGTGCTCGTTTGAAAATCCCAAAGATAATCTGTGTCAATTAACACATCAATTTCTAATTTTTTCCTTCTGGAGCTCACATTCGAGAACCACAAACCCCTAAGATGGAGAATGCTGAACATGCTTATGGTAAGCCACTTTTGTCTGACCCCAGAAAGTTTAGCATGACATGCTGCTGATGATGTAATAAACAAGCAATGACTTCCAGAGTCGAACAATAGCCTAACCTTAAGACAGGACTCCCCATCCCCTGAGAATCCCCTGAGCAGTTTTTAATGCTACTAGCTGTGCTGCCCTTGTAAGCACACTATCACTTTGATGAAATCTGTTGTTAACAACATAACTTGAGCAGCAGGCTATCTTAGAGTAATTTTAACTTGGAACATTAAATTGGCTGATGTTGACTGAACCCTCCTGCTGATCTTTAACATCACGTTTCTGACCCTCACATACCGACACATGATGGCACCTGTAAAAAGCATTCTTGGATATTTTCATTTCGAGACATTTCCTGCACAGAGCACACAAAGTGGTTCTTTCGAATTTGGCAAGAGGGTAACCTTATAAGCCGCTTTTATTGGGGTCAGGTTATCTCCATCCATCATGAAATATTCATGCACTCCCCAGTCATTTGAGAACTGTTTATTTCAGTCACATAGCATCACTGTCACATTTTCTTGCTAACAAATATGCAAAGTAAATTTGAATCCCTGCAGGGAAGACAAGTCAACTTCTCACAACTCTGTCCCTTGATTGCACTTGTGTCCAAAAGTTGACTTGTGTTCAAGTCTAGGTTGATTGTTGTAGGAATGTTGTCCTTAAAGTTCAGCAAATTGTCAAGGTGCCTGACAAATTCACACAACTAGACTCTTAGCTCTTTGCTCTCAAATTGCCAATGTCATCTTCACCAAGGTTTTAACTTTCATGGTCATTTGTTTAATCCAGTGCTTTTCTGGCATAGTTTGAATCCATCATTGCCCAGCTTTTCTTTTCTGCAGGCAATCAGTTTGGCAGCAATGCCCCAGTGCCTGGCTCTGATCAACATAAAGCTCTTGACTGTTTGTTTGGACATGCTTTAAACTTCAATTGACTCCATCTTAGAACTTTCTAATATCCATCACCAGTATATGGCTGGCTCATCCCAACTTAGTTTTCTATCTGACTTGAACGACCAGCTGTTGCGAATTATTGCACACCACCTATTTGTTGCCAGAGGTGGACACAGCTCAAATGAGATCCATTGTACACTGTTTTCTCTATTTCTTTTGTTCTTTTCTTATTGACAACTCTTAACAATCTGGTGGAACATAAACATGAATGCTGATTTAAACTGTTGTCTGAATCATGTGGGTTTAATGTAGTGTTCCTTTACAGCATGTCCTAATGGCTTATAAACCACATCCTTGGGCGATCTGCAATTGCCTAATGATACGTCAACTTGTGGTTCCATGGCTGTGAAATATGGGACAAAGAGTACTGATGCAATTTCAGAAAATCCTAGTTCTAGAGAATATTGAAGTCTAAAGGCTGAAAATGTTGTGGGAAGAGTATCAGGCTTTTCTCTTTTGATTTTATTGAAATCATGTGGTGGTATTTTTCTAACAGTAAGGACTATCTTTATTAAGAAATGGCTATGTGAAAATTTTGATTTACAGTGAGGTCCTTGTAAGGTAGTGAAATTAATGTGATACTAAACAAATATTTAGAAAATAAGGAGAAACCAAAAAAGTACAAAAATACATATGTAAGATATGAAATACCTGCATTATGCATTTCAGTACAACCAACAACATAATTTTGAAAAGTATTTTTATAGTACAGCTTTAAATATTCTTGAACGCACAGTGCCACTTGTCATACACTGGACTCCATTCCTGGCCTTATCCTTTTTTATCTGCTCTTGCCAAAATCTTTTTTGGGACAGGAAGACAAAAATCGCAACACTGTTCTTTGTTTGACTTCCCCCCACTACCCTGAGATTACTCTTGGAAATGGGTGCTACAACTGGGTGCAAAATTACTTAAGACACTACACCTATTTGGAGTGTTAGTAATTAAACAATGTTCTCATACAATTAAGTTCCCCTCCCCCCCCCCTTATCAATGTTGCCACCAATGCAAAACCATGCTGAAAAGTGAAACATACAACATTGAAAGGGGGAGAGGGAGGGGGAACCTGGAAAATCAACAAACGTTGTACTGGTAGTCGTTGAAATGATGAAGAGGTGCTTTTTACTGATAGTGTCTCAACACCTTTGCAACCCTTTGTAGCTTGAAGTTTTATGAAACCTTGTGCTGACCATGTAGGATGGCCTCTTGTGGTGGATGAAGGAGAAATACCAGCACTAGACAGGGTTTTCAAATTGAGAAAAAGTTACAGGAGGAAACATATTAGTAGGCAGAACACTAATGAGGACGGCAGTGGCACTGTGCAGGACAACCAGACATGTGGAGGGTGTGGGAGGGGGTTTACTCTCCTGCAAGGGGTTAGGGGGACCTCACCCAGGACATTTTGAAAATCTGCATGCTCCAAGGTGCAGTCTGGTGCATTTGAGGCCCAAAAAGGTGCCTTTGTGGTCCCTGTATACTTTTATTAGAAACAAGAGTATTTCTGCTAAGAGTTTCTTAAATAGTTCACTTTTACTGTGTTACATACGTTGTAGCTTTTCCTTCCATTGTTACACGTTACAAAGCTTAATTAATGGTGGCTTCTTTTCCTCTACAGCACTCCGTTTACCTGTAATAATTATAATAATTATGGTAGCAGTTACAAATACTCTGTGACTATATAAAGAGTTTCATTACAAAGGTATTTACACGGCAGTTACAAGTCACTGTCACTGAAATCACTCTCAAACATTGCTCTGTCCATGTCACGGTCATCACAGTATGAATCATCTGCAAAATCTGCCAAGTAAGTTTAATTAGGGCTTGCTCTTCTTGTTGTAGCACTTGCCATTGTCTTCAACTTCTATGTCCATCTGTATTGATACATTTGTCAACTCTGGGGTGTGTGGTTCTTTCTAGTCTTTACGATACGCATTTTCTCTTCTAGAGACACCCAAGCAGTCAAATGTTTTGCAGAGGACACATTGATTAATTTCTTGTTCTGCTGCTCTTCAGTGAAATTGTCCATGATATCACTCTTGAACTGTATAACCACAGTTTCTGTTGAAGAAAAGAGGGAAAGATTCCTATACATGTACTTCGTTCTTTGTGGGTGTGAAAACATCAGAGGCCTTGTGGATTAAAAATGTGTTTGTTATTATAAAGGTACACATTTGCAGGGTGGTCGTTAGGCCCTACTGCTACAGCGACTTCTTGGCAATTGCATGACACATAGGCATGCAAACTTTGACCAAAAATTTGATTGGCATCAGTTCTTTTAAATGAGAGGGTGTTTTGGGCATAGTAGAAGTCTGTTCTGTGGCTGGTGCATCTAGGGAAAGTAGAGAGTAATAAAAGCCAAAGATTTGACTGGGAGAAAATTTTAAATGTACCTTTGACTAGTTTAAAACAACAAAAGTCAAACCTTTCTGCAATTTAAGCATGCAATTTTAGCCCAGACCACCCCCTCAAAATCCAGTCAAAATGGCCACTCGAGTGAACTCACACATCAGTGTTAAAATATTTCAAGATTCTAATGACTTCCTTTAGTCCTTCTGCTGTAAAAATGCACAGAAGTACTTTTTATATAATAAAGAATTACTAAGTCAACTTTTATCTCACAGATTTCCAAGATGCTTTCTTAAAAAAATAAATATGAAAATTGCCAAATCCATTCAGCATGGCATCCCTTGCAGAGTTATGTACAGTGCCCATCAGCCTTCAGAGAAATTTAAAATAGAAAACCCTCATTTTATCAGGATGTTCTATAAAGAGGTTGTTGTGAAATCCTAGTTGTATTTGGAATGGGTCATCTTGCCAGGAAGAAATAAATTTTCATCTTTTGAGCGTGATTCAATTTTGAATTTGCCCACCATTGCTGACATCACAATACGTCATAAGAGGCAACTTCCTATAATGCAATATAATGCAGCTTGATATAATGCTTCAATTTTAGTTCCATAATGAATTGAGAATACATCAGTTCTGATTATAAACAATAAATGTAACTGAACAGTGAAGTACATGTAAATCTGTTGTGTTCATCTGCGAACAATGATCAACAAGTGAAGCCCTACGCAGTGAGCCTATAATCATTTTCACAAGACTGCATTGTAATATAAGAGGAAGGATATATACAACAAAGGAAAAGTTCTGTCTCTTTATTTTAACAAAGTTTAGCCATGCCATTCAGCAAACCAAGACCTTTTACCCTGCATTTGGCGACACAAAGGAACACCACACTGTTCTCATGCATATGACGTTTCGAAGGTTCGGCCTTGGCCTTCCTTGTGCTTTCTCCTAGCCTTCGCACACATGGCACAAGCTCTTTTCTGGCCTTCTAATTTTCCCAGAAAGTGTCCTCTGATCTGAGCAGCCAAAATTTTACACCCAGCGAAGAAAAAGTAGCTGCCATTTGAATGCTTAGCCCTCCACAAGATGCTTCACAGGTCAGGGCATTTGTCAGGCTTGTACAATATTCTGCAAAGTTTATCCCACAATTTGCAGAAGAATCTGAGCCACTTAGAAAAATTTACTGAGGAAAATTGAGCCGTTTGTTTCGAGTCAGGCCTAGGAAGAGTTGTTTTAGAAGCTGAAAGAGTTGGTGGGACAGGCCAGTACACTTGCATACTTCTGAGAACATTGGGTCACACGTATCATAGCTAATGCAGGACCCTATGGTTTGGGAGCAGTTTGACCCAGTTACAGGACACAGAGTATTGAGCAATTTTATACCCATCCAGGAACCTTACTAATGTAGATTGCCGGTACTCGCAGATGGAGAGAGAGAGGCCTAGTTTGGGCATGTAAGAAGTTTAATATCAATGTATATGGGCATAAATGTGAGCTTGAAACTAATCACAAGCCCCTTGAGTGCATTTCTTGAAGACTGTCGAAGTTGTACAGCACAGCCCCACAGAAAAAGAATGACAAACGAACGCAACTATTTATTTGAAACTGCCAACTAAAATAATACGAGTGGGCTACAAAGGGAGTGATCGCTAACTTCAGTATACTCTAGGCGCTAACAAGCTATCCTTTAAAACTAGATAAGTTCAGTCACCACTTAACAGTTTAACTCATGAACTCCTTTGTGGTATCCACTTGAGAGCAAACAATTCTTGAATTCTTCTTCCGATAGCTTCTTCAGTCACTGCGAACGTTGCGATCTCCAACTGAATAACTCTTAACCACTTTAGCTCCGAGCTTCTGTACGTAAGTGCCAGAATTATCCGATAGCGATCTTTAAATACATTTTCAGCTAGTTCTAGAATATTCGAAAGATTACAGAAATAACTATTAGTTTTATAGAAGCTTACTTCACTTGTTTATATCATGTTCGTATGTTCCAGAATTCTCTAGAACTAAGATTGCGTGATAATGCAAACATCTTAATGGGATTCTGGAATCGTCTCCTCATAACACAGTGATCCTTTTGATCCCATTTTGTAGCATTCCTTATTAAATTTTCATTTAACATGTCAAGTATTCTTCGTAATAAATGTAGTTGTTTCAGAATCGTGATCTACTTTTACATTAATTAATGGTTTGTGTTTATAACAGTATTTTTCTTTTGCATTTTTTAGTGTCATTTTGGTTATTTCCTTTAATGTTCTTTTTAGTTTTGATGATTGATGGTGACTTAAATCAAGGTCCATCCAGCAATCATCCTTGCAGACCTTGCACCAGATGAATCCGTAGTGTGATGTTGTCCCTTTTAGACCCATCATCAGTAACATAAATTTATAATCCCCTTGCAGAAAAAAATCTTATCTGATTGCTTTATCTACATTGATTTGCCTATTTTGTACTGAGGTATTTATGCTAAAGAAAACATCTGCAAAACATGTCTGCAGTGTTCTGTAGTCTTCCTTGCCCTTAAGAACAGCAATAGTGTGGTTCCCTTTTGCTGCCATCACATCATTCCCTGGTTGTAAGATGGCAAAAATTAACAAAATGAAGCAAGAATCCCTTGTTATTCTAGCACCATCTCCAGATTTTTTTATTTTTATGTGCTCATCATGGTCATCAGGGTGGCTTGACCAATAGTCTTGTATCCTCTCTGAGGAGATCATTGAAAGACATTTGCACTCCTGGTTGAGACAGTCCCCCACTGAAAACTTATCAAAGAGGAAAAGGATCTTTTCCACATTTTCGTTCTCTTTTGTGGAAGGCCCTGGAATCCTTTGTTACTTTTTCCATTTTCAGTTGGGTGGCCTTGTGGTTGCACCTGTACTGCATGTAAGTCATCAGACTTTGTTTCAGTGATAACCATACTCCTTAGTTCAAGGGCAAATGATTTGGCAAACCATAATGCTTTCTGGGCTCTTGAAGTAAATGTTTTAAGTGTCCTATATATTTTTTTTTTACCTCAGAAAAATCTTTTCCGCTGTAGGTGGGATCTTGAGTCATCTAAAGGTTACCAATGTACTTAAGAAAACATTTATTAGTTGATTCGAGATTCTCCATATTTTTTCCTTTTCACTGAGTTCTTTCTCCTTCATTTCTTCATAAATGTTTGTCAAGTCCAATTTCCACTCATAAAGTTAATCTTTTATCAACCTAATGTCCCTGTGCAATTCCAGTGGAGACACTGTTTGGCCTTCAATCAGACATGGTGATAGCAAAATTAAAGTACAAAGTACAAAGAGACAAATATTACAACCTTTATTATTAGCACAGACATACTTAAACTTGGTTTGTCGGAAATTGCTCCAAACATGTTGCAATTTTCCCAGTTAAGTCCTGAATTTTCATAGATCAAAGCATTCAATGAGGCCTGTAATACACCGTAACCAGTAGCAACATGAAATCTCTGTAACCACTTTGTTTTTAAAATGGCAACCAATCAAAGATGATTTTATTTGGAAGGGTTTTGTAAAACAGCTTCTTCCTCTATGCCAGGTTTCTTATCTTTCCAAGTCCTTCAGCACAGCTTTGTACATTTGGATGTTTCCCTGGGAATAAAGTTGTTTTACCAATACGCTGTTGAAAAACATCACAGCTTCCTTCATTTTCAGAAGACTTACGAAGCTTTCGGCACGGTCTGCCTATCTTGGAGAGTAGTATTGTTACAAGACAGACGAATGTATAAATAAACCTGCCTGTTCTATGTCCATACAGAAAAGAATGACAAACATACTTCCGCTACAAACTCAACTATTTGAGACTAACAACTGAAATTTGTGTAGTCTACGAATGCAGTGGTCGCTTAACTTATATACATGTACTTACACATGTACTTATTGCAGTCCTTCTTTAGGGGCAGAGAGTGCACATTGACCACTCATTGTTTGCTGCTCCTTCTCAACACTTGGTCTTCTCCATCATTTACAGCATAGCTTGGGTTGTGAATGGTGCTCAGAAAATACATCCCTTTGTTTTCTAGCCATGACACTGTAGGCAAGGTGTCCAGTCTCCAGTCAATAGCCCCCCTGTTGAGGTTTTGGCTTGGAAGGGAAGATGAGATCCTTAGGAAACCCTTTAGAAGAGGATTTTATGATGTCTAAGGAGTCAATCCCCTTTTCTTTGAAGCTTCTCCCAGAGAAACACTAGTGGCAAGAAAAGCAATGTCTCATTTATTGTGCCATTCAGTGAACATAATGTTTCCCTTTTGGGCCTGAACAAGTTGACCAGGTCTGGTTAACATGTTAACTTGTTGATGTGTTGAAGTATCGAAGTGTTGTTTTGAATTTGGTAAGCACACACACCAACTTGAATGAACTTGAAAAACTGAATAGATTTGAATCACATTATAAATTCACGTGTGAAAAGTGATTGACATATGCTTTGACATTTTGCCATACAGTGACTTTCATCAACAAAAACAGCTTTGGTGGAATCCTTTAAGTCTCGAATGACAGTTCTGTGAGGGTTCAACAGAGCCTCAGGACTGCCAAACTAAAGGTTGAACCAAGCATGTTGAATGTCTTTCATTTCGGGGGCAGTACTTTCAGGGCCGATAATGGCTGCTGCTATGCCGCGACTTTTCAAGCCAGCAACTTTGTCCTTCATTAATGACATAACAGGGGCCACCACAAGACAAATGGAGGATATATCCATTTGCTTTTCTGCGTTGTTGACTCTCACTTCCATTTCCTCAAAAACAAACGGAGCAATCTCAAAGCATAACGATTTGCCCAATCCAGTTGGAAAGCAAAAAAACACGTCCTTTCCAGTGAGATAAGCCTCCACAACTCGTCTCTGACCATCTCGTAACTTGCTGTAACCTAATTTCGGCTGAAGTTTAAAACACCTTCCATGTCTTCCAGACCTTCGCAGAAACAAAAACAAAGATGGTGTCTTTCTCGAGTGTCAGATTACTTCATGATAAAACCCTTCAATTTTCATGATGATGATTTTAGAATTTTCAACCGGTGAATTTGGCGCCAAACAGGTATGAAGAGTCCTTTTAAAAGGCCCAACCAACCAGAAAAAAAAAATTTAAAAGGACTTTGAGAAAGTCTACCCAAACATAAACAATGAAGCAATGGAACTTTACAGGGACAATTTCATGGACATATGTTGTGCATTATGTGAAACAGTTTTTCATTATCATCAAATTAAGGTTGCACTGGTTTAAAAGAGCATGCTTCCATGGAAACTGAATAAGATTTCGTCAAAGGTTAAAACTAGTGCAGTCATTGCACAATACAGCTAAAACTATACAACCTGTGAAAGAAATCATTAAAATCCATTTAAAAGTGGCTAAAGATATACATGTAACTGCTACAAGTTTGTTAATTCTCAAACAACCACTTTCAAGAAAATTGCATGTTAAGTTCAAGACATGTGCTTTGATTTCATTTGACCCTAATTTCCTTCCACTTTAACAGGAAAGTTATTTTCTGTACAACGGTGATGTACTAAGAAGTCAAATAATATTTTAGGTGGTTTTTCCTCAGCTGGATGACTAGAAAAAGTTAAGTTCACTTTCAAAAATACGGACCTTTTGGAGCGCCCACAACTTCAAAGACAGGTTTTGCGAATGTGATCTGCATGGGTTCCTGTCTGCTGGTGGATGGTAACACCTGAATGTGTTTCTTTGACTTAGCTTTCTTTCCTTTCATAACTGATATCTCATGCTTTGAATCAAGACTAAAAGCCCCACAGGAGTATGATGTTTCGTCTTAGAATTCTGCTTTGCATGCAAAATGTTTCTTTGTTTCGTATACATTTGAATTCTGGCATGTTCTGTAGCTGATTTTAGATTTGAATCAAGTGATCATTGTATGATTTCTTGGCTACTGGTGGAGACAAATTCATTCTGGCACAAAAATCAGCCAGAAAGGCCTGGCCAAGTTTTTGTGAACCAACACTGACCTCCTTTTGACTTCATGAGCTCCTCCACCAACAACCCCTAACCTCTTGCTTGTTCTCAACTCAGTCTTGTGTTAGCAGACTAAACATCATAATTATTTAAACCCACTTGCAGTCTGGTATACATTTTCGGATGCAACTCTAAGGCCAACAGTGGTTGATTTTGTATGGGGTACAATGCCTTCTTGCTCTTCATACTTTGAAAATATAGAATTTTGAAACGTCGAGGCAGAAACATTTGCTCTTACCGGCAAGTCTTTACTTTCACTGAGGCCGCTGTCATCTGTAGCTTCGTGTTTACTTCCTGCGGCGCCGTCTTCATTTGGTTTCACAGTCAACTTGCAACGTTTGTCCAACCCACTATAACCACAAAAACCCTTCCTTTTCTTTCTCCTGACGGATCTGAATTTTCTTTTCCCAGTTTTGACCATCTCATGAAGCACATCAATTTAAAAAAATCAAGTAAACAATCCAACTTCACCTCGCGATGCTTTTGCAAAAATCACAACTTTCATTCTTCAAGGCTTGCGCTGCATCATGGTTACTGTAAATGTAAAAATTGACTTGGATGCTAAGGAATTTGGATTGTAAGGACTGTGGAAACGGTTTTTCAGGGTCTTTGGACCTTACAACAAGGAAAAAATCCCATGACAACCAAAATAAACAAAGTTTAAACAAGTGGTTGCTGTGGGTAATTAAGTGACCACTTTCTAATTAATAAGTAACCTTAGGCGGCATTTTCAAATTTTTCAAAAAATGAAAGTAGTTTTAAAAAATTGAATAAATAAGGCTATCATGGGGAGTTCAAAGCTGTTACTTCATTGCTTGAAAGACTGCTCAGGAACAGTTTCAGCATCTAGTAGAACCAACTTGCTCACTGGTTGCACTGGCTCTGATGTACTGGTCTTAAGCTTGACTGAGTGCACAAGTCCATCCCTGCTGTTCTTGTACACTTCCAGGATTCGGCCAAGTGGCCAAGAGCTGCATGGCTTGCTTTCATCAAGGATCAGAACAATAATATTATTGTTGACCTCAAAATTCCTTCGGCGCATGTGCCATTTCTGTCGCTCTTGTAGGAATGGCAGATATTTTCTGATCCAACGCCGCCAGAACACATCTGCGAAGTATTGTATTTGGCGCCATTGCCGTCTGCTGTAGTTGTCAAACCTACCAAAGGTACCAAGTGGTGCTACAGGTCCTGCTTGGAGTATCAGGTGGCTCCGTGTCAGTGGCTCCAGGTATCCTTTTTTTTTTTCCTGGATCATCTGAAAACTTAGTGATTAGCCTTCCGTTCACTATGGCCTCAACCTCACACATCAGTGTATTCAGGCCCTCGTCAAAAAAGTACTTGCTCCTTTACTAGGGCCTTCATAACTTTCCTCACTGTCCTGATGCATCTTTCCCATGCACCGTCATGATGTGGTACAGTTGGTGGATTGTGCGTCCACTTGATACTGCGCTGTAGGAGAAAACTGTGAATTTGCACTTGATTCCAATCTCTAACAGCCTCTCAAAACTTTCTTTCTCCTTTAACGAAGTTTCCACCATTGTTGGAACGCATCTCTTCTGGCTGACCTCGTCTTGCAGTTAATCTGCACAAGGCGTTAATGAATGACTCTGTATCAAGCAAGTTGGCCACCTCTGTACGAACTGTGCTTAGGGTTAAACATGTGAATATAACACCGTACAGTACGTATTATTTATTATATAACACCGTACAGTATGTATTATGTCACAGTCTTCCAAAAACACGCTGATTAGTATATGTATGTCATCAGAAAATGACAAATGTTATTGTGTTTTATTATAACAATGGCGTATGCAACTTTCCCCTTTACTGGCCTATGGAATGATGACATCTGAAGCTAGTCAATGTAGCTATATACCTGTCAGCTGGTCAGTTCACCTTTTGATGTATGAGATACAAGGAGGATTTATTGCAATGGAATCTTCTGGAATACCTTCCGCTTTGGTGGTTTTATTGGCCTCTGGCTCCATACTAACGTAGTAATTTTCACTCGGGTGTCCCAACAGAATTGAAGCTCCTTGTTGGTTTCTGGCCTCCACAACAACCTCATAGGAGTCTCCCTCATGGCTTGTAACCACTCGAATTGTTTTTTCGAGGGCATTGGCCAGAGCAACAAGAATGATGTGATCACCCCAAGTGCCATCTTTTTCCATGTTTGTCAAATTGGTATCCAAGTCAGTATTTGACACAAATGAAGAGATGTCATCCTTGGAAAACTGAAAGACAGGGCAACGAGTAATAGAGATTGTTACAGGATCTGATTAATCACCAGTACAATCCAAGAAATATGTTACGGAGTACAAGTATATAACAACTTACGCCAGGTACACGTTTCCTCAAAGTTTCCACAGACAGCTTCCTCAGGTCAGAGTGATTGAGTCCTTTTTCCCCTAGGTGCTCCAGCCTGTCTGCGGTGGCATGGGATAAACAATTCCCGTCAGTGGGGATTTCATTCCCCATATGTAGTCCCGAACTACGAAGGTGTTTAGTCAGTCGGTTGTGGTTTTCCTGGACCGCTTTGTTTTCCAGCAGTGACTGGTTTACAGCCTCCTTCATGTTGTGGAGGAAACGCTGGTAACAACCTTAAACACATGTTACGAAGAAAGGTTGCTTCAATCAGGGTGAAATGTTTACCTTCAAATAAGCTGCAATATCATCTACCTACGTGTAGTATAGAGACACTAAGGTGATACCAGTCAAGTGTTTGTTTCCTTGATTTTCTGTCTTTTGGGTGGACTTCTAAAATAAAAAGAAGAGCATCTTTGTTACAATAACAAGCACTGTTTTGTCTTACATTTTATCAGTTACATTTACTGAAGTTCTTCAAGAACAGAAAGACAATCATCATTTCCTATAGGACCTAATTTCTAGCGAAATCAATTAAAATTTCACTATTTAAATTTCTGTTAACGGAGCAGATTTACCTCTTGAGAACTATTGGACATTGTGGGAAGACTAGCATTATCGTTACTGTCTGTTGCGTGTATATGGGCATTGGCCGCAGAACTCTGCTGCGAGGAGGAAATTTTGTCAGGACTTTTTGTAGTGCTGGAGGTGGTTTTTGTTGCCAAGAAACTGTCTGTTGATTGCTGCTCACTTTCGAGGGGGGTTTTCTGTAGAATAAGAATTCTGTGTTCACATGCCTAGGGGCTTCTGTGTGGCTCTACGTGGGCTGGAAAAAACCGTTTCTAGTTTCTTCCTATGGACTTTGTTGATCTTAATGTTGTTCGCATGTAATTTTAGATGCATCATGAACAGATGATTTCCCAGGAGCATCATATTAAATGAATCAGTTGGAAAGGTTTATAATGTATACTGCTCAATAAAATGTTTCCATGTACTGTAATGTGTGTAATACTGGTTGAGTTTTTATGTTTCTTGCCAGAAGAATTTTCTAGGCCCTATTTCCTGGATGTGTTTCCAGCTGTTATAGTTCTACACTAAAGCTTATAAATTAGTCCAAGTACTCAACGCTGCATGATTATATGTTTCACTGATTCTAAAGAAACAATTTTTTTTCATTAGCATTTACAATAGTGTCTCTTCCGAGGGACATTATGCTTACGGTCTCCATCGGGTCACCATCCCCAATTATGACTCCTAGCAGAATTAATTTGCTTACTTTGCTCACAATGACATCCTTAAGTTTCTCATTTTGTTCTTGTAGCAACGCTACATGCTTGAGTGATTGTTGATTAATTACCGTATTCGCACGTGTATAGGCCGCACTCGTGTATAAGCCGCACCCCGAGTTTTGCCATATTTCTTGAAAAAAAAATTCACGCATTCATAAAAACGCAAAGGCCTGGCGAGTGCCGAGTACCACCAAGATATTGTTATTTGTTTATGACAAAATTCATCGCGATAAATACTGGTAATCTAATACAGCATGCATTCGATTGAACAAACAAAACTGTGTCAACTCGATCGTATGAAAGTTCATGTTGCATTTCTTATGCAGTGTTTGTTGTTCTCAGACTTTGTTTTCGTTAGAAACAATCTCAGATGTAAGAACACATAACGGATAAATTATTTGACAGAAAAATCATTGTTGAATCTCAAATTTAATATAAAACATAAGCATGCGAGACATTCGATCGCTACTTTGGTGTACTTATACTCGCGTTGTCACAGATATGTTAACGGAGATTCTGGCAATTCCACATGCGTGAATCATTTCTTTGTTATGAGAAACAGTGAGACCCCTCAGATTGTCTCTGAAGGATGTATTGACTCGGTGAGGTGCAGGGATCAAACTTCAAGACATTCGTTTCGTTCACGAACAATTGTTATCGGTTGCTAAGGTTACTGAATGAATCAAAGATGGCGGCGGATTGTGTCAACTCGCACAAGCGTTTATGCCGTGTTTTCTATGTAGTGTTTGATTTTCTTGGACTATGTTTTCATTGGAAACCAAGCTTAGTCGTAATTAAATGTAATTATCGGGTAGAAAAAGCCCACGTTGAATCTCAAATCTATTTCTAAGCACGTCGCACGCGAGACATGCGATCGCTATTTGTACACGTGTTCTGTTAGATTCTACATACGTGGATCATTTCTCGGTTATGAGAAATATTTAAAGCCTCCAGATTTAATGATTTATATCTCAGCGAGGTTCAAGGATCGGACGGATGCTTTCAGGCTTCAAAATGTTCGTTTCAGCAGCGACTGACTAAAGTATCAAAGCTCCATATCTGCGCAAGCCTATACACTTGTGTTGTACGAAGGATTACGTGACAACTTTAAAGGGACTTTCACTAAATCATATGAAGATTTAAGTTATACCGTGTATAGGCCGCACCCCCATTTTGCACAAAATTTATTTGAAAAAAAAGTGCGGCCTATACACGTGCGAATACGGTACTTTCCTGAGTGTCCTGATGCATCTGTCCCGTGCACCGTCATGATGTAGTACAGTTGGTGGATTATGCATCCACTTGATACTGCGCTGTAGGAGAAAATTGTGAATCTGCACTTGATTCCAATCTCTAACAGCCTCTCAAAACTCTCTTTCTCCTTTAACGAAGTTTCCACCATTGTTGGAACGCATCTCTTCTGGCTGACCTCGTCTTGCAGTGAATCTGCACAAGGCGTTAATGAATGACTCTGTATCAAGCAAGTTGGCCACCTCTGTACGGACTGTGCTTAGGGTTAAACATGTGAATATAACACCGTACAGTACGTATCATGTATTATATAACACCGTACAGTATGTATTATGTCACAGTCTTCCAAAAACACGCTGATTAGTATATGTATGTCATCAGAAAATGACAAATGTTATTGTGTTTTATTATAACAATGGCGTATGCAACTTTCCCCTGTACTAGCCTATGGAAATATGACATCTGAAGCTAGTCAATGTAGCTATATACCTGTCAGCTAGTCAGTTCACCTTTTGATGTATGAGATACAAGGAGGATTTATTGCAATGGAATCTTCTGAAATACCTTCCGCTTTGGTGGTTTTATTGGCCTCTGGCTCCATACTAACGTAGTAATTTTCACTCGGGTGTCCCAACAGAGTTGAAGCTCCTTGTTGGTTTCTGGCCTCCACAACAACCTCATAGCAGTCTCCCTCGTGGCTTGTAACCACTCGAATTGTTTTTTCGAGGGCATTGGCTGGAACAACAAGAATGATGTGATCACCCCATGTGCCATCTTTTTCCATGTTTGTCAAATTGGTATCCAAGTCAGTATTTGACACAAATGAAGAGATGCCATCCTTTGAAATCTGAAAGACGGTGCAACGAGTAATAGAGATTGTTACAGGATCTGATTAATCACCAGTACAATCCAAGAAATATGTTACGGAGTACAAGTATATAACAACTTATGCCAGGTACACCTTACCTCGAAGTTTCCACAGACAGCTTCCTCAGGTCAGAGTGATTGAGTCCTTTTTCCCCTAGGTGCTCCAGCCTGTCTGCGGTGGCATGGGATAAACAATTCCCGTCAGTGGGGATTTCATTCCCCATATGTAGTCCCGAACTACGAAGGTGTTTAGTCAGTCGGTTGTGGTTTTCCTGGACCGCTTTGTTTTCCAGCAGTGACTGGTTTACAGCCTTCCTCATGTCGTGGAGGAAATGCCGGTAACAACCTTAAACACATGTTACGAAGAAAGGTTGCTTCAATCGGGTGAAATGGGTACCTTCAAATAAGCTGCGTTGTCATCTACCTACGTGTAGTAATAGAAACACTAAGGTGATACCAGTCAAGTGTTTGTTTCCTTGATTTTCTGTCTTTTGGGCGGGCTTCTAAAAAAAATAAGAGCATCTTTGTTACAATAACAAGCACTGTTTTGTCTTTCACTTTATCAGTTACGTTTATTGAAGTTTTTCAAGAACAGAAAGACAATCATCATTTTCTATAGCACCTAATTTCTAGCGAAATCAATTAAAATTTCACTATTTAAATTTCTGTTAACTGAGCAGATTTACCTCTTGAGAACTATTGGACATTGTGGGAAGACTAGCATTATCGTTACTGTCTGTTGCGTGTATATGGGCATTGGGCACAGAACTCTGCTGCGAGGAGGAATTTTTTTCAGGACTTTCACGCCGAGCTCCCGCGCTTCCATTTTCGATCATTTCGGAAATGTAGCCTGCAATCCAGGTCTCAGCGGTCTACCGCGCAGCAGCGAGTCAAATTTCCAAGATGGCGGAATTTGTTGTGGCAGTTCATCGTGTGGTAGACGAGGGTGTTAGTGCGTCTAGTGGCTGAAAGAAGAAATTAAATCAGGAGATTGGTAGAGAACTGATGGAACTGACTAGAGCGGTTGTAAAAAAGCATACGTTTGCCCCGGAGAAAGGGTAGAAGTTTCACCTTGCTCAGCCATCCCGTATGTTATGGAGATCAGTTGGCCAATGGAACAAAAGCATTGTGCGCAAGCTGAGGCGAAAAACAAATGGCTCAGCTCCTTGGACCGTCAGGTTAAAGCGACATAATGCCATTGGAAGTTTACCTCTGTTTCAAAACTGCTTCACTTACAGAGGAGACTTGTGGCATGTTGATGAAAAATACTAAGAACGTAGAAGAAATTCAATTCCACAATGAAGAATCTTTCAAAAGATTTCTTTTGGAATTAGCCAACAAGTACACGAAATGCGTTAAAGAAGGTGACATGATGTTTAACCCTTTTCTTTCTGAGTTTTTCTCACAATTTTGCCGTAGTTTTGACATCACTACAGAAAAGCCTTTTATTTCTTGCAAGCTTTCAAGGAAACCCCCAAGACCTATACATTTTCTGAAAGCTTAGAAAATTTGCCAACTTTTGACAATGAGAAAGTTAATATTTAATGTATTTGTTACTGATTAAAAAATTCAAAACCTATCAATTTATCACCAGAATAGTGAAAAACTAACTTGTTTTCTTAAAATTTCAGGATTATTGATTGGTTTTCTAACAAAATGTTCAATTTTACAATCTAGAGCATGATAACAAGATTAGGACTCAATAAAATTAACAAGAACTGATTTCTATGTCTTATTTTATCTTAGAAAGACGGCTTACAAGATATGCAAATTTCGGCAGACTCAAAGACTGCTACCAGGTCAACTAGAAATTGTCAAAGGGAGATAATCTCCAACAAAATGTCATAACTGAAGCAAATGCTGGGACTCCCAAAACCCACTCTTTCGACCAGTAATGCGAAACTTGGGGTACCTGTTTGATTCCCATTCCAATGAGAAGACCAAGCCATGCTTTGAATTCAGTCACAGTCAAAGGGTTACTCCAAAGTGGGTTTCGTTTACCTGCTTCATCTTGGCTTTGTTCAGCAAATCTGTTCGTTTCACGAACAACATATTCGAGAAAGTCCGTGTCCAAAAAAAGCTGAAAAAATTGCACGGCCGACGCTTCCTCCGGCAGTTCTGTTATTGGTCCTGTTGGTTCTTCGCATGCTGGTGGGGGATTTATTTCTCCAACAGGTTCTCGCCACTGAAATAATCGATTTGGAAAACCCTCGAAGTCTTCGTTGTCACTATCTTCGGCAAACAAATCTGTGTCAGTTCCATCGCTTTCTGATGAATCCAAACGCTCCTGAACACTTGAAGATCCTGTATTTTCTCTTCCTCTTCTCCTCCTTTTTCTTTGAGGTTCCTCAACTTCGTCTTCGCTCGAACTGTTCACGGGATTTGTTGAACATCCTAACTCGCCAGCTTCCTCAATTTCTTCTTCTTCCAATTCTAGGTCAGAATTTTCCCCATCGAACGGTATTCCAAGCGAAATAACTCCATATCTTTCTGGTGCTCTCCTTTCCCTTTGGTTCTGTGACGCCATTTTTAAAGTTAACGGAAATTCTGGCCGAAAAAAAATTCGCAAAATTGCAGTTTTCAACCGATTTCCACGTGCTTCACATCGAACGAAAGCTTTCCCTTCGAAGAACATGATACGTGAATTTACTTTTAGGGGGGGGGAGACCGCTGACCTGAAAAACAGCCAAAATTGGCATGATGTCATTTGCCCCGATGAGATCGGGGCTTAGAAAGAAAAGGGTTAAAATGGATAAAGATAACTCTTACAGTAGGGTCATTATTAATCAAGCCCACCCTGCCACCTTTCACTACTCTAAAACACTGGAAATGCTGCAGGTGAAGACCAGATATGGACATTACAAACGACTGGGGGTGCCTCAGTTTACTTTGAATTGAATGAACAGTGAATGTTGTTGAGTTAATTGATATCATTATGTTCACAATGTACTTTTGACAAAACATTGACTCAGCTTTTGTTGACCTGTAGGTCTATGTAACATTGTTGTAATACCTGTTCTGTTTATGGTTAGTGTAAGAATCCTGGGGGAGTACCATATTTTCCATCTGTTTTATATGGGGTCCCCCACCCGCTGGGAAGACAAATGCCCTTTTCAAAAAGTAAGAATGCAATGAATTACCAAGGCACAACATGCTCACTTCCAACAAGGTGGTGGGGGGGGGGGGCATAGCATAAACAAATGATGGCTGCAAAGGAGGCTGCAAAATACCGGCTTAAAACAAACAAAAAAAACATCCCTGCAGTGCTTTTGCATTTTTACTTAACTTTGAGCCCCAGCATCAGGCATCATCTGAATTCTCCATGCCACTCCAGATGAAAAATCTATATAATTATTTTTTCAAGTCCATATGATGAAAAATGATTAGAGAGAATATGCCAGTTCATAACTGTGCTGTTATGAGTTATGTTAAGAATGAGTTGGATTCATTAAATAATTAAATGTCTTAAATAACACATTTTTAATAACAGTCAACCTAAAGAGTGATATTAATGATTTGTGCTAATTGAAAAAAGGCACAAAACAGTAAGTTTGCAATTAAATAGTAAATGGGACATGCACTGTCCTAATCTCTGAATAACCATACAGTACACTGAAAATGTGGGTAGTAAATTATTAAACTAGACTAAGTGATTTGGTCACTTAACATCTTACAACCACTGTCACAGAAACATGAAATCTATTCTGCACAGATGCTTAAGAGCATTTTCAAACCTTCAGACAGCTCTCCCAAACCTGCTGTAGTACAGTAGTGACCTCTCTATAGATATCAGAGGAACATATCTTGCACTTATCTTTATCAGTTTCCTTTGGATACCCACAAAAGCAAAAATTGTCATTGTTGACACATGCTGGGATGTATTGGTCAGTACATTTGGTGTAGCCAAAGTGATGTGGGTCTGCCCTTCTAAGCCAAACATTTGAAACAAAATCATGCTTTAGAACAACCTCCCATCTTGCTGCAAGACTAGCATGCTTGGCATATTGTTGTAATCTTACATGCTTAGCTTCTCGGCCTTGCATGCTATTAATGCCTAAACCAACTTTATACTTCTTATACAAGAACTCAGTGTGGCATGGTACAACATATCCTATTGTCCAAACAGTTGGATTAACACTTTGAAGTAGTGTGGAAACAACATTAAAGAACCTTTGACAATGACCTTTCAATGCCATTAAGCCTTCCCCATCTATGTTTACCCTTGAAAAAAGTGAAACTGCCCCCCTCAGCTCTAAAGCACAATTTGCAATTGCACAAAGTCTCATTTTGGTTTCAGGTGGATCATCATCACTCTCCAAAGCTGAAACTAGGTACATAAACTTATGGCTAAGTTTCTTACTTTCTTTGCCTGTAAATCTGTAGTCAAAGCTATTTTTTCAACCACTGTTGTTGTCACTTTTTTCATTAGCCTTCCAGCCTTAACTTCTGTTTTGAGTACTGAAAGGTACTTGGCAAAAGAAGAGTTATCTGGAACATAATTGACATCTTTGCATGAAGAGGGGATGTTAGATGTTTCAAGACTCAAGCTCAGTATGGTACTGTGGATAAATTGCCATGCATTGTTGGCATTATGAAGAGGCTCGGCAAGTCCAAGATCAACATATGGACCAATTAAAGGTTCGAATTCCTGCCTTGATTCTTTCCCTCTTATAAAATCAAGAACTTTTGTTCTCTTTGTTGATTCTGCATAAGATGATTGATCAAGCTTTTCCTTGAGCTGTTTCACACCCTCAACCACTTCTAATCTCTTTGCATAAACCCAAGGGTGCCATGTATTTTCTGGCTCAGGTCCAAGTGACCCATTTGTAATGTGTTTGTTAGTTTCATTTACATTACCAAAAGAAGAAAAGAAGAAAGCTGCATTACTGAGTTCTCCAGAATAAGATGCCAAAAATTTCATGTCTGATGGAAACAATTCAAGTGAAAACTTAACACTGAAACTTCTTATGTGAAAGGTTTTTTCTTTGATGGATTGAAATTCATGAACCAGTTTTTTTTGCAAACCTTTTCATGACAATGTGATTTTCTGAGCAGTTGGCTCCTGCCAAAAGGAAATTTTCTTTTTCACTGGTAATGTGGGTTCCACTGTTAATAAACGATAGAAGCCACGCTGTGGCTTCATCATCCTTACCAAAAGGTGCTCCGTCGGCACCACATGCCACATGAAAATGATACCTCTCCTCACCAAAATGCATGAGGTGTGAATTTTCACCTAAAGATTCATCAATAAAAATAAAGAGGTCTGCCAGTTCAAGTAAAAGATCAGTAAGCTCTCTATAACCCCCATTCACATGCTCACTTTCATCTAAGTCATAATACAACTCAGATAGATCATGAACTTTGGCTACATTCCAGTTACTTTCAATATACTGCTTCATTTTATCGTAAGTCAACAGCTTAGGGATCCTTGCACCTTTAAGTAGCTGAATTGCTTTTCTTTGCTTGCTAGTAGTACTACAAGACATGGACAAATTGGACCTTACTGCTTTGTACTTTTCCTTACTAAGCAAACCATTACCATAAAGTACTTTCACACTACGTAGGGAGTTATCATTACTGATTTCAAAGCTTTCAACAGAGGATTTAACAACTGATCCTAGCACTTTATTTACAACTTTGCTGGAATTTGCAACATAATCAATAAGCTGTTTAGGTGAGACTTTGTTTACTAAAGTAACCCACATGCCATCCAAGGCAGGTTTTTTTGTTATCTGAGGTGCCTCCATGAACCTCTTTACAGCTCTCTAGAGTTTCCTTCTTTCTGCGTCTGCTTGAAATCTCGGTCTTAGGAACTGAAAGTACTTCTGAAATTGTATCACTGATTTGAGTAGGTTCACGCTGCCTTTTAAGTATTTTTCTCTTCCCTGTGGAGAACAAAAGATGTCATTCATTGTATTAATGTTTCCCATAACCAGTACATTCTAACTTATAGTCACCTAAGGCACACAAGAGAAACACACCACTGACCTCAATACTATTATTTACCTTGGTCACCGTGTAAGTTGTGAAACTGTGAATGCATAGATTTGATTTTAATTAAAGTTACAGTAATAAACAGTACAACTTGAGGTTAGCCCATCTTGATCAAAAGTCCTGAATACCTCAGTGAAACACAATTTCAAATAAATACTAAAATATATCCAAAACTTCAACATATCAAGTTTAAACAATGGAAACCATTATTACCAATTTTGGCATTTATATCCCCACTTCTGTAGGGCAACTAGGGAGAGAATAGCTATAAACAGAGCCACAAACTCTACCTATGTTTTGTTTTTCATTAAAATAGATTTAAATACTGTTTGCCCTAAGAGCTCATCAAGGGGTCTCACACCTAAACTTGATATACAATAAATAAATATTTAAAAAAAAATTGTTGCCAAGCTGTTCATAATAAAACAAATGTATATAAACTTACTCACTGTTTCTGGTGCTAGCTGTCGTTTGGTAGAAGATAGTGCAGCTCCTTTCTCTTGAATCCTCTTCAGCTGTGTACAGAGGGCAAGAACATGAGTAGAATTCTATACACAATGATCAGTTATCAACCAAGGCGTGTTATTTAGACATACATATCTTGGCAAATGTTTTCAGCACCAAACACGATAAAATAAAAGTAGGTCATCGAACATTGGCCGTCCATATATTCTCATTTCAATATTTTACCTTCCTGGATGCCAAGTTCAACTTTTCCTTTGAATATGCATCACTGACCTCTCGTTTCTAGATCAGTAAAAAGTACATCAATAAGAAACTCACATAAAATAATTAAATGACCATTGCTGTCCTGCAATACATATGCCCATCGAGTGCCAAATTGCCTGGGCTGTGTGAAAATCATGATAAAGATTGAGATGTTGGGGGAATTTAAGGAGAGAGAGTGTGTCCTTTGTAGTGTTATGGCTAGAGGATAAAGGCCTGCTAAGGTTGTCTGCATCATTTGAAAAATGATTCATTAAAAATCTCCTTGGGAATTTTCCATCATGGGTCCATCATGCTTTGCCAAGTTCCAGGAATAGGGGCATTTGAACCCCTATTATGAGCATAAAGTGCTTTAATATGGTTGCAATATCATCAAGCTTCTCGAGAAAAAAGTTACAGCATCTTCTTCAGTGTCCCAAGAAAAAAAAAAGACATTAACTTTACATATATCTGACACTGTAGACACTTAATTCATGAGACTGACCTCATCCAAAACAGAATCCAACTTTTCCTTCTCTTTTTGTAATGACTTGCACTCCAACAAGTAATTTGCTTCCAAGTTTCTCATAGCATATTTGAATTCCCCAATTGGAAATCTCCTTTTGTTTACAGTTCTTGATGACACATGACGATGTCTTCCTTTCCTTGCCATATCCAGTTCTCTTTAATCACGTCTCACGTACTTGTTGGCTAATCCCAAAAGACATCTCTTGAAAGATTCTTGATTGTGGAATTGAATTTCTTCTACGTTCTTAGTACACCTGTCTACCTGCATAACCAAATAAAAGCACAGATACGGTAGATGAGCTTTTGCAGTAAATCAAGTCCAAAGTTTTGTTAAGTTCACATTAATACACTACATGAATTACGCATGCCGTACAAGATTTTGTCACCCCAGCAGAGCGACCAGACCGAAAACTTTTTTGAAAGAAACAACAGTCCTGTCTGCAGGAACGTATGATTTCAGATTTTTAATTGCTGCTCCTAAATTGAAGATTTTCGAAAAAATCTTGCCATATTGACCACCGCTGAGATAACAAATTTGCAGGACAAAAACAGACATAACTCATCCCAACCGAACGGGAAAATGCTCAAAAACAGATCAAAATGAAGCTTACCTGACAAGCATTTCAGCCATCTTTGTCAAACTCAGCCACGAGGTTTAGACTTCCCATAATTCTCTTCGAAAGATGAAATTATTTAGCATAAATTTGAATAATCCGCCCTTCATTTTTGCCGCCATCTTGAATTTTTCCGCTGCCAACTGAGATGACTGGAATCGTGGACTCGCGAGCTCGGTGTGTTTTTGTAGTGCTGGAGGTGGTTTTGTTGCCAAGAAACTGTCTCTTGATTGCTGCTCACTTTCGAGGGGGTTCTCTGTAGAATAAGAATTCTGTGTTCACATGCCTGCATCATATTAAATGAATAGTTGGAAAGGTTTATAATGTATACTGCTCAATAAAATGTTTCCATGTGCTGTAATACGTGTAATACCGGTTGAGTTTTTTATGTTTCTTGCAGAAGAATTTTCTAGGCCCTATTTCCTGGATGTGTTTCCAGCTGTTATAGTTTTACACTGAAGCTTATAAATTAGTCCAAGTACTCAACGCTGCATGATTATATGTTTCACTGATTCTAAAGAAACAATTTTTTCATTAGCATTTACAATAGTGTCTCTTCCGAGGGACATCACGCTTAAGGTCTCCATCGGGTCACCATCAACGATTATGACTCCTAGCAGAATTAACTTACTTACTTTGCTCACAATGACATCCTTAAGTTTCTCATTTTGTTCTTGTAGCAACGCTACATGCTTGAGTGATTGTTGATTAATTACTTTTCTAAGTGTCCTGATGCATCTTTCCCATGCACCGCCATGATGTGGTACAGTTGGTAGATTGTACGTCCACTTGATTCTGCGCTGTAGGAGAAAATTGTGAATCTTCACTTGATTCCAATCTCTAACAGCCTCTCAAAACTCACTTTCTCCTTTAACAAAGTTTCCACCATTGTTGGAATGCATCTCTTCTGGCTGACCTCATCTTGCAGTGAATCTGCACAAGGAATTAGTGAATGACTCTGTATCAAGCTAGTTGGCCACCTCTGTATGGACTGTGCTTAGGGTTAAACATGTGAATATAACACCGTACAGTATGTATTATGTATTATATAACACCGTACAGTATGTATTATGTCACAGTCGTCCAAACACATGTTGATTGGTATATGTATGTCATCAGAAAATGACAAATGTTATTGTGTTTTACTATAACAATGGCGTATGCAACTTTCCCCTGTACTAGCCTGTGGAAATATGACATCTGAAGCTAGTCAATGTAGCTATATACCTGTCAGCTGGTCAGTTCACCTTTTGATGTATGAGTTACAAGGAGGATTTATTGCAATGGAATCTTCTGGAATACCTTCTGCTTTGGTGGTTTTATCGGCCTCTGGCTCCAAACTAACGTAGTAATTTTGACTCAGGTGTCCCAACAGAATTGAAGCTCCTTGTTGGTTTCTGGCCTCCAAAACAAGCTCATAGCAGTCTCCCTCGTGGCTTGTAACCACTCGAATTGTATTTTTTTGAGGGCATTGGCTGGAGCAACAAGAATGATGTGATCACCCCATGTGCGATGTTTTTTCGTGTTTGTCAAATTGGTATTCAAGTCGGTATTTGACACAAATGAAGAGATGTCATCCTTGGAAATCTGAAAGATGGTGCAACCAGTAATAGAGATTGTTACAGGATCTGATTAATCACCAGTACAATCCAAGAAATATGTTACGGAGTACAAGTATATAACAACTTATGCCAGGTACACCTTTCCTCAAAGTTTCCACAGACAGCTTCCTCAGGTCAGAGTGATCGAGTCCTTTTTCCCCTAGGTGCTCCAGCCTGTCTGCGGTGGCATGGGATAAACAATTCCCGTCAGTGGGGATTTCATTCCCCATATGTAGTCCCGAACTACGAAGGTGTTTAGTCAGTCGGTTGTGGTTTTCCTGGACAGCTTTGTTTTCCAGCAGTGACTGGTTTACAGCCTTCCTCATGTCGTGGAGGAAATGCCGGCAACAACCTTAAACACATGTTACGAAGAAAGGTTGCTGCAGTCAGGGTGAAATGTTTAGCTTCAAATAAGCTGCGTTGTCATTTACCTACGTGTAGTAATAGAAACACTAAGGTGATACCAGCCAGGCTTCTAAAAAAAAAGAAGAGCATCTTTGTTACAATAACAAGCACTGTTTTGTCTTACATTTTATCAGTTACATTTACTGAAGTTTTTCAATAACAGAAAGACAATCATCATTTCCTATAGCACCTAATTTCTAGCGAAATCAATTAAAATTTCACTATTTAAATTTCTGTTAACGGAGCAGATTTACCTCTTGAGAACTATTGCACATTGTGGGAAGACTAACATTATTGTTACTGTCTGTTGCGTGTATATGGGCATTGGCCGCAGAACTCTACTGCGAGGAGGAATTTTTGTCAGGACTTTTTGTAGTGCTGGAGGTGGTTTTTGTTGCCAAGAAACTGTCTCTTGATTGCTGCTCACTTTCGAGGGGGTTCTCTGTAGAATAAGAATTCTGTGTTCACATGCCTGGGGGCTTCTGTGTGGCTCTACGTGGGCTGGAATAAAACGTTTCTGGTTTCTTCCTATGGACTTCGTTGATTTTAATGTTGTTCGCATGTAATTTTAGATGCATCATGAACAGATGGTTTCCCAGGAGCATCATATTAAATGAATAGTTGGAAAGGTTTATAATGTATACTGCTCAATAAAATGTTTCCATGTGCTGTAATACGTGTAATACCGGTTGAGTTTTTTATGTTTCTTGCCAGAAGAATTTTCTAGGCCTAATTTTCTGGATGTGTTTCCAGCTGTTATAGTTTTACACTGAAGCTTATAAATTAGTCCAAGTACTCAACGCTGCATGATTATATGTTTCACCGATTCTAGAGAAACAATTTTTTTCATTAGCATTTACAATAGTGTCTTTTTGGACTGACATCACGCTTACGGTCTCCATCGGGTCACCATCCCCGATTATGACTCCTAGCAAAATTAATTTACTTAGCTCCCAATGACATCCTTAAGTTTCTCATTTTCTTGTTGTAGCAACGCTACATGCTTGAGTGATTGTTCTTGTTTATGCTGTGTCATTTCTCAAGTGTTGCCCCAGAAATAGCACCCTTTGACATAGCCTTGTTGCTGCCGTTCTACACACATGCTCAAATGGGGGTGCAGCTCCTTTCTGAAAATAATTTGAAAGATGATGATGTCATGAATAAGTGATTTGCTCACGTCTTGAGCAGGAATCAATTTCCTTCAGCTATTGTTGGAGTGGCAGAGTTGCAAGAGGATCGCAACACTAAATTGGTAAACGTCTCTGTGTGCACTATTGAATTATGGATGGATGAGGTAGTTTTGCCAAGCACGAAAGTAGCGTATCCCGGAGTCTAGCTTCTTGAGTCCGCTCAGCCAGCGGCCTCCTAAATGTATCCACCACTCAGTAGTTCCAATTACTCACGCCCTTTCCATTTGTTATTAGCACAATCTTAGATTGTTTCTTAAGCTTTTTGGATGAAGGCAACAGGGTGCACTTTCTAAGATTTTTTTTTTCACGCCAACTTAATGCTTGTGTGTGGCCTCAGCTGATTAATGAGGCTTATTTCAGCTGAATTACAAGAGGCACCTAGGCCACTCTTCATCTCGCGAGAAAGCTTTCCTTACTGCATGCAACGAGTTCCAGACAAATTTTGCCAGCCACATCGAATTTTTAGTTTTTTTTCCACGCCAAATGTTTGGGTGTCTCATAATAGAAAGAAAAACTGACCTATTGTATTTGACCACCAACAAAAAATTAGAATGAGAGCACAGTAAGGAGGAATGGGAGACCTTGTTCTTTGCTCTGTTGGTTTTTACGTTCTTAACTCGTTCGTCTATAAAATGTACGTGTTCTCTGATGTCTAACATAAGAGCGACTACAGAATACTGGACCAGTTCAGTCTACATTATTTACATGTGCTGGAAACATTGAGTTTGTAAAAGGAGGCATATTACAATGGGCACTATTGTTATTCAATGATATGCAACCTAAGTACATGGCCCTATATTCGGTAGTGAAGCCCTTTAGCGGTTTGTTTGATAGGCGGTTGACAATTTAAGAATATTTTAAACCAACCCTCTTTGGTCGCGATTTGCACTTAAGAGGGCAAGAGATGACGCCCTCTTGGCAAAGATGATCCATGTGCACTTCTAGGTTTGCGAAAGTAGTACTATGGCAGCATGGATTACAAGAAATGAGCTTATAAAGGGAGTTGTGTCCATCTGTCCTCTGGTCTTTTCTTTTAATTTTCATTCCGCAACCTTCATTGGAGCAATCCACTTCCACCTCTGGACCTTTGTGTGACACAAGCTTTTCAATCTAGTCTTCACTCTGGCATTGACTGCACTTGGTACGCACCTTTGCCACCAGTGTTGACACAGTGAAGTTCGTCTTTATTGCTGCGCTTGTTATCAGTGTGCGGCAGTTTGGACAGCTGAAGACCTCGTTCTGATTGGAACTTTCTCTCAGTTTCATAATGCACGAGTTGCAGTAGGTATGCCCGCATTCTGGTAAGATGATGGGATCAACCATGAGCTTCTTGCTGCAAAGACATTAGGTTACATCAGTCCATGTAAACTTGTATGCAAAATAGACTACTTAAGGCCCCATCCATCTCTTATTAATCTTATCGTAAATCTGATATACTTATATCAAACAAAATACATCCCCTTAAAAATTGGTCAAACGTTATGTAGTTGCACTATGAACGGTGTTATTTTGACTGACTAACTTGTGACCTTTTTAGACTCGATTGAGTCTTTACTTCTGAATCCTTCCTTGCACTTTCTCAGATCATACTGAACTTAAGAGGTTTTTGGATGTAAATTAAGAGAAGAGGTTGATAGTTTTCTACATTCATTGCGCTTTTTATTTTTTATTTGTGTTCTTGTGATTTTGATTTTCCCTTACTTTTATTTTCACTGTCTGTGTTGGCAGTGTTAGAACATTAACTGAACAGACGTGTACTTTTCAACATCTTTATTTTTTAGGGACAGAGAAGAAGCTCGATTGAAAGGAAGAAAAGTTTAATGCTGACAGTAGTGTAGACACATTTTCAGAATTTATTTCTGGTATAGCCGCTAGGTTTTTAACACTGATGTCTGCCGATAGCAGTTTAGGTTTGGATTTGTTGTTTAAGCCTCTCTCTGGAGTGCCTTTTTGGAGAGTTTTTCCTTTTTCTTTGCGAAACTTCATCTTTTGTTTCTCAAGACGGCAGTAATTAAACCTAGTTAGTGCTGAAAGAAAGCCATGCTCTACTTTTTGTTTGACCGTCTGAATGTCTTTTTTGAACTGGTCGTGCGGCAGGGTATTCGCCTGCGCTTTGTAACGTAATGACTTCGGACAGGTCTTATTGTCCAAGTGTGTCTGTAGCTTCTTTATGGAATCCTCAGTTCTTTTGATTTTCGCCTTCGGCGAGTAAAGGTTTTCTGGTTCCGCTTCTCTTTTCTTGTTTTCTCCGTTTCTTTAGTTCTTTGCTGTTTTCTCTGTTGGCTTTTTGATAACGCGGTATATTGTCCTTGGATTCTGAGGCACTATCAATGTTGTTGTTGTTTGAGTAACCAGCCTGTTTGTTCTCATCCACTGGGGTGTTCAAAGGGCTTGTTTCCGACAATAGGTTATCATCAGTGTCCATGATTAGAACAGCAAGCAATTTGTGGTTTTAAGCAAGACTGCGGTTTCGAACCTTCATGATTCGCGTCAGTTGCTATTTTCAACAATTTGTAAGGGGAACAGTAGATTGTTTAACTCAATTTTGATCCACCAAGGGACTTTTTGGCAGTTTGGGTTTATATAGCGACAGCATTGAATTTGGGATCGAAAACGGCACATTCTGATTGGTCCTTGCCAGTCAATCAGTTTGCTGTATTTTCGATCCTATATTCGATCCAAGTTGTGTTTTCTGTAGGGCCGTTTAAGTGGATTTTTTCTTAATATAACATGGTTTTTGAGTTATTGTATCGCTTTTTTGCCGCTAAAATACACTATGTGTTGAATGCTTTTGCTAAGTTTTTAGGTAAAGCGTTCAGTATATCGTGCGTATTTCTTGATATATTCTCTAAGTTTCGCACAGGACACAATGTACAATGTTGCATGTTATTTTTAGGTTTCCGTGTCAGAACAGGGCTCTGTCTGAAAAAGATCACAGTAGGAAATAGCAAGGAGTGACAGGCCTGCACAACTTCTAACAATGGAAACCTTTGGAACCATGTAATATTTGACCACTTTAGAGTTTTGCTCATGTGATTTGCAGTTTGCAAAGTGTGAAAAGGAGGGGTTTATAATAGTTTTATTGTTTTGTTCCCCTTATGACTTTAACAACATTGCATGACTTTGCTATATATTACTAAGAAAGTTGTAGGGTGTCAAGGTGAAGTGACACCACAAAGCACCAGCAAATATTAATGAAATGTTTAATACAGTAACACGTTCACATGACAAATGTATGTGCATAATAAATGCTTGGTTTCTGTTGCGATGAACTGTAGTAACAAGTAGAAAGTCCAAATCTTTTACTCAATGAAGCTGCTTCTGAATCAATTATTTCATGAAGGCTGAAAACTTCAAAATGTGTCAACCAAATGTGACATGAATTTCATGTGAACATGGTCCATTGGTAGAATGGTCCACAGGTACAAAAGCTAAAATTTTTAATCAGACAACCTGATTAAGTTTTAACTTGTTATTTTGTTTCAGAGTGAACATTAACACTCATCATAAGTTATTCTTTTATACCAATGTGGAAAAAAAAAACAGAACTAAATGTTGCACAAGCACCAAATAATATATAAAATCCCATTGTCACTTGAACCGTGCTCACAAAACAATATGAGAAGTGATCAAACAAACTCTTCTGTTACTTAGATTTATGCGCAGAAATAAATAAAGAGCAAGCAAATGACAGAGATAAACAGGGTTCTCATAAGGTAGCAGCTAAGGAACTTAATTAATTTCATTAACTTGACTCTGCAAAAGCTGGACTTGCAGCTCTGTTTGTTTTTTCAAAATTAAGTTTTCTTTATTAAGCAAAAGACATGCGTGCTGAAGTTCCAGCACGTTGTCCTGTTTTTTTTTTTCTTGCTTGACTTAACACCAACAACCTCCACATAACCATCCTAGTTGTTGGCCACACTTTCACAAACCCAGGCATCCTCATTGGGTGTTGCGGCCTCTGGACCTAAGAGAAATTGTAGAAATACACACGTTTAATTTTACAAACTTTGTTTGTACATGAGTTCATAGAAGAACTTATAACTGCTCAGTTGCCACTCAGGTCAGTTACGTTCATACACGTCAAACATGCAAAACAAACAAACAAACAAAATGATTTTAGCAGAGAGCATGAAATCTTTCTCAGAGAATGTTCAGCCTCTAAAGTTTTCACACTTATCTTTTTCTCTGAAGTATGCACACTTGCCGTTCCATCACAACATGCAGAGCTTGAGAGCAACTCAAAATGTTCGCAAGGAAAATGTTATAAAAATGTGGCCGACAAATAGTGAGCAATCACATGACAACTTTCGTAACTATAGCATTGTTTACATACCTGCTTCAAACCCATTCAAACCAACTTAAAGCCGGTGTGTCCTCAAAAACTTCAATAATTTTTTCGCTGGACAAACTCAGGGGCTTTGGAGCTGAACAACCTCCAGTTTTCGGTGTTTCCCTCCTAAATGTGGAAAACTCTTTCTTTGCTGTACTGTGTAAATTTCTCCATTTATCCTTTACTTCCATAACCATTCGGCCTGCCATCCCCACTGCATTCAAAGCCCCGGTTATTTCTTGCCAAATTTGATTCTTCTTTTTCTTCCTTACATTGTTTGAAAATTTCGACTGGATGACTGCAAGGTGATTTTTAACCTTTTCTGTAATAACAGAAATTTCATTCACAGAAAAATTGGGTTTTCTATTTCCTCTTTTTGATTCAACGATAACTTCACATTCATTTTCACTTTCTGCAATTTTTCTTTCCTTTTCACATGAGTTCATCCTTTTAATTTCGTCACTGACCGCAGCTGCAATATTTTCCCGCGTTCAGCCGCGTATGTGAAAATAACCAGTCTGACCGGTTTGTTCTGACCTTTACCAGTGGATAGTTAATCAAGGGATAACTCTGTTTTCAGGAACGCCTTTTTATCCTCTGATTAGTTATCCAGAGGATAAAATTTTTAAGCGTGGATTAAGCACTAATCGGGGGATAGTTTAATCGGCTTTTCAGGAACAAGGTCCTGGATTATTCATTGGGTAAATAGTTTATTTTCCAATTTGCGGCTGAAAAACATCCCAGCTTCCTCCATTCTCGGAAGACTTTCTAAGCTTATGGCACACAGTGAACTTTGGGTTCTAAGACTACAGGGTTATGACTACAGTGCCGTTTGTCGGCAAATAACATTGCTAGCTGTTTTCTATTACAGCATTTAGAACTGGTCAGACCTTGTGGTATCAATTGTAGCCATCTTTACAGCATGCTGGAGTTTGCGTAAAGTCAATTGGGAAATGTCTTGAAAGCAGCTGTATTTCACAAGGATAGATTGCAATGAGCAAAATCCAAATGAATCACACTAAGGTCAAGCAGTGTGTAGCAAAAATTGAACACAACAAGAATTGAAGATTCAAGCAGGGTTTAATGGAAGTTGGAAGATCTCTAACAGATACTGGCTACCACTAGCTGATTGATGAAACAAAGTATTGAAGTGCTGATAGCTGATTGAAGTACAAGAGTACCAAATTGTCTTAGCGACAAGGAGTCAATGTGTTGAAGTATCAAAGTGTTGTTTTGAATTTGGTAAGCACACACACCAACTTGAATGAACTTGAAAAATTGGTTGGTGGTGAGAACGAGCATAAATAGAATAATGGCCAAACTTTGCCGAGCAGGTGCTAACACGGTAGGGTCTATGTGGGAACTCAACTGAGTAAGAACAAAACTTACTTTTGTAGCCTAGAGAATGTGATCACTTTATTTAGCACCGACACTGCATTTGCTAAAGGAAATTACTGCGTAGGGCATGGCAATGCCGATGCGTGCTACCTGGTGCGGAACTTTACTGAATGATTTCTTTATAACTAAATACTGACTCAAACCTATCAAAGGTACCAGGGGGGGTGCTACAGGTCCTGCTTGGATTCAGAGGTGGCTCCGTGTCAGTGGCTCCAGGTAACTGGATCATCTGAAAACTTAGTGATAAGCCTTCCGTTCACTACGCCACCATCAGAAATCCACTTGGCGCGAAAATAATTTTCGTGACGGTCGAAAGGAAAATGAGCAAAAAAATGAACCTTAGGTTTTTTTCCTTCTCTTTCGAAAGAAACCATCGCCGCTTTTTGCATCACCCGAATCATTTGAGGTCTTTTGTAACGTTTAAAACCTTTTCTTTCCACGAATTCGTCGCGACTCTCCGTCACCCACTCGCTCTCCATTTTGCGACTACAAAACATCGATTGCGTGCTACTACTGCGATTCAGAAAAGAAAATACAAAACGGCTAAAAGCCATCTATTTTTCAAAAAGACAAAACGTTTATTGTGTTCTATCTAATTTACATAAATTTCCGTCAACACCGTCATCGTCCTAAAACAAAGCAAACAAAAGAAAAACAAAACCACACAAACACACGCTTCGTTTCATTCGAGCACACACACACAAACACACATCAATCGTCGTTGTCGGTGTAACGTTTGGGTTTCGAGCGCAACAAGTGAGAATATTCTCCCTTCTTGAAAGGCGACCAAGGTTCTTCCTCCGGCAAAGATTCGTCGGGTAAAAAACCTTTCTCCGCCAATTTGGCACGTTCTCTAAAAATCCGAGCGTCTTCACGATTCAACACGGTAAATTCTCGCAGCAAAAACTCTCTCCCGCCACCAAGATTTCCGTAACCGAAACACTCGATTAAACGAGTAGAAGAAAAAGGACTCAGGTAAAAATCGAACATCATTTGCTTTTCGGGAAAATAATCCGAGTACCAACGAGCTCTAAAATAGTGTTCTTCACCGTCGAAAGGAAAATGCCCAAAGAAATACACCTTTTCGCAACGACGACGACAACCGTCTTCACCCATTTTCAAATCGTCGCGCTGGTCAACGTGCTCCCAAGTGGCGTCGGACAAAACGATTTCTTGATCCATCCGCATCAAGCAAGAACCTCGAAAGCGCGGGAAACCCATCCTCTCCACGAAAGCGTCGCGCAAAGAAGCCACCGTGTCCATCGTTGTTTTTTTCTTCCTTTCTTCTTAACAACTTCACCGAGTAAGTATAAAAAAACAACCGTCATCCATAAATAAATTTTCCCGCCCGCCGCCACGCACGGCCCCAAAACATGCTAATTCCTCCACCGCTTCATCTCCATAATTCGCCCCCTCTCCTCGCACCAAATAAAAAACGCAAACTCATTTGCATAAAATACCCCTACCTACTGACATCATTTACCTCATTTGCATATTATACCCCTACCTACTGACACATTTACCCTCATTAACATAAATTTGCATATTCTACTGTAACTATCCCCCCTTCTTACTACTGTGAAAGACAGAGCGAAAAAACCATGTATGTCAATAAACGCATGAGAAACATCTTCAAGAAAGTGGATGCCAACGAACCCATTTCCTACGATTACCAAAATCGTTATTGGATTTTCTTGCAAGATTATCTACGGGAAGACTTGGAAAACAACGAAAAGAAAAAAATACAAGAGATTTTAAAAAAGAAAGGACAAGGCAAAGAACTTTCTACTGTGGAGTACCATTTGTATCTGCTGTCTTTACCTGTGGGAAATTTGGAACGTTTCATACATTTAAGAAACGAAAAAATGAAGTTGGAAAAACAATTCAGTCAATACGTTCGACATCAACACGTTCCTTTTCAAGACAGTCAATACGTGCTTCAGTGGCTTCAAAGTTTATGGTAATTTTTTCTTCTTCTTCTACAAACACTCAAGTGTGTGTATTGTGTAAAGAACCAAACAAGGAATCAGTCAAGTAGAACAACCAAACAAGGAATCAGTCAAGTAGAACAACCAAACAAGGAATCAGTCAAGTAGAACAACCAAACATTATAATCAAACTTGTTTTTAATCAGCAAAGAATAATAAAAATCGATTACAATGTTGTAGCAAAAAATCTATACTTGTTTTTTCTTCTATCTTAAAAGCTTAAAGGAGTAAAAAAGTATCATCCTCATCACCTATTCTCTCTTTCTCTAAAAAGCATACTCAATATTTTCGATGTTTGTCAATACAAAAGGTACTTCGACGGGTTTTTTAGAAATCAAATCCTTACCCAACAGCGGATAAGGTAAATACCCGTGAGCTACAATTTCTCCACGATCATCTTCGTAAACGTGAGCATCAAAACTAGGCTCTAAAGGATAAGTGCAGCCATGCCAATTACCTCTATAAAGAGAAGTATCGCCGTCACTACCTTCTCTTCCCTCTCTTCCTAATCTCGCTCCTACGCCTCCGAAACAAGCTTTAAAATACAAGCAAATAACGTGAGGAGGTTTATCGCAATAGGCAACTTCAAAATTCAAAGCAAACACTTTTGTTTTTTTCTTCACAAAGCTATACACGCGCTCCAAACGAGACGGCTCGTCGGGTAACAACATTTTTAGTTTAATACGCAGTTCTAACAGTTCCTTGTCGCTCCTAGGCAAAGGAATCTTTTCGTGCTCGGGACGCACATCTACCAGCAAAAAAGGCAAGTCAAAATCGCCGTCCAAATAACCGTACATGATCTGGTTGTGAAGTCCAACATCTTCAAACACTTCGCACATCAAAGGCGAATGGCGTTGAGAAAAACGAACGCCCACGCCGGTACATCGCCAGCTCAGATCGGAACCGTTCAAACGACAAATCAAATCGTTGTTCTTTTCGCGTTTCAACACCAACACCTTCATCTGACTTTGAACGTGTTTGTATTCGCGCCCTTGATAAAATTCTCGTCTTTTGAAACGGTAAAGAAGGTTCTGCAAAACAGCTTTGGGAGCAATCGTCACTTCCATGTTCTCACCATCATCATTATCCCAATCAATAGGTTGATTAGGATCGATCGCCTCCGCTTCCACATCCGAATCATCAAAATCAATGACAGGTACGATTGGCGGTCTTTGAGGCATGCTATATACAGCAACTTCTAATTGAGCCATCTTTCTTTCTTCTTCCTCTTCTTCTCCAACTACAATGTTCAAAGTCTATACAAACGGCATTATTTTGAACAGCACAAAAGAAACACACCCTCGTGCAAAACCGCAAGCCAAACATTCCTGACCCGTCACCTCGTCGGTAAAAATCCAAAGCCTAGACGCTTCGCTTAACACGTCCTCGTTTCTCAACGAAGCCCAACGTGACCAATACCTTTTTCCATCCAACAAAAAATTGACTTCGTCCCCGTTCGTTATTTCCAACGGCATCCATCTTTTAATTCTAGAAAAGCTATAAACCTTATCTAAAAAATGTAGTTTTTCGCCTTTAAAAAATTTACTTGCTAAAAATTCTTTACGAAAAATACGAAACAACAACTCGTTTATCATTTTCTCGTCACGTCACGTCACATCACGAGACAGGCTTAAACTGAATTTGATCTTCGCCGCCGGCAAATAAAAAATCGTACAAAACAAAATCAACCGAAGAATTTATCCAACCGACAATCAAAGTGTGTTGCTGTCCTTCGCTTTCGTATCTATCGGCCTCAAAAACACCCGAAGAAAAACCTTTTAAAGCTTTTTGACCACCGCAAACCTGAAACCAAAGAGACGGAGGTGCATCGAGAGCGTGATACATGACGTGATTCGTAAGCGTCGTTCTCAATTCGAAATGATCGCGACCCAAATAACGATACATTTGTCGACGGATACGACTAGGTAACATTTTCACCGCTTCCGATTCATCTTCAAAAGCAAAAATATTCTTGTAAGAAAACACCATGGCTACGAATTGAAAAAACAAAACAAAGAAACTAATCGATATCAGCAGCAAAGACAAAAATTCCAAATAATTAAACCACATCAGAAATCAAACACTCCCTTTCTTCGTCTTCAATTTCTTTTTCTTCTGCTTCCTCCTCCTCCTCTTCAACCTCAACCTCTAACAGCTTGTCTGCTTCGATCTTTTTCTTCCTCAACTCCTCCTTACTTTTCTCCTGAAGAAATTTCCTGTTAGCACGAGACACGTACTTATCCGTATACCAAGAAGTCTCACTAATCTCTCTGACGTGAGTAATCATAAAAGGATATCGCTTACCCTCGGGCAA
The DNA here is from genome assembly GCA_949710005.1 of Ricordea florida. Taxonomy (NCBI): domain Eukaryota; kingdom Metazoa; phylum Cnidaria; class Anthozoa; order Corallimorpharia; family Ricordeidae; genus Ricordea; species Ricordea florida. Next base: position 11,319,633 of record OX453285.1, on the reverse strand, counting down.
ATCGATAAAACCCAGCATGTACAAACCAGGAATTTGATTATCGTAATAACCCACGTCGTCACGATACACCTTCACGGAATAAATTCTGTCAGGTTGAGCAAAATAAGGGCAAAAGAAACGACCGGCATACAGAGCAAAATAATTCTCCACCAAAGAACCCCAAACTATCACACGTGGAATACCGCCCCGTGAAAATTGAGGTAAAGGTTCAAAACCACCTTTAAACCAAGTAAAACTACGAAACTCCACAAGTTCGTTTCTATCCAAAGTAAAACGACGAGAAGCCAACGTGGAACACTCGTAACCTTTAAGAACCTTCTTAAACAAAACTTCCTCTTCGTCAAAAGACAAATTCTTATTAAAAGATTTTTGCACCTCAACCACCAAATCATCACTCAACAATCTGCAAGAAGCCATTTTTTTTTTCTCCTCTCGTTTTTTCACAACAACCAAAAAAAAACCTCAAACGCTTGAAGAAGGTAATTGAAAAGACGGAGGAAATCGACCATATATAGGCGTCCGACGTATGTCGATTAGCATAAAAGGATAGTGACACCAGGCAGGCAATTCAACAGCGCCCAAGGCATAAAAACGAACTTTGTCATCCTCAGCACGTTCCGGTTCTACACGAAACACATTGACTTTCGTCAAACCACCATTAGCACTAGCATCAAAATAAGGACAATACCAATAAGCATCGTAAGAAAGACAATCTTCCTCTTTTAAACCAGAAGCTAAAAATCTCAAAATAGGTTTTTTTTCTATTTGACTTCCAAAACATCGTTGACCTTTCCAATGAAATTCACGACATTCTATCCGCACGGCTTTCTTATGCAACACCACTTTTTCACCCGCCACACTAACGCAGCCGTAAGCCAAAGCGATCTTACGAAATAAATCAACGTGTTCTTCATCTTTCATAGGCATCGATAATCTTCTTTCGCTCTCTTTTACCAATTTCTCTTCTAAATAAACGGTACCAAAAGGATTCATCTTACTTCTTCTTCTTCTATTTCTCTTTTTTTCCGACTGATTAATTATTCCTACGGTCTACTTTTAACAATGAAAAACAATGTCTTGAACGTCAGGGTGACAATCTTTCAAACAAGACGCTAAAACGGCATTGTCCTCATCGTCGTAATAACAATAAATCATTCTGTCCGTTAAAATACGCGACGCTACCTCCACTTCCGGCGACAAATCCGGCACGTTCACGAAAGTATCTAAACCGTCAGAACAAATCTGCTCGAATAACTGTTCTTTTTGTTCTTCCGTTAAATGTTCGTTCGACTGCATCTCTCTTTCCATCTCTTTTTTCACGTTCTCTCTTCTTCTCTGTTCCTTGGTTTTGTACAAACGCAACGTGTCCAAAGGTTTGGTAATGACTTGATGATAATCGCAAAACGTACCGTCCGGTTCGATGCGAACGTGACGGCGGCAAAGGACTTGTTTTGTCTGTTCCAACAATTCGCGCAAAGTCTTTTCCCTTTTCATCCACATGAACAACACATCTTTTCGAGGTAAATCGTTCGTCAAGTACCAGTAAAGACGCATCATCGTTTTGGAAGTCATGAAAGAAGCCAAAAAATCAATCTCAAATTCGGGAATCGCCACCGTTAAACCGCTCTCGACGTTGGGTATTCTAGCGTCTCTAAACAAAATGTTAGACTCCATGACGGGCCTATAATTCAAACACTCTAAATAGGGCATCATCGTCTTGTCTCTTCGAAATTCAACGATAAACTACCGGAAAAAATCCTAAATCCCAAGCTAAATCGCAAGCGGTACGATCATCCAACAATAAAGTCTGTTCGCGAAAAGGCATAACGCGCAAATCTTTCTCTAACCAAACCACGTAACCGCCAGTTTCGGCGGGTCTATATGCAAATCTAGAAAAATTAGCCAAAGGATATTTTCTTTGAAAATGACGAGCCAAATAATTCATTTAGATTATTTCAGCCAAATTGTATACATTTTTTTCCTTCTTCTTCTCTTTTACTTCTTCACCTTCTTTCTTCTTCTCTAATAAGAAAGAACGTTCCATTTCACCTTCAAAGACAATTGCTTCAAACGAACGTCCAAATCTTCCCGTTGACGATTGTCTCCGACAGGTAACGATTTAACTTTGTACAAAGAAGGTAAAAGCCACTTTAAAAAGCCATTCGGATAACAGCAAACCATGTATTCTTGCAAATCGTCTTCCCGATTAAACAACAGCACCTGCACGTCCTCGAATTCTTTAAGAAAAGATTTATCGAGTCGTCTGGATTCTCTGACGTACCACAACGATTTGTACACGGTCGAATAATCTTCACCCAAAGTAAAATAACAATGATTTGCATCGATCGTTTTCAAACGAAAATCGTGTTTGCCGCAGAAATTGTAATGCAAACCGAAAACATCCAAAGACGCGTTTTGCAAGTAGATGGTACGAGGCAAAACACAATCCACTTCGTGAACAAAATACTTTTCACTAACGGCCAGCTTCACAACCTTCTCTTCCCGTGGAACAAAAGCATCCTCCATTTTCTTTTTTTCTTCTTCTTCTTTACAACACGCACGAAAACCACTCGACGATTATGTTTTTCAAAAAATTTCTTTCGTGCTTTTTCACTCTTAATTCAATTATAATAACGCCGGAAAGGACTCGCTCCACCGATTCGACGTCGTCTAGACAATTCGCGGTATGACGTATACACGCCACCTTTTTGCCCCAACACTAAATCAGGACGATTCACGACAGGCATAAGTTTTCGCATCAAAGCATGATGTTTCTTAATTTGACGAAAAGCCAAATTATTAGTAGGATCCATCATGGTTAACGAACCTCTCATTTTTTTTTTTTTCGAGTTCTTCTTTCAGTAAAGACCCGTTCAAAATGCCAACAAAATTGCATCCACACAAATATTTTATTAGAAAAAAAACCTCACACAATCGTTTTTATTATTACAAATTATTTATTCAAAAAATTACACAGATAAATTATTCAAATCGTTCTCGTCAAAATCGTTTCCAAAAGCGTAAAGCAACTGTTTATTTCTAAATTCTTCCATTTCCAAAAACGTCAAAGTCAAAGGAACAATGTTTTTCAAAACAAAAGTCACTTGACCGCTTCCTTTCCAATTACAAGCCATAGAATATCTACTACTACTAGCGTCTTTCTTGTTACGGAAAAGCCACAAAGAATCGTAATATAAACCCCTCAGCTCGTCCAAAGCTTCGAAACTTTTAAACTTCAAATCGGCCGCAAACGTCACGTATTCACCACCCTTTTCGTAAAATCCAAACGTAATGCAATTTCTTCTGTCGTCGATTTTCATGGGATTCCAAGGCGTTTTCTTCTCGTATTCGTACTCTACACCATCCAAAACGATCACAGGCGGCTCCATCTTTCCTCCTTCTTCCCATTTACGCAAACACAATTCGGAATAATACACATCCGAAGGCATGTAGAACGACGGTAAAACAGAAGCAAATGTTGCTTTAGACAAAGTCCCCATCACACACACACACTCTTACTACTAATTACGTATACAAAATATAAGTCACCGTTCTTCTTATACATAAACGTTCTTTTGTTTTTTATTCGACCCCGTACCAATCAGAATCGCCATCATCATCATCGTCATCTCCTCCTCTCTTCTGCTGCTTGTTGGCATTCTCGCGCAGTATGACGTCCCATTCATCTTTCTTAAAAGGAGACCACGCCTTCTCGGCCGGACGTGCCGGGGGCAACAAACCTTTCTCGGCCAACTCTTCTCGAGCTTTCGCGTCGTATTTACCGTCTCTCAACACGGTAAAATCGCGCAGCAAAAATTCCCGACCGTCCGACAACGTGCCATGACCAAAACACTCTCTCTGAAACAACGGACTGTATTTGGTGATGAACAAATCGAACGTCAACCGTTCTTCTGGCTCCACGCCACCATCAGAAATCCACTTGGCGCGAAAATAATGTTCGTGACGGTCGAAAGGAAAATGAGCAAAAAAATGAACCTTAGGTTTTTTTCCTTCTCTTTCGAAAGAAACCATCGCCGCTTTTTGCATCACCCGAATCATTTGAGGTCTTTTGTAACGTTTAAAACCTTTTCTTTCCACGAATTCGTCGCGACTCTCCGTCACCCACTCGCTCTCCATTTTGCGACTACAAAACATCGATTGCGTGCTACTACTGCGATTCAGAAAAGAAAATACAAAACGGCTAAAAGCCATCTATTTTTCAAAAAGACAAAACGTTTATTGTGTTCTATCTAATTTACATAAATTTCCGTCAACACCGTCATCGTCCTAAAACAAAGCAAACAAAAGAAAAACAAAACCACACAAACACACGCTTCGTTTCATTCGAGCACACACACACAAACACACATCAATCGTCGTTGTCGGTGTAACGTTTGGGTTTCGAGCGCAACAAGTGAGAATATTCTCCCTTCTTGAAAGGCGACCAAGGTTCTTCCTCCGGCAAAGATTCGTCGGGTAAAAAACCTTTCTCCGCCAATTTGGCACGTTCTCTAAAAATCCGAGCGTCTTCACGATTCAACACGGTAAATTCTCGCAGCAAAAACTCTCTCCCGCCACCAAGATTTCCGTAACCGAAACACTCGATTAAACGAGTAGAAGAAAAAGGACTCAGGTAAAAATCGAACATCATTTGCTTTTCGGGAAAATAATCCGAGTACCAACGAGCTCTAAAATAGTGTTCTTCACCGTCGAAAGGAAAATGCCCAAAGAAATACACCTTTTCGCAACGACGACGACAACCGTCTTCACCCATTTTCAAATCGTCGCGCTGGTCAACGTGCTCCCAAGTGGCGTCGGACAAAACGATTTCTTGATCCATCCGCATCAAGCAAGAACCTCGAAAGCGCGGGAAACCCATCCTCTCCACGAAAGCGTCGCGCAAAGAAGCCACCGTGTCCATCGTTGTTTTTTTCTTCCTTTCTTCTTAACAACTTCACCGAGTAAGTATAAAAAAACAACCGTCATCCATAAATAAATTTTCCCGCCCGCCGCCACGCACGGCCCCAAAACATGCTAATTCCTCCACCGCTTCATCTCCATAATTCGCCCCCTCTCCTCGCACCAAATAAAAAACGCAAACTCATTTGCATAAAATACCCCTACCTACTGACATCATTTACCTCATTTGCATATTATACCCCTACCTACTGACACATTTACCCTCATTAACATAAATTTGCATATTCTACTGTAACTATCCCCCCTTCTTACTACTGTGAAAGACAGAGCGAAAAAACCATGTATGTCAATAAACGCATGAGAAACATCTTCAAGAAAGTGGATGCCAACGAACCCATTTCCTACGATTACCAAAATCGTTATTGGATTTTCTTGCAAGATTATCTACGGGAAGACTTGGAAAACAACGAAAAGAAAAAAATACAAGAGATTTTAAAAAAGAAAGGACAAGGCAAAGAACTTTCTACTGTGGAGTACCATTTGTATCTGCTGTCTTTACCTGTGGGAAATTTGGAACGTTTCATACATTTAAGAAACGAAAAAATGAAGTTGGAAAAACAATTCAGTCAATACGTTCGACATCAACACGTTCCTTTTCAAGACAGTCAATACGTGCTTCAGTGGCTTCAAAGTTTATGGTAATTTTTTCTTCTTCTTCTACAAACACTCAAGTGTGTGTATTGTGTAAAGAACCAAACAAGGAATCAGTCAAGTAGAACAACCAAACAAGGAATCAGTCAAGTAGAACAACCAAACAAGGAATCAGTCAAGTAGAACAACCAAACATTATAATCAAACTTGTTTTTAATCAGCAAAGAATAATAAAAATCGATTACAATGTTGTAGCAAAAAATCTATACTTGTTTTTTCTTCTATTTTAAAAGCTTAAAGGAGTAAAAAAGTATCATCCTCATCACCTATTCTCTCTTTCTCTAAAAAGCATACTCAATATTTTCGATGTTTGTCAATACAAAAGGTACTTCGACGGGTTTTTTAGAAATCAAATCCTTACCCAACAGCGGATAAGGTAAATACCCGTGAGCTACAATTTCTCCACGATCATCTTCGTAAACGTGAGCATCAAAACTAGGCTCTAAAGGATAAGTGCAGCCATGCCAATTACCTCTATAAAGAGAAGTATCGCCGTCACTACCTTCTCTTCCCTCTCTTCCTAATCTCGCTCCTACGCCTCCGAAACAAGCTTTAAAATACAAGCAAATAACGTGAGGAGGTTTATCGCAATAGGCAACTTCAAAATTCAAAGCAAACACTTTTGTTTTTTTCTTCACAAAGCTATACACGCGCTCCAAACGAGACGGCTCGTCGGGTAACAACATTTTTAGTTTAATACGCAGTTCTAACAGTTCCTTGTCGCTCCTAGGCAAAGGAATCTTTTCGTGCTCGGGACGCACATCTACCAGCAAAAAAGGCAAGTCAAAATCGCCGTCCAAATAACCGTACATGATCTGGTTGTGAAGTCCAACATCTTCAAACACTTCGCACATCAAAGGCGAATGGCGTTGAGAAAAACGAACGCCCACGCCGGTACATCGCCAGCTCAGATCGGAACCGTTCAAACGACAAATCAAATCGTTGTTCTTTTCGCGTTTCAACACCAACACCTTCATCTGACTTTGAACGTGTTTGTATTCGCGCCCTTGATAATATTCTCGTCTTTTGAAACGGTAAAGAAGGTTCTGCAAAACAGCTTTGGGAGCAATCGTCACTTCCATGTTCTCACCATCATCATTATCCCAATCAATAGGTTGATTAGGATCGATCGCCTCCGCTTCCACATCCGAATCATCAAAATCAATGACAGGTACAATTGGCGGTCTTTGAGGCATGCTATATACAGCAACTTCTAATTGAGCCATCTTTCTTTCTTCTTCCTCTTCTTCTCCAACTACAATGTTCAAAGTCTATACAAACGGCATTATTTTGAACAGCACAAAAGAAACACACCCTCGTGCAAAACCGCAAGCCAAACATTCCTGACCCGTCACCTCGTCGGTAAAAATCCAAAGCCTAGACGCTTCGCTTAACACGTCCTCGTTTCTCAACGAAGCCCAACGTGACCAATACCTTTTTCCATCCAACAAAAAATTGACTTCGTCCCCGTTCGTTATTTCCAACGGCATCCATCTTTTAATTCTAGAAAAGCTATAAACCTTATCTAAAAAATGTAGTTTTTCGCCTTTAAAAAATTTACTTGCTAAAAATTCTTTACGAAAAATACGAAACAACAACTCGTTTATCATTTTCTCGTCACGTCACGTCACATCACGAGACAGGCTTAAACTGAATTTGATCTTCGCCGCCGGCAAATAAAAAATCGTACAAAACAAAATCAACCGAAGAATTTATCCAACCGACAATCAAAGTGTGTTGCTGTCCTTCGCTTTCGTATCTATCGGCCTCAAAAACACCCGAAGAAAAACCTTTTAAAGCTTTTTGACCACCGCAAACCTGAAACCAAAGAGACGGAGGTGCATCGAGAGCGTGATACATGACGTGATTCGTAAGCGTCGTTCTCAATTCGAAATGATCGCGACCCAAATAACGATACATTTGTCGACGGATACGACTAGGTAACATTTTCACCGCTTCCGATTCATCTTCAAAAGCAAAAATATTCTTGTAAGAAAACACCATGGCTACGAATTGAAAAAACAAAACAAAGAAACTAATCGATATCAGCAGCAAAGACAAAAATTCCAAATAATTAAACCACATCAGAAATCAAACACTCCCTTTCTTCGTCTTCAATTTCTTTTTCTTCTGCTTCCTCCTCCTCCTCTTCAACCTCAACCTCTAACAGCTTGTCTGCTTCGATCTTTTTCTTCCTCAACTCCTCCTTACTTTTCTCCTGAAGAAATTTCCTGTTAGCACGAGACACGTACTTATCCGTATACCAAGAAGTCTCACTAATCTCTCTGACGTGAGTAATCATAAAAGGATATCGCTTACCCTCGGGCAAATCGATAAAACCCAGCATGTACAAACCAGGAATTTGATTATCGTAATAACCCACGTCGTCACGATACACCTTCACGGAATAAATTCTGTCAGGTTGAGCAAAATAAGGGCAAAAGAAACGACCGGCATACAGAGCAAAATAATTCTCCACCAAAGAACCCCAAACTATCACACGTGGAATACCGCCCCGTGAAAATTGAGGTAAAGGTTCAAAACCACCTTTAAACCAAGTAAAACTACGAAACTCCACAAGTTCGTTTCTATCCAAAGTAAAACGACGAGAAGCCAACGTGGAACACTCGTAACCTTTAAGAACCTTCTTAAACAAAACTTCCTCTTCGTCAAAAGACAAATTCTTATTAAAAGATTTTTGCACCTCAACCACCAAATCATCACTCAACAATCTGCAAGAAGCCATTTTTTTTTTTCTCCTCTCGTTTTTTCACAACAACCAAAAAAAAACCTCAAACGCTTGAAGAAGGTAATTGAAAAGACGGAGGAAATCGACCATATATAGGCGTCCGACGTATGTCGATTAGCATAAAAGGATAGTGACACCAGGCAGGCAATTCAACAGCGCCCAAGGCATAAAAACGAACTTTGTCATCCTCAGCACGTTCCGGTTCTACACGAAACACATTGACTTTCGTCAAACCACCATTAGCACTAGCATCAAAATAAGGACAATACCAATAAGCATCGTAAGAAAGACAATCTTCCTCTTTTAAACCAGAAGCTAAAAATCTCAAAATAGGTTTTTTTTCTATTTGACTTCCAAAACATCGTTGACCTTTCCAATGAAATTCACGACATTCTATCCGCACGGCTTTCTTATGCAACACCACTTTTTCACCCGCCACACTAACGCAGCCGTAAGCCAAAGCGATCTTACGAAATAAATCAACGTGTTCTTCATCTTTCATAGGCATCGATAATCTTCTTTCGCTCTCTTCTACCAATTTCTCTTCTAAATAAACGGTACCAAAAGGATTCATCTTACTTCTTCTTCTTCTATTTCTCTTTTTTTCCGACTGATTAATTATTCCTACGGTCTACTTTTAACAATGAAAAACAATGTCTTGAACGTCAGGGTGACAATCTTTCAAACAAGACGCTAAAACGGCATTGTCCTCATCGTCGTAATAACAATAAATCATTCTGTCCGTTAAAATACGCGACGCTACCTCCACTTCCGGCGACAAATCCGGCACGTTCACGAAAGTATCTAAACCGTCAGAACAAATCTGCTCGAATAACTGTTCTTTTTGTTCTTCCGTTAAATGTTCGTTCGACTGCATCTCTCTTTCCATCTCTTTTTTCACGTTCTCTTTTCTTCTCTGTTCCTTGGTTTTGTACAAACGCAACGTGTCCAAAGGTTTGGTAATGACTTGATGATAATCGCAAAACGTACCGTCCGGTTCGATGCGAACGTGACGGCGGCAAAGGACTTGTTTTGTCTGTTCCAACAATTCGCGCAAAGTCTTTTCCCTTTTCATCCACATGAACAACACATCTTTTCGAGGTAAATCGTTCGTCAAGTACCAGTAAAGACGCATCATCGTTTTGGAAGTCATGAAAGAAGCCAAAAAATCAATCTCAAATTCGGGAATCGCCACCGTTAAACCGCTCTCGACGTTGGGTATTCTAGCGTCTCTAAACAAAATGTTAGACTCCATGACGGGCCTATAATTCAAACACTCTAAATAGGGCATCATCGTCTTGTCTCTTCGAAATTCAACGATAAACTACCGGAAAAAATCCTAAATCCCAAGCTAAATCGCAAGCGGTACGATCATCCAACAATAAAGTCTGTTCGCGAAAAGGCATAACGCGCAAATCTTTCTCTAACCAAACCACGTAACCGCCAGTTTCGGCGGGTCTATATGCAAATCTAGAAAAATTAGCCAAAGGATATTTTCTTTGAAAATGACGAGCCAAATAATTCATTTCGATTATTTCAGCCAAATTGTATACATTTTTTTCCTTCTTCTTCTCTTTTACTTCTTCATCTTCTTTCTTCTTCTCTAATAAGAAAGAACGTTCCATTTCACCTTCAAAGACAATTGCTTCAAACGAACGTCCAAATCTTCCCGTTGACGATTGTCTCCGACAGGTAACGATTTAACTTTGTACAAAGAAGGTAAAAGCCACTTTAAAAAGCCATTCGGATAACAGCAAACCATGTATTCTTGCAAATCGTCTTCCCGATTAAACAACAGCACCTGCACGTCCTCGAATTCTTTAAGAAAAGATTTATCGAGTCGTCTGGATTCTCTGACGTACCACAACGATTTGTACACGGTCGAATAATCTTCACCCAAAGTAAAATAACAATGATTTGCATCGATCGTTTTCAAACGAAAATCGTGTTTGCCGCAGAAATTGTAATGCAAACCGAAAACATCCAAAGACGCGTTTTGCAAGTAGATGGTACGAGGCAAAACACAATCCACTTCGTGAACAAAATACTTTTCACTAACGGCCAGCTTCACAACCTTCTCTTCCCGTGGAACAAAAGCATCCTCCATTTTCTTTTTTTCTTCTTCTTCTTTACAACACGCACGAAAACCACTCGACGATTATGTTTTTCAAAAAATTTCTTTCGTGCTTTTTCACTCTTAATTCAATTATAATAACGCCGGAAAGGACTCGCTCCACCGATTCGACGTCGTCTAGACAATTCGCGGTATGACGTATACACGCCACCTTTTTGCCCCAACACTAAATCAGGACGATTCACGACAGGCATAAGTTTTCGCATCAAAGCATGATGTTTCTTAATTTGACGAAAAGCCAAATTATTAGTAGGATCCATCATGGTTAACGAACCTCTCATTTTTTTTCTTTTCGAGTTCTTCTTTCAGTAAAGACCCGTTCAAAATGCCAACAAAATTGCATCCACACAAATATTTTATTAGAAAAAAAACCTCACACAATCGTTTTTATTATTACAAATTATTTATTCAAAAAATTACACAGATAAATTATTCAAATCGTTCTCGTCAAAATCGTTTCCAAAAGCGTAAAGCAACTGTTTATTTCTAAATTCTTCCATTTCCAAAAACGTCAAAGTCAAAGGAACAATGTTTTTCAAAACAAAAGTCACTTGACCGCTTCCTTTCCAATTACAAGCCATAGAATATCTACTACTACTAGCGTCTTTCTTGTTACGGAAAAGCCACAAAGAATCGTAATATAAACCCCTCAGCTCGTCCAAAGCTTCGAAACTTTTAAACTTCAAATCGGCCGCAAACGTCACGTATTCACCACCCTTTTCGTAAAATCCAAACGTAATGCAATTTCTTCTGTCGTCGATTTTCATGGGATTCCAAGGCGTTTTCTTCTCGTATTCGTACTCTACACCATCCAAAACGATCACAGGCGGCTCCATCTTTCCTCCTTCTTCCCATTTACGCAAACACAATTCGGAATAATACACATCCGAAGGCATGTAGAACGACGGTAAAACAGAAGCAAATGTTGCTTTAGACAAAGTCCCCATCACACACACACACTCTTACTACTAATTACGTATACAAAATATAAGTCACCGTTCTTCTTATACATAAACGTTCTTTTGTTTTTTATTCGACCCCGTACCAATCAGAATCGCCATCATCATCATCGTCATCTCCTCCTCTCTTCTGCTGCTTGTTGGCATTCTCGCGCAGTATGACGTCCCATTCATCTTTCTTAAAAGGAGACCACGCCTTCTCGGCCGGACGTGCCGGGGGCAACAAACCTTTCTCGGCCAACTCTTCTCGAGCTTTCGCGTCGTATTTACCGTCTCTCAACACGGTAAAATCGCGCAGCAAAAATTCCCGACCGTCCGACAACGTGCCGTGACCAAAACACTCTCTCTGAAACAACGGACTGTATTTGGTGATGAACAAATCGAACGTCAACCGTTCTTCTGGCTCCACGCCACCATCAGAAATCCACTTGGCGCGAAAATAATGTTCGTGACGGTCGAAAGGAAAATGAGCAAAAAAATGAACCTTAGGTTTTTTTCCTTCTCTTTCGAAAGAAACCATCGCCGCTTTTTGCATCACCCGAATCATTTGAGGTCTTTTGTAACGTTTAAAACCTTTTCTTTCCACGAATTCGTCGCGACTCTCCGTCACCCACTCGCTCTCCATTTTGCGACTACAAAACATCGATTGCGTGCTACTACTGCGATTCAGAAAAGAAAATACAAAACGGCTAAAAGCCATCTATTTTTCAAAAAGACAAAACGTTTATTGTGTTCTATCTAATTTACACAAATTTCCGTCAACACCGTCATCGTCCTAAAACAAAGCAAACAAAAGAAAAACAAAACCACACAAACACACGCTTCGTTTCATTCGAGCACACACACACAAACACACATCAATCGTCGTTGTCGGTGTAACGTTTGGGTTTCGAGCGCAACAAGTGAGAATATTCTCCCTTCTTGAAAGGCGACCAAGGTTCTTCCTCTGGCAAAGATTCGTCGGGTAAAAAACCTTTCTCCGCCAATTTGGCACGTTCTCTAAAAATCCGAGCGTCTTCACGATTCAACACGGTAAATTCTCGCAGCAAAAACTCTCTCCCGCCACCAAGATTTCCGTAACCGAAACACTCGATTAAACGAGTAGAAGAAAAAGGACTCAGGTAAAAATCGAACATCATTTGCTTTTCGGGAAAATAATCCGAGTACCAACGAGCTCTAAAATAGTGTTCTTCACCGTCGAAAGGAAAATGCCCAAAGAAATACACCTTTTCGCAACGACGACGACAACCGTCTTCACCCATTTTCAAATCGTCGCGCTGGTCAACGTGCTCCCAAGTGGCGTCGGACAAAACGATTTCTTGATCCATCCGCATCAAGCAAGAATCTCGAAAGCGCGGGAAACCCATCCTCTCCACGAAAGCGTCGCGCAAAGAAGCCACCGTGTCCATCGTTGTTTTTTTCTTCCTTTCTTCTTAACAACTTCACCGAGTAAGTATAAAAAAACAACCGTCATCCATAAATAAATTTTCCCGCCCGCCGCCACGCACGGCCCCAAAACATGCTAATTCCTCCACCGCTTCATCTCCATAATTCGCCCCCTCTCCTCGCACCAAATAAAAAACGCAAACTCATTTGCATAAAATACCCCTACCTACTGACATCATTTACCTCATTTGCATATTATACCCCTACCTACTGACACATTTACCCTCATTAACATAAATTTGCATATTCTACTGTAACTATCCCCCCTTCTTACTACTGTGAAAGACAGAGCGAAAAAACCATGTATGTCAATAAACGCATGAGAAACATCTTCAAGAAAGTGGATGCCAACGAACCCATTTCCTACGATTACCAAAATCGTTATTGGATTTTCTTGCAAGATTATCTACGGGAAGACTTGGAAAACAACGAAAAGAAAAAAATACAAGAGATTTTAAAAAAGAAAGGACAAGGCAAAGAACTTTCTACTGTGGAGTACCATTTGTATCTGCTGTCTTTACCTGTGGGAAATTTGGAACGTTTCATACATTTAAGAAACGAAAAAATGAAGTTGGAAAAACAATTCAGTCAATACGTTCGACATCAACACGTTCCTTTTCAAGACAGTCAATACGTGCTTCAGTGGCTTCAAAGTTTATGGTAATTTTTTCTTCTTCTTCTACAAACACTCAAGTGTGTGTATTGTGTAAAGAACCAAACAAGGAATCAGTCAAGTAGAACAACCAAACAAGGAATCAGTCAAGTAGAACAACCAAACAAGGAATCAGTCAAGTAGAACAACCAAACATTATAATCAAACTTGTTTTTAATCAGCAAAGAATAATAAAAATCGATTACAATGTTGTAGCAAAAAATCTATACTTGTTTTTTCTTCTATCTTAAAAGCTTAAAGGAGTAAAAAAGTATCATCCTCATCACCTATTCTCTCTTTCTCTAAAAAGCATACTCAATATTTTCGATGTTTGTCAATACAAAAGGTACTTCGACGGGTTTTTTAGAAATCAAATCCTTACCCAACAGCGGATAAGGTAAATACCCGTGAGCTACAATTTCTCCACGATCATCTTCGTAAACGTGAGCATCAAAACTAGGCTCTAAAGGATAAGTGCAGCCATGCCAATTACCTCTATAAAGAGAAGTATCGCCGTCACTACCTTCTCTTCCCTCTCTTCCTAATCTCGCTCCTACGCCTCCGAAACAAGCTTTAAAATACAAGCAAATAACGTGAGGAGGTTTATCGCAATAGGCAACTTCAAAATTCAAAGCAAACACTTTTGTTTTTTTCTTCACAAAGCTATACACGCGCTCCAAACGAGACGGCTCGTCGGGTAACAACATTTTTAGTTTAATACGCAGTTCTAACAGTTCCTTGTCGCTCCTAGGCAAAGGAATCTTTTCGTGCTCGGGACGCACATCTACCAGCAAAAAAGGCAAGTCAAAATCGCCGTCCAAATAACCGTACATGATCTGGTTGTGAAGTCCAACATCTTCAAACACTTCGCACATCAAAGGCGAATGGCGTTGAGAAAAACGAACGCCCACGCCGGTACATCGCCAGCTCAGATCGGAACCGTTCAAACGACAAATCAAATCGTTGTTCTTTTCGCGTTTCAACACCAACACCTTCATCTGACTTTGAACGTGTTTGTATTCGCGCCCTTGATAATATTCTCGTCTTTTGAAACGGTAAAGAAGGTTCTGCAAAACAGCTTTGGGAGCAATCGTCACTTCCATGTTCTCACCATCATCATTATCCCAATCAATAGGTTGATTAGGATCGATCGCCTCCGCTTCCACATCCGAATCATCAAAATCAATGACAGGTACGATTGGCGGTCTTTGAGGCATGCTATATACAGCAACTTCTAATTGAGCCATCTTTCTTTCTTCTTCCTCTTCTTCTCCAACTACAATGTTCAAAGTCTATACAAACGGCATTATTTTGAACAGCACAAAAGAAACACACCCTCGTGCAAAACCGCAAGCCAAACATTCCTGACCCGTCACCTCGTCGGTAAAAATCCAAAGCCTAGACGCTTCGCTTAACACGTCCTCGTTTCTCAACGAAGCCCAACGTGACCAATACCTTTTTCCATCCAACAAAAAATTGACTTCGTCCCCGTTCGTTATTTCCAACGGCATCCATCTTTTAATTCTAGAAAAGCTATAAACCTTATCTAAAAAATGTAGTTTTTCGCCTTTAAAAAATTTACTTGCTAAAAATTCTTTACGAAAAATACGAAACAACAACTCGTTTATCATTTTCTCGTCACGTCACGTCACATCACGAGACAGGCTTAAACTGAATTTGATCTTCGCCGCCGGCAAATAAAAAATCGTACAAAACAAAATCAACCGAAGAATTTATCCAACCGACAATCAAAGTGTGTTGCTGTCCTTCGCTTTCGTATCTATCGGCCTCAAAAACACCCGAAGAAAAACCTTTTAAAGCTTTTTGACCACCGCAAACCTGAAACCAAAGAGACGGAGGTGCATCGAGAGCGTGATACATGACGTGATTCGTAAGCGTCGTTCTCAATTCGAAATGATCGCGACCCAAATAACGATACATTTGTCGACGGATACGACTAGGTAACATTTTCACCGCTTCCGATTCATCTTCAAAAGCAAAAATATTCTTGTAAGAAAACACCATGGCTACGAATTGAAAAAACAAAACAAAGAAACTAATCGATATCAGCAGCAAAGACAAAAATTCCAAATAATTAAACCACATCAGAAATCAAACACTCCCTTTCTTCGTCTTCAATTTCTTTTTCTTCTTCTTCCTCCTCCTCCTCTTCAACCTCAACCTCTAACAGCTTGTCTGCTTCGATCTTTTTCTTCCTCAACTCCTCCTTACTTTTCTCCTGAAGAAATTTCCTGTTAGCACGAGACACGTACTTATCCGTATACCAAGAAGTCTCACTAATCTCTCTGACGTGAGTAATCATAAAAGGATATCGCTTACCCTCGGGCAAATCGATAAAACCCAGCATGTACAAACCAGGAATTTGATTATCGTAATAACCCACGTCGTCACGATACACCTTCACGGAATAAATTCTGTCAGGTTGAGCAAAATAAGGGCAAAAGAAACGACCGGCATACAGAGCAAAATAATTCTCCACCAAAGAACCCCAAACTATCACACGTGGAATACCGCCCCGTGAAAATTGAGGTAAAGGTTCAAAACCACCTTTAAACCAAGTAAAACTACGAAACTCCACAAGTTCGTTTCTATCCAAAGTAAAACGACGAGAAGCCAACGTGGAACACTCGTAACCTTTAAGAACCTTCTTAAACAAAACTTCCTCTTCGTCAAAAGACAAATTCTTATTAAAAGATTTTTGCACCTCAACCACCAAATCATCACTCAACAATCTGCAAGAAGCCATTTTTTTTTTTCTCCTCTCGTTTTTTCACAACAACCAAAAAAAAACCTCAAACGCTTGAAGAAGGTAATTGAAAAGACGGAGGAAATCGACCATATATAGGCGTCCGACGTATGTCGATTAGCATAAAAGGATAGTGACACCAGGCAGGCAATTCAACAGCGCCCAAGGCATAAAAACGAACTTTGTCATCCTCAGCACGTTCCGGTTCTACACGAAACACATTGACTTTCGTCAAACCACCATTAGCACTAGCATCAAAATAAGGACAATACCAATAAGCATCGTAAGAAAGACAATCTTCCTCTTTTAAACCAGAAGCTAAAAATCTCAAAATAGGTTTTTTTTCTATTTGACTTCCAAAACATCGTTGACCTTTCCAATGAAATTCACGACATTCTATCCGCACGGCTTTCTTATGCAACACCACTTTTTCACCCGCCACACTAACGCAGCCGTAAGCCAAAGCGATCTTACGAAATAAATCAACGTGTTCTTCATCTTTCATAGGCATCGATAATCTTCTTTCGCTCTCTTCTACCAATTTCTCTTCTAAATAAACGGTACCAAAAGGATTCATCTTACTTCTTCTTCTTCTATTTCTCTTTTTTTCCGACTGATTAATTATTCCTACGGTCTACTTTTAACAATGAAAAACAATGTCTTGAACGTCAGGGTGACAATCTTTCAAACAAGACGCTAAAACGGCATTGTCCTCATCGTCGTAATAACAATAAATCATTCTGTCCGTTAAAATACGCGACGCTACCTCCACTTCCGGCGACAAATCCGGCACGTTCACGAAAGTATCTAAACCGTCAGAACAAATCTGCTCGAATAACTGTTCTTTTTGTTCTTCCGTTAAATGTTCGTTCGACTGCATCTCTCTTTCCATCTCTTTTTTCACGTTCTCTCTTCTTCTCTGTTCCTTGGTTTTGTACAAACGCAACGTGTCCAAAGGTTTGGTAATGACTTGATGATAATCGCAAAACGTACCGTCCGGTTCGATGCGAACGTGACGGCGGCAAAGGACTTGTTTTGTCTGTTCCAACAATTCGCGCAAAGTCTTTTCCCTTTTCATCCACATGAACAACACATCTTTTCGAGGTAAATCGTTCGTCAAGTACCAGTAAAGACGCATCATCGTTTTGGAAGTCATGAAAGAAGCCAAAAAATCAATCTCAAATTCGGGAATCGCCACCGTTAAACCGCTCTCGACGTTGGGTATTCTAGCGTCTCTAAACAAAATGTTAGACTCCATGACGGGCCTATAATTCAAACACTCTAAATAGGGCATCATCGTCTTGTCTCTTTGAAATTCAACGATAAACTACCGGAAAAAATCCTAAATCCCAAGCTAAATCGCAAGCGGTACGATCATCCAACAATAAAGTCTGTTCGCGAAAAGGCATAACGCGCAAATCTTTCTCTAACCAAACCACGTAACCGCCAGTTTCGGCGGGTCTATATGCAAATCTAGAAAAATTAGCCAAAGGATATTTTCTTTGAAAATGACGAGCCAAATAATTCATTTCGATTATTTCAGCCAAATTGTATACATTTTTTTCCTTCTTCTTCTCTTTTACTTCTTCATCTTCTTTCTTCTTCTCTAATAAGAAAGAACGTTCCATTTCACCTTCAAAGACAATTGCTTCAAACGAACGTCCAAATCTTCCCGTTGACGATTGTCTCCGACAGGTAACGATTTAACTTTGTACAAAGAAGGTAAAAGCCACTTTAAAAAGCCATTCGGATAACAGCAAACCATGTATTCTTGCAAATCGTCTTCCCGATTAAACAACAGCACCTGCACGTCCTCGAATTCTTTAAGAAAAGATTTATCGAGTCGTCTGGATTCTCTGACGTACCACAACGA
The DNA here is from genome assembly GCA_949710005.1 of Ricordea florida. NCBI lineage: Eukaryota > Metazoa > Cnidaria > Anthozoa > Corallimorpharia > Ricordeidae > Ricordea > Ricordea florida. The sequence continues at coordinate 11,301,422 of OX453285.1, read as the reverse complement.
TTTGTACACGGTCGAATAATCTTCACCCAAAGTAAAATAACAATGATTTGCATCGATCGTTTTCAAACGAAAATCGTGTTTGCCGCAGAAATTGTAATGCAAACCGAAAACATCCAAAGACGCGTTTTGCAAGTAGATGGTACGAGGCAAAACACAATCCACTTCGTGAACAAAATACTTTTCACTAACGGCCAGCTTCACAACCTTCTCTTCCCGTGGAACAAAAGCATCCTCCATTTTCTTTTTTTCTTCTTCTTCTTTACAACACGCACGAAAACCACTCGACGATTATGTTTTTCAAAAAATTTCTTTCGTGCTTTTTCACTCTTAATTCAATTATAATAACGCCGGAAAGGACTCGCTCCACCGATTCGACGTCGTCTAGACAATTCGCGGTATGACGTATACACGCCACCTTTTTGCCCCAACACTAAATCAGGACGATTCACGACAGGCATAAGTTTTCGCATCAAAGCATGATGTTTCTTAATTTGACGAAAAGCCAAATTATTAGTAGGATCCATCATGGTTAACGAACCTCTCATTTTTTTTCTTTTCGAGTTCTTCTTTCAGTAAAGACCCGTTCAAAATGCCAACAAAATTGCATCCACACAAATATTTTATTAGAAAAAAAACCTCACACAATCGTTTTTATTATTACAAATTATTTATTCAAAAAATTACACAGATAAATTATTCAAATCGTTCTCGTCAAAATCGTTTCCAAAAGCGTAAAGCAACTGTTTATTTCTAAATTCTTCCATTTCCAAAAACGTCAAAGTCAAAGGAACAATGTTTTTCAAAACAAAAGTCACTTGACCGCTTCCTTTCCAATTACAAGCCATAGAATATCTACTACTACTAGCGTCTTTCTTGTTACGGAAAAGCCACAAAGAATCGTAATATAAACCCCTCAGCTCGTCCAAAGCTTCGAAACTTTTAAACTTCAAATCGGCCGCAAACGTCACGTATTCACCACCCTTTTCGTAAAATCCAAACGTAATGCAATTTCTTCTGTCGTCGATTTTCATGGGATTCCAAGGCGTTTTCTTCTCGTATTCGTACTCTACACCATCCAAAACGATCACAGGCGGCTCCATCTTTCCTCCTTCTTCCCATTTACGCAAACACAATTCGGAATAATACACATCCGAAGGCATGTAGAACGACGGTAAAACAGAAGCAAATGTTGCTTTAGACAAAGTCCCCATCACACACACACACTCTTACTACTAATTACGTATACAAAATATAAGTCACCGTTCTTCTTATACATAAACGTTCTTTTGTTTTTTATTCGACCCCGTACCAATCAGAATCGCCATCATCATCATCGTCATCTCCTCCTCTCTTCTGCTGCTTGTTGGCATTCTCGCGCAGTATGACGTCCCATTCATCTTTCTTAAAAGGAGACCACGCCTTCTCGGCCGGACGTGCCGGGGGCAACAAACCTTTCTCGGCCAACTCTTCTCGAGCTTTCGCGTCGTATTTACCGTCTCTCAACACGGTAAAATCGCGCAGCAAAAATTCCCGACCGTCCGACAACGTGCCGTGACCAAAACACTCTCTCTGAAACAACGGACTGTATTTGGTGATGAACAAATCGAACGTCAACCGTTCTTCTGGCTCCACGCCACCATCAGAAATCCACTTGGCGCGAAAATAATGTTCGTGACGGTCGAAAGGAAAATGAGCAAAAAAATGAACCTTAGGTTTTTTTCCTTCTCTTTCGAAAGAAACCATCGCCGCTTTTTGCATCACCCGAATCATTTGAGGTCTTTTGTAACGTTTAAAACCTTTTCTTTCCACGAATTCGTCGCGACTCTCCGTCACCCACTCGCTCTCCATTTTGCGACTACAAAACATCGATTGCGTGCTACTACTGCGATTCAGAAAAGAAAATACAAAACGGCTAAAAGCCATCTATTTTTCAAAAAGACAAAACGTTTATTGTGTTCTATCTAATTTACATAAATTTCCGTCAACACCGTCATCGTCCTAAAACAAAGCAAACAAAAGAAAAACAAAACCACACAAACACACGCTTCGTTTCATTCGAGCACACACACACAAACACACATCAATCGTCGTTGTCGGTGTAACGTTTGGGTTTCGAGCGCAACAAGTGAGAATATTCTCCCTTCTTGAAAGGCGACCAAGGTTCTTCCTCCGGCAAAGATTCGTCGGGTAAAAAACCTTTCTCCGCCAATTTGGCACGTTCTCTAAAAATCCGAGCGTCTTCACGATTCAACACGGTAAATTCTCGCAGCAAAAACTCTCTCCCGCCACCAAGATTTCCGTAACCGAAACACTCGATTAAACGAGTAGAAGAAAAAGGACTCAGGTAAAAATCGAACATCATTTGCTTTTCGGGAAAATAATCCGAGTACCAACGAGCTCTAAAATAGTGTTCTTCACCGTCGAAAGGAAAATGCCCAAAGAAATACACCTTTTCGCAACGACGACGACAACCGTCTTCACCCATTTTCAAATCGTCGCGCTGGTCAACGTGCTCCCAAGTGGCGTCGGACAAAACGATTTCTTGATCCATCCGCATCAAGCAAGAACCTCGAAAGCGCGGGAAACCCATCCTCTCCACGAAAGCGTCGCGCAAAGAAGCCACCGTGTCCATCGTTGTTTTTTTCTTCCTTTCTTCTTAACAACTTCACCGAGTAAGTATAAAAAAACAACCGTCATCCATAAATAAATTTTCCCGCCCGCCGCCACGCACGGCCCCAAAACATGCTAATTCCTCCACCGCTTCATCTCCATAATTCGCCCCCTCTCCTCGCACCAAATAAAAAACGCAAACTCATTTGCATAAAATACCCCTACCTACTGACATCATTTACCTCATTTGCATATTATACCCCTACCTACTGACACATTTACCCTCATTAACATAAATTTGCATATTCTACTGTAACTATCCCCCCTTCTTACTACTGTGAAAGACAGAGCGAAAAAACCATGTATGTCAATAAACGCATGAGAAACATCTTCAAGAAAGTGGATGCCAACGAACCCATTTCCTACGATTACCAAAATCGTTATTGGATTTTCTTGCAAGATTATCTACGGGAAGACTTGGAAAACAACGAAAAGAAAAAAATACAAGAGATTTTAAAAAAGAAAGGACAAGGCAAAGAACTTTCTACTGTGGAGTACCATTTGTATCTGCTGTCTTTACCTGTGGGAAATTTGGAACGTTTCATACATTTAAGAAACGAAAAAATGAAGTTGGAAAAACAATTCAGTCAATACGTTCGACATCAACACGTTCCTTTTCAAGACAGTCAATACGTGCTTCAGTGGCTTCAAAGTTTATGGTAATTTTTTCTTCTTCTTCTACAAACACTCAAGTGTGTGTATTGTGTAAAGAACCAAACAAGGAATCAGTCAAGTAGAACAACCAAACAAGGAATCAGTCAAGTAGAACAACCAAACAAGGAATCAGTCAAGTAGAACAACCAAACATTATAATCAAACTTGTTTTTAATCAGCAAAGAATAATAAAAATCGATTACAATGTTGTAGCAAAAAATCTATACTTGTTTTTTCTTCTATCTTAAAAGCTTAAAGGAGTAAAAAAGTATCATCCTCATCACCTATTCTCTCTTTCTCTAAAAAGCATACTCAATATTTTCGATGTTTGTCAATACAAAAGGTACTTCGACGGGTTTTTTAGAAATCAAATCCTTACCCAACAGCGGATAAGGTAAATACCCGTGAGCTACAATTTCTCCACGATCATCTTCGTAAACGTGAGCATCAAAACTAGGCTCTAAAGGATAAGTGCAGCCATGCCAATTACCTCTATAAAGAGAAGTATCGCCGTCACTACCTTCTCTTCCCTCTCTTCCTAATCTCGCTCCTACGCCTCCGAAACAAGCTTTAAAATACAAGCAAATAACGTGAGGAGGTTTATCGCAATAGGCAACTTCAAAATTCAAAGCAAACACTTTTGTTTTTTTCTTCACAAAGCTATACACGCGCTCCAAACGAGACGGCTCGTCGGGTAACAACATTTTTAGTTTAATACGCAGTTCTAACAGTTCCTTGTCGCTCCTAGGCAAAGGAATCTTTTCGTGCTCGGGACGCACATCTACCAGCAAAAAAGGCAAGTCAAAATCGCCGTCCAAATAACCGTACATGATCTGGTTGTGAAGTCCAACATCTTCAAACACTTCGCACATCAAAGGCGAATGGCGTTGAGAAAAACGAACGCCCACGCCGGTACATCGCCAGCTCAGATCGGAACCGTTCAAACGACAAATCAAATCGTTGTTCTTTTCGCGTTTCAACACCAACACCTTCATCTGACTTTGAACGTGTTTGTATTCGCGCCCTTGATAATATTCTCGTCTTTTGAAACGGTAAAGAAGGTTCTGCAAAACAGCTTTGGGAGCAATCGTCACTTCCATGTTCTCACCATCATCATTATCCCAATCAATAGGTTGATTAGGATCGATCGCCTCCGCTTCCACATCCGAATCATCAAAATCAATGACAGGTACGATTGGCGGTCTTTGAGGCATGCTATATACAGCAACTTCTAATTGAGCCATCTTTCTTTCTTCTTCCTCTTCTTCTCCAACTACAATGTTCAAAGTCTATACAAACGGCATTATTTTGAACAGCACAAAAGAAACACACCCTCGTGCAAAACCGCAAGCCAAACATTCCTGACCCGTCACCTCGTCGGTAAAAATCCAAAGCCTAGACGCTTCGCTTAACACGTCCTCGTTTCTCAACGAAGCCCAACGTGACCAATACCTTTTTCCATCCAACAAAAAATTGACTTCGTCCCCGTTCGTTATTTCCAACGGCATCCATCTTTTAATTCTAGAAAAGCTATAAACCTTATCTAAAAAATGTAGTTTTTCGCCTTTAAAAAATTTACTTGCTAAAAATTCTTTACGAAAAATACGAAACAACAACTCGTTTATCATTTTCTCGTCACGTCACGTCACATCACGAGACAGGCTTAAACTGAATTTGATCTTCGCCGCCGGCAAATAAAAAATCGTACAAAACAAAATCAACCGAAGAATTTATCCAACCGACAATCAAAGTGTGTTGCTGTCCTTCGCTTTCGTATCTATCGGCCTCAAAAACACCCGAAGAAAAACCTTTTAAAGCTTTTTGACCACCGCAAACCTGAAACCAAAGAGACGGAGGTGCATCGAGAGCGTGATACATGACGTGATTCGTAAGCGTCGTTCTCAATTCGAAATGATCGCGACCCAAATAACGATACATTTGTCGACGGATACGACTAGGTAACATTTTCACCGCTTCCGATTCATCTTCAAAAGCAAAAATATTCTTGTAAGAAAACACCATGGCTACGAATTGAAAAAACAAAACAAAGAAACTAATCGATATCAGCAGCAAAGACAAAAATTCCAAATAATTAAACCACATCAGAAATCAAACACTCCCTTTCTTCGTCTTCAATTTCTTTTTCTTCTGCTTCCTCCTCCTCCTCTTCAACCTCAACCTCTAACAGCTTGTCTGCTTCGATCTTTTTCTTCCTCAACTCCTCCTTACTTTTCTCCTGAAGAAATTTCCTGTTAGCACGAGACACGTACTTATCCGTATACCAAGAAGTCTCACTAATCTCTCTGACGTGAGTAATCATAAAAGGATATCGCTTACCCTCGGGCAAATCGATAAAACCCAGCATGTACAAACCAGGAATTTGATTATCGTAATAACCCACGTCGTCACGATACACCTTCACGGAATAAATTCTGTCAGGTTGAGCAAAATAAGGGCAAAAGAAACGACCGGCATACAGAGCAAAATAATTCTCCACCAAAGAACCCCAAACTATCACACGTGGAATACCGCCCCGTGAAAATTGAGGTAAAGGTTCAAAACCACCTTTAAACCAAGTAAAACTACGAAACTCCACAAGTTCGTTTCTATCCAAAGTAAAACGACGAGAAGCCAACGTGGAACACTCGTAACCTTTAAGAACCTTCTTAAACAAAACTTCCTCTTCGTCAAAAGACAAATTCTTATTAAAAGATTTTTGCACCTCAACCACCAAATCATCACTCAACAATCTGCAAGAAGCCATTTTTTTTTTCTCCTCTCGTTTTTTCACAACAACCAAAAAAAAACCTCAAACGCTTGAAGAAGGTAATTGAAAAGACGGAGGAAATCGACCATATATAGGCGTCCGACGTATGTCGATTAGCATAAAAGGATAGTGACACCAGGCAGGCAATTCAACAGCGCCCAAGGCATAAAAACGAACTTTGTCATCCTCAGCACGTTCCGGTTCTACACGAAACACATTGACTTTCGTCAAACCACCATTAGCACTAGCATCAAAATAAGGACAATACCAATAAGCATCGTAAGAAAGACAATCTTCCTCTTTTAAACCAGAAGCTAAAAATCTCAAAATAGGTTTTTTTTCTATTTGACTTCCAAAACATCGTTGACCTTTCCAATGAAATTCACGACATTCTATCCGCACGGCTTTCTTATGCAACACCACTTTTTCACCCGCCACACTAACGCAGCCGTAAGCCAAAGCGATCTTACGAAATAAATCAACGTGTTCTTCATCTTTCATAGGCATCGATAATCTTCTTTCGCTCTCTTCTACCAATTTCTCTTCTAAATAAACGGTACCAAAAGGATTCATCTTACTTCTTCTTCTTCTATTTCTCTTTTTTTCCGACTGATTAATTATTCCTACGGTCTACTTTTAACAATGAAAAACAATGTCTTGAACGTCAGGGTGACAATCTTTCAAACAAGACGCTAAAACGGCATTGTCCTCATCGTCGTAATAACAATAAATCATTCTGTCCGTTAAAATACGCGACGCTACCTCCACTTCCGGCGACAAATCCGGCACGTTCACGAAAGTATCTAAACCGTCAGAACAAATCTGCTCGAATAACTGTTCTTTTTGTTCTTCCGTTAAATGTTCGTTCGACTGCATCTCTCTTTCCATCTCTTTTTTCACGTTCTCTCTTCTTCTCTGTTCCTTGGTTTTGTACAAACGCAACGTGTCCAAAGGTTTGGTAATGACTTGATGATAATCGCAAAACGTACCGTCCGGTTCGATGCGAACGTGACGGCGGCAAAGGACTTGTTTTGTCTGTTCCAACAATTCGCGCAAAGTCTTTTCCCTTTTCATCCACATGAACAACACATCTTTTCGAGGTAAATCGTTCGTCAAGTACCAGTAAAGACGCATCATCGTTTTGGAAGTCATGAAAGAAGCCAAAAAATCAATCTCAAATTCGGGAATCGCCACCGTTAAACCGCTCTCGACGTTGGGTATTCTAGCGTCTCTAAACAAAATGTTAGACTCCATGACGGGCCTATAATTCAAACACTCTAAATAGGGCATCATCGTCTTGTCTCTTCGAAATTCAACGATAAACTACCGGAAAAAATCCTAAATCCCAAGCTAAATCGCAAGCGGTACGATCATCCAACAATAAAGTCTGTTCGCGAAAAGGCATAACGCGCAAATCTTTCTCTAACCAAACCACGTAACCGCCAGTTTCGGCGGGTCTATATGCAAATCTAGAAAAATTAGCCAAAGGATATTTTCTTTGAAAATGACGAGCCAAATAATTCATTTCGATTATTTCAGCCAAATTGTATACATTTTTTTCCTTCTTCTTCTCTTTTACTTCTTCATCTTCTTTCTTCTTCTCTAATAAGAAAGAACGTTCCATTTCACCTTCAAAGACAATTGCTTCAAACGAACGTCCAAATCTTCCCGTTGACGATTGTCTCCGACAGGTAACGATTTAACTTTGTACAAAGAAGGTAAAAGCCACTTTAAAAAGCCATTCGGATAACAGCAAACCATGTATTCTTGCAAATCGTCTTCCCGATTAAACAACAGCACCTGCACGTCCTCGAATTCTTTAAGAAAAGATTTATCGAGTCGTCTGGATTCTCTGACGTACCACAACGATTTGTACACGGTCGAATAATCTTCACCCAAAGTAAAATAACAATGATTTGCATCGATCGTTTTCAAACGAAAATCGTGTTTGCCGCAGAAATTGTAATGCAAACCGAAAACATCCAAAGACGCGTTTTGCAAGTAGATGGTACGAGGCAAAACACAATCCACTTCGTGAACAAAATACTTTTCACTAACGGCCAGCTTCACAACCTTCTCTTCCCGTGGAACAAAAGCATCCTCCATTTTCTTTTTTTCTTCTTCTTCTTTACAACACGCACGAAAACCACTCGACGATTATGTTTTTCAAAAAATTTCTTTCGTGCTTTTTCACTCTTAATTCAATTATAATAACGCCGGAAAGGACTCGCTCCACCGATTCGACGTCGTCTAGACAATTCGCGGTATGACGTATACACGCCACCTTTTTGCCCCAACACTAAATCAGGACGATTCACGACAGGCATAAGTTTTCGCATCAAAGCATGATGTTTCTTAATTTGACGAAAAGCCAAATTATTAGTAGGATCCATCATGGTTAACGAACCTCTCATTTTTTTTCTTTTCGAGTTCTTCTTTCAGTAAAGACCCGTTCAAAATGCCAACAAAATTGCATCCACACAAATATTTTATTAGAAAAAAAACCTCACACAATCGTTTTTATTATTACAAATTATTTATTCAAAAAATTACACAGATAAATTATTCAAATCGTTCTCGTCAAAATCGTTTCCAAAAGCGTAAAGCAACTGTTTATTTCTAAATTCTTCCATTTCCAAAAACGTCAAAGTCAAAGGAACAATGTTTTTCAAAACAAAAGTCACTTGACCGCTTCCTTTCCAATTACAAGCCATAGAATATCTACTACTACTAGCGTCTTTCTTGTTACGGAAAAGCCACAAAGAATCGTAATATAAACCCCTCAGCTCGTCCAAAGCTTCGAAACTTTTAAACTTCAAATCGGCCGCAAACGTCACGTATTCACCACCCTTTTCGTAAAATCCAAACGTAATGCAATTTCTTCTGTCGTCGATTTTCATGGGATTCCAAGGCGTTTTCTTCTCGTATTCGTACTCTACACCATCCAAAACGATCACAGGCGGCTCCATCTTTCCTCCTTCTTCCCATTTACGCAAACACAATTCGGAATAATACACATCCGAAGGCATGTAGAACGACGGTAAAACAGAAGCAAATGTTGCTTTAGACAAAGTCCCCATCACACACACACACTCTTACTACTAATTACGTATACAAAATATAAGTCACCGTTCTTCTTATACATAAACGTTCTTTTGTTTTTTATTCGACCCCGTACCAATCAGAATCGCCATCATCATCATCGTCATCTCCTCCTCTCTTCTGCTGCTTGTTGGCATTCTCGCGCAGTATGACGTCCCATTCATCTTTCTTAAAAGGAGACCACGCCTTCTCGGCCGGACGTGCCGGGGGCAACAAACCTTTCTCGGCCAACTCTTCTCGAGCTTTCGCGTCGTATTTACCGTCTCTCAACACGGTAAAATCGCGCAGCAAAAATTCCCGACCGTCCGACAACGTGCCGTGACCAAAACACTCTCTCTGAAACAACGGACTGTATTTGGTGATGAACAAATCGAACGTCAACCGTTCTTCTGGCTCCACGCCACCATCAGAAATCCACTTGGCGCGAAAATAATGTTCGTGACGGTCGAAAGGAAAATGAGCAAAAAAATGAACCTTAGGTTTTTTTCCTTCTCTTTCGAAAGAAACCATCGCCGCTTTTTGCATCACCCGAATCATTTGAGGTCTTTTGTAACGTTTAAAACCTTTTCTTTCCACGAATTCGTCGCGACTCTCCGTCACCCACTCGCTCTCCATTTTGCGACTACAAAACATCGATTGCGTGCTACTACTGCGATTCAGAAAAGAAAATACAAAACGGCTAAAAGCCATCTATTTTTCAAAAAGACAAAACGTTTATTGTGTTCTATCTAATTTACATAAATTTCCGTCAACACCGTCATCGTCCTAAAACAAAGCAAACAAAAGAAAAACAAAACCACACAAACACACGCTTCGTTTCATTCGAGCACACACACACAAACACACATCAATCGTCGTTGTCGGTGTAACGTTTGGGTTTCGAGCGCAACAAGTGAGAATATTCTCCCTTCTTGAAAGGCGACCAAGGTTCTTCCTCCGGCAAAGATTCGTCGGGTAAAAAACCTTTCTCCGCCAATTTGGCACGTTCTCTAAAAATCCGAGCGTCTTCACGATTCAACACGGTAAATTCTCGCAGCAAAAACTCTCTCCCGCCACCAAGATTTCCGTAACCGAAACACTCGATTAAACGAGTAGAAGAAAAAGGACTCAGGTAAAAATCGAACATCATTTGCTTTTCGGGAAAATAATCCGAGTACCAACGAGCTCTAAAATAGTGTTCTTCACCGTCGAAAGGAAAATGCCCAAAGAAATACACCTTTTCGCAACGACGACGACAACCGTCTTCACCCATTTTCAAATCGTCGCGCTGGTCAACGTGCTCCCAAGTGGCGTCGGACAAAACGATTTCTTGATCCATCCGCATCAAGCAAGAACCTCGAAAGCGCGGGAAACCCATCCTCTCCACGAAAGCGTCGCGCAAAGAAGCCACCGTGTCCATCGTTGTTTTTTTCTTCCTTTCTTCTTAACAACTTCACCGAGTAAGTATAAAAAAACAACCGTCATCCATAAATAAATTTTCCCGCCCGCCGCCACGCACGGCCCCAAAACATGCTAATTCCTCCACCGCTTCATCTCCATAATTCGCCCCCTCTCCTCGCACCAAATAAAAAACGCAAACTCATTTGCATAAAATACCCCTACCTACTGACATCATTTACCTCATTTGCATATTATACCCCTACCTACTGACACATTTACCCTCATTAACATAAATTTGCATATTCTACTGTAACTATCCCCCCTTCTTACTACTGTGAAAGACAGAGCGAAAAAACCATGTATGTCAATAAACGCATGAGAAACATCTTCAAGAAAGTGGATGCCAACGAACCCATTTCCTACGATTACCAAAATCGTTATTGGATTTTCTTGCAAGATTATCTACGGGAAGACTTGGAAAACAACGAAAAGAAAAAAATACAAGAGATTTTAAAAAAGAAAGGACAAGGCAAAGAACTTTCTACTGTGGAGTACCATTTGTATCTGCTGTCTTTACCTGTGGGAAATTTGGAACGTTTCATACATTTAAGAAACGAAAAAATGAAGTTGGAAAAACAATTCAGTCAATACGTTCGACATCAACACGTTCCTTTTCAAGACAGTCAATACGTGCTTCAGTGGCTTCAAAGTTTATGGTAATTTTTTCTTCTTCTTCTACAAACACTCAAGTGTGTGTATTGTGTAAAGAACCAAACAAGGAATCAGTCAAGTAGAACAACCAAACAAGGAATCAGTCAAGTAGAACAACCAAACAAGGAATCAGTCAAGTAGAACAACCAAACATTATAATCAAACTTGTTTTTAATCAGCAAAGAATAATAAAAATCGATTACAATGTTGTAGCAAAAAATCTATACTTGTTTTTTCTTCTATCTTAAAAGCTTAAAGGAGTAAAAAAGTATCATCCTCATCACCTATTCTCTCTTTCTCTAAAAAGCATACTCAATATTTTCGATGTTTGTCAATACAAAAGGTACTTCGACGGGTTTTTTAGAAATCAAATCCTTACCCAACAGCGGATAAGGTAAATACCCGTGAGCTACAATTTCTCCACGATCATCTTCGTAAACGTGAGCATCAAAACTAGGCTCTAAAGGATAAGTGCAGCCATGCCAATTACCTCTATAAAGAGAAGTATCGCCGTCACTACCTTCTCTTCCCTCTCTTCCTAATCTCGCTCCTACGCCTCCGAAACAAGCTTTAAAATACAAGCAAATAACGTGAGGAGGTTTATCGCAATAGGCAACTTCAAAATTCAAAGCAAACACTTTTGTTTTTTTCTTCACAAAGCTATACACGCGCTCCAAACGAGACGGCTCGTCGGGTAACAACATTTTTAGTTTAATACGCAGTTCTAACAGTTCCTTGTCGCTCCTAGGCAAAGGAATCTTTTCGTGCTCGGGACGCACATCTACCAGCAAAAAAGGCAAGTCAAAATCGCCGTCCAAATAACCGTACATGATCTGGTTGTGAAGTCCAACATCTTCAAACACTTCGCACATCAAAGGCGAATGGCGTTGAGAAAAACGAACGCCCACGCCGGTACATCGCCAGCTCAGATCGGAACCGTTCAAACGACAAATCAAATCGTTGTTCTTTTCGCGTTTCAACACCAACACCTTCATCTGACTTTGAACGTGTTTGTATTCGCGCCCTTGATAATATTCTCGTCTTTTGAAACGGTAAAGAAGGTTCTGCAAAACAGCTTTGGGAGCAATCGTCACTTCCATGTTCTCACCATCATCATTATCCCAATCAATAGGTTGATTAGGATCGATCGCCTCCGCTTCCACATCCGAATCATCAAAATCAATGACAGGTACGATTGGCGGTCTTTGAGGCATGCTATATACAGCAACTTCTAATTGAGCCATCTTTCTTTCTTCTTCCTCTTCTTCTCCAACTACAATGTTCAAAGTCTATACAAACGGCATTATTTTGAACAGCACAAAAGAAACACACCCTCGTGCAAAACCGCAAGCCAAACATTCCTGACCCGTCACCTCGTCGGTAAAAATCCAAAGCCTAGACGCTTCGCTTAACACGTCCTCGTTTCTCAACGAAGCCCAACGTGACCAATACCTTTTTCCATCCAACAAAAAATTGACTTCATCCCCGTTCGTTATTTCCAACGGCATCCATCTTTTAATTCTAGAAAAGCTATAAACCTTATCTAAAAAATGTAGTTTTTCGCCTTTAAAAAATTTACTTGCTAAAAATTCTTTACGAAAAATACGAAACAACAACTCGTTTATCATTTTCTCGTCACGTCACGTCACATCACGAGACAGGCTTAAACTGAATTTGATCTTCGCCGCCGGCAAATAAAAAATCGTACAAAACAAAATCAACCGAAGAATTTATCCAACCGACAATCAAAGTGTGTTGCTGTCCTTCGCTTTCGTATCTATCGGCCTCAAAAACACCCGAAGAAAAACCTTTTAAAGCTTTTTGACCACCGCAAACCTGAAACCAAAGAGACGGAGGTGCATCGAGAGCGTGATACATGACGTGATTCGTAAGCGTCGTTCTCAATTCGAAATGATCGCGACCCGAATAACGATACATTTGTCGACGGATACGACTAGGTAACATTTTCACCGCTTCCGATTCATCTTCAAAAGCAAAAATATTCTTGTAAGAAAACACCATGGCTACGAATTGAAAAAACAAAACAAAGAAACTAATCGATATCAGCAGCAAAGACAAAAATTCCAAATAATTAAACCACATCAGAAATCAAACACTCCCTTTCTTCGTCTTCAATTTCTTTTTCTTCTGCTTCCTCCTCCTCCTCTTCAACCTCAACCTCTAACAGCTTGTCTGCTTCGATCTTTTTCTTCCTCAACTCCTCCTTACTTTTCTCCTGAAGAAATTTCCTGTTAGCACGAGACACGTACTTATCCGTATACCAAGAAGTCTCACTAATCTCTCTGACGTGAGTAATCATAAAAGGATATCGCTTACCCTCGGGCAAATCGATAAAACCCAGCATGTACAAACCAGGAATTTGATTATCGTAATAACCCACGTCGTCACGATACACCTTCACGGAATAAATTCTGTCAGGTTGAGCAAAATAAGGGCAAAAGAAACGACCGGCATACAGAGCAAAATAATTCTCCACCAAAGAACCCCAAACTATCACACGTGGAATACCGCCCCGTGAAAATTGAGGTAAAGGTTCAAAACCACCTTTAAACCAAGTAAAACTACGAAACTCCACAAGTTCGTTTCTATCCAAAGTAAAACGACGAGAAGCCAACGTGGAACACTCGTAACCTTTAAGAACCTTCTTAAACAAAACTTCCTCTTCGTCAAAAGACAAATTCTTATTAAAAGATTTTTGCACCTCAACCACCAAATCATCACTCAACAATCTGCAAGAAGCCATTTTTTTTTTCTCCTCTCGTTTTTTCACAACAACCAAAAAAAAACCTCAAACGCTTGAAGAAGGTAATTGAAAAGACGGAGGAAATCGACCATATATAGGCGTCCGACGTATGTCGATTAGCATAAAAGGATAGTGACACCAGGCAGGCAATTCAACAGCGCCCAAGGCATAAAAACGAACTTTGTCATCCTCAGCACGTTCCGGTTCTACACGAAACACATTGACTTTCGTCAAACCACCATTAGCACTAGCATCAAAATAAGGACAATACCAATAAGCATCGTAAGAAAGACAATCTTCCTCTTTTAAACCAGAAGCTAAAAATCTCAAAATAGGTTTTTTTTCTATTTGACTTCCAAAACATCGTTGACCTTTCCAATGAAATTCACGACATTCTATCCGCACGGCTTTCTTATGCAACACCACTTTTTCACCCGCCACACTAACGCAGCCGTAAGCCAAAGCGATCTTACGAAATAAATCAACGTGTTCTTCATCTTTCATAGGCATCGATAATCTTCTTTCGCTCTCTTCTACCAATTTCTCTTCTAAATAAACGGTACCAAAAGGATTCATCTTACTTCTTCTTCTTCTATTTCTCTTTTTTTCCGACTGATTAATTATTCCTACGGTCTACTTTTAACAATGAAAAACAATGTCTTGAACGTCAGGGTGACAATCTTTCAAACAAGACGCTAAAACGGCATTGTCCTCATCGTCGTAATAACAATAAATCATTCTGTCCGTTAAAATACGCGACGCTACCTCCACTTCCGGCGACAAATCCGGCACGTTCACGAAAGTATCTAAACCGTCAGAACAAATCTGCTCGAATAACTGTTCTTTTTGTTCTTCCGTTAAATGTTCGTTCGACTGCATCTCTCTTTCCATCTCTTTTTTCACGTTCTCTCTTCTTCTCTGTTCCTTGGTTTTGTACAAACGCAACGTGTCCAAAGGTTTGGTAATGACTTGATGATAATCGCAAAACGTACCGTCCGGTTCGATGCGAACGTGACGGCGGCAAAGGACTTGTTTTGTCTGTTCCAACAATTCGCGCAAAGTCTTTTCCCTTTTCATCCACATGAACAACACATCTTTTCGAGGTAAATCGTTCGTCAAGTACCAGTAAAGACGCATCATCGTTTTGGAAGTCATGAAAGAAGCCAAAAAATCAATCTCAAATTCGGGAATCGCCACCGTTAAACCGCTCTCGACGTTGGGTATTCTAGCGTCTCTAAACAAAATGTTAGACTCCATGACGGGCCTATAATTCAAACACTCTAAATAGGGCATCATCGTCTTGTCTCTTCGAAATTCAACGATAAACTACCGGAAAAAATCCTAAATCCCAAGCTAAATCGCAAGCGGTACGATCATCCAACAATAAAGTCTGTTCGCGAAAAGGCATAACGCGCAAATCTTTCTCTAACCAAACCACGTAACCGCCAGTTTCGGCGGGTCTATATGCAAATCTAGAAAAATTAGCCAAAGGATATTTTCTTTGAAAATGACGAGCCAAATAATTCATTTCGATTATTTCAGCCAAATTGTATACATTTTTTTCCTTCTTCTTCTCTTTTACTTCTTCATCTTCTTTCTTCTTCTCTAATAAGAAAGAACGTTCCATTTCACCTTCAAAGACAATTGCTTCAAACGAACGTCCAAATCTTCCCGTTGACGATTGTCTCCGACAGGTAACGATTTAACTTTGTACAAAGAAGGTAAAAGCCACTTTAAAAAGCCATTCGGATAACAGCAAACCATGTATTCTTGCAAATCGTCTTCCCGATTAAACAACAGCACCTGCACGTCCTCGAATTCTTTAAGAAAAGATTTATCGAGTCGTCTGGATTCTCTGACGTACCACAACGATTTGTACACGGTCGAATAATCTTCACCCAAAGTAAAATAACAATGATTTGCATCGATCGTTTTCAAACGAAAATCGTGTTTGCCGCAGAAATTGTAATGCAAACCGAAAACATCCAAAGACGCGTTTTGCAAGTAGATGGTACGAGGCAAAACACAATCCACTTCGTGAACAAAATACTTTTCACTAACGGCCAGCTTCACAACCTTCTCTTCCCGTGGAACAAAAGCATCCTCCATTTTCTTTTTTTCTTCTTCTTCTTTACAACACGCACGAAAACCAGTCGACGATTATGTTTTTCAAAAAATTTCTTTCGTGCTTTTTCACTCTTAATTCAATTATAATAACGCCGGAAAGGACTCGCTCCACCGATTCGACGTCGTCTAGACAATTCGCGGTATGACGTATACACGCCACCTTTTTGCCCCAACACTAAATCAGGACGATTCACGACAGGCATAAGTTTTCGCATCAAAGCATGATGTTTCTTAATTTGACGAAAAGCCAAATTATTAGTAGGATCCATCATGGTTAACGAACCTCTCATTTTTTTTCTTTTCGAGTTCTTCTTTCAGTAAAGACCCGTTCAAAATGCCAACAAAATTGCATCCACACAAATATTTTATTAGAAAAAAAACCTCACACAATCGTTTTTATTATTACAAATTATTTATTCAAAAAATTACACAGATAAATTATTCAAATCGTTCTCGTCAAAATCGTTTCCAAAAGCGTAAAGCAACTGTTTATTTCTAAATTCTTCCATTTCCAAAAACGTCAAAGTCAAAGGAACAATGTTTTTCAAAACAAAAGTCACTTGACCGCTTCCTTTCCAATTACAAGCCATAGAATATCTACTACTACTAGCGTCTTTCTTGTTACGGAAAAGCCACAAAGAATCGTAATATAAACCCCTCAGCTCGTCCAAAGCTTCGAAACTTTTAAACTTCAAATCGGCCGCAAACGTCACGTATTCACCACCCTTTTCGTAAAATCCAAACGTAATGCAATTTCTTCTGTCGTCGATTTTCATGGGATTCCAAGGCGTTTTCTTCTCGTATTCGTACTCTACACCATCCAAAACGATCACAGGCGGCTCCATCTTTCCTCCTTCTTCCCATTTACGCAAACACAATTCGGAATAATACACATCCGAAGGCATGTAGAACGACGGTAAAACAGAAGCAAATGTTGCTTTAGACAAAGTCCCCATCACACACACACACTCTTACTACTAATTACGTATACAAAATATAAGTCACCGTTCTTCTTATACATAAACGTTCTTTTGTTTTTTATTCGACCCCGTACCAATCAGAATCGCCATCATCATCATCGTCATCTCCTCCTCTCTTCTGCTGCTTGTTGGCATTCTCGCGCAGTATGACGTCCCATTCATCTTTCTTAAAAGGAGACCACGCCTTCTCGGCCGGACGTGCCGGGGGCAACAAACCTTTCTCGGCCAACTCTTCTCGAGCTTTCGCGTCGTATTTACCGTCTCTCAACACGGTAAAATCGCGCAGCAAAAATTCCCGACCGTCCGACAACGTGCCGTGACCAAAACACTCTCTCTGAAACAACGGACTGTATTTGGTGATGAACAAATCGAACGTCAACCGTTCTTCTGGCTCCACGCCACCATCAGAAATCCGCTTGGCGCGAAAATAATGTTCGTGACGGTCGAAAGGAAAATGAGCAAAAAAATGAACCTTAGGTTTTTTTCCTTCTCTTTCGAAAGAAACCATCGCCGCTTTTTGCATCACCCGAATCATTTGAGGTCTTTTGTAACGTTTAAAACCTTTTCTTTCCACGAATTCGTCGCGACTCTCCGTCACCCACTCGCTCTCCATTTTGCGACTACAAAACATCGATTGCGTGCTACTACTGCGATTCAGAAAAGAAAATACAAAACGGCTAAAAGCCATCTATTTTTCAAAAAGACAAAACGTTTATTGTGTTCTATCTAATTTACATAAATTTCCGTCAACACCGTCATCGTCCTAAAACAAAGCAAACAAAAGAAAAACAAAACCACACAAACACACGCTTCGTTTCATTCGAGCACACACACACAAACACACATCAATCGTCGTTGTCGGTGTAACGTTTGGGTTTCGAGCGCAACAAGTGAGAATATTCTCCCTTCTTGAAAGGCGACCAAGGTTCTTCCTCCGGCAAAGATTCGTCGGGTAAAAAACCTTTCTCCGCCAATTTGGCACGTTCTCTAAAAATCCGAGCGTCTTCACGATTCAACACGGTAAATTCTCGCAGCAAAAACTCTCTCCCGCCACCAAGATTTCCGTAACCGAAACACTCGATTAAACGAGTAGAAGAAAAAGGACTCAGGTAAAAATCGAACATCATTTGCTTTTCGGGAAAATAATCCGAGTACCAACGAGCTCTAAAATAGTGTTCTTCACCGTCGAAAGGAAAATGCCCAAAGAAATACACCTTTTCGCAACGACGACGACAACCGTCTTCACCCATTTTCAAATCGTCGCGCTGGTCAACGTGCTCCCAAGTGGCGTCGGACAAAACGATTTCTTGATCCATCCGCATCAAGCAAGAACCTCGAAAGCGCGGGAAACCCATCCTCTCCACGAAAGCGTCGCGCAAAGAAGCCACCGTGTCCATCGTTGTTTTTTTCTTCCTTTCTTCTTAACAACTTCACCGAGTAAGTATAAAAAAACAACCGTCATCCATAAATAAATTTTCCCGCCCGCCGCCACGCACGGCCCCAAAACATGCTAATTCCTCCACCGCTTCATCTCCATAATTCGCCCCCTCTCCTCGCACCAAATAAAAAACGCAAACTCATTTGCATAAAATACCCCTACCTACTGACATCATTTACCTCATTTGCATATTATACCCCTACCTACTGACACATTTACCCTCATTAACATAAATTTGCATATTCTACTGTAACTATCCCCCCTTCTTACTACTGTGAAAGACAGAGCGAAAAAACCATGTATGTCAATAAACGCATGAGAAACATCTTCAAGAAAGTGGATGCCAACGAACCCATTTCCTACGATTACCAAAATCGTTATTGGATTTTCTTGCAAGATTATCTACGGGAAGACTTGGAAAACAACGAAAAGAAAAAAATACAAGAGATTTTAAAAAAGAAAGGACAAGGCAAAGAACTTTCTACTGTGGAGTACCATTTGTATCTGCTGTCTTTACCTGTGGGAAATTTGGAACGTTTCATACATTTAAGAAACGAAAAAATGAAGTTGGAAAAACAATTCAGTCAATACGTTCGACATCAACACGTTCCTTTTCAAGACAGTCAATACGTGCTTCAGTGGCTTCAAAGTTTATGGTAATTTTTTCTTCTTCTTCTACAAACACTCAAGTGTGTGTATTGTGTAAAGAACCAAACAAGGAATCAGTCAAGTAGAACAACCAAACAAGGAATCAGTCAAGTAGAACAACCAAACAAGGAATCAGTCAAGTAGAACAACCAAACATTATAATCAAACTTGTTTTTAATCAGCAAAGAATAATAAAAATCGATTACAATGTTGTAGCAAAAAATCTATACTTGTTTTTTCTTCTATCTTAAAAGCTTAAAGGAGTAAAAAAGTATCATCCTCATCACCTATTCTCTCTTTCTCTAAAAAGCATACTCAATATTTTCGATGTTTGTCAATACAAAAGGTACTTCGACGGGTTTTTTAGAAATCAAATCCTTACCCAACAGCGGATAAGGTAAATACCCGTGAGCTACAATTTCTCCACGATCATCTTCGTAAACGTGAGCATCAAAACTAGGCTCTAAAGGATAAGTGCAGCCATGCCAATTACCTCTATAAAGAGAAGTATCGCCGTCACTACCTTCTCTTCCCTCTCTTCCTAATCTCGCTCCTACGCCTCCGAAACAAGCTTTAAAATACAAGCAAATAACGTGAGGAGGTTTATCGCAATAGGCAACTTCAAAATTCAAAGCAAACACTTTTGTTTTTTTCTTCACAAAGCTATACACGCGCTCCAAACGAGACGGCTCGTCGGGTAACAACATTTTTAGTTTAATACGCAGTTCTAACAGTTCCTTGTCGCTCCTAGGCAAAGGAATCTTTTCGTGCTCGGGACGCACATCTACCAGCAAAAAAGGCAAGTCAAAATCGCCGTCCAAATAACCGTACATGATCTGGTTGTGAAGTCCAACATCTTCAAACACTTCGCACATCAAAGGCGAATGGCGTTGAGAAAAACGAACGCCCACGCCGGTACATCGCCAGCTCAGATCGGAACCGTTCAAACGACAAATCAAATCGTTGTTCTTTTCGCGTTTCAACACCAACACCTTCATCTGACTTTGAACGTGTTTGTATTCGCGCCCTTGATAATATTCTCGTCTTTTGAAACGGTAAAGAAGGTTCTGCAAAACAGCTTTGGGAGCAATCGTCACTTCCATGTTCTCACCATCATCATTATCCCAATCAATAGGTTGATTAGGATCGATCGCCTCCGCTTCCACATCCGAATCATCAAAATCAATGACAGGTACGATTGGCGGTCTTTGAGGCATGCTATATACAGCAACTTCTAATTGAGCCATCTTTCTTTCTTCTTCCTCTTCTTCTCCAACTACAATGTTCAAAGTCTATACAAACGGCATTATTTTGAACAGCACAAAAGAAACACACCCTCGTGCAAAACCGCAAGCCAAACATTCCTGACCCGTCACCTCGTCGGTAAAAATCCAAAGCCTAGACGCTTCGCTTAACACGTCCTCGTTTCTCAACGAAGCCCAACGTGACCAATACCTTTTTCCATCCAACAAAAAATTGACTTCGTCCCCGTTCGTTATTTCCAACGGCATCCATCTTTTAATTCTAGAAAAGCTATAAACCTTATCTAAAAAATGTAGTTTTTCGCCTTTAAAAAATTTACTTGCTAAAAATTCTTTACGAAAAATACGAAACAACAACTCGTTTATCATTTTCTCGTCACGTCACGTCACATCACGAGACAGGCTTAAACTGAATTTGATCTTCGCCGCCGGCAAATAAAAAATCGTACAAAACAAAATCAACCGAAGAATTTATCCAACCGACAATCAAAGTGTGTTGCTGTCCTTCGCTTTCGTATCTATCGGCCTCAAAAACACCCGAAGAAAAACCTTTTAAAGCTTTTTGACCACCGCAAACCTGAAACCAAAGAGACGGAGGTGCATCGAGAGCGTGATACATGACGTGATTCGTAAGCGTCGTTCTCAATTCGAAATGATCGCGACCCAAATAACGATACATTTGTCGACGGATACGACTAGGTAACATTTTCACCGCTTCCGATTCATCTTCAAAAGCAAAAATATTCTTGTAAGAAAACACCATGGCTACGAATTGAAAAAACAAAACAAAGAAACTAATCGATATCAGCAGCAAAGACAAAAATTCCAAATAATTAAACCACATCAGAAATCAAACACTCCCTTTCTTCGTCTTCAATTTCTTTTTCTTCTGCTTCCTCCTCCTCCTCTTCAACCTCAACCTCTAACAGCTTGTCTGCTTCGATCTTTTTCTTCCTCAACTCCTCCTTACTTTTCTCCTGAAGAAATTTCCTGTTAGCACGAGACACGTACTTATCCGTATACCAAGAAGTCTCACTAATCTCTCTGACGTGAGTAATCATAAAAGGATATCGCTTACCCTCGGGCAAATCGATAAAACCCAGCATGTACAAACCAGGAATTTGATTATCGTAATAACCCACGTCGTCACGATACACCTTCACGGAATAAATTCTGTCAGGTTGAGCAAAATAAGGGCAAAAGAAACGACCGGCATACAGAGCAAAATAATTCTCCACCAAAGAACCCCAAACTATCACACGTGGAATACCGCCCCGTGAAAATTGAGGTAAAGGTTCAAAACCACCTTTAAACCAAGTAAAACTACGAAACTCCACAAGTTCGTTTCTATCCAAAGTAAAACGACGAGAAGCCAACGTGGAACACTCGTAACCTTTAAGAACCTTCTTAAACAAAACTTCCTCTTCGTCAAAAGACAAATTCTTATTAAAAGATTTTTGCACCTCAACCACCAAATCATCACTCAACAATCTGCAAGAAGCCATTTTTTTTTTTCTCCTCTCGTTTTTTCACAACAACCAAAAAAAAACCTCAAACGCTTGAAGAAGGTAATTGAAAAGACGGAGGAAATCGACCATATATAGGCGTCCGACGTATGTCGATTAGCATAAAAGGATAGTGACACCAGGCAGGCAATTCAACAGCGCCCAAGGCATAAAAACGAACTTTGTCATCCTCAGCACGTTCCGGTTCTACACGAAACACATTGACTTTCGTCAAACCACCATTAGCACTAGCATCAAAATAAGGACAATACCAATAAGCATCGTAAGAAAGACAATCTTCCTCTTTTAAACCAGAAGCTAAAAATCTCAAAATAGGTTTTTTTTCTATTTGACTTCCAAAACATCGTTGACCTTTCCAATGAAATTCACGACATTCTATCCGCACGGCTTTCTTATGCAACACCACTTTTTCACCCGCCACACTAACGCAGCCGTAAGCCAAAGCGATCTTACGAAATAAATCAACGTGTTCTTCATCTTTCATAGGCATCGATAATCTTCTTTCGCTCTCTTCTACCAATTTCTCTTCTAAATAAACGGTACCAAAAGGATTCATCTTACTTCTTCTTCTTCTATTTCTCTTTTTTTCCGACTGATTAATTATTCCTACGGTCTACTTTTAACAATGAAAAACAATGTCTTGAACGTCAGGGTGACAATCTTTCAAACAAGACGCTAAAACGGCATTGTCCTCATCGTCGTAATAACAATAAATCATTCTGTCCGTTAAAATACGCGACGCTACCTCCACTTCCGGCGACAAATCCGGCACGTTCACGAAAGTATCTAAACCGTCAGAACAAATCTGCTCGAATAACTGTTCTTTTTGTTCTTCCGTTAAATGTTCGTTCGACTGCATCTCTCTTTCCATCTCTTTTTTCACGTTCTCTCTTCTTCTCTGTTCCTTGGTTTTGTACAAACGCAACGTGTCCAAAGGTTTGGTAATGACTTGATGATAATCGCAAAACGTACCGTCCGGTTCGATGCGAACGTGACGGCGGCAAAGGACTTGTTTTGTCTGTTCCAACAATTCGCGCAAAGTCTTTTCCCTTTTCATCCACATGAACAACACATCTTTTCGAGGTAAATCGTTCGTCAAGTACCAGTAAAGACGCATCATCGTTTTGGAAGTCATGAAAGAAGCCAAAAAATCAATCTCAAATTCGGGAATCGCCACCGTTAAACCGCTCTCGACGTTGGGTATTCTAGCGTCTCTAAACAAAATGTTAGACTCCATGACGGGCCTATAATTCAAACACTCTAAATAGGGCATCATCGTCTTGTCTCTTCGAAATTCAACGATAAACTACCGGAAAAAATCCTAAATCCCAAGCTAAATCGCAAGCGGTACGATCATCCAACAATAAAGTCTGTTCGCGAAAAGGCATAACGCGCAAATCTTTCTCTAACCAAACCACGTAACCGCCAGTTTCGGCGGGTCTATATGCAAATCTAGAAAAATTAGCCAAAGGATATTTTCTTTGAAAATGACGAGCCAAATAATTCATTTCGATTATTTCAGCCAAATTGTATACATTTTTTTCCTTCTTCTTCTCTTTTACTTCTTCATCTTCTTTCTTCTTCTCTAATAAGAAAGAACGTTCCATTTCACCTTCAAAGACAATTGCTTCAAACGAACGTCCAAATCTTCCCGTTGACGATTGTCTCCGACAGGTAACGATTTAACTTTGTACAAAGAAGGTAAAAGCCACTTTAAAAAGCCATTCGGATAACAGCAAACCATGTATTCTTGCAAATCGTCTTCCCGATTAAACAACAGCACCTGCACGTCCTCGAATTCTTTAAGAAAAGATTTATCGAGTCGTCTGGATTCTCTGACGTACCACAACGATTTGTACACGGTCGAATAATCTTCACCCAAAGTAAAATAACAATGATTTGCATCGATCGTTTTCAAACGAAAATCGTGTTTGCCGCAGAAATTGTAATGCAAACCGAAAACATCCAAAGACGCGTTTTGCAAGTAGATGGTACGAGGCAAAACACAATCCACTTCGTGAACAAAATACTTTTCACTAACGGCCAGCTTCACAACCTTCTCTTCCCGTGGAACAAAAGCATCCTCCATTTTCTTTTTTTCTTCTTCTTCTTTACAACACGCACGAAAACCAGTCGACGATTATGTTTTTCAAAAAATTTCTTTCGTGCTTTTTCACTCTTAATTCAATTATAATAACGCCGGAAAGGACTCGCTCCACCGATTCGACGTCGTCTAGACAATTCGCGGTATGACGTATACACGCCACCTTTTTGCCCCAACACTAAATCAGGACGATTCACGACAGGCATAAGTTTTCGCATCAAAGCATGATGTTTCTTAATTTGACGAAAAGCCAAATTATTAGTAGGATCCATCATGGTTAACGAACCTCTCATTTTTTTTCTTTTCGAGTTCTTCTTTCAGTAAAGACCCGTTCAAAATGCCAACAAAATTGCATCCACACAAATATTTTATTAGAAAAAAAACCTCACACAATCGTTTTTATTATTACAAATTATTTATTCAAAAAATTACACAGATAAATTATTCAAATCGTTCTCGTCAAAATCGTTTCCAAAAGCGTAAAGCAACTGTTTATTTCTAAATTCTTCCATTTCCAAAAACGTCAAAGTCAAAGGAACAATGTTTTTCAAAACAAAAGTCACTTGACCGCTTCCTTTCCAATTACAAGCCATAGAATATCTACTACTACTAGCGTCTTTCTTGTTACGGAAAAGCCACAAAGAATCGTAATATAAACCCCTCAGCTCGTCCAAAGCTTCGAAACTTTTAAACTTCAAATCGGCCGCAAACGTCACGTATTCACCACCCTTTTCGTAAAATCCAAACGTAATGCAATTTCTTCTGTCGTCGATTTTCATGGGATTCCAAGGCGTTTTCTTCTCGTATTCGTACTCTACACCATCCAAAACGATCACAGGCGGCTCCATCTTTCCTCCTTCTTCCCATTTACGCAAACACAATTCGGAATAATACACATCCGAAGGCATGTAGAACGACGGTAAAACAGAAGCAAATGTTGCTTTAGACAAAGTCCCCATCACACACACACACTCTTACTACTAATTACGTATACAAAATATAAGTCACCGTTCTTCTTATACATAAACGTTCTTTTGTTTTTTATTCGACCCCGTACCAATCAGAATCGCCATCATCATCATCGTCATCTCCTCCTCTCTTCTGCTGCTTGTTGGCATTCTCGCGCAGTATGACGTCCCATTCATCTTTCTTAAAAGGAGACCACGCCTTCTCGGCCGGACGTGCCGGGGGCAACAAACCTTTCTCGGCCAACTCTTCTCGAGCTTTCGCGTCGTATTTACCGTCTCTCAACACGGTAAAATCGCGCAGCAAAAATTCCCGACCGTCCGACAACGTGCCGTGACCAAAACACTCTCTCTGAAACAACGGACTGTATTTGGTGATGAACAAATCGAACGTCAACCGTTCTTCTGGCTCCACGCCACCATCAGAAATCCACTTGGCGCGAAAATAATGTTCGTGACGGTCGAAAGGAAAATGAGCAAAAAAATGAACCTTAGGTTTTTTTCCTTCTCTTTCGAAAGAAACCATCGCCGCTTTTTGCATCACCCGAATCATTTGAGGTCTTTTGTAACGTTTAAAACCTTTTCTTTCCACGAATTCGTCGCGACTCTCCGTCACCCACTCGCTCTCCATTTTGCGACTACAAAACATCGATTGCGTGCTACTACTGCGATTCAGAAAAGAAAATACAAAACGGCTAAAAGCCATCTATTTTTCAAAAAGACAAAACGTTTATTGTGTTCTATCTAATTTACATAAATTTCCGTCAACACCGTCATCGTCCTAAAACAAAGCAAACAAAAGAAAAACAAAACCACACAAACACACGCTTCGTTTCATTCGAGCACACACACACAAACACACATCAATCGTCGTTGTCGGTGTAACGTTTGGGTTTCGAGCGCAACAAGTGAGAATATTCTCCCTTCTTGAAAGGCGACCAAGGTTCTTCCTCCGGCAAAGATTCGTCGGGTAAAAAACCTTTCTCCGCCAATTTGGCACGTTCTCTAAAAATCCGAGCGTCTTCACGATTCAACACGGTAAATTCTCGCAGCAAAAACTCTCTCCCGCCACCAAGATTTCCGTAACCGAAACACTCGATTAAACGAGTAGAAGAAAAAGGACTCAGGTAAAAATCGAACATCATTTGCTTTTCGGGAAAATAATCCGAGTACCAACGAGCTCTAAAATAGTGTTCTTCACCGTCGAAAGGAAAATGCCCAAAGAAATACACCTTTTCGCAACGACGACGACAACCGTCTTCACCCATTTTCAAATCGTCGCGCTGGTCAACGTGCTCCCAAGTGGCGTCGGACAAAACGATTTCTTGATCCATCCGCATCAAGCAAGAATCTCGAAAGCGCGGGAAACCCATCCTCTCCACGAAAGCGTCGCGCAAAGAAGCCACCGTGTCCATCGTTGTTTTTTTCTTCCTTTCTTCTTAACAACTTCACCGAGTAAGTATAAAAAAACAACCGTCATCCATAAATAAATTTTCCCGCCCGCCGCCACGCACGGCCCCAAAACATGCTAATTCCTCCACCGCTTCATCTCCATAATTCGCCCCCTCTCCTCGCACCAAATAAAAAACGCAAACTCATTTGCATAAAATACCCCTACCTACTGACATCATTTACCTCATTTGCATATTATACCCCTACCTACTGACACATTTACCCTCATTAACATAAATTTGCATATTCTACTGTAACTATCCCCCCTTCTTACTACTGTGAAAGACAGAGCGAAAAAACCATGTATGTCAATAAACGCATGAGAAACATCTTCAAGAAAGTGGATGCCAACGAACCCATTTCCTACGATTACCAAAATCGTTATTGGATTTTCTTGCAAGATTATCTACGGGAAGACTTGGAAAACAACGAAAAGAAAAAAATACAAGAGATTTTAAAAAAGAAAGGACAAGGCAAAGAACTTTCTACTGTGGAGTACCATTTGTATCTGCTGTCTTTACCTGTGGGAAATTTGGAACGTTTCATACATTTAAGAAACGAAAAAATGAAGTTGGAAAAACAATTCAGTCAATACGTTCGACATCAACACGTTCCTTTTCAAGACAGTCAATACGTGCTTCAGTGGCTTCAAAGTTTATGGTAATTTTTTCTTCTTCTTCTACAAACACTCAAGTGTGTGTATTGTGTAAAGAACCAAACAAGGAATCAGTCAAGTAGAACAACCAAACAAGGAATCAGTCAAGTAGAACAACCAAACAAGGAATCAGTCAAGTAGAACAACCAAACATTATAATCAAACTTGTTTTTAATCAGCAAAGAATAATAAAAATCGATTACAATGTTGTAGCAAAAAATCTATACTTGTTTTTTCTTCTATCTTAAAAGCTTAAAGGAGTAAAAAAGTATCATCCTCATCACCTATTCTCTCTTTCTCTAAAAAGCATACTCAATATTTTCGATGTTTGTCAATACAAAAGGTACTTCGACGGGTTTTTTAGAAATCAAATCCTTACCCAACAGCGGATAAGGTAAATACCCGTGAGCTACAATTTCTCCACGATCATCTTCGTAAACGTGAGCATCAAAACTAGGCTCTAAAGGATAAGTGCAGCCATGCCAATTACCTCTATAAAGAGAAGTATCGCCGTCACTACCTTCTCTTCCCTCTCTTCCTAATCTCGCTCCTACGCCTCCGAAACAAGCTTTAAAATACAAGCAAATAACGTGAGGAGGTTTATCGCAATAGGCAACTTCAAAATTCAAAGCAAACACTTTTGTTTTTTTCTTCACAAAGCTATACACGCGCTCCAAACGAGACGGCTCGTCGGGTAACAACATTTTTAGTTTAATACGCAGTTCTAACAGTTCCTTGTCGCTCCTAGGCAAAGGAATCTTTTCGTGCTCGGGACGCACATCTACCAGCAAAAAAGGCAAGTCAAAATCGCCGTCCAAATAACCGTACATGATCTGGTTGTGAAGTCCAACATCTTCAAACACTTCGCACATCAAAGGCGAATGGCGTTGAGAAAAACGAACGCCCACGCCGGTACATCGCCAGCTCAGATCGGAACCGTTCAAACGACAAATCAAATCGTTGTTCTTTTCGCGTTTCAACACCAACACCTTCATCTGACTTTGAACGTGTTTGTATTCG
The DNA here is from genome assembly GCA_949710005.1 of Ricordea florida. Lineage (NCBI taxonomy): Eukaryota > Metazoa > Cnidaria > Anthozoa > Corallimorpharia > Ricordeidae > Ricordea > Ricordea florida. Next base: position 11,273,197 of record OX453285.1, on the reverse strand, counting down.
CGCCCTTGATAATATTCTCGTCTTTTGAAACGGTAAAGAAGGTTCTGCAAAACAGCTTTGGGAGCAATCGTCACTTCCATGTTCTCACCATCATCATTATCCCAATCAATAGGTTGATTAGGATCGATCGCCTCCGCTTCCACATCCGAATCATCAAAATCAATGACAGGTACGATTGGCGGTCTTTGAGGCATGCTATATACAGCAACTTCTAATTGAGCCATCTTTCTTTCTTCTTCCTCTTCTTCTCCAACTACAATGTTCAAAGTCTATACAAACGGCATTATTTTGAACAGCACAAAAGAAACACACCCTCGTGCAAAACCGCAAGCCAAACATTCCTGACCCGTCACCTCGTCGGTAAAAATCCAAAGCCTAGACGCTTCGCTTAACACGTCCTCGTTTCTCAACGAAGCCCAACGTGACCAATACCTTTTTCCATCCAACAAAAAATTGACTTCGTCCCCGTTCGTTATTTCCAACGGCATCCATCTTTTAATTCTAGAAAAGCTATAAACCTTATCTAAAAAATGTAGTTTTTCGCCTTTAAAAAATTTACTTGCTAAAAATTCTTTACGAAAAATACGAAACAACAACTCGTTTATCATTTTCTCGTCACGTCACGTCACATCACGAGACAGGCTTAAACTGAATTTGATCTTCGCCGCCGGCAAATAAAAAATCGTACAAAACAAAATCAACCGAAGAATTTATCCAACCGACAATCAAAGTGTGTTGCTGTCCTTCGCTTTCGTATCTATCGGCCTCAAAAACACCCGAAGAAAAACCTTTTAAAGCTTTTTGACCACCGCAAACCTGAAACCAAAGAGACGGAGGTGCATCGAGAGCGTGATACATGACGTGATTCGTAAGCGTCGTTCTCAATTCGAAATGATCGCGACCCAAATAACGATACATTTGTCGACGGATACGACTAGGTAACATTTTCACCGCTTCCGATTCATCTTCAAAAGCAAAAATATTCTTGTAAGAAAACACCATGGCTACGAATTGAAAAAACAAAACAAAGAAACTAATCGATATCAGCAGCAAAGACAAAAATTCCAAATAATTAAACCACATCAGAAATCAAACACTCCCTTTCTTCGTCTTCAATTTCTTTTTCTTCTGCTTCCTCCTCCTCCTCTTCAACCTCAACCTCTAACAGCTTGTCTGCTTCGATCTTTTTCTTCCTCAACTCCTCCTTACTTTTCTCCTGAAGAAATTTCCTGTTAGCACGAGACACGTACTTATCCGTATACCAAGAAGTCTCACTAATCTCTCTGACGTGAGTAATCATAAAAGGATATCGCTTACCCTCGGGCAAATCGATAAAACCCAGCATGTACAAACCAGGAATTTGATTATCGTAATAACCCACGTCGTCACGATACACCTTCACGGAATAAATTCTGTCAGGTTGAGCAAAATAAGGGCAAAAGAAACGACCGGCATACAGAGCAAAATAATTCTCCACCAAAGAACCCCAAACTATCACACGTGGAATACCGCCCCGTGAAAATTGAGGTAAAGGTTCAAAACCACCTTTAAACCAAGTAAAACTACGAAACTCCACAAGTTCGTTTCTATCCAAAGTAAAACGACGAGAAGCCAACGTGGAACACTCGTAACCTTTAAGAACCTTCTTAAACAAAACTTCCTCTTCGTCAAAAGACAAATTCTTATTAAAAGATTTTTGCACCTCAACCACCAAATCATCACTCAACAATCTGCAAGAAGCCATTTTTTTTTTTCTCCTCTCGTTTTTTCACAACAACCAAAAAAAAACCTCAAACGCTTGAAGAAGGTAATTGAAAAGACGGAGGAAATCGACCATATATAGGCGTCCGACGTATGTCGATTAGCATAAAAGGATAGTGACACCAGGCAGGCAATTCAACAGCGCCCAAGGCATAAAAACGAACTTTGTCATCCTCAGCACGTTCCGGTTCTACACGAAACACATTGACTTTCGTCAAACCACCATTAGCACTAGCATCAAAATAAGGACAATACCAATAAGCATCGTAAGAAAGACAATCTTCCTCTTTTAAACCAGAAGCTAAAAATCTCAAAATAGGTTTTTTTTCTATTTGACTTCCAAAACATCGTTGACCTTTCCAATGAAATTCACGACATTCTATCCGCACGGCTTTCTTATGCAACACCACTTTTTCACCCGCCACACTAACGCAGCCGTAAGCCAAAGCGATCTTACGAAATAAATCAACGTGTTCTTCATCTTTCATAGGCATCGATAATCTTCTTTCGCTCTCTTCTACCAATTTCTCTTCTAAATAAACGGTACCAAAAGGATTCATCTTACTTCTTCTTCTTCTATTTCTCTTTTTTTCCGACTGATTAATTATTCCTACGGTCTACTTTTAACAATGAAAAACAATGTCTTGAACGTCAGGGTGACAATCTTTCAAACAAGACGCTAAAACGGCATTGTCCTCATCGTCGTAATAACAATAAATCATTCTGTCCGTTAAAATACGCGACGCTACCTCCACTTCCGGCGACAAATCCGGCACGTTCACGAAAGTATCTAAACCGTCAGAACAAATCTGCTCGAATAACTGTTCTTTTTGTTCTTCCGTTAAATGTTCGTTCGACTGCATCTCTCTTTCCATCTCTTTTTTCACGTTCTCTCTTCTTCTCTGTTCCTTGGTTTTGTACAAACGCAACGTGTCCAAAGGTTTGGTAATGACTTGATGATAATCGCAAAACGTACCGTCCGGTTCGATGCGAACGTGACGGCGGCAAAGGACTTGTTTTGTCTGTTCCAACAATTCGCGCAAAGTCTTTTCCCTTTTCATCCACATGAACAACACATCTTTTCGAGGTAAATCGTTCGTCAAGTACCAGTAAAGACGCATCATCGTTTTGGAAGTCATGAAAGAAGCCAAAAAATCAATCTCAAATTCGGGAATCGCCACCGTTAAACCGCTCTCGACGTTGGGTATTCTAGCGTCTCTAAACAAAATGTTAGACTCCATGACGGGCCTATAATTCAAACACTCTAAATAGGGCATCATCGTCTTGTCTCTTCGAAATTCAACGATAAACTACCGGAAAAAATCCTAAATCCCAAGCTAAATCGCAAGCGGTACGATCATCCAACAATAAAGTCTGTTCGCGAAAAGGCATAACGCGCAAATCTTTCTCTAACCAAACCACGTAACCGCCAGTTTCGGCGGGTCTATATGCAAATCTAGAAAAATTAGCCAAAGGATATTTTCTTTGAAAATGACGAGCCAAATAATTCATTTCGATTATTTCAGCCAAATTGTATACATTTTTTTCCTTCTTCTTCTCTTTTACTTCTTCATCTTCTTTCTTCTTCTCTAATAAGAAAGAACGTTCCATTTCACCTTCAAAGACAATTGCTTCAAACGAACGTCCAAATCTTCCCGTTGACGATTGTCTCCGACAGGTAACGATTTAACTTTGTACAAAGAAGGTAAAAGCCACTTTAAAAAGCCATTCGGATAACAGCAAACCATGTATTCTTGCAAATCGTCTTCCCGATTAAACAACAGCACCTGCACGTCCTCGAATTCTTTAAGAAAAGATTTATCGAGTCGTCTGGATTCTCTGACGTACCACAACGATTTGTACACGGTCGAATAATCTTCACCCAAAGTAAAATAACAATGATTTGCATCGATCGTTTTCAAACGAAAATCGTGTTTGCCGCAGAAATTGTAATGCAAACCGAAAACATCCAAAGACGCGTTTTGCAAGTAGATGGTACGAGGCAAAACACAATCCACTTCGTGAACAAAATACTTTTCACTAACGGCCAGCTTCACAACCTTCTCTTCCCGTGGAACAAAAGCATCCTCCATTTTCTTTTTTTCTTCTTCTTCTTTACAACACGCACGAAAACCACTCGACGATTATGTTTTTCAAAAAATTTCTTTCGTGCTTTTTCACTCTTAATTCAATTATAATAACGCCGCAAAGGACTCGCTCCACCGATTCGACGTCGTCTAGACAATTCGCGGTATGACGTATACACGCCACCTTTTTGCCCCAACACTAAATCAGGACGATTCACGACAGGCATAAGTTTTCGCATCAAAGCATGATGTTTCTTAATTTGACGAAAAGCCAAATTATTAGTAGGATCCATCATGGTTAACGAACCTCTCATTTTTTTTCTTTTCGAGTTCTTCTTTCAGTAAAGACCCGTTCAAAATGCCAACAAAATTGCATCCACACAAATATTTTATTAGAAAAAAAACCTCACACAATCGTTTTTATTATTACAAATTATTTATTCAAAAAATTACACAGATAAATTATTCAAATCGTTCTCGTCAAAATCGTTTCCAAAAGCGTAAAGCAACTGTTTATTTCTAAATTCTTCCATTTCCAAAAACGTCAAAGTCAAAGGAACAATGTTTTTCAAAACAAAAGTCACTTGACCGCTTCCTTTCCAATTACAAGCCATAGAATATCTACTACTACTAGCGTCTTTCTTGTTACGGAAAAGCCACAAAGAATCGTAATATAAACCCCTCAGCTCGTCCAAAGCTTCGAAACTTTTAAACTTCAAATCGGCCGCAAACGTCACGTATTCACCACCCTTTTCGTAAAATCCAAACGTAATGCAATTTCTTCTGTCGTCGATTTTCATGGGATTCCAAGGCGTTTTCTTCTCGTATTCGTACTCTACACCATCCAAAACGATCACAGGCGGCTCCATCTTTCCTCCTTCTTCCCATTTACGCAAACACAATTCGGAATAATACACATCCGAAGGCATGTAGAACGACGGTAAAACAGAAGCAAATGTTGCTTTAGACAAAGTCCCCATCACACACACACACTCTTACTACTAATTACGTATACAAAATATAAGTCACCGTTCTTCTTATACATAAACGTTCTTTTGTTTTTTATTCGACCCCGTACCAATCAGAATCGCCATCATCATCATCGTCATCTCCTCCTCTCTTCTGCTGCTTGTTGGCATTCTCGCGCAGTATGACGTCCCATTCATCTTTCTTAAAAGGAGACCACGCCTTCTCGGCCGGACGTGCCGGGGGCAACAAACCTTTCTCGGCCAACTCTTCTCGAGCTTTCGCGTCGTATTTACCGTCTCTCAACACGGTAAAATCGCGCAGCAAAAATTCCCGACCGTCCGACAACGTGCCGTGACCAAAACACTCTCTCTGAAACAACGGACTGTATTTGGTGATGAACAAATCGAACGTCAACCGTTCTTCTGGCTCCACGCCACCATCAGAAATCCACTTGGCGCGAAAATAATGTTCGTGACGGTCGAAAGGAAAATGAGCAAAAAAATGAACCTTAGGTTTTTTTCCTTCTCTTTCGAAAGAAACCATCGCCGCTTTTTGCATCACCCGAATCATTTGAGGTCTTTTGTAACGTTTAAAACCTTTTCTTTCCACGAATTCGTCGCGACTCTCCGTCACCCACTCGCTCTCCATTTTGCGACTACAAAACATCGATTGCGTGCTACTACTGCGATTCAGAAAAGAAAATACAAAACGGCTAAAAGCCATCTATTTTTCAAAAAGACAAAACGTTTATTGTGTTCTATCTAATTTACATAAATTTCCGTCAACACCGTCATCGTCCTAAAACAAAGCAAACAAAAGAAAAACAAAACCACACAAACACACGCTTCGTTTCATTCGAGCACACACACACAAACACACATCAATCGTCGTTGTCGGTGTAACGTTTGGGTTTCGAGCGCAACAAGTGAGAATATTCTCCCTTCTTGAAAGGCGACCAAGGTTCTTCCTCCGGCAAAGATTCGTCGGGTAAAAAACCTTTCTCCGCCAATTTGGCACGTTCTCTAAAAATCCGAGCGTCTTCACGATTCAACACGGTAAATTCTCGCAGCAAAAACTCTCTCCCGCCACCAAGATTTCCGTAACCGAAACACTCGATTAAACGAGTAGAAGAAAAAGGACTCAGGTAAAAATCGAACATCATTTGCTTTTCGGGAAAATAATCCGAGTACCAACGAGCTCTAAAATAGTGTTCTTCACCGTCGAAAGGAAAATGCCCAAAGAAATACACCTTTTCGCAACGACGACGACAACCGTCTTCACCCATTTTCAAATCGTCGCGCTGGTCAACGTGCTCCCAAGTGGCGTCGGACAAAACGATTTCTTGATCCATCCGCATCAAGCAAGAATCTCGAAAGCGCGGGAAACCCATCCTCTCCACGAAAGCGTCGCGCAAAGAAGCCACCGTGTCCATCGTTGTTTTTTTCTTCCTTTCTTCTTAACAACTTCACCGAGTAAGTATAAAAAAACAACCGTCATCCATAAATAAATTTTCCCGCCCGCCGCCACGCACGGCCCCAAAACATGCTAATTCCTCCACCGCTTCATCTCCATAATTCGCCCCCTCTCCTCGCACCAAATAAAAAACGCAAACTCATTTGCATAAAATACCCCTACCTACTGACATCATTTACCTCATTTGCATATTATACCCCTACCTACTGACACATTTACCCTCATTAACATAAATTTGCATATTCTACTGTAACTATCCCCCCTTCTTACTACTGTGAAAGACAGAGCGAAAAAACCATGTATGTCAATAAACGCATGAGAAACATCTTCAAGAAAGTGGATGCCAACGAACCCATTTCCTACGATTACCAAAATCGTTATTGGATTTTCTTGCAAGATTATCTACGGGAAGACTTGGAAAACAACGAAAAGAAAAAAATACAAGAGATTTTAAAAAAGAAAGGACAAGGCAAAGAACTTTCTACTGTGGAGTACCATTTGTATCTGCTGTCTTTACCTGTGGGAAATTTGGAACGTTTCATACATTTAAGAAACGAAAAAATGAAGTTGGAAAAACAATTCAGTCAATACGTTCGACATCAACACGTTCCTTTTCAAGACAGTCAATACGTGCTTCAGTGGCTTCAAAGTTTATGGTAATTTTTTCTTCTTCTTCTACAAACACTCAAGTGTGTGTATTGTGTAAAGAACCAAACAAGGAATCAGTCAAGTAGAACAACCAAACAAGGAATCAGTCAAGTAGAACAACCAAACAAGGAATCAGTCAAGTAGAACAACCAAACATTATAATCAAACTTGTTTTTAATCAGCAAAGAATAATAAAAATCGATTACAATGTTGTAGCAAAAAATCTATACTTGTTTTTTCTTCTATCTTAAAAGCTTAAAGGAGTAAAAAAGTATCATCCTCATCACCTATTCTCTCTTTCTCTAAAAAGCATACTCAATATTTTCGATGTTTGTCAATACAAAAGGTACTTCGACGGGTTTTTTAGAAATCAAATCCTTACCCAACAGCGGATAAGGTAAATACCCGTGAGCTACAATTTCTCCACGATCATCTTCGTAAACGTGAGCATCAAAACTAGGCTCTAAAGGATAAGTGCAGCCATGCCAATTACCTCTATAAAGAGAAGTATCGCCGTCACTACCTTCTCTTCCCTCTCTTCCTAATCTCGCTCCTACGCCTCCGAAACAAGCTTTAAAATACAAGCAAATAACGTGAGGAGGTTTATCGCAATAGGCAACTTCAAAATTCAAAGCAAACACTTTTGTTTTTTTCTTCACAAAGCTATACACGCGCTCCAAACGAGACGGCTCGTCGGGTAACAACATTTTTAGTTTAATACGCAGTTCTAACAGTTCCTTGTCGCTCCTAGGCAAAGGAATCTTTTCGTGCTCGGGACGCACATCTACCAGCAAAAAAGGCAAGTCAAAATCGCCGTCCAAATAACCGTACATGATCTGGTTGTGAAGTCCAACATCTTCAAACACTTCGCACATCAAAGGCGAATGGCGTTGAGAAAAACGAACGCCCACGCCGGTACATCGCCAGCTCAGATCGGAACCGTTCAAACGACAAATCAAATCGTTGTTCTTTTCGCGTTTCAACACCAACACCTTCATCTGACTTTGAACGTGTTTGTATTCGCGCCCTTGATAATATTCTCGTCTTTTGAAACGGTAAAGAAGGTTCTGCAAAACAGCTTTGGGAGCAATCGTCACTTCCATGTTCTCACCATCATCATTATCCCAATCAATAGGTTGATTAGGATCGATCGCCTCCGCTTCCACATCCGAATCATCAAAATCAATGACAGGTACGATTGGCGGTCTTTGAGGCATGCTATATACAGCAACTTCTAATTGAGCCATCTTTCTTTCTTCTTCCTCTTCTTCTCCAACTACAATGTTCAAAGTCTATACAAACGGCATTATTTTGAACAGCACAAAAGAAACACACCCTCGTGCAAAACCGCAAGCCAAACATTCCTGACCCGTCACCTCGTCGGTAAAAATCCAAAGCCTAGACGCTTCGCTTAACACGTCCTCGTTTCTCAACGAAGCCCAACGTGACCAATACCTTTTTCCATCCAACAAAAAATTGACTTCGTCCCCGTTCGTTATTTCCAACGGCATCCATCTTTTAATTCTAGAAAAGCTATAAACCTTATCTAAAAAATGTAGTTTTTCGCCTTTAAAAAATTTACTTGCTAAAAATTCTTTACGAAAAATACGAAACAACAACTCGTTTATCATTTTCTCGTCACGTCACGTCACATCACGAGACAGGCTTAAACTGAATTTGATCTTCGCCGCCGGCAAATAAAAAATCGTACAAAACAAAATCAACCGAAGAATTTATCCAACCGACAATCAAAGTGTGTTGCTGTCCTTCGCTTTCGTATCTATCGGCCTCAAAAACACCCGAAGAAAAACCTTTTAAAGCTTTTTGACCACCGCAAACCTGAAACCAAAGAGACGGAGGTGCATCGAGAGCGTGATACATGACGTGATTCGTAAGCGTCGTTCTCAATTCGAAATGATCGCGACCCAAATAACGATACATTTGTCGACGGATACGACTAGGTAACATTTTCACCGCTTCCGATTCATCTTCAAAAGCAAAAATATTCTTGTAAGAAAACACCATGGCTACGAATTGAAAAAACAAAACAAAGAAACTAATCGATATCAGCAGCAAAGACAAAAATTCCAAATAATTAAACCACATCAGAAATCAAACACTCCCTTTCTTCGTCTTCAATTTCTTTTTCTTCTGCTTCCTCCTCCTCCTCTTCAACCTCAACCTCTAACAGCTTGTCTGCTTCGATCTTTTTCTTCCTCAACTCCTCCTTACTTTTCTCCTGAAGAAATTTCCTGTTAGCACGAGACACGTACTTATCCGTATACCAAGAAGTCTCACTAATCTCTCTGACGTGAGTAATCATAAAAGGATATCGCTTACCCTCGGGCAAATCGATAAAACCCAGCATGTACAAACCAGGAATTTGATTATCGTAATAACCCACGTCGTCACGATACACCTTCACGGAATAAATTCTGTCAGGTTGAGCAAAATAAGGGCAAAAGAAACGACCGGCATACAGAGCAAAATAATTCTCCACCAAAGAACCCCAAACTATCACACGTGGAATACCGCCCCGTGAAAATTGAGGTAAAGGTTCAAAACCACCTTTAAACCAAGTAAAACTACGAAACTCCACAAGTTCGTTTCTATCCAAAGTAAAACGACGAGAAGCCAACGTGGAACACTCGTAACCTTTAAGAACCTTCTTAAACAAAACTTCCTCTTCGTCAAAAGACAAATTCTTATTAAAAGATTTTTGCACCTCAACCACCAAATCATCACTCAACAATCTGCAAGAAGCCATTTTTTTTTTCTCCTCTCGTTTTTTCACAACAACCAAAAAAAAACCTCAAACGCTTGAAGAAGGTAATTGAAAAGACGGAGGAAATCGACCATATATAGGCGTCCGACGTATGTCGATTAGCATAAAAGGATAGTGACACCAGGCAGGCAATTCAACAGCGCCCAAGGCATAAAAACGAACTTTGTCATCCTCAGCACGTTCCGGTTCTACACGAAACACATTGACTTTCGTCAAACCACCATTAGCACTAGCATCAAAATAAGGACAATACCAATAAGCATCGTAAGAAAGACAATCTTCCTCTTTTAAACCAGAAGCTAAAAATCTCAAAATAGGTTTTTTTTCTATTTGACTTCCAAAACATCGTTGACCTTTCCAATGAAATTCACGACATTCTATCCGCACGGCTTTCTTATGCAACACCACTTTTTCACCCGCCACACTAACGCAGCCGTAAGCCAAAGCGATCTTACGAAATAAATCAACGTGTTCTTCATCTTTCATAGGCATCGATAATCTTCTTTCGCTCTCTTCTACCAATTTCTCTTCTAAATAAACGGTACCAAAAGGATTCATCTTACTTCTTCTTCTTCTATTTCTCTTTTTTTCCGACTGATTAATTATTCCTACGGTCTACTTTTAACAATGAAAAACAATGTCTTGAACGTCAGGGTGACAATCTTTCAAACAAGACGCTAAAACGGCATTGTCCTCATCGTCGTAATAACAATAAATCATTCTGTCCGTTAAAATACGCGACGCTACCTCCACTTCCGGCGACAAATCCGGCACGTTCACGAAAGTATCTAAACCGTCAGAACAAATCTGCTCGAATAACTGTTCTTTTTGTTCTTCCGTTAAATGTTCGTTCGACTGCATCTCTCTTTCCATCTCTTTTTTCACGTTCTCTCTTCTTCTCTGTTCCTTGGTTTTGTACAAACGCAACGTGTCCAAAGGTTTGGTAATGACTTGATGATAATCGCAAAACGTACCGTCCGGTTCGATGCGAACGTGACGGCGGCAAAGGACTTGTTTTGTCTGTTCCAACAATTCGCGCAAAGTCTTTTCCCTTTTCATCCACATGAACAACACATCTTTTCGAGGTAAATCGTTCGTCAAGTACCAGTAAAGACGCATCATCGTTTTGGAAGTCATGAAAGAAGCCAAAAAATCAATCTCAAATTCGGGAATCGCCACCGTTAAACCGCTCTCGACGTTGGGTATTCTAGCGTCTCTAAACAAAATGTTAGACTCCATGACGGGCCTATAATTCAAACACTCTAAATAGGGCATCATCGTCTTGTCTCTTCGAAATTCAACGATAAACTACCGGAAAAAATCCTAAATCCCAAGCTAAATCGCAAGCGGTACGATCATCCAACAATAAAGTCTGTTCGCGAAAAGGCATAACGCGCAAATCTTTCTCTAACCAAACCACGTAACCGCCAGTTTCGGCGGGTCTATATGCAAATCTAGAAAAATTAGCCAAAGGATATTTTCTTTGAAAATGACGAGCCAAATAATTCATTTCGATTATTTCAGCCAAATTGTATACATTTTTTTCCTTCTTCTTCTCTTTTACTTCTTCATCTTCTTTCTTCTTCTCTAATAAGAAAGAACGTTCCATTTCACCTTCAAAGACAATTGCTTCAAACGAACGTCCAAATCTTCCCGTTGACGATTGTCTCCGACAGGTAACGATTTAACTTTGTACAAAGAAGGTAAAAGCCACTTTAAAAAGCCATTCGGATAACAGCAAACCATGTATTCTTGCAAATCGTCTTCCCGATTAAACAACAGCACCTGCACGTCCTCGAATTCTTTAAGAAAAGATTTATCGAGTCGTCTGGATTCTCTGACGTACCACAACGATTTGTACACGGTCGAATAATCTTCACCCAAAGTAAAATAACAATGATTTGCATCGATCGTTTTCAAACGAAAATCGTGTTTGCCGCAGAAATTGTAATGCAAACCGAAAACATCCAAAGACGCGTTTTGCAAGTAGATGGTACGAGGCAAAACACAATCCACTTCGTGAACAAAATACTTTTCACTAACGGCCAGCTTCACAACCTTCTCTTCCCGTGGAACAAAAGCATCCTCCATTTTCTTTTTTTCTTCTTCTTCTTTACAACACGCACGAAAACCACTCGACGATTATGTTTTTCAAAAAATTTCTTTCGTGCTTTTTCACTCTTAATTCAATTATAATAACGCCGGAAAGGACTCGCTCCACCGATTCGACGTCGTCTAGACAATTCGCGGTATGACGTATACACGCCACCTTTTTGCCCCAACACTAAATCAGGACGATTCACGACAGGCATAAGTTTTCGCATCAAAGCATGATGTTTCTTAATTTGACGAAAAGCCAAATTATTAGTAGGATCCATCATGGTTAACGAACCTCTCATTTTTTTTCTTTTCGAGTTCTTCTTTCAGTAAAGACCCGTTCAAAATGCCAACAAAATTGCATCCACACAAATATTTTATTAGAAAAAAAACCTCACACAATCGTTTTTATTATTACAAATTATTTATTCAAAAAATTACACAGATAAATTATTCAAATCGTTCTCGTCAAAATCGTTTCCAAAAGCGTAAAGCAACTGTTTATTTCTAAATTCTTCCATTTCCAAAAACGTCAAAGTCAAAGGAACAATGTTTTTCAAAACAAAAGTCACTTGACCGCTTCCTTTCCAATTACAAGCCATAGAATATCTACTACTACTAGCGTCTTTCTTGTTACGGAAAAGCCACAAAGAATCGTAATATAAACCCCTCAGCTCGTCCAAAGCTTCGAAACTTTTAAACTTCAAATCGGCCGCAAACGTCACGTATTCACCACCCTTTTCGTAAAATCCAAACGTAATGCAATTTCTTCTGTCGTCGATTTTCATGGGATTCCAAGGCGTTTTCTTCTCGTATTCGTACTCTACACCATCCAAAACGATCACAGGCGGCTCCATCTTTCCTCCTTCTTCCCATTTACGCAAACACAATTCGGAATAATACACATCCGAAGGCATGTAGAACGACGGTAAAACAGAAGCAAATGTTGCTTTAGACAAAGTCCCCATCACACACACACACTCTTACTACTAATTACGTATACAAAATATAAGTCACCGTTCTTCTTATACATAAACGTTCTTTTGTTTTTTATTCGACCCCGTACCAATCAGAATCGCCATCATCATCATCGTCATCTCCTCCTCTCTTCTGCTGCTTGTTGGCATTCTCGCGCAGTATGACGTCCCATTCATCTTTCTTAAAAGGAGACCACGCCTTCTCGGCCGGACGTGCCGGGGGCAACAAACCTTTCTCGGCCAACTCTTCTCGAGCTTTCGCGTCGTATTTACCGTCTCTCAACACGGTAAAATCGCGCAGCAAAAATTCCCGACCGTCCGACAACGTGCCGTGACCAAAGCACTCTCTCTGAAACAACGGACTGTATTTGGTGATGAACAAATCGAACGTCAACCGTTCTTCTGGCTCCACGCCACCATCAGAAATCCACTTGGCGCGAAAATAATGTTCGTGACGGTCGAAAGGAAAATGAGCAAAAAAATGAACCTTAGGTTTTTTTCCTTCTCTTTCGAAAGAAACCATCGCCGCTTTTTGCATCACCCGAATCATTTGAGGTCTTTTGTAACGTTTAAAACCTTTTCTTTCCACGAATTCGTCGCGACTCTCCGTCACCCACTCGCTCTCCATTTTGCGACTACAAAACATCGATTGCGTGCTACTACTGCGATTCAGAAAAGAAAATACAAAACGGCTAAAAGCCATCTATTTTTCAAAAAGACAAAACGTTTATTGTGTTCTATCTAATTTACATAAATTTCCGTCAACACCGTCATCGTCCTAAAACAAAGCAAACAAAAGAAAAACAAAACCACACAAACACACGCTTCGTTTCATTCGAGCACACACACACAAACACACATCAATCGTCGTTGTCGGTGTAACGTTTGGGTTTCGAGCGCAACAAGTGAGAATATTCTCCCTTCTTGAAAGGCGACCAAGGTTCTTCCTCCGGCAAAGATTCGTCGGGTAAAAAACCTTTCTCCGCCAATTTGGCACGTTCTCTAAAAATCCGAGCGTCTTCACGATTCAACACGGTAAATTCTCGCAGCAAAAACTCTCTCCCGCCACCAAGATTTCCGTAACCGAAACACTCGATTAAACGAGTAGAAGAAAAAGGACTCAGGTAAAAATCGAACATCATTTGCTTTTCGGGAAAATAATCCGAGTACCAACGAGCTCTAAAATAGTGTTCTTCACCGTCGAAAGGAAAATGCCCAAAGAAATACACCTTTTCGCAACGACGACGACAACCGTCTTCACCCATTTTCAAATCGTCGCGCTGGTCAACGTGCTCCCAAGTGGCGTCGGACAAAACGATTTCTTGATCCATCCGCATCAAGCAAGAACCTCGAAAGCGCGGGAAACCCATCCTCTCCACGAAAGCGTCGCGCAAAGAAGCCACCGTGTCCATCGTTGTTTTTTTCTTCCTTTCTTCTTAACAACTTCACCGAGTAAGTATAAAAAAACAACCGTCATCCATAAATAAATTTTCCCGCCCGCCGCCACGCACGGCCCCAAAACATGCTAATTCCTCCACCGCTTCATCTCCATAATTCGCCCCCTCTCCTCGCACCAAATAAAAAACGCAAACTCATTTGCATAAAATACCCCTACCTACTGACATCATTTACCTCATTTGCATATTATACCCCTACCTACTGACACATTTACCCTCATTAACATAAATTTGCATATTCTACTGTAACTATCCCCCCTTCTTACTACTGTGAAAGACAGAGCGAAAAAACCATGTATGTCAATAAACGCATGAGAAACATCTTCAAGAAAGTGGATGCCAACGAACCCATTTCCTACGATTACCAAAATCGTTATTGGATTTTCTTGCAAGATTATCTACGGGAAGACTTGGAAAACAACGAAAAGAAAAAAATACAAGAGATTTTAAAAAAGAAAGGACAAGGCAAAGAACTTTCTACTGTGGAGTACCATTTGTATCTGCTGTCTTTACCTGTGGGAAATTTGGAACGTTTCATACATTTAAGAAACGAAAAAATGAAGTTGGAAAAACAATTCAGTCAATACGTTCGACATCAACACGTTCCTTTTCAAGACAGTCAATACGTGCTTCAGTGGCTTCAAAGTTTATGGTAATTTTTTCTTCTTCTTCTACAAACACTCAAGTGTGTGTATTGTGTAAAGAACCAAACAAGGAATCAGTCAAGTAGAACAACCAAACAAGGAATCAGTCAAGTAGAACAACCAAACAAGGAATCAGTCAAGTAGAACAACCAAACATTATAATCAAACTTGTTTTTAATCAGCAAAGAATAATAAAAATCGATTACAATGTTGTAGCAAAAAATCTATACTTGTTTTTTCTTCTATCTTAAAAGCTTAAAGGAGTAAAAAAGTATCATCCTCATCACCTATTCTCTCTTTCTCTAAAAAGCATACTCAATATTTTCGATGTTTGTCAATACAAAAGGTACTTCGACGGGTTTTTTAGAAATCAAATCCTTACCCAACAGCGGATAAGGTAAATACCCGTGAGCTACAATTTCTCCACGATCATCTTCGTAAACGTGAGCATCAAAACTAGGCTCTAAAGGATAAGTGCAGCCATGCCAATTACCTCTATAAAGAGAAGTATCGCCGTCACTACCTTCTCTTCCCTCTCTTCCTAATCTCGCTCCTACGCCTCCGAAACAAGCTTTAAAATACAAGCAAATAACGTGAGGAGGTTTATCGCAATAGGCAACTTCAAAATTCAAAGCAAACACTTTTGTTTTTTTCTTCACAAAGCTATACACGCGCTCCAAACGAGACGGCTCGTCGGGTAACAACATTTTTAGTTTAATACGCAGTTCTAACAGTTCCTTGTCGCTCCTAGGCAAAGGAATCTTTTCGTGCTCGGGACGCACATCTACCAGCAAAAAAGGCAAGTCAAAATCGCCGTCCAAATAACCGTACATGATCTGGTTGTGAAGTCCAACATCTTCAAACACTTCGCACATCAAAGGCGAATGGCGTTGAGAAAAACGAACGCCCACGCCGGTACATCGCCAGCTCAGATCGGAACCGTTCAAACGACAAATCAAATCGTTGTTCTTTTCGCGTTTCAACACCAACACCTTCATCTGACTTTGAACGTGTTTGTATTCGCGCCCTTGATAATATTCTCGTCTTTTGAAACGGTAAAGAAGGTTCTGCAAAACAGCTTTGGGAGCAATCGTCACTTCCATGTTCTCACCATCATCATTATCCCAATCAATAGGTTGATTAGGATCGATCGCCTCCGCTTCCACATCCGAATCATCAAAATCAATGACAGGTACGATTGGCGGTCTTTGAGGCATGCTATATACAGCAACTTCTAATTGAGCCATCTTTCTTTCTTCTTCCTCTTCTTCTCCAACTACAATGTTCAAAGTCTATACAAACGGCATTATTTTGAACAGCACAAAAGAAACACACCCTCGTGCAAAACCGCAAGCCAAACATTCCTGACCCGTCACCTCGTCGGTAAAAATCCAAAGCCTAGACGCTTCGCTTAACACGTCCTCGTTTCTCAACGAAGCCCAACGTGACCAATACCTTTTTCCATCCAACAAAAAATTGACTTCTTCCCCGTTCGTTATTTCCAACGGCATCCATCTTTTAATTCTAGAAAAGCTATAAACCTTATCTAAAAAATGTAGTTTTTCGCCTTTAAAAAATTTACTTGCTAAAAATTCTTTACGAAAAATACGAAACAACAACTCGTTTATCATTTTCTCGTCACGTCACGTCACATCACGAGACAGGCTTAAACTGAATTTGATCTTCGCCGCCGGCAAATAAAAAATCGTACAAAACAAAATCAACCGAAGAATTTATCCAACCGACAATCAAAGTGTGTTGCTGTCCTTCGCTTTCGTATCTATCGGCCTCAAAAACACCCGAAGAAAAACCTTTTAAAGCTTTTTGACCACCGCAAACCTGAAACCAAAGAGACGGAGGTGCATCGAGAGCGTGATACATGACGTGATTCGTAAGCGTCGTTCTCAATTCGAAATGATCGCGACCCAAATAACGATACATTTGTCGACGGATACGACTAGGTAACATTTTCACCGCTTCCGATTCATCTTCAAAAGCAAAAATATTCTTGTAAGAAAACACCATGGCTACGAATTGAAAAAACAAAACAAAGAAACTAATCGATATCAGCAGCAAAGACAAAAATTCCAAATAATTAAACCACATCAGAAATCAAACACTCCCTTTCTTCGTCTTCAATTTCTTTTTCTTCTGCTTCCTCCTCCTCCTCTTCAACCTCAACCTCTAACAGCTTGTCTGCTTCGATCTTTTTCTTCCTCAACTCCTCCTTACTTTTCTCCTGAAGAAATTTCCTGTTAGCACGAGACACGTACTTATCCGTATACCAAGAAGTCTCACTAATCTCTCTGACGTGAGTAATCATAAAAGGATATCGCTTACCCTCGGGCAAATCGATAAAACCCAGCATGTACAAACCAGGAATTTGATTATCGTAATAACCCACGTCGTCACGATACACCTTCACGGAATAAATTCTGTCAGGTTGAGCAAAATAAGGGCAAAAGAAACGACCGGCATACAGAGCAAAATAATTCTCCACCAAAGAACCCCAAACTATCACACGTGGAATACCGCCCCGTGAAAATTGAGGTAAAGGTTCAAAACCACCTTTAAACCAAGTAAAACTACGAAACTCCACAAGTTCGTTTCTATCCAAAGTAAAACGACGAGAAGCCAACGTGGAACACTCGTAACCTTTAAGAACCTTCTTAAACAAAACTTCCTCTTCGTCAAAAGACAAATTCTTATTAAAAGATTTTTGCACCTCAACCACCAAATCATCACTCAACAATCTGCAAGAAGCCATTTTTTTTTTTCTCCTCTCGTTTTTTCACAACAACCAAAAAAAAACCTCAAACGCTTGAAGAAGGTAATTGAAAAGACGGAGGAAATCGACCATATATAGGCGTCCGACGTATGTCGATTAGCATAAAAGGATAGTGACACCAGGCAGGCAATTCAACAGCGCCCAAGGCATAAAAACGAACTTTGTCATCCTCAGCACGTTCCGGTTCTACACGAAACACATTGACTTTCGTCAAACCACCATTAGCACTAGCATCAAAATAAGGACAATACCAATAAGCATCGTAAGAAAGACAATCTTCCTCTTTTAAACCAGAAGCTAAAAATCTCAAAATAGGTTTTTTTTCTATTTGACTTCCAAAACATCGTTGACCTTTCCAATGAAATTCACGACATTCTATCCGCACGGCTTTCTTATGCAACACCACTTTTTCACCCGCCACACTAACGCAGCCGTAAGCCAAAGCGATCTTACGAAATAAATCAACGTGTTCTTCATCTTTCATAGGCATCGATAATCTTCTTTCGCTCTCTTCTACCAATTTCTCTTCTAAATAAACGGTACCAAAAGGATTCATCTTACTTCTTCTTCTTCTATTTCTCTTTTTTTCCGACTGATTAATTATTCCTACGGTCTACTTTTAACAATGAAAAACAATGTCTTGAACGTCAGGGTGACAATCTTTCAAACAAGACGCTAAAACGGCATTGTCCTCATCGTCGTAATAACAATAAATCATTCTGTCCGTTAAAATACGCGACGCTACCTCCACTTCCGGCGACAAATCCGGCACGTTCACGAAAGTATCTAAACCGTCAGAACAAATCTGCTCGAATAACTGTTCTTTTTGTTCTTCCGTTAAATGTTCGTTCGACTGCATCTCTCTTTCCATCTCTTTTTTCACGTTCTCTCTTCTTCTCTGTTCCTTGGTTTTGTACAAACGCAACGTGTCCAAAGGTTTGGTAATGACTTGATGATAATCGCAAAACGTACCGTCCGGTTCGATGCGAACGTGACGGCGGCAAAGGACTTGTTTTGTCTGTTCCAACAATTCGCGCAAAGTCTTTTCCCTTTTCATCCACATGAACAACACATCTTTTCGAGGTAAATCGTTCGTCAAGTACCAGTAAAGACGCATCATCGTTTTGGAAGTCATGAAAGAAGCCAAAAAATCAATCTCAAATTCGGGAATCGCCACCGTTAAACCGCTCTCGACGTTGGGTATTCTAGCGTCTCTAAACAAAATGTTAGACTCCATGACGGGCCTATAATTCAAACACTCTAAATAGGGCATCATCGTCTTGTCTCTTCGAAATTCAACGATAAACTACCGGAAAAAATCCTAAATCCCAAGCTAAATCGCAAGCGGTACGATCATCCAACAATAAAGTCTGTTCGCGAAAAGGCATAACGCGCAAATCTTTCTCTAACCAAACCACGTAACCGCCAGTTTCGGCGGGTCTACATGCAAATCTAGAAAAATTAGCCAAAGGATATTTTCTTTGAAAATGACGAGCCAAATAATTCATTTCGATTATTTCAGCCAAATTGTATACATTTTTTTCCTTCTTCTTCTCTTTTACTTCTTCATCTTCTTTCTTCTTCTCTAATAAGAAAGAACGTTCCATTTCACCTTCAAAGACAATTGCTTCAAACGAACGTCCAAATCTTCCCGTTGACGATTGTCTCCGACAGGTAACGATTTAACTTTGTACAAAGAAGGTAAAAGCCACTTTAAAAAGCCATTCGGATAACAGCAAACCATGTATTCTTGCAAATCGTCTTCCCGATTAAACAACAGCACCTGCACGTCCTCGAATTCTTTAAGAAAAGATTTATCGAGTCGTCTGGATTCTCTGACGTACCACAACGATTTGTACACGGTCGAATAATCTTCACCCAAAGTAAAATAACAATGATTTGCATCGATCGTTTTCAAACGAAAATCGTGTTTGCCGCAGAAATTGTAATGCAAACCGAAAACATCCAAAGACGCGTTTTGCAAGTAGATGGTACGAGGCAAAACACAATCCACTTCGTGAACAAAATACTTTTCACTAACGGCCAGCTTCACAACCTTCTCTTCCCGTGGAACAAAAGCATCCTCCATTTTCTTTTTTTCTTCTTCTTCTTTACAACACGCACGAAAACCAGTCGACGATTATGTTTTTCAAAAAATTTCTTTCGTGCTTTTTCACTCTTAATTCAATTATAATAACGCCGGAAAGGACTCGCTCCACCGATTCGACGTCGTCTAGACAATTCGCGGTATGACGTATACACGCCACCTTTTTGCCCCAACACTAAATCAGGACGATTCACGACAGGCATAAGTTTTCGCATCAAAGCATGATGTTTCTTAATTTGACGAAAAGCCAAATTATTAGTAGGATCCATCATGGTTAACGAACCTCTCATTTTTTTTCTTTTCGAGTTCTTCTTTCAGTAAAGACCCGTTCAAAATGCCAACAAAATTGCATCCACACAAATATTTTATTAGAAAAAAAACCTCACACAATCGTTTTTATTATTACAAATTATTTATTCAAAAAATTACACAGATAAATTATTCAAATCGTTCTCGTCAAAATCGTTTCCAAAAGCGTAAAGCAACTGTTTATTTCTAAATTCTTCCATTTCCAAAAACGTCAAAGTCAAAGGAACAATGTTTTTCAAAACAAAAGTCACTTGACCGCTTCCTTTCCAATTACAAGCCATAGAATATCTACTACTACTAGCGTCTTTCTTGTTACGGAAAAGCCACAAAGAATCGTAATATAAACCCCTCAGCTCGTCCAAAGCTTCGAAACTTTTAAACTTCAAATCGGCCGCAAACGTCACGTATTCACCACCCTTTTCGTAAAATCCAAACGTAATGCAATTTCTTCTGTCGTCGATTTTCATGGGATTCCAAGGCGTTTTCTTCTCGTATTCGTACTCTACACCATCCAAAACGATCACAGGCGGCTCCATCTTTCCTCCTTCTTCCCATTTACGCAAACACAATTCGGAATAATACACATCCGAAGGCATGTAGAACGACGGTAAAACAGAAGCAAATGTTGCTTTAGACAAAGTCCCCATCACACACACACACTCTTACTACTAATTACGTATACAAAATATAAGTCACCGTTCTTCTTATACATAAACGTTCTTTTGTTTTTTATTCGACCCCGTACCAATCAGAATCGCCATCATCATCATCGTCATCTCCTCCTCTCTTCTGCTGCTTGTTGGCATTCTCGCGCAGTATGACGTCCCATTCATCTTTCTTAAAAGGAGACCACGCCTTCTCGGCCGGACGTGCCGGGGGCAACAAACCTTTCTCGGCCAACTCTTCTCGAGCTTTCGCGTCGTATTTACCGTCTCTCAACACGGTAAAATCGCGCAGCAAAAATTCCCGACCGTCCGACAACGTGCCGTGACCAAAACACTCTCTCTGAAACAACGGACTGTATTTGGTGATGAACAAATCGAACGTCAACCGTTCTTCTGGCTCCACGCCACCATCAGAAATCCACTTGGCGCGAAAATAATGTTCGTGACGGTCGAAAGGAAAATGAGCAAAAAAATGAACCTTAGGTTTTTTTCCTTCTCTTTCGAAAGAAACCATCGCCGCTTTTTGCATCACCCGAATCATTTGAGGTCTTTTGTAACGTTTAAAACCTTTTCTTTCCACGAATTCGTCGCGACTCTCCGTCACCCACTCGCTCTCCATTTTGCGACTACAAAACATCGATTGCGTGCTACTACTGCGATTCAGAAAAGAAAATACAAAACGGCTAAAAGCCATCTATTTTTCAAAAAGACAAAACGTTTATTGTGTTCTATCTAATTTACATAAATTTCCGTCAACACCGTCATCGTCCTAAAACAAAGCAAACAAAAGAAAAACAAAACCACACAAACACACGCTTCGTTTCATTCGAGCACACACACACAAACACACATCAATCGTCGTTGTCGGTGTAACGTTTGGGTTTCGAGCGCAACAAGTGAGAATATTCTCCCTTCTTGAAAGGCGACCAAGGTTCTTCCTCCGGCAAAGATTCGTCGGGTAAAAAACCTTTCTCCGCCAATTTGGCACGTTCTCTAAAAATCCGAGCGTCTTCACGATTCAACACGGTAAATTCTCGCAGCAAAAACTCTCTCCCGCCACCAAGATTTCCGTAACCGAAACACTCGATTAAACGAGTAGAAGAAAAAGGACTCAGGTAAAAATCGAACATCATTTGCTTTTCGGGAAAATAATCCGAGTACCAACGAGCTCTAAAATAGTGTTCTTCACCGTCGAAAGGAAAATGCCCAAAGAAATACACCTTTTCGCAACGACGACGACAACCGTCTTCACCCATTTTCAAATCGTCGCGCTGGTCAACGTGCTCCCAAGTGGCGTCGGACAAAACGATTTCTTGATCCATCCGCATCAAGCAAGAACCTCGAAAGCGCGGGAAACCCATCCTCTCCACGAAAGCGTCGCGCAAAGAAGCCACCGTGTCCATCGTTGTTTTTTTCTTCCTTTCTTCTTAACAACTTCACCGAGTAAGTATAAAAAAACAACCGTCATCCATAAATAAATTTTCCCGCCCGCCGCCACGCACGGCCCCAAAACATGCTAATTCCTCCACCGCTTCATCTCCATAATTCGCCCCCTCTCCTCGCACCAAATAAAAAACGCAAACTCATTTGCATAAAATACCCCTACCTACTGACATCATTTACCTCATTTGCATATTATACCCCTACCTACTGACACATTTACCCTCATTAACATAAATTTGCATATTCTACTGTAACTATCCCCCCTTCTTACTACTGCGTCGTATCATCGGCGTAAATGTATATTGGAACAAGTATTAGAAAAGCTTGAAAACCTAGAGAAGTATGTTAAAGTTGTAGATGAGAGAGTAAGCAGCCTTCATTTAATGGTTGAATGTTTCGAGTCATTTAAGCGCGAAACAGAGGAGAAGGTTAAAGAGCTTGAGGAGGGATTGAACTTTGCTAATGCTGAAATAGAAATAGACAATAGACTGAATTGCAAGCAACTCAAAGATGAGAATTATATATGGAAGTATATCAGAGGCGTGAAAACCTTTGTTTCTTTGGGATTAAAGAAAAAATGATGAACAGAAGGACACGAGGGCTGTTTTCGTCAATTTCTTGCTGGGAGAGCTAGGGATGGAAAATGCTAGGGATGGAAAATTTCAAAGGGTACATCAAATCAGAAAGTCCCGAGACAGATCATCGCACGTTTTTTAAAATATCCAGACTGTGAGGAAGTTATGTCAAAAGCAAGGAAGTTGAAGGGCAAAGACTGTGGATTTTCACCAGATCTTCCAAAAGAGATTCTACAGCGCAGAAAAAAAGAAGATGCAACAATTAAAGAAGGTAAAGGCAGACGGTAAGGTCACCTTTTTTAGTGTGGCAGAACCAAATAAGCTGTTTATTGACGGTGTCCAAATGTGAAATAATAGTAGTATACTAGATTTTATTATTCAGGCTATGTGTAAAGTCGTTTTTGATCAAGTCTGAATAATGTTTGCTTCATGAACTGGAGTTTGTAGTTTTCTGTATAATAATAAGGTGTTATGTGGAATGCAAGACCCTTTTTGTTAGTAGCTTCATATTAAACAGCTTTTGCTGGGTACTTTTTTAATTGCATGAATATGTTTTGTAGCCTTGCTTTGTTTCTTCTGTTATTCCTTTTAGTCTCTAAAAGTTGTATGTTGTGTAATTGTGTGAGAGACATGTGGGGCACCTACGGGTTTCAGTATGGCATATGCAAAGGCCTCTCTGCATATTTAGGGCTGCGTGTTCCACTATGGGTTTTATTTTTTTCTTTTGTTCTTAACTTTTCACAAAGCGGAATTTAAACTTTAGAATTTTATCTCTAACTGTTTGGGGGATTCGTTCTTTAGAAAAAAGAAGGCAATTTTTAATTGGCTAAAGAGACAAAAGTTTGACATTATCTTTTTGCAAGACACATACAGCACTCCTGTTGTCCGGTTGCTGTGGTGACTAGGTAGGAAGGAGGTGTTTCCGCTTTCTCCTTCACCAAAGCAGGTATCCAGTTGGTGCCTTGTCGCACACGGACAACTTCTTGTGGTTTCAGAGCAGTGAGGGGCTTTGCTCCTTGGTTGTACTAGTGCGCTTGATTCTGTTGACAAGCTTCTAGTTGCTGTTTCACTTTGGTAGCTAACTTTGGTTCCAGGAGTTTTTGTGATACTGGAATCTTGGTTCTGGTTGTGTGGCTCATGAGAAGCTGTGCTGGGGAATAAGTCATTCCTGTCACTGGCGTGTTCCTGTATTCTAACAGGTCAATGTATGGGTCACTTGTCCTCTTGAGAATTCGCTTGACTGTCTGCACAGCTTTCTCACTTAGGCCATTTGCTTGGGGATAGGTAGGGCTTGAAGTGGTTAGCTTGAATCCCCAGTCGTTTGCAAATTTCTTTGCTGTTGTACGGCATGTTGTCTGATATGAGTTTCTCAGGGATTCCATGCCTCGCGAAGATTGACTTCATGCGTGTGACAATGGTTCGGCTGTTTTGTCACGCATTAGGCTTGTCTCGATGAACTTGGAATAATAGTCCACTACTACAAGGTAGGGTTTTCCTTTGTGTTCAAATACATCACATCCAAGCTTTTGCCATGGGCAAGCTGGTATGGCCTGTGGAATCATCGGTTCCTTCTGATTCTTATGTCTGTGCGTCAGGCAGCTTGCACATTTTGCAACGGTATCGTGGATGTCGCATGGCATTCCAGGCCAGTAAACAATGGATCTTACTCATGCCTTGCCCTTTTCAATTCCAAGATCGCTTTCATGGATGAGGTTGAGAACCTTGGTTTGCATTGATCTTGAGATGATCAATTCTCTCCCTTTGAATAGAAGACCCTCAGCTTCACTCAACTCATTTCTGATGTTCCTGTATGGGGCGAGAATGGGTTTCAAAGCCTTTCTGTGGGTTGGGAAACCCTCTGCTATTTGTGCTTTCAGCACCTGTAGGGTTTCATCGATGGCAGTTTCTTCTTTCAACTGTTCTAGTCTTTCTGGGCTGGCTGGGATTTCTTGGATGAAACTGTGGACCATGACTTTGATGTCCTTGTTGAAGTCTAATTGATCCTCAACAGTTTCTTTCAAGTATACCCTTGACAGCGTGTCTGCTATAAACATTAACTTTCCTGGTACGAATTGTACAGTCAAGTTGTATTTTTGCAACCTTATCAACAATTGCTGAATTCTCGGGGGTGCCTGAGATAATGGCTTTGTCATTATTGCCTCAAGTGGTTTGTGGTCACTTTGTACCACAATGTCATTTCCGTACACGAACTGGTGAAGTTGTTTGCATGCAAATATGATGGCCAACAGTTCTTTCTCAATTTGAGCATAGTTCTGTTCAGAGTTGGTCAGTGACCTCGAAGCGTAAATCACCGGATGTCCTTCTTGAAGACAGCTGCCTAGACCACTTTGAGAAGTGTCAGTTTGGATTGTAACTGGCTTGTCAGGGTTGAAGTACTGCCGAACTGGGCTATTTGTGAGCGCTTGTTTCAGTTTTTCTATTGCATATCTGTGTTCGTTGTACCAGACCCATTGTGTGTTCCTTTTCAACAACCCCATAGAAGGGAAGTAATTTCTGACTTGTTCCGAAGGTACTGCGATAGATAGTTCACCATGCCAAGTAGGCGCTGTAGGTCTTGCTGGCTTTGGCGGTTCTGGCATGTTGGTGATTGCTATTATCTTCTCAGGATCTGGTTTGAATCCATCAGCGGTCACGATGTCACCTAAGTACTTGACTAGATTCACACTAGCTGAACTTTACCCCGATTGAATTACATGTTTCGCCCTCTCACGTGTTCCAGCACTTGTTTGAGAGCAATGTTGTGTTCTGCAGTGCCCTTTCCTGCGATGATGATGTCATCGTGCACTGCAAGAACTCCGGGAATATCGCGGAAATTGTCATCTACCATTCGTTGTGCGACAACGCTGGCTATGCAAATTCCGAACGGCATTCTATTGAACTTGTATCGTCCGAAAGGTGTACTGAATGTGCACAAAAAAGACGATTCTTCATCCAGTTTCTTGTGCCAGTAGCAATTGCTCATGTCGATGACTGTAAAGATTTGCTTCCTGTTTAGTTTGCAGGATATTGCTTCAGCTGTTGGCTGCTTGTAATGTTCCCTCTTGATTGATTTGTTCAAATCTTTCGGATCTAAACACAGTCTAAGTGAGCCGTCCTTTTTCTCGACAATCTCCAGGCTGTTGACCCAGTCGGTCGCTTTGTCGACTTTGCTGATTACATCCATTTCGGTCATCTTCTCCAGCGTTTCTTTGAGTTTCGGCATGAGACTCAGTGGAACTTTTCTTGGCGGATGAATTGTGGGCTTTGCATCATTTCGTAGATCTATGTGAAATTCCCCGTCCACTAAGCCAAGTCCAGTAAAGCCGTCTTGATATTCGTCAAGAATTTCCGTTTTATCTGTCTTCACCTCACTCACAGTGTTGTTGATGTTTATCAGTTCCAGATCTCGGCATGTTTGAAGACCAATTAAGGGTTGAGCTTTCTCAACGGCAACAATAAAGAATTTAGCATCAATCGTTTTACCATTTTGCTTGATTTCCATTGTGCATGTTCCTTTAATAGGTATGCGGATACCGCCATAAGCTGTTAACTTGACTTTGGTTGTCTGCAGGCTTGGCTTGTTGGTCAGCTTATTAAAACAGATGTCTTCATCATTCCCGTTTAAGTTCGTGAACAGTTCATTCTTATTGTTTTGTGATAGGTCTAACTCTCCTAGGAATAACTCTTCATCTGTGTCAGAGTCAGCATGTTGCTCGACTTTGTGGAGCTTGTGGGAGCCAGGGTTTGTGCTTTTGGTACGACACATGTGGCCAAAATGATTTTTCCCTTGACATTTGTGGCCATTGGTTTATGGTGGGAGCTACAACGACCACAGGGCTTCTTGGTCTGTTTCTGGTCTGTAGATCTCTGAGGCTGATTTCTTGGTGGCTGTTTTGATTTCTGATTCTTTCTGCTGACGTGTACAGCTGCTGTTTCTAAGGGTGGGTTGGTTAGCGTTTCCAACCTGTGTTTTACTTGTTTCGGCTGCTCGTACAGTGTTAATGGCAACTTTGAGTGTGAGATTGTTTTTACATAAGAGCCTTTCCCTTACGCTGTTGTTGTCTTCCACACACAATCCTGTCTTTAATAAGACTGTTGTGAAGAGTTCCAAATTCACAAGTCTTGGCTTTCATAAGAAGGTCGATTACGAAGGCGTCGATTGGCCGGCTGTTCTGCGTGCACAAGAAGAACAGATAATCTTCATATGTGGCATTCTTCTTTGGCGGACAGTAAGCCTCGAATTTCGTAATGAGAGGTTCTATCTTGCCCTCTTCGCTTTCTGTGAGTGTCAAGGTATCATACACTTCGAACGCCTCGTCTCCTATTGTATGCAGAAAGACTGCGCATTGTGTTGCTTCATCTTTGGCGTCCGCCCCACTAGCTTTTGCGTATAGTGTCCACCTCTGCTTCCACTTGTGCCAATTTTCGGCGATGTTTCCTTCCAGTTGTAAAGGTCTGATGGGCTTCACGTGTTCCATGATTGGCCACTCCTGACACCATGTAATAAACTTGGTTGTTGAATGATGGGTTTAGGAATAAACTTATGGAGACTGAAATATGTTCTAGATCAGCTCATGACTTTATTGTTCTGAATTGGTTCATACAGGGATGTGATTGATTGTGTAATAGTAGAAGGGTATATAATTACATGTCAATTAAATACACGATATCAGTATTATTATTACAATTGCTATTACGGAGGATCTGGTTAAGGACATTAACATTTTAATCTATCGTTTCATTTGGAAAGGTAATGACAAAATTTAATGTTCTGCTCTCATCAGTGACATCCAGGATGGAGGACTAAAGATGCTAGATATCCAATCAATGATTCTTGCACAGAGGGTAATGGTGTTAAAAAGATTTGTAGATGAAGAAAACAGCAGTTCTTGGAAGACAGTATTACAATATGTCCTTTCCCCAATTGGCGGAAAATTTATTCTTTAGTGTAATTTGGACACTTGAAAATTGCCTGTTTATCTGCCTGCATTTTATAAGGAGTGCCTGGATGCTTGGTCGGTCTTCAATGACTCACCAGTACTGACATACGATGATGTTGTAAATTATGGAAAGCCATAGTGGACAAAAGTGCCAGTTTTTAGGATACCAAGCCCAGATGTTATTCCATCAAGCGAGATGCAAATCCACCCTCGGAGAAAAGATATTGATCTTGCGAGATTTCTTTTCGTTGGTCGAGAATTTTTTGGCCGGTCGAGAGTTTTTTCTTTACCGGTCAAGAATTTTTTGGACTGTTGAGAATTTTCTGTCAGTCTAGAATTTTTTTTACTGGTCAAGAATTTTTTTACCAGTTGAGAATTTATTTTTTACTTGTGGAGAATTTTTTTGACTTTCGAGAATTTTCTGTTGATTGAGAGTTTTTTTCATAGTTCGAGAAGTTTTCTGTCTGTCGAGTACAAGAGAAAATGAGGGTCCAGAATTTTTTCTGTCAGCTGATTGAGAAAATACACTGGTCAGCGGCGTCTATGAGTCAATTTGTCACGTGGTACAAACAAGAAAAATGTTGGCCACTTAAGCTGTCTTGGTTTGTATGGCACTCTTGCCACTGTTAACATGTATACTGGCTGTAGCACACGAAGATTTGGAGGATTTCTTTTTATCTTTACAAGACTGCGTAACACGCATAGCTTGTGGAAATCCTAGGTTTGTGGAATATCTACACGATCGTTTGGAGGGACACATTCAAATCGTGTTCGCCATTTCTTTGATTCTGGCTAGTAGTTTGCAAGTCCACGAGGTGTTGAAAGAAATGCTTCAAAATCTCCTTGAATATCTGTGGAGACTGCTTCAAGATTTAAAGACCAAAACTGCAAGCTCAATCATGGACTCATGCACTGTGTTTTGGCGGGAGCCCTCTCAGACCCAAAGTTCTGGTGGATGCCCTAGGTATGTGATCACAAGGGAACATATCAAGACTCTTAGAAACACAGGCATGCAGTGGACGGCCATAGCAAGATGTCTAGGGGTAAGTGCAAAAACCCTTTAAAGAAGAAGGTTTAATTGTGGATTAGAAGCCTCATTTAGTGACATCACAAACGAAGAGTTAGAGTGAAACTCCCTTTTCAGAAGAGTCTTACATACAGGGAGCCTTGTGTGGTCATGGCATTTTCATTCAGAGATGGAAGATTAGGGAAGTTTTGCAAACTGTCGACCCGGTTGGCCACGCTATAAGGAGATCATCCATTCAGCGTTGGCTTTACAACGTCAAAAAACCTAACCACTTGTGGCACCTGGAGTCCAACCACAAGCTCATTCACTGGATATTTGTTTTCCATGGCTGTATTGATGGATTTAGGAGAGCTATTGTGTATTTGAAATGTCTTACCAATAATCTTGCAAACACAATTTTTGCAATGCCTTATTTATGGTACACAAAAATTTGGGCTTCCTTTTCGTGATAGAGGTGACAGGGGTGTAGAAAATGTGGATGTTGCTCACTTTATGATTCAGAACAGAGGGCTTAACACAGGAAGTTTTATTGCTGGACGTAGTGTCCATAACCAGAGGACTGAACGTCTATGGGCAGAAGTAAACAGAGTGGTATCTGCCTTTTATGGAGACCTCTTTGTTTTTATGGAAGAGGATGGCATTCTTGATTTGCACAATGAATAGCATTTATTTGCTCTTTATTTTGGTTATCTGCCAGCCATACAGGCTTCTTTAGATGAATTTGTATTGCAATGGAACCACCATGGTTTGCAAACAATGAACAGCACTTCTCTGGCACTCTGGAATTCAGAAATTGTTCACACTGGTCTTGATGATTTTGATGTACATGATGTGTCCTTGCTTGGCATTGATCCTGATGGTCCAGTTGGTGAACTTGAAACAGATAACAATGTTGTTGTACCAGAAAGTACCATTCAGTTAACAGAATACCAGCTAAATGAGATCTGCCAACTTGTCCATGATCCTCTTGTTGATGATGGTAATTACAAAATATGGCATTACCTTACCATATGCAGTTATCCAAGAGAATATTATCCATCCTGATGACAGTGTTATGTAGAGGTGACATGCAAGGGACCAAAAACGTCCTTGAATGATAATTGATACATGTGTACAATACTCCAAATTAATATTAAAGGGCAGTGTCATGTTGGGCATGCGCATTAGGACGGTTATTTTCTGAGAAATATTTCAGCTGTCGGCCATCCACGTTTCTTCAATCTTCAGCCAAATACACACTTATAGGTTTTCGAATACTTTTCTTCTCTGACTGGCTGGTTCCTACATTATATATCTCTGGTTTTTCGCAGTTTTTCAAGTATGGACACAGAAACTCGAAGAGATTCCGCACTGGTAAGTTCACTTCATTCGAATTCCCTTCGTAGGTGATAGATTTTATTTGACATTTGTTGTTGGAGTATACAGTATTGAAATATCCATTATTTATTACTTTTATATTTAGTTTGCTTGTAGGAAAATCGTGTCTCTTGCACTTCTACGAACACATGCTCAACAAAACAGACAGTTAGCAATCCCAATCTAGGATGTCCTTGTCTTACCGAAGGCTTACACTGTGGAGCATTGTGCAAGTGTGGATCTACAGCGAAGCCTTGTAAAAATAAAGTGAGATTGCAGTGTGACTTATGCATTATCTATTTTTCTCTATGTTCTCTAGAAGGTGTTTCGGTTCTTGCTGGTTAGGTCCTTGTTTCATGTTGGTTTTGTGTTACACTTGTCAGCTGTAAGATTACTGACTTGTTTCCAAATACATGATTTTTATCTGTAAAATAACCATTTTTATTTTAAAATTTTGTTTAAGTCATAATGTAACATTTATTGGAAATCGTGCTATATAAATGAATAAACTACTTTTATTATTTCAGTATTTGATACCTACTATATTTCCATAACTTTCAAATCGACTATTTATTTTTCCTTTTCAGTTGGCAGTCACATTTTGTTCACTATGGATGCGATGTCTTTGACCCAATTTTTTACCTTCCATTTTCATGTAGCCTGGTGAAAGTATTGAGACCAAGGCAGCCATATAGTAATGCCAATGATAGGCCCAGCAAAGATGAAGAGCAGGTAAATGAGAACAACGATGTGAAGGTTAGCGAGCCTAAGATCTTTACACAATAAATATTTATATGTGGGTGACCTAATTCCAATCCACCAGAAACATAAGCATTGTATTTATATGAATGAAAACCTTAGCCCTGTATATAGAGAGTTCATCTTTGACATAAGATTTCATTTCCTGTCACATTTCATAGTTTTCCATTGTTATCTCTGTGATACTAGGGCAACGTTTTTGGTAATTTTCTGGATATCTAATTATTGTATGTCATTCTTTTTAGCAATTCATCAAAACATTGGATGAACCAATGGTAAGAAAATTATGCATCAGGAGTTTACAGAGAGGGAGAGGAAGTATGGATTACATCCATACTCTGTTAATAATGGAGGATGACCTGGATGAAGGTACAGAGGTATCAGCTTCTCCCATGGCTGAGCAAACATCTCTAGGATCTGAACCTGGTCCATCTTCTGTGTCAGCATTGCCTTGGTGCAAATGTGGGGTCTGTGAGGTGATGCCACAGGAAATTGAAAATAAATGCTGTGGGCAAAGGTGCTGTGTCACAAGGCAAACAAGGTTTCAAAAGCTGTGCCTAGACCCTGATGTCCTCCAGCTGGCTGTCAGGAATCGTGGGGACATCCATAACTACAGTGAAGATAACAGCACGAGGTCATTCCAAAAGGCTAGTTACAGACAGTACGTTCTCGATAGGTAACATTATCCATCACAGACAGGAGTTTATATGGGATGCCGTCATGAATGAAGATAGGAAGTGCTTGTACTTGAATCAACATTACGAAGTAAAGTCAAATTGTCAGGGACATAAAATTGAGTTTTCTGTGGAGTGCATTTGGCAGTGATAGCAATTTTGTGTAAATTCCACTGTTAGCATTGCCTAAATGATAGTGTATAATTATTGTAATTGAAATAAAAAAAGTAATTTATTTTTTTTTTTACTGAACAGTTCATTGTTTTTTTTTTTCATACAAGTATATTTTTCGTCTTTGGGAAGACTATAATAATGAGTTCATGTGCCTATTAATTGCAAGATACATTATTTTTGTGAACTGCAGCAAGAGGGCACATTTGTTTTTATTTCAACCCTTGCAATGTTAACATTTGTAATAAGAATCTAATAACCACTCATAGGAACTGTACTCTTTTTAGCCCTTCTTAAACTGTGTGCTGACCTAACTCACAAAATTGACAGATTGGCTAAAACACACTTGCTTTTTGTACACTGGCACAAGGCCTAAAAACCAAAAAACAACCGATGACCATAACCAACCACATGCAGAAATGTGATTGAAAACATACAGGTCTTGTGATTTCTTTGGTCAAGCCTTAGAATTCCAAGGGAAATCAACCCTGTTAAAACCACAGA
The DNA here is from genome assembly GCA_949710005.1 of Ricordea florida. NCBI lineage: Eukaryota > Metazoa > Cnidaria > Anthozoa > Corallimorpharia > Ricordeidae > Ricordea > Ricordea florida. Next base: position 11,240,981 of record OX453285.1, on the reverse strand, counting down.
TGCAAATACCCTTCTCAAGATACAGTCAAACCTCCTCTTATGGACACCATGAAACCCCTAACAGACACCTATGGGATACAGTTGACTTGATCCTTGATTACAGGCTGTAAATAGCCTGTACAAAATAGCATTATTATAATTACACACTCTCAGTTGTTGCGTTATCTGAAGAGTCAGTTGTTTTGGAGGTTTTAAACCTAGTTTTCCTTGATTGGAAAAGTTCTTTTGATGGTGGTGGTGGTTTTTCAGCTATAGTTGGAGCCAACAATGCTGGATCATGATTACTCTGGTTCAATGGTACAATTAATTTGGACGACCTTGTCCTCACCTTCCTTCTGCATCCGCATTTTTTTTGCCAGAAAAACATGTATGTACTTGTAGTCTTTTTTATCTTTACAACCTTTGAATTCCATTCTTTTGTACGCTGATTATATTTCCGTGACACTACCACGTACCCTGTCTTTGTGTGGGCAGCTGACTGATTGAGATGATAATTTCAATCAATTGCTGCCAGCTGCTTTCTGGCCTTGTGTGCTTTATAACTGCAGTAAAAGAAGAAAACATTTAGTTAAAATTTCATTCATTTGGAAACAGCAAATGGTAAATTGCCATGCAGCTAAATGTATATAGTCATCTCCTAGTAATGTTATCATTTTGTAGTAAATGACCATACCTAAATAAACATTTCAACAGTATACCATTAAATTGGCAGAATGACAAAGAATAATTACTGAAAATAGAGACTAAATTATGTCGCAGACCTCTACAAGCATCGTTTTGGTGTATAAACCAAGGAGAGACTATTAGCACACTCTAAACTTCCAGTTTGCCTGAAGAATAAAGAAAGGATACAATGTAAGTCAAGATTGTACTTCTACAGAACCCAATAAACATGTTCCTGAATTGTTTATACATCAATGGTCTATCACGCACCATAGAGAAACAATGATTTTAGTTATTTTACAGACTGTTTGTTGCAAGAAGCCAATGTGATCATTTAAAACAAGCATTCCTTTAATCTTATGCAATGTTAGTACCTGAAACGAACATAAAACTTGAAGCTAGCAAGAATTATTTTTTGTAGAGCTTCAAAATCTTTATCATGGCGATCAAACCACGGAGGATTGTGCTCCTCCAAGTCCTTATGTTCGTATTTGCCCCCAACCCACTCGTGTTCATCACAGACATTGTGCAGTAATCCAATCCAAGTGCACTGAAAAAAAGAAAAGTGGAACATTGCTTGTATGACATACAACTTTATCTGGCAACAAACCCAGCTACAGTGGAACCTTGATTTAACAAACCTCTATATAACAAAGTCCTCAGTATAACAAACGATTTTCTTCAGCCCGGCCAAATTACAGTAAAATGTATCGAACAAAGCCTCGATATAACGCACCTCAATATAACGAAATCCTCCTTACAATGATCAGAATTCAGAAGCCCAAACATGGAAAACACCTCGATATAACAAATAAATGTCAACATGAGACGAAAGTGAATGCGAAACAGACTAACAAGGATTACATTTCTTTTATCCTGTAACACAAGGGCAACAGCCCATTACAGCTGTTTACATAATTTCATACAAACATAAAAGCATCTAAAGATCCACTTTATCCTCTTTGTCTTTTATAAGTTCTATTAATTTTTTTATCTTTGATGGCTTCTTGTGGTAAAAGGAATAAATTGCTGGAATCTCCATCCAATGCCCTTATTTCTTCCTTTTTTTACGTTTTGTTTAATATACCATGTTCATTTTTTTTAAACGGAGCACGCATGACCATTAGCATCTCAATACATTATACACTTAATATATGGTCCTGAGGGAAACAGTTAGTTTTGTTTTCCCGAGAGTCCTGATGTTTCCCGAGACGAAGTCGAGGGAAACATCAGAACTCGAGGGAAAACAAGACTAGCTAGTTTCCCGAGGGACCATACATTAAGTGCTTTGTTATATATTTCGACTTTCCCTTAAACAAAATATAGCAAAAACAAGCAAACAAAGACGGCACAATTGGCGTGCGGGCAACAACTGAGCAATTGTATCCCGGTCGGGATACATTTAAAGTTGATCGGAGGCACGTGACTAAGAATCAACCAATCACAGTGCTCGTTTTGTGGAGTGAACGATAAAACCACAAGCAAAAGATAAACATTGTAATAAATTGCAAGTCGAATGCACATATCACCTTCAAGATGGCGTAGTCACTTAGCAGGAGGAGCCTCATCCTTCTTCTCTGATCTTGTACTTGTCGTCAAAATTGCTGGGTTTTTTTTTCCCTAAACAAGGAAGTGTGGTTTGTTTCAAAATAAGTATACTGAAAAATAATTTCTACAGTAAAGGTAACCAACACATTCTCTACTCGACACAGACCTTCTTCTCCATTCCAGAGAGAGAAGATAACCAGCAAATTGTGAGTCAGTTGTGTACCCACACTTGATCTTCGTGGACACCCAAGAAGAGTACAATACATTGTCTAATGAAATCGTTCGATGACCCCTTTGCCAGACCTGATTACACTGCTTTTGCGAAGTGTAGATTCGTTTGCGCCCGCTTCCAGTTCGACGGCCACCACGACCCGACATAGACAGATCGCTTCTAAATACCCCAAACAGCAAACAGGTTACCAAAAATGAAAACGAAAACAAGGAATGGACATTCCTCTAACTCACTGACGATATTGTTGTATGCACTGAACACGGATGGCTTTACCGTAAATGGTTTTGTGACATTTCAACCATTGAAATTCAACTTTCATTCATGTTTCACATCATTAATTTTTTGTTTTACTCTTTCATGTAGGAATACCTAAAAACTGCACTCCGAAGCATAGTCTTAAGGGACTGTATTCAACCACACTTGTAAACAGAATGAACCTTATTTTTGAGGAAACCATTTGAAACTAAATATAGGCATACATACATACACACAATTATGTGATAGCATGACCATTCTTTTTAGAATGAGCAGAGGGTTAGAGGTGTTAGCAACAGAAAGTACCAATTTAAACTGACTTCACATCTGTGACAATCTTCCATTCATTCCTTGGAGATGACATTTTCTGTTTTGTTTGGAAATGCCCATCATGTTGCCATGACAAATAAATTGGGGATACTAAACATTTTCTCTCACCCTCCACATGTATATATACCGTTAGTCTAAAATAACAGTGTTTTCAAAGGATTTTACAGAACAGAGATAAACCAACTTAATAAGTAACTTGTTCTTAACAGTCAGCATTTGCCAAATCCATAACAATTCTGAAGAGCATTTGAAATCAAAGCATTCAACTCTTGAGGATCATAGATACCTCTTGGAAGGTTGAGGGTAAGGGCACATGTTGAGGACCAAGGTAGCCTTTTCACATTTTCTTCCATGTTATAAAAAGAAATTACAATGGGATCATCAAATCCAAGTGGTGGAATGGCATCTGCACCAGAAATGAAGTCCTCTTCCAAGTCCTGTAAGAAGAGTTCAAAACAATAAATTGTTTTCTCCTCCTTGTCCCTTTGGTTAGACCCAACATCAGAGAAGTCAGTAGTGTACAATTTCTTGAAGGCAATTGAATTAAGCTTGACTTGATTATCACCAAATTAGCACCAAACAGTTCTGGATTTTCTCTTAAAACTCCTCCAAATTTTCCAATGGAAATTAGGCGACCCCAGAATTGCTCAATTTCAGCATGAACAGAAAAAAACAAATGCCTGTTTCAGAAGACAGTGTATGATATCATCTTTGCTGCTAACATCAGATTTGTAGATTCGGGAATAACCACATCCAGCAATAATGTCAGCTTTCTTCTGAACAAGTGCACTAAGCTCAGCACTACTTGAACAGGATTGCAAACCAGTAAGAACTTTTTTAAGTTCTTCATCTTTAATGGCAGTAATGAGCAAGTTGCTCATTACTGAAAATCCCTCTGGTGATAAGCACTTGGGTCCATGATCTGCCTTGCAGAACACTCCAGGAGACCAACTTGCCACCAAGTTCGTATTTCTTGCAGCTAAGGAGGTGTGAGTCACGAGAAAACAAGCTTCCCTGAAATATACCCAGATTTTTTAATGATGACATTTAGAGGCAAAAATATTCTCTTCTGGAACCACCTGCATTAACTGCTTCTTCTCCTGAGAATGTCACATTAACTGGTTTAAGAAAGGAGAATGTACTTCTCTGAATGGCTGCTAGGGTGCTTGACAATACATTCTTTCTATTTATCAAGATGTTGCAATACTCTTCTTTAATTGCAGGCTGAAGGTTGTCATCAATGAACTTTCTTATGATAACATCAACCTCCTTCTCACCAGAGGGCGTGCTGCTCCTTTTTACTCGGGCTACTACCACAGGTAGCCAGAGATTAGGTTTACCTTTTTGGTCTATCAATCTATCAGTCTATCTATCGACAACGTCGCAAATCGGACTACCCAGACACGCGCTTGGGTATTGCTATTATGAAAACAAGGCTGCATCAATTTATTGCACCATCGATGTTGGATGGGAAAGATGTGTACTCTGTTTATGCTCGGGTTTCTCCTAGGAATGCTCACATCACTTACAAACGCACACGCCATTCGCGGCATACCTACCCAAAACTACAGCAGTGAGCACTTTTCGGCAAGGTTGTTCCGCAAACTCAAAGAGAACTCAATGAAAGCCATGAAAGCGAACTATGAAGCTATGACCAACTCTAAACTATCTTTGAAAGCCAATGTTATGCACATGAATACTACTAACTATTTTATTGTCAGCTACTGTTGTCGTTTTGTACAGCGACAAGACATGCGTTGTTGGATGCCTCGAGTCAACAATTTGTGCAAGACAACATTACGGGAATAAAGGAGTTATATATAAGGATTTTTTTCATGTTATTTAAATTTTGGCAGCATTTTTGGGTGAAGTTTTCTCAATTATGGTCTGCCTCATGTGTGGTTGCGTGGAAAGTAGTTGCAAGACAAAGACTTGACAACAAAAGCGTGATAATGCTCAAAGTTTGATTTCGCTTTCAGGTGAAACAGTTGACGTTACAAAGGATTGCTAGACATAATGTTATTTAAGACTGTTTCTAAAATCTATTGAACTTGTCGTTTGTTTACAATAAAGTTATTGGTAATTATGACCGCAAAATGGCTAACAAAGCTATTGACTTGGACACTATGTTTGTCAGCCCAAATTCCCTCAGGCCTCTTTTCAAAATCATGTCTAGATTTTTTCTTATTCAAACTCAAGTTTATTTCCTGCGTGGTCGTGTGGAAAGGCATTAGAGGGAACGGGTAAACTCTGTGGCACTGATGGGAAATTCATTGTGACTGTAGCTTTCTCTCTTGTGGCTCTTGTTAAAGAAGGTAATTCCAAGTTAGATGTGCCATTGGCCACTTCAAAGTCATCGTCAACCTGATCATCAAGGTCGTCATGCATTTTGCGTTGCTGAAGAGGTTTTAAAATCTGCTGCATTGGTCGCACGTAGATTGGTTTTTCCCAGAATATGCGATGAATCAATGCACCTGTCAAATACTGACCTTGAGCTAACAAAGGCCTCAATAATTTGGTGTGAACCGATTGTAAAATCTCAAAATCGACTGATGAAGGAATCATATCTCGAAAAGCTTCCCTGACCTTGAGCTGTACTTCCAAATCACTCCACTCCTTCCTAAATGGGAATGCCATAATGACATGTCCATTTTCTTGAAGTAAAACTCTGTTCCCTTGGCGACAGTCCAAAAAATTCTCGACCAAGGAAAAGAAATCTTGCAAGATCAATACCTTTTCTCAAAGGGTGGATTTGCATCTCGCTTGATGGAATGACATCTGGGCTTGGCATCCTAAAAACTGGCACATTTGCCCACTATTGCTTTCAATAGTAAATCAAGTGATATGGTACAATACAAACATAGTTATTCATAGTTATTCTTGCTTTTCGAAAAAAAACAACTGTTTTTGAAAGGAATCGTTAGAGTTGGTCATCTCCTTTCTGAATCAAGAATTGTTCTAAAAAGTACAAACCTGTTACAATCGAATCTGTGCCCATTAGAACGTTTTAAGCTAATGAGTATTGTCATTGCAATCCCTCGTGAATGGAAACAAATCAACAAACAAAGTACAACACATTTTTGTTCAGAGATCAGCGACATCATTTATCTGAAGATGGATAACTCTGAGGTAGCTGTTTCAAAGGTCTCATCCAAATCATTTTACATTGCATTTAAGGGTAGAAAACAAACCCCTCCAACCGCACAAAAGAGAATTCGGGATAAATTTCCTCAACTACAAACTGATTAGAAAGAAATATATTCATTACCTTTCACTGTTAAAATAGAGAACAGAATTCGAGACTTGCAATATAAAATTCTGAATAATATAGTGTTTAAAAATGAGGAGCTGTGTAGATTAAAAATGATTGATTCACTTTTCTGTTCTTTTTGCGAAACAAATAGAATCCATTGAACATTTATTTTTTAATTGGAACATTCTTTCAGCCTCTCTCGTGGTTTGAGAGCTATCTCACTAACAGGACTCAGAGAGTGTCCATTGAAAATCACCTTTCTTCTGCCGCCAACATCAGTAGCGGAGTACCTCAAGGTTATGTGTTAGGGCCTCTCTTGTTTATTCTTTACATAAACGATCTTCCTTTGGCTGTTGGTCTGTCTAGTGTTATGTTATATGCTGACGACACCATTATTTTTACTGCTGCTTCAAACATTGACCAACTACAGCTGAACTTAAGCCTTGATCTCAATAACATCTCTAAGTGGTTAACAGTGAACGGTCTTTTCCTCAACGTAAAGAAAACTGAGTATGTTCTATTTGGAACTCGTCAGAGGCTAGTCAGATCTGAATCTCGTAGTCCGCTTTGCATGGAAGGAGAGGAAGTTAAACCAAGTAAAGTCGTTCAATTACCTCTGAGGTGTCCCCAAGAGCCTGGATTGCTGCAACTTGTTTTGTCGCTGTACATCTTGTACCTTAATCAGCAAAGTACAACAGTTAAGCAACCCTCCTACTGGTAAACCATAGTCTTAAGAACAAAAAATAATGATAGCTGTATTGATAGCTGTATTGCTGAATCGCATCGATGGCGGCGGAAATTCGGTCACATTTTGTGGAAATTTCAGCTATTCTCACGCTTAACGACTTCAGTTTTTGCTGAGCATGCTTCTTAAATTGCCTGAAGTCGTCATATTCATCACTCAGGAACTGGATACTAGCACTGGCTTGTTCACTTTCGGCATTGTTGACTTGTCCGGTATTGCTAGCTTGTCCGCCATTGCTGATGCTATTGAACAATTCTTGTAAATTCTTCAGCTCATCCAACAATTTTTGAACTTCAGCTTGCAGCTGTTGATTCTCTTTTGTAAGGGCTTTTTCCCCCGTCACAAAATAGCTCAGTAAGCTTAATTTGAGTAGACTGTAAAAAGATTTAAACGTGAAAATTGCGGACTTCATCAAAACACGTCCGTCCGCAAGAAGCGCAACCGCTCCTCCTTTTTTTTTTTAACAACAACAACAAAACTTTATTTACTTAATAATATTATTTACAATGGAACGTCCAACGCTTAACAGATAGCAAGCTTGAGGAGGTCCGGTCACTCTTAACTCAACCTGGCAATGAACATGATAGACTGGATATTCTAATTCTATCTGAGACCTTCTGCACTCAAAAAGTGTCGAACCCTTTCTATAACACGAACGGATATCAGCCTCATCGAAAGGACAGAATGGGGAAGTCAGGCGGTGGAATACTTGTTTCTTTAAATAATTCACTTCAGGTTAAGAGACGGGAAGACCTCGAAGCCGATGACCTAGAAATCGTGTGGGTAGAGGTCTGCCCCTACAAATCGAGTCGCTCTCTTTTAATTGGTGGTGTCTACAGGCCTCCTTCGTTTAGAGTGGTAGATGACAAGAGGCTCGTGAAAAACATTGAGAATGTACATCTTCTCAACAGAGACCATTTTATTGGGACATATCAAAATCGATTTCCTATGCACTATGAAACGTCCATTCATAAAAACGCTGCAAAATTTGAATATGTCACAACTTGTAATTGAAATTACCCGACCATTGTCCAAAACCTGCCTCAATCACATCTGGAGTAGTCACCCTGAGCAGTTAATAAATGTGCGGGTATTATCTACTGGTATGTCAGATCACCTACCAACCATTGTGACAAGAAAATACCAGGGCGTGCAAGAAAACAAAACTGAGCATACGACAATCACCTACCGTGACACCAAGAATCTTAACAAAGAACAGTTTATTGCTGTATTGAAAGAGGCGCCTTGGGATTCTTCGTTTATTTTTGATGATCCTGATGACGTTGTTGATGCCTGGTACGATATTTTCCTTACGATAGATTCCTTCCTCTTAAACACAACCAAGTGAAGCGTAAGTCCCAACGTCGACGGACTTAAGGAGCACGATAAACTTATCACTAAGCCCAAGAAAAGCGGTTCCGATCACGACTGAATTAATTACAGCTGAGCGAAAAATTACATGACTAACGTAATTAGGCAAACAAAGCAAACATACTTTAAGACCAAACTCACAGAAAACAAGCATAATTCACGGAAAATTTGGAATCTGATTAAATGCTTGCCAGGTAACGACGGCCAGGAACATGAATTGCAGCAATTAGCCAAGGACAGTGAAATCATTACTACCAAAGGTGATATTGCTGAGACTTTGAATTGCTTTTTCATTGACCAGCAGAAAAATCTGACTTCTCAGATCGGTCTTAACAATGATTTGTCCACTGGAGCCAGTCCCCTTCCTCCGTCTCCCGTGTCCCAGGTCTCTGGGACATTTAATATTCCACAAATGTCCAAGGCCAAAGTTGTTAATCTGCTTCTTTATATCCCTGTGTACAAAGCTACAGGCAACAACGGAGTGAGTGCCAAATTGCTGAGAATTGCTGAACCTGCTATCGCAGATTCTCTGCATAAGCTGATCAATTTTTGTATCGAAAAACACCTTCCCAACAAAGTGGAAAGTTGGTAAAGTGACATTTATAAGGGGCAGGGAAACTGGGACGACAAGAATAACTATAGGCTGATAACCGTGCTTCCTTTACTTTCTAAGCTACTTGAGAAGCACATTTGTGATTACCTTTGCGACTTTCTTAAGAAAAACACTTTGCAACTTAGGTTCAGGCCGGCTTCCGCAAATTTCACTCTACCAAGTCCACCCTTATCCGCCTAGTCGATCAGCTGCTCTTTGACTTGGACAAGAACAGAGCATCCAGTCTTGTGTTTATTGACTATAAAAAAGCTTTTGACCTTCTAGACCTCGGTCTTCTCTTAGAAAAATTGAAAGCCTATGGGGTTTGTGATAACTAGCTGGAATTACTATGCAGTTATCTATGTATGTACACATCAATGGCTGTCATTCCTCCCCAAGACCTGTGTCGGCTGGAGTACCGCAAGGGAGTATTTTGGGCCCCAATTTGTTTTTTTTTTTATTCATTAATGATCTGCCATCAGTGGCACAGCATTCTATCGTAGACATCTACGCGGATGACACTACTCTCAGTTTATCATCAGACGTGACTAACGGACTTACTGCCATGTCATCAGCCCTTCAACAAGACTTAGATGATGTCTCACGGTGGTCAGCTGCCAACAAAATGGTTACAAACGCTGCGAAGACCAAAGGTCTCCTTGTTACAGGGAAACGTATACCAACTCTCCCATATGTAACCTCCTTTAGAAAGGCTATTTATAGTAATTTTTTAACGAGATACAATGACGTTCATTATTTTAGCTTAAGTGAAACTTAATTTTATTTGTTACTTTTATGCTAATCCGGCATTTTGCAACCTTCCTCTCGCTTGATTCATCTTAGCTGTATTCTTATTGTACTTATAGTTTGTAGATATTCATTGTTAGTATATTTTAATTATAAGACCTCGTAAGGTAGCACAAGCAGCCCTTTGGTTTATGAATAATAGTGCTCTTTATAAGGACAAAGGAATTATATTTAACTCAGATTGGGCTCAGCAATACAATGAGGAAATAATTAAAATAGCGAAACAATTGACAATTTGATTGAAGAGGGGTCAAGAGAAACCACTGAAAACAGTCAGCTGAAATACCTGCTGGAAAATAATGAGTGGCAACTTATAATGAACATTGCTCCAGCTGAAGGCAATAGACCATTTAACATATTTAGAGACAAGTACTCTGAAGAATTGGATTATCCTGGCATGTTTCTTGGTCAACAACGACCAGAAAGTAAGCAAGTACATTACAGTGATATCTGTAAGTCAGAGGTTAGAAGATCTGACAGAAGGGCTGCTATGTGTGTTGAAAGTATCTTTTATAAAGCCAAAAAATTACAAATGAAAATCCTTCTTGGCCAGTCTCAAACAGCACTTAGAAAATGCAAGGGAAATATTTAACAGCATCCCCATTCACTGTGGTTTTTCCCACTGAATATCAGATGGTGTCATCAACATACTTTGACATCTCTCTCATTCGCCTAAAGCTTCTATTTTGTTTTCAGTTTGAAAGTGGTTTGATTAGTTGGGAAGTTCATCAGAAACAATCCCTGACTATCTTGGATTCATTGGCAATGATCACGGAGTCTAGGATCATGGAACATCTCCATTCTTTTCCATTATATGAAACCAGCCTCTACAGTGCACCCCTTCCTGTCAGTTAACAAACCTGTTAGTTATGAGAGAAAAGAGTTATCCTGTCAGTTATCAGAGAAAAGACACCCATATTGGTTTTACTCTGTCAAGTAAAACATAGCATTCTCCTTCACCCCTCTCCGACTGATAGTCGCAATACTGGTGCATAGGTTGCGGGGCCATGGCCTGAGTACCACAATACAAAGAAATTGAAGCGCATGCGCTCTTCCTCTTCGTTTTGTGGCTCATTTTGGCCGACCACGTTTTGCTTATTCTCCGCTCATTTATTTCTCTACCTTTGTGCAGCTTACCTGTTGGAAATGACTGAGCAACTCTCAGGTAATGTAAGTATGTTTGCCTTTGTGAGTTTATTCGACTCTTAGGATATTATCGCAGGTTATGTTCATGATTGAAGGTACAAGTCATTGACCGCCTTCTGTTGTCCTTAGACCAACAACACACCGTCTGTCCCGATCCATTTAGCGGGAAGCGGGAGTGCAACACCAGATCTTCCAAATCTTGAGAGGATGGTTGCTGAGGCCAGCTGTCCTAAAAAGGCTCCTCACTTTGCCAACCTTGCTGGGCCAAACAAGCCCTACAGATTTGATGGATAAAACCACCGAACCGCTTCCTTCGAGTTCTCGAAGCAATCGCTTTTACAGCAGCGAACAGGAGACCAAACTGTCTCAAGACCTGCTGGATTTCACCATGAAAGCGTTCTCCCAGGCCTTGACAAAGGAAAATTGGAAAGAGCTGACTTCTACATACCCTCCAATTAAGGATATGGAGGCTCTGCTTGTTTCTCCCAGTCCTAGATGCTGTCGGTGGGGAGGAGGAGGCTGAGGATGTGGACTCCGATTCCATAAAGGATTTTCTGGAGGATGCTCTGGTCCTACTTGGCAACGCTAATTTCAGGCTAAATGCATGGAGGCAAAAACGGTTTTCTGTAGTTCTTACGGAAGTTGGCAAGCGTACCCTGAAAGAAAGTATCCCTTTCAATAAGCACCTCTTTCCGGAAAAATTTCATGCCAAGATAAGGAGTGAGCATGACCACAGCTCAACCAACAGCAAACTCATCAGTGCCCCACCAGCAAAGCGCCAGTCCAAACTGCCCTACAGAAAGGATCAGTCCTTTCGTGCAGATCAGCGCTCCAGTGACAACAACAGATTTGGAGGGAAACAGAAATGGAGATTTGGCTCAAATTCTAACCACCAACCCACCAAGCGTGCTAAAACAGACATCTCCTCCCAACCCCCTGGTATCAAAGCCGGTACCAGCTGACTATCAACTGCCAGTTCTAGAAACACTCAGCCCACCCAATGACAAATCTGCCGCCCGTTTACAGTTTCTTCTCTTCGTTCTCAGTTGCCATGGCTGTGAGCTGGGCTTGAGAAGACTCAAAAGACCTTGCAATCTCGATGGCTTTATCCAAGGTGAGCTTGGCTCCTTTCGAGATCAACTTTTCTCTTACTTTAAGTGACTTCGTTCCAAAGACTATTCGGTCTCTAATCATTTTGTCTGGGTCTTAGAAATCACAGTCCTGGGCAAGCATTCGTAATGCTGTAATAAATTTCTCTGCTGTTTCCGAAGTGTCTTGAATTCGACTGTGAAATTTAAATCTTGCAAATACTGGGTTTGATTTAGGACTTACGTGATTCTCAAAACGATCGTAGTATGTTTGTAGCTTCTGGCGGTCGTCCTCGGAGATGTCAGTCCGTGTGTTGTAGATGTCTCTTCCTTTCTGACCGACCCAAATGAGCAAATAGCTGCACTTTTCTGGTTCGTTTCTTGATTTGAGGGGTCCTGTAAACATCAGCTCGACGTGTTGCTTGAAACGACGCCAGTTTTCCTTCAGGTTGTCGCCTTCCCATTGCATTACCGGGCATTCTAAACCGCTTAACGCCATGTTCTTCAGGGTTTTGTCCCACTCCTGACACCATGTAATGGCTGCGAGCTGCTTAAGTAACTAAAACAGAGGCGAAATGGTGAAGTAACTGATTCCTTTACTCGTGTTAAGATGGCGGGAATGACTACTGCAATTCGCAAAGCACGATGGTATGCATACCGGAAATACGTACACTTGTCATACCGGAAGTACGTGCACTTATTGAATATCATCACAATAATAGCTTAATGTTCCAGATCTGAAATAAAATATGAACACATTGATTTATCGGTATCTGACAACCTTTTCAACCAGTTTGAACTTAGATTATTGCAAGGCAAAAATGCAAACAAGAATAAAAATACATACGTTTGAATGATTTAGTAGTTATCACATAATTGGCCCAAATAGTTCAACTGTATTTCGGCAAACTCACAAGATTTATTGTTGAATTCCCTTTGCTCTTAACGTGTAGGCAACATAATTATTTTGCTAAGTATACATATGTACAGCACTGTGAAGTACGTTGCTTACCCGAGAATCTTCAATTTTACACTTATCAAATGCTGTTTCTGCTGAAAATATCATAACATAATAAAAGGTTAACGTGTAGTTCTTTAGGATTTTCACACTCCCCTCCCCCTCTCCACTTCGTTAACTTAATTGTAAGCCTTATTTACGTGTGTATTTCTTTCAATGAGAATATAAACTGTAAAGAACACCAAGCCAGATGAGTAAGTCCACGAAGGCATGTCTTGCAAATTGATTTAACAGAAGGCCAGATCAAATGTTTTCGTTTTTAGTCCAGAACAAATACAATGGCCGCTTACCTTCATCCTCAGAACAAGAACTGCTGACAATCACTACATCGGGGATGACTTTTTCTTTAATACAAAAAATACAGGCGAATAAGGACCACAAAACATCCAAAATATGGTAAATTCAAAACTAGTGCTTTCCTTATCAGCACAAGAACAGGCAGCAAGCTACTTTAATTCCATAACACAATAATGTCGCCTCCTTATAAATCCAAATTGGGGAAAAAGACGACTTATATAATGAATCGTCGGACTTACCTTTGACGCTAGCCATCGTGGAGTGATCAGAGAGCGCATTTATTACCATGTGACTGTTACTGCGCGAAAACAAAAATCCCTCCATGCACTGAAATTACTTGACAGCCTGTATTTTCATCTTTTTACGAACATTTTACCCACGCTACTGTGTTCTACCGTGTTTTAATCCCTAGTCCTTGTTTTATACCTTAGTCCTTGTTTTATACCCAGTCCATAGTCCGTAGTCCACAGTCCATGTTTTATACTGACCACTTCAAAGATGGCCAACATTGATATTGTGAGCTCAGACGAGATCGTACTAAACTTCTGTGCGGGAAACGTGCGGTTGTGCTCTTGGTTTAAAAGGTCGTCCAAGTTCTGAACAATTTTCAGAGGAGACTGCTCTCTACAACTTGAATAACTGCCTTCAGCTTTCAAGCGGCGAACGTGTTGCATATCCTAAACTAGCGTTGAGCAAAGCTCTTCGGGGTATTATCATCATTCTGTTCGCCACATGTTTGGACCCTCTTACGATGAAAATAATAGTCCCCCTTTTCGATCATGAAAGTGGAAGGCCTGAAATGAAAAAACTATGTACTGGGAATATTGCCCCTTCGATGATCAGGCACATTAAGTCATACGTTCGAAACGGTTTCACAGACTGTTTAAAGTGCTACTATGATGAAAGTTTCACGACTTTTTTTTCAGTTCAATAGCTAGGTATTGCCTAGCATATGGAGAGAAGAGGAGCCATCAACAGACAACAACTCGACGAGACAGCGTAAAGGAGAAGGAGCATCAAAAGCTTAGCTTAATCTCTTAGCATTGTCATGCACGATATGTGATTTTTTGCCAATTCATTCGCCAATTCTATTTACATTTCTCTAAAAGGAGGAGTTTCCGTATTAAAAAATTGGCTTGAACTCCCAAAAATTGGATAAATGCTTGTTGAGCTTTTCCTTTTTTCTGATTCCACTGCTTGTCATCATGCGCTCGTGATACATTGTACCGAAGAAATACTGAGGTCATTCTCAATTTTTGAACAGATGCATAGCATACAATTGCATGCAAGTGTCCAGGAATCTGTCCTCTGCAGTCGATCTTAAAGGTGGCAGTGTGAAGGCCTATCTAAAGAGCCTGTAAAAATTTTGCATTTAATATTTTGATTCTTAACTTTTAAAACACTAACTTATGTAAAGGACAGTTAGTGATAGATTCCAAGATTATTTTTCGGCCTGTATTTGGTGCTTTCCATTCTGAGCCCTCACAACTTTTACAAGTCCCTTTCATGACGAATAAGCCTCATTACTCACTTGTATTTTAGAACCATTCTAGACGCTCTCTACTTCAACTGGAATGTGAACACAGAGAAGCTGTAAGATCCCCGAGGCAACACTAAACCTCACCTCACTTATCCTAAGTTTAAAGAGGGGGAAGGAACAGTCAGGGAAGCCAGTGTCAAACGTTTCCCTTGTGAACACTTCAGTTTAAAAGAAATGGTGGGGTAACAATTTTAGATGAAAAACAATTTTTTGAATGTAAAAAATCAGAGGGAACTGCAGCTGTAGTTATCAATAGAATACTTTTGGATTGATCAAGATAAACATGTGAAGTGTTGAAATAACACCCATCATTTATCTGGCTATCAACAAGTTGTGACTTAAAATAGTTGTTTAACTCAAGGTTATGTTGCTGAAATATTCAATACCCTGGTAAGAGTGTTGAATACCCTTACCTAGTAACAAAGGGCAGAGTTGAAACAGTTGAGAGATGAGGTCAGAACTCAAGTCCCACAGCCACTCCATAGCATGCTCAAAGACAAGGAAAGCACTACTAAGGCGCAGAAAAAATGTTTGAGAAGGAAGAAAAGGAAGACAATAAGTCTCACCAACATGGTCAGGTACCATGGATGCATATATCTTTATAGTAGGTTTACAAAATATACAAGAGAAAAGCTTACTTACCATAGGTGCTAACAAACGAGTTAAAATTTGGCCTGAATACTAATCACACTCAGTGCACTATAGAAAGAATGTATTCTGTTTACAGCATTAATACAAATTTAGCAACCACAACAGGGTACCTCTGATTGCTGTTAATTTGTATGGTTGGTCTTCAAAACTCTGCCACAAACAGAAATGTTGAGAATAATAATAATAATAATAATAATAATAATAATAATAATAATAATAATAATAATCGATATTTAAAAAGGGTGACCCCTTCAGTCACAGGACTGGTATCAAGGGGGGCCCTGTATAACGTAAAATAAAAATAGCATGTATAAATAATATAAATCTATAAAAAACTAACTACTTTAAAAAATACGCTAAAATGTTTAAAAATTAAAAAGCTTAAAAAGGTAATAGCGTTGTCACAGAAATTGGATATTGAATTGAAAAGACCAAGGAGAGCACCAACATGCAAAAAATGTGGTCAGCCTAGAAGAGGACATACGAATGGACATGCTCTGCTCCTACTAGTGAATAATACTAGACTTTGAACATGACATTCACACTTGTTAGTAGCAAAGGAAACTGCATTATTAAAGCAGTGGTGATACATTAACGGCCACAATACAGCTTGTAGCCAGAAATTCCGAACCAAAGTGGGTGGTGTTTATTTCTGTTACGCGCCAGCACACATGTCAGCCTGTCAATAAAGTTACCGTGTGATTGGCTCATCTGTTAAAGAGAAAGCTGTAGTCAAACCAAATTGGCGTCGCGCGATAAACCGTCGAGAGGGTATTTCTCGGTGTTAAATTTGATTTCATCCGCGGACACCAACTTTGGCCAGCCAAAAATAATCAAGTACAGAAGATCGTCGTATTGGGAAGTTGAAAGGCTCATTGAAAGACGGGAAAGAAATGGAACGGTAAGTCTTTGGTTGTAATGTCTGTTTTCGCACGTGCTCGCTTGGTTGATATTAACTTAATTCAGTGTTTACCCAAAATCATAACGAGCTTTTCTTGCCTTTCGTTTAATTAGGTGGAATATTTGGTGCAATGGAAGGGCTACTCGCCCTACAAAGCCTCGTGGGAGCAAGAGGGAGGTATCTTACCTCGATGTGTGGAGGTTTTTAACAGGCCAAGCCCGGACGTGGCAATTATTCACGAAAATGTTTGTTCTTTTAGGGTGGCCGTTGAACGGCACTTAAAGTCGCGGTCACGTTTGCCTGTAAAGTTGTTTTTTCGGGGGGATGTTTTTCGTTTCTTGTTTACTGGTAAGGGAGTGACGAGGGAGGGATGGACATTTTTTGAGAAAGATAATTTCAATGTCTGAGTCTGTTATGTGAACATGGTTTCACTCCCCCACCTACAGTCTGTTATGTGAACATGGTTTCACATGGGGTTTACAGGCACTATAGCCCATAGTCGAACATAAGTCGAATCTTCAACTGTTTCAGTCGCAGATACGGCAAAAGTCGCATTTAACTCAAAACAGTCGAACGTGCAGAAAGGTTGTGATAATTACTGGAGCTGGAGAAGAAAAATGGCTGACATGCGGCGTTTCGCTCGCTCCATCGTACGTTTTGTTATATTTCTTCTCCTCACCAGAAATCTAACCGGTAAACCTATCAGGAAAGTACGCAAGGATATCTGGATAAATGTCGAGTCATTGGTTGTTGCTGGAGATGCCTCGGTTGCTTTTCGTGCAAATGTGCCTCAAGACACGAAACGTTGTACCTTGGTGGCTAATTTTAACTACAAGTTCTTGGTGGCTCTTAACTTGCTCAAATACGCCTTGGCTGCACATTTGGTGCTGTTATCTAATGATGTAGAAATTCAGCCTGGTCCTACTCCAATTAAATTGTTGGTAAGTTCTAGCGACAGTTCATTCTCAACGATTTCCTCTTCACCACGTTCTTGTCCTTCGCCATGTTCGAGCATTGATGGTAGTGATTATGTTGATTCGACACACCTTCACTTTGATCTTGCATTGCCGTCTTCTGGACTCAAGATTGGTCATTGGAACGTGAATCGTCTGACATCTGCAAAGCTGGACCAGATTAAGCTTTACTTATCCAGGAAGGATGGTAAACCACAAGTTGATATCATGTTTTTGAATGAAACGTTTCTCAAGCCAAATGTTTCTGACTCCTTATTTAATGTCAATGGTTTTGATATCTTCCGAAAGGACAGGCCCCAAAAAGGTGGTGGAGGTGTTATGGGATATGTGAATGCTGAGTTGAAAGTAAAAAGAAGGACTGATTTGGAACGATCTGATTTGGAGATTATTTGGTTGGAGGTATGTCCTTTCAAGTCTAATAGATCGTTACTTATTGCTGGAGTTTATCGCCCACCCTCGTTTTCTAAGGAGGATGACATAAACCTAGAAAAAAACATTGAATCTGCTTATTTACTAAACAAGGAAACCATCGTTTTGGGTGATTTTAATATTGACAGCAACAAGAAAAGTACATTCAACAAACATCGGCTTACTGTGAGACTAAGAAGCATGCATTTTCATCAGTTGGTTGATTTTGTCACCCGACCAATTAGTGGAACTATTCTTGATCATGTTTACACAAACCACTCCCATCATATTGTGAATGTCTGTTTTCGTGACATTGGATTGGCTGATCATTTGCCTGTATTTGTGACCAGGAAATATCATCGTTCAAAAGAAGCTATTGCGAGGAAAAGAATTACATACCGTAACATGAAACGGTTTAATGAAAATGACTTTCTATCAACTCTTAATGACGTCCCCTGGGATACACCTTTTGTTTTTGACGATATCGACGACGTTGTTGCTGCATGGGAACTCCTGTACAATGAAGCTGTAGATAAACATGCTCCTTGGCGTTTTAAACGTGTTGCTCGCAGATGTCAGCCGTCATGGATGACAAATGAAATTCTTGAACTTTTGATACAAAGAGACAATCTGTTAAAGATTGCTAAGCGAACGGGGAACGATAATTCATGGTTAGATTACAAGGCTGCAAGAAATAAAGCTGTTAACAAACTTAAATATGCTAAACGAAAGTTTTACAAGACTGCATTTGAAAAAGATAAAGGCAACACCAAGGGGATTTGGAGAACAATAAAACGCCTAGAGGGAACTGGAAAAAGACAAGAATCAATCATGCGTCTTAAAACAGATAATGGTTTTATTGAGGATAAACAAGAAATTGCAGAATTTCTAAATGAACATTTTACAACCGTTGCAGATCGTTTGAGATCACTACTTCCTGATGTTTGCTACGATCTCTCGAAACTAAGAACCTTTGTTGCTTCAAGAATAGACAAAGATGTGAAGTTTACGATTCCACCCATGACAACAAAACATGTCTTAGGTATCCTAAAAGATAT
Organism: Ricordea florida; assembly: GCA_949710005.1. Classification (NCBI taxonomy): domain Eukaryota; kingdom Metazoa; phylum Cnidaria; class Anthozoa; order Corallimorpharia; family Ricordeidae; genus Ricordea; species Ricordea florida. The sequence goes on along the minus strand of OX453285.1, from coordinate 11,222,104 downwards.
TCAAGCTAATAAATCTACTGGCATCGATAACATTGGCGCTAAAATACTAAAGATAGCTGCTCCAGCTTTAGCTCCTTCTATCACAAAAATTATAAATTTGTCCCTGTCATCTGGTATTTTCCCAAGCAGATGGAAGATAGCCAAAGTCACTCCAATCTTTAAAGATGGTGAACGTGACGATGTAAAAAATTTTCGTCCAATTTCTGTGTTACCTGTTATGTCCAAAATTATTGAGAAGCACGTACATAAACACGTCTACACATACATGAGTCGGAATAGCTTGTTGTATAGTAAACAATCTGGTTTTCGATGTCATCACAGCACTGAAACAGCACTTATAAAGATCATTGATCAGTTGCGGTTTGAACTGGATAACAATCGTGTAACTGGCATGGTAACGGTAGACTATCAAAAAGCTTTTGACATGCTTGATCATTCTCTGCTTTTATTAAAGCTGAAGATCTATGGCTTTGATGAAAATGCTATTGCTTGGACAAAGTCATATCTGCATCAAAGGAAACAGTGTGTTCAGTTGTCTGGAGCACGATCAACTATGAGAGAAATCTGCCATGGGATTCCACAAGGGTCCATATTGGGGCCTCTATTTTTTATAATCTTCATAAATGACCTTCCCTTGCACATTGGTAATGCTGAGCTGGATTTGTATGCAGACGATACTACTATATCGAAGTCAGCTGATTATAAAGAACTACATCAGCTAATAAAATCCTTGGAGGAATCTGTTGTCAATGTTCAAGATTGGGCTGCTGGTAATAAGATGCCACTGAATGAAAAAAAGACAAAGTTTCTACTAATTACTGGGAAACGTCTGGCTTCTATGATTGGTGAACTGAGTCCACCAGTACCGCAAGACATTAAGCGAGTTTCAAGTACAAAGTTACTTGGTTTAGTTGTCGATGATAAACTTAGTTTTAATGAACATATTGATTACATTTGTGGAAAGCTTGCGAAACGTATTGGAATACTAAAGAGGATCAGAAACTGTTTGTCAGTTAATCAAAGGCAATTATACTATAACGCTATTATTAAGCCTGTTATGATGTATGGATCTATTACATGGTCTATTTGTAGTAAAGCAAATCAAACTAGGGTATTACAACTGCAAAAAAGGGCTGCAAGGGTGATTTTAGATTCCTCAAGACTATCACCGTCAGTTGAACTTTTTAATAAGTTGGGATGGCTTCCTTTCTATGAAGAAATTAAAGTGAATAAATGTAGTTTGACTTATAAACGTGTAAATGGTGAAGTTCCATCATATATTTTTGAAGCGTTAAAATTGAATAGCCAAATGCATGCTAGAAATACCAGACATGCAAATTTAAACTTGATTTGTCCTAAGGTTAACAGGAAAACTGAGGGTGGCAAAATGTTCTCTGTTACAGTGGCTCAACTTTGGAATAGTTTATCATTAAATTTAAGAAGGCAGGCATCGGCTAGCTTGTTTAGAAAGAAATTTGAAAAGTTGTTATTAGATGAACAAAAATTTTTAGTACATTTTTGTCCGTGATTTGCAATGCATTAGCTTTTATATACTTTTTAGGTCTGTATTATTACGTATTTAGTCGATTTTTAGGTGTTTATAAATTTTAATCTGTATTTCGTGAGGGCTACAAGTTTGTTAGTACTTTTGTACTATTATGTACTACCCTCGTTAAATAAAGCCGTTACTTACTTACTTACTTACTAATGTTGTTTATTTTTCTCTTGGGTGGGATTCCTGGGTGGACTCTCATGGCCAAGGAATAAAGGATTTTTACCCTATGAGGGTTAAAACGTTCATTTCTTGGTCCCCAAAGAAGTATCAAATGGGTATGGGTGGGATTCCTGCTTTGTTACGAAGAGCATATCAGGAGAATATTTCTTTTAATTTTACTAAAGTAGCTCTAAATGACTGAATCATGAAGGGATACTTTAGCAAAATTAATTAAGGTAATTGAACTGAGCGGAGTTGCAATTTGGTCTGTAATAATACATGTGATTTTGAATTAAAAAATATTCTCCTGATATGCGCTTTTCATATCAAATAAAAAATTACATGACTTTTGCATTTAAGTCTGAGTCAGTGGAAAATTTGTTTTACAAATCTTGAGATGAATATGCCAAGTTTAAGTGGTCAGTAAGTACATTTACCTTCAAATGTGCATTCATCTTTATTAGTATGTACAACTTTGTTACAAGTGTTCATTCAACTCTGTATTAAAAAAGCACATAAACCTTGCAAATACATCTTAAGTGTACATTCAACTTTGTAAATTTTGTAACGTGATTGTGCATACATCTGTATTAGTGTTCATTAAACACTGCAAATTTTAACTTTGTTTGCTGTGTACATTAATCTTTGTAAGTGTACATTCAAATCTGTTAAAGGCACATTGCTTTGTACGTGAACATTTATCTTTGTATGCATACCTTTCACCTACCTCAGGAAGTGTACATTTCAACACTGTATGCAAATGTAAAAAATTACATTTTCAAAATTAAAGAATTTTATTTCTTTCTCTTTTGTTGAGGTTTTTGTTGTTTTTCTTTAGATTTTTTACCTTTTTTAGATACATTTTCTTCAGTTGGGGAAACTGCTGATGGAGTCATATAATTTAAGTAGGTTATTCTCCTCTTTTTTCCCCTTTTTGTTTTGATAAGTTCATCCCAGTATTTCTGGGCCCTTTTTGTGTATTTGCGATGTTTTCGCTCTCTGTGCTTCAGAGCTTCCAATCTGTACTCAGTGCGTAGCACCTCAGCTGGATCATCGTGGTTGCTCTTCCTCTGTATTATCCGTCGCGCATCATCGTTGTTTTTTTCAACCCCTAAAACAGTAAGTTGCAGCAAATGGTAACATGATGTCATGCAAATAAATTTATAATCATACGTAAATTTCAAGACTAGTTAAACAACTGCTTAGAGTAGTAAACAGTTTTTCAAGATTTTTTACCTTGACCACTGAATTGTTTTATATTGTCATTTTTTTCTACCATTTGGGGTATATGATATTCTGCTGCATGCATGTAACAGGTGACTTGCTCTTTTCTGTAGCCTGTTCTTTTATCTCCAAGTTTGGTAAAACTCGTGATCCACTTTTTTATCTGTGGATTTCAAAACACATTTACATATCATAAATTAGAAATACATAAGGTTTCAAGTCATGGATTGTTTTGTACCTGGAGAATGGCTCCCATGAGGAAATGTATTTGAAGTACAGATCTCCAAAGACAGAACATCAAGACAAGAAAATAATCAGATAAGTAAAAACAACTACCGTATTTACTCGTGTATAAGTCGAACTCGTGTATAAGTCGACCCCCCATTCTCAAGGTCAAAAATCGGATTTTTCATCATTTCTGGTTAAAGTAGTGAAATTCAGTCCAATAGAAATTTCCCAAGAAAGTTAATCTTTTCTTCCTAAGAATATTCTGAAAACACGGTAAATTAAAAAAAGCAGAGCGAAATGTAATCATATGCTTTGAAGTTTATTAGGACTTGTTTATATCATCACGATTTAAGCGCACTCGAGCACTTCGATTTTCTAGAGAATTCTTTTACAATATTTGGAAGTACCTGTAAATCGCATTGCATTTAACTAGCCTTTATCTGAATGTTGAGTTTGAAAGGAGATTTAGAAGACCAGAGGAATGCCAAAGAACTTCGAAGGATCGCTTGATGAAAACACCGCCATCTTGGAAAAGATGGCGGTGTTTGCCAGCATTTGCCAGGTCACTAAGCTACTGCAATCGTTTGATGAAAACGAAAGTTCAGCGCCGTAAACACCAGCGAAGCTTTAAGAAAAATGTCTGCTCTACAGATCAAAAGACACAATAGAAGTGATCTCCAGTAGGTCTGCGTTTAAACCACTTAACATTTAGAGTTTCACACTTTTTTGTTGACGAAAAATGTGCCGAAAACTGACAAAACTCGAGCACAATTAGAACTGGTTTTGTAAACTTGGTTTTTGTAACGGACTTCGGGCAATTGTTATGCTAATTTCTTGAATTGCTTGGTCAGGTCTTTGTGTATGACTCATGTATAAGTCGAGGACGATTTTTTGGGATGATTTTTTGGTCATAAAAGGTCGACTTATACACGAGTAAATACGGTAATTGCCCAACTTGTCATTAAATTGGGATGTAATAATTGAAAGGGATGAATTGATTACTTGGACTGTGATGGTACCCCAATTGATTACTTTATGAACAGATAAATTGTGTAGAATTTAAACTGTACCTACCTTCCATAATTGAATGACCATGTGGCATTTGTTCTTCTGCAAACAGTTGTAACTGGCTAGCCTCTTGGGAAGCTCTCCTAAGAGCTTTTTCCTATCATCTCCGATGAGGCTAGTCCAATCCCATGTTCCACTACCCTTGCTGTCTGCGTTTCTCTTTTCCCATATTAAAAAAGTGACACCACAGTTGTTGATTGCCTCCACGAGGGTTTTGACTTGTTCTGACTTTTCTACTGATCTTTTTTTTGGTAGAGGAAGAGCTCTCCTTGTCACCCCACTGCATTGCATCTTCAATTAAGTTTTCTATCAGAATATCTGTGATTCTTAACATCAGATGCAATTCATCCAGAATGATGTGATCCAGTAGGATGACAAGAGGTGGCTTATGGCAACAACAATAATTTTCACCACTCTTCTTTGTTGGCAACTCAAACATTTCCTGGATTGCGTGCTTAAGTGGTATGGCATCATAGTATCCAGAATCCTTAGACATGTCACCTTTAGTTGGAATTGAAAATAAAAGTAGTAATCCAAATTTATTTAATAAAAATTACGACTGAGATTCTCAAGGTACTTCAAATTTATTTGAAATCAACCATTTATATTAAGACAAATTTTTAATAATTATTAATTAACTACCTATCCTTCTTGTGTATCTTACACCATAAGCATGCGTAAGTTGAGTTTGCTGCACTTAGCCCCATAACCAGCAGCAGAAACTGTAAAGGGAAAACATCTAACATTGAGGTAATTTTCAACTCTGAATTTTTTTATCATGTAGTCTTAATTTTACACAGGGCCCCTTTTGATACCAGCCTATAGCTGATGGGGTTACCCTGCCAAAATAATGACGACTGGACTGGACTTGACTTGATTCTCAAATGATAGCAAATATTGCAATTATATTAGCTCACCTTGTAATCACCTCCCAGGTAAACATCTACTCCAACTTTCTTACCATCAATTTCAATGAAGCCATCATTAATGATCTTATTTGCTTCTAAAAATACATCTTTAAATGACTCCTCCAAAGTCTGGCGGCTCTCACTGCCATTTACAATAGCAACAGTGTGGTTTCCTGTAAAAGAAGGTTATAAATTAAAGATATATTTATTACATTGACACCTATTCGAAACACTAATTAATAACCAGTTGCATATGGTTGTGTACATAACTAACCTTTTGATGACAAAATAGCCTCGACCTTCTGAAGGATGGTGAAACTCAGAAGTATGAAATTAGTCATCCTGCTCATACGTGCTCCATCACCACTTAATTTAACTTTTACTGTTTCTCCATCCTTTAATGTTCCTTTGCTTATCTGTAATTAAATTGAACATATTTTAATTCCAAGAACTATTTTTATTTGCCTGTCTGATTGATTAAAAGCTCACAATGCAGTTTTTATGTTAATGCATATTTCACATTGCATGAAGTTATTAGAACTTACAAGTGCATCAACAAGGACGACAAGATACACAGCTTACATTTAAAAAAAAAGAGAAGTTTTATTTTGCACACTATAGCTACTGAATGAATATTATAACCTCTAGCCATTTCATTTTTGTGATAAGTTTGTTGTTACACTTTAATTTTGCTTTTCTGTTATTTGCAAATAAATGTTGGGTCCCTTACTAAACTGACTTGCTCAATTCCACAGGAAACCAATGTTATTTGTTGTTATGGATTAAGGCAGCAAATGAGCATAATTTCTCATCCTCTTCTTGGATCATTGCTCTAGGATAAAGTAAATGTTTCAGCTATAAGATTTTCCATTATTGGGTTTACTTATGTGTGTCAATAGTTGGATGGCATCAACATTTGACGAAGCCAGTCCAGTAATAAGTACTTACAGTATTGTGCAAAAGTAATGCAAACGTCTTTCGCCGAAATTCGCAGCTTTTCCTGGCTTTTCGACGAAAAATTATCGAATTTTTGATGGAAACGAATTTTAGAAGAAAAGTCACGATAATTCGTGACGCCTATTGTTTCCAACTACACAAATTTCCAAACAATAATTCGTGCGGAACGAAAATTGACGTCAAATTTTCGAGCGAAAATTCACTATGTTTGATAAATGACTTCGAACACTAGCGTGAAATTTCATTCTTCACTTCCTCTGCTTGAACATTCCCGAGCATAAAAAAGCAGAAAATGCTTGAAATAAGCTTTTTCCATTTGAGGCAAGAATTAGTTTCCAAGGTAAGATGTCCGAAAACTGTTTTGCACGACTCAACTCTGGAGCCGATCGAGACATGCACAAAATAAATTTGAGAGCTTTCGAGTTCTGGTTCCAAAACGAAATGTAGTGTTAAATCAAATAAAACATTTCTCTACAAAAGTTCTGTCTTATCTCTGCGTTGTTTGTTTTGGGATAAGTGGGCTTCCGTAAACATTGTCGAGAGACTTGGCCCGTACGTAAACTAGCGCACGCCCTTTTCTACTGATCGATAAGCGGGCTTGAAAATCAAAGTTTCTAAAAAACAAGGTTTGCGAGTCTCTGTTTGGGGAAGTGCTTGTGATGCAATCACTGCAAATAGCCAATTAAACTGTCATTTCATTGATTCTATTTCGATATCAGTTTAGTTTATTTACATACGCTTGTTCAGCGATGTCGTTCACAGCGGCTCATGTCACGCAAGTTCGTTGCTTCAAATTTCGCTATCTCAAATTTTCGTTTGGTTACCTCGAAAATTCGCTACATCGAATTTCGCTACCTGGAATTTTCAAGAAAGATCGTGAATTTTTCGCTTAGAACGCTACGAAATTTCGTTTGCATTACTTTTGCACAATACTGTACCATGTCTCTCACTTTGTCAGTGAGTACGTCTTTGAAGGAATACTGAGTTCCAGGTGCCAAACCAGGCGTGGCAGAAATTTTAACTTGCTTATTTTGGTCAGATCGACATTGTTTTATTAAATAGGATTTAACAGGAAAATCACTAACAGCCATTGACAGCTCATGAATAAATTCATCCCCAACTCCAAATTAATCCATTAAAAAGAGTATACTCTCCACTGTGTTTTTGTCATCGGGATGAAGTTTTTCATATTTGGATTTTGGGGATGCCACACTACCATGTTCTTGCTGCGGATTGTGATGATTTGTAGTTGAAAAGTCTATAGAAAAGCTATCAGTGCTGTTAGGGTCTTTAAGTTTCAAAAGCTGTAAATCCAGGCCAAATATTTCAACAAAATTAAGTGCCTTCTGTGCTCGAGTCTTTAGTTCTTTTAATTTTTTGTTTTTTGCTTGTTTTGTTTTGAGGTCTGGAATTCCAGCTCCTCTGTGAATCCCCAAGCTTTCATTCTGTAACCTGTCAATGTACTTAGTCAGTTGTTGATTTTCATTGTTCAGTTCTCTTGTTTTTTCCTTTTCTCTAGCATAATCTTTTTCAATCTCTGAAAGCATTTCTTCAACTAGTTTCTCCTTTTCTTCCTCAAGATTTTCACATTTTGCTCTCCAGTTACTTCTTCCGCTTTTTCAAGTTTTGACTGAATGGAACACAGATCCGCTTCCCATTTCTCTACCGAGATCACTTCACTTTTCAAAATAGCCAGCCTTCACAATTTTTCCTCATGCTCTTTTCTGTTTTTGCAATTTCCTATTCTGTTCAGTGTCTGATTTGTGATTGAAGCAGCATAAAAGCGATTTGAAAGTTGGCGCTCAATTCGATCACTCTCTCGACTGATCTTAAACGCTTGTCCAGGAATGCTTCCATTTAACAGGTCAATGTATGCAATGCCTGGCGTTTCTTTTTTTAATTTGTGCCACTGTATCAGTGCGGCATTCTTAATTGCCAGCCAGAACACAACTTCATTACCACCTTCACGTTATTTTGTCACAGTTTTTCACTGCGCCTCTGGTGGATTGCAGATAGATACGAGGGGATCACGGACCGGGTAGCGATCAGACATTTTTCCTTCTTGTTTTGATAATTATTTTTGCGCGAAAGCAAAAAAAAAATTCTGAAATTCCCTCCAAAAAAGCCTCTGTCACCAAGCCTCCAGCCTGTAATCACCCCCTGTAGTTACCAGCCTTTTATCTGCCACAGAGCTGTTGGTATCAAAATGGTGATCGTTTTTGCACAGCATTTAATGCGAAGAAGAGAGGCGATCAAGACTGTTTCTTCCGCGCGATCGAACTAAGATTAGTGTTTGTGGATGCGTTCATATTTGCTGAAAGAAGGCTAAAAAAGCCGCAATATTTTCATGGTATACAAAGTCTTAATTGCCGTAAATGTTGAGTGAAATCTTTGAACTTAACAAATTTGATTGGGATGGATCGATACCAGGAGAGGATTTCGGTTGAGTCAAGATGTGGAAAGTGTCATTTATGAAGGTAGGCGCCATTTTGTGTGTTGTAAAGGGCATTTCTTCGGAATGAAAGGCTGCAAGTAATAACTGAAAAAACCGCAACGAGTGTTTGATTTATCGAAACAAAGTAATTCTACAATGAAAGTATTGATGATTATCATTAAAACTAGCATTGGGATGGCGGGGATATGTCCATAATATGAATTTTAGAAACTGGTTTTGTATGAATATCCATACTGATCCTTCTATTTTTTCGCAAATTTAAATACCGTTAAAATTATAAGTCTTGTGGTCTATTGCGCATGCGCAATTCGGAATTTCTGGCTATGTTCTTTTAAGTAAAAATTCACCATATACACACAATGCAAAATGCTGTTTCCAAAGTTTTGCTTTAATAATCAGTTCTGGGTTTCTTCCTCTTCATAGGCTGTGTACTCATTACCCACATTAGGAAATGTCTCTCGTATACTATTGTACACACAGTTGGGCAGTGGGATTCTCCTTGAGGCTCCAACATACCCATAGACAAGGTGCACAAATTGGCGATATGCTACAGACTGCATGAACCTGAAATAAAAACTGTGATGGTTAGCAGAGCACAGTGCATATTACTGTCCTTTTTGGCTCCAGTGGCTCTAATGACACATACAGTATCGTCCATAAGTGATGCAAGCGATAATCGCTGAATATCGCGCTTTGTTCTCGCGATTTCTCGCCGATAAATCTGGGAAATATCGCAGGAATTGGCGAGTGTCGAAACGATAAATCAGTGATAAATCGGAGCGATTTTTGCGATATATTGCTGTAATATCGTTCTAGCGAGAAATCGCTGCAACGATATCTCGCAAAGGGAAACGATATATCGTAGCGATATATTGTTGAAGCGAAGTTCACTTAAACAATATATCGTAGCGATATATCGTTGAAGCGAAGTTCACTTTAACGATATATCGTAGTGAAGCCAAGTTCCCTGCAACGATGAATTAGTGCGAGGAATTAGCATTGAAGTTTATGTACATGAAACACGGCCACGGTCGAGCAATAACTGATTCGACGAAGTGCAAATCTTCTCTCTCTTCCCTTGAAGCTACGATGGTTTCCTCAAGTCTAAAATTAATAGACTTACCTCGTTACACTCTAGCAACTGATAGACTTTAAAGATGGTTCCACAACCCAGAAGCATCGCAATTTTTGTTTTGTTGTTGGAGTCGAGAGAGCGGCGGAAATTGATCTCGCTTGCCTTGACACTATTTTAGCTGTGTGTAATACACACAAAGTTTCCCCAATTAAGCCCCAGTCTCTGCACGAAGAAGATGTACACCATAGCAACAGCTTTTATGCGTGTCAAAATCGCGTGTCATTTGCTCTTGCGTTCACGTCGTATTGTTTGCTGCCATAGCAACAGCTTTTTAAGAGTGAACCCAGATGTTATTTGTCATTCACTTTCAAACAATCTCGAGGTTATGGCTAAAGTTACGAATTATACAAGAACTCGAATCGAGCTCTTGCACAAGCAAGGCCTTCGCCCGGCCGAAATCTTCAGGTTATTAAAAACCAAAGGTTTAGCTGTCAGTCTTGCTAGCATCGGTCGTATTATCAAGAAATTTAAAACCACCGGCTCCGTGGCGAATCTACCACGCTCTGGACGACCACCGAAGATATCTGATGAAGCGAAACATTTCATCGATCGGCAGATGCGAAAAAATGACGAGATGACTAGTCGCAGAATCAAGAAAAAGTTGGCAAAACGTGGGATAGATGTGGGTTCGTCTACTGTGCGGAGAGTTCGGAAGCAACTCGGGTGGACTCTACAGCGCACTGGCTACTGTCAGCTCATTCGGAATGTGAACAAAACAAAGAGGTTGGAGTTCGCTCAAAGCGTTCTGGAAAGTGGCGACACCTTCCACAACGTAATTTTCAGCGACGAGAGCTCTATCTCGCTCACACAGTATCGCCGCACCTGTTTCAGAAAGGTCGACGAGCCGGCAAAGAGAAAGCCCAAACCAAAGCATCCGCTGAAAGTACATGTCTGGGCGGGAATCAGCAAACATGGTGCTACAAAGATCTGCATCTTTGATGGCATCATGGATGCTGATCTCTTCTGCAACATCATAGAGACGACACTTGTTCCCTTTGTCCGAGAGAAGCTTCCTGATCACCGGTTTGTTCAGGACAACGACCCGAAGCACACGCCCAGACGGGCACAGGCCTTCTTTGAGGAGAACGGAATTAACTGGTGGCGTTCTCCCCCAGAAAGTCCCGACCTTAATCCTATCGAGAACCTGTGGCATGAGCTGAAGTCTTACTTAGAATCGCGAGTCAAGCCACGTAACAAACAGGAGCTGGTAGATGGGATCAAGAGGTTCTGGGAGAGGAAGGTGACTGCCGAGAAGTGCACCAAATACATCGACCACGTGCTGTACAAGGCAATTCCAGCTATCATAGAGTCCGAAGGAGCTGCGACAAAGTTTTAAAACGGCTCTCTTAGGAGCCACCGCGCCCTGTTTCGTCGAAGTGGATTCGACATTGCACTGTAGGTCGCTAAAAACGGCTCCTTTAGGAGCCACCACATGTTATAAAAGTCAATGACCAACAGGATATCTGTTTTGTTAAAATACACATAAAACCCCACACTAAAATTCCTTAACCATTTAAATCTCCTCGACAATGGAGTAAACATGTTTACGTGTGTCAGTTCAGGAATTCAAATTATTTATTGCTCACTAAAAAGGTTTTTGAGGTACGACAAGAACTTTTTTTAATAAATCTACTTGTGACATGCATGGGCATAATCATTTTAAAATACATTGTATTGTATTTTAGTAACGCTGCGAGCAGTCTCTCGTTTGCTGTAAAATCAATGATACGAAAAATGTGAGCGCGATTTGCTAGCTGAGATTGACAAACCTGCGATTAAAAACTCCGCAAGTTTTCTTTAACGCAAGACCCTTGTCTCTCTTTTTTTCCTTTTTAAAAAAATCGCTGATGCGAATAAAGCGAGCTCGAGCGGCGAACCGGGAATCGTACTCGCTCTTTTCACGTTCTTAACACGGCATATAAAGCAACCTATTTTTTGATTAAAATGTAAATTACACCTCTTATTAATTAATTAGCTTCGCCGAGGTTTTTTCAAACAACGTAAGTGTAATAATTTTTGTGAAATCGCTGCATGAAGCTTAAATGATTTTAGGTCAAAAGTTAAATTTTATGCGCCTTTTTAACATTTTCACAATCGCAAAAGAAGCACCTTTTCATTAATCTCAAGAGACCGCTCGCAATCTATACTTCTATTCAAATGTAAATTACATATCTTCATAATTATAAGCATCCGAGGTTTGGTCAAAGAACGTAAGTGTAATATTTTTGTGTTTTTCAGTCAAAAGTCATATTTATTGTGCCTTTTCAAACATTGTACTTATCGCCATTGAAGCTTTTTTTCAGTTTTGAATCGCCGAAGTGGCCGTATAATTCAAAGCGCTCTTGAAAAGATGATTTTTCCTTGCGCAACGCTCCGCCATAAACCATTAAGCGAGACAAATGAAATTATCAACAACACTTTTTTATTATATTTTACACTTCGTAATTATATGTTCGAGTCACTACACGAGTAAGAACAAATCTATACCTAAACACTCATCATTACACACTTTGACTGGCAACTATCTCTTTCTCTTTCGCTTCTAAACACGTTAACAGCACATTTATGGTGTCCTAAACTATCCTATCTTAGTAACCTAATCCTGACGATTTTCTTTTTCGTTTTTTCGTAAATGTTGGCATCTTTTTCCAATACTAACTTTGCATGCATCCCACATGCGGCCAGATTCTTCATGATTTCGGCACTGGTAGGAAAAGGCTCTGTTTACTTCAGCTGAAATTAAAAAAGAGAATGGGTGAGTGAAACATTCATAACCTAGGTAAAGAACTTATTTTCTTTTTTTCTTAGATAAAGGAAGACTTCAATGGCAATGCAGTGAGCTTGACTGTGATTTTGTTTGAACTATCGCTTGCTAAGTGTTTTTTGTTTCTAAACTTCACAAGACACTGGCAACATAAGTGGAAAACACTTCTATACACAATGTGTACGCTAAGACCTTGATTAACTGTAATTCTTAATTTGTTTCTGAAGGTTATAGCGTGACAAACCAAAACAAAATCCAACAATGTTAATTGCTCAGTAATCACTTGTTGATTACTTACTTTTTATTGCAAAAATCCGGCGTGGATCTAGGGCGGCGAACTCTTTTGTCCCATACAAGGTAGATTTTAGCAGCGTCTCCTTAGAAAACAGCTTATCTAGAAAGCGTAGCGTCATCGACGAAGGCTTAGATGCTGCTATGGCGTGATTATAATCGTCGCGCGATATACGAACATTCGCCGACCCACCGACCGCGACCGTATCAGAGATTCCTGAAAGACAAAACACATTAAAAGCGTCATGAGAAAAATGGTACTCTAACTTTTGAATAGCGGATAAATACCTAAAATCCTTGATAAACAAGTTGATCACAGAATTCGGCAGTGAGTCGCAATAGAATAGAATAAAATAGAATTGTTCGGCGTATTAAAAATTTGATTTCTGAACTAGGCCTAATATAAAAGGGTTTCTGGAAACCCCGAAAAGCAAATAGCGGCGAATAGTCACGATATCCTGCCCCTCAAATTTCAGTAAAGGCTAACCGCGACCTCTAGCCAAGTTATTCTAAACGAAGTGCTTTGGGGCGTACCGTTCACACTATTCCAGATAACCGAAATTAAGAATAAAGCTCTTTTTTTACCTGGGAAGTCAGAATCATCGAACAGTCCATCCAGGTCTGAGACGGAAGTTTGCTGATACAGCGACGGCGTTGTGTACTCCAGAGACTGGCTCGGCAATGGGCTCGAGAACTGCTGCACTGTTTGGTGAGACTGGCTTTGATCGCTAGACGGCGCCGGGGTAGAAATCTGCTGTACTGTCGGCCGTGTCGTCGCCATCATGTTCAAGAGTTTGTCAAGTTTTGCCTCCTGACGAGCAAATGAACATTCCAATCGTTCCAAGATGGTTCTCGCTAATTGGAGTTCTGCGGTAATTTGACTTCGGGATTCGCTAAGGCACACCTAACAAAATAAAAAAGATTTTGGTATCTTATAGACGCATGCTAGTGATGGTTAATGCGAGTTTCGCCCATAACACTTTCACTGTTGAAACGTACACGAAAGATAAGTTACGAATACGGATTCGCAAATACTAAAGAGAGGAATCGAGAGTTTTTAAAGATTGTATTTCTGACATAGGTAATGGCAACATATATTTTGAAATGAGATTAAAACTAGTATAGTTCATGAGTGCGCGCGCGTGGAATAGCTTACTCCGACAAAGCGTGCAAGTTTTCACTCTATTGTTTCCAAAGTGAAGTCAAATGTAATTTGAATACGAATAGCAATTGTGTTTTTAATTACAATTTTTTAACAAGTTCTATAAGAAGTTTTCACTCTATTGTTTCCAAAGTGAAGTCAAATGTAATTTGAATACGAATAGCAATTGTGTTTTTAATTACAATTTGTTAACAAGTTCTATAAGATGTTGTTAGCCTTTTCTCAGTAATGCCGACCAACATGTCAATGTTTCATAGATCATAGATCACCTCACAAACCCGCCATACAAAATTTCTCGTCTCTCTCGAAATCATTCTCGTTCTGGGCGAATTCTGAATAATATCCGAGTCTCGGTCTGGGCGAATCGAGTTTATGTCTGGGCGAAACCATTCTCGTTCTGGGCGAAGCGCCTCATGGGCGAAACTCGTTATGGGCGAAACCCGCGGCTACCCTAGTGATGTTTACTTCGCGTCCTTGCGCAATTTATGCCTCATTACTTTGTAAGCGCTTTTAAAAAAATTAACAACTTACATCGTTTGTTTTTTCCAGAGTGCTCATAGCCCTTCTTATCATCTCACGTCCGCTCGACAGGTCAACGTCAAAATCGGGGAAGTTGTCATTGCTGATCTCAGGCGGTGGTGGACTTTCTGCATGACAGTCTATGGTAGTGTCTGGCTGCAATGGACGCTGACGGGCTGAGCTGATTACATTAATCAAAGGATGGTCCTCGTCGGAGCTCCAGTCGTCTGAATCTGACACTTCCTCAGAGTCACTGACGTACTGGCCCTTGGGCGGAGATGACACTTCCAAAATCTGTAGGACATTAAAAGAAGTCACATTTTAATAGTCAGAATTATTATTTCATTAATAAAAAAACTTTTTACTACATAGCATTGCCAAGAAATTCCAAAAACCGGAACACAACAGTTTTGCAAGCCTCAAAAGAGCAAAATAAACATTTCGCAAAAAAAATCATTTAACAAGGTAGTGGAAAGTTGTGAATTGGTAACTTTAGTATTGTTTTGCTTATGTTGTTTGCCTTACCTTTCCCTTAGGTTTCTCCTTTTTGTCTTTCTTTGCGGCCTTTCCATTTTTACCGGTAGTGTCTTTCTGCAAATTGATATGAATAAATAACGCCACGTCAGTCAACCTTGGCTATTTCAAACTGAACATCCGATATCTCTCGTAGTTAATTTAGAGTTACTCGAGACAAGCTCATGAGGAAAAAGGTAGACTTTTCAGTTCGCTTAGTGGAAGGGACATTGGTTTTAGAAAGCAGGAAATTAAACTCGGATTCTCAAAACAAGCAAACACGACAATAACAGATATCGCCAAGAAGTCTCTTAATGATATTAACATCCACTTATTGCGCAGAGTCACTGCGTTTTAAATACAAAAACTACATATTGGAAAAACGACTACTGTTCTTCCACGAGTCACTCTAATGGTATCAAAATCAATCGTTTTATACAATGGTTTTATGGAAGAAAATACAATTCCTTGACTTTTCACTGTCTCAATTCGATGACAAAACTCAGTTAAGTGAACAACATACCTTTTTCTTAGGTCTTTCCTTTTTCTTTTTGGCGCCCGTTTCAGTTTCAGGAAAGTCAACAAAGTCATCAGGGATCTGCGGAGTGAAATCAAAGAGTTATGTTAAAAATAATTAAGTTACATTAACAGAAAACTGCGAAATAAAGTTAATAAAGGATAAATCTATTATCCGATAATGGGTTTGAATGTGAAAACATCTTAACTTACCAGTTTTCTCTTAGCCCTACGCTTTGGTAACTCTGTCTCGTCCTCCTTGGGTTCCGGAACGTTCTCTACCGGGTAGCATTCTACAACAGCCTCGTACTTTTTTGGACGCACCCCAAATAACTTGAACTTTTTGGCCAGCTTTTAGAGGAGACGGATCGATGATGTTGGATCGAAACACTTCAGAAAATTTTCCACGGCCCCACTTAATCTGTGCTAATTTCTCCATCCTTGACGTTGTTAGTTACTCTTCGAATTGAAAACGATGAGTGATTGTGAATGTCCTTAATTTTTGAGCCTTTTATAGCCACTCAAGCCATGTAGCAGGATCAAACCATCGTAGTGTTCTATTGGTTGAAAAAAATCTATTGTTCGATCACAAATAGTTCGAAGCGCGTCCCTTTCGCGCGCCTTTTCATATAGTAATTACATGCGATGTGCTAACTTATGGAAATTTAATTGGTTGTTTACCTGGTCGCGTGCCGTGAACTCATAAAAAAAAATTATTACTTCAGTCGAAGTCATCCTAAAAGCTTTTCTTTATTTTCAGCTTTTTAAAACTCGTGCGAGGCACAATTTTGTGTTTGTTTGTTTTTTGTCTAGCGCGCGCAATTAAAAAAGTTTGTCGAGCGAAAAGCCGAAAAGCCTATTGATATTGTAATTACATGTGATGTGCCAACTTATGGAAATTTAATCAGTTGTTTTCTTGGTTGCGTGCCGTGTGCCGTCTATTTACAAAATTAAAGAAAAAGTCCCTACCTGATGCAGTCGAAAATATTTTGAGTCGAAAGGCACGCACATGTTGCATTTAAAGCGCAATGGACACACTTTGTTTTGGTCTTCCAAAAAAAAAAGTTGGATGATAGACTACAGCCAAAATATGTACTGAGGTCGCATGTTGCTGAAAAGCACAATAGAGGTTTTTAGCGTGATGAGAAACAATGTATTGGTAAGCGGGAACGATATATCGCTGAACGAGTAAGATACATCGCTTAGCGGGAACGATATATCGCTAAATGAGTAAGATATATCGCTTAGCGGGAACGATATATCGCTAAGCAAGAACGATATATCTCTCAGCCAGAACGATATATCGCTCAGCCAGAACGATATATCGCTAAGCGAGAACGATATATCGCTGAAGGGAAACGATGTATCGCAAAGTGTAAACGATATCTCGCTGATAAATAAAACAATAGCTGTTACGATATATCGCTCGATATATCGTTTGAGATAAATTATCGTTAAATATCGCCGATATATCGCGATTTTCACGATATTCGTCGATTATCGCTTGCATTACTTTTGGACGATACTGTATGAAGGCAACTTGTGTTCATACTTTTTTTTGCAAATAATCATTTCTGTATCCTCAAATTTTGATAAAGGATGACATAATACACAGGTCCAGGGTTAATACAAACATGTCCTCTAATTTTTTTTCTTCATTTTATATAGGTTGATGAAAAATACCTATCGTTTCATCTCACCGACGAACATTGTCTGACATTAGTAAGACCTTCAATTCACTTTGTTTTCATGATATTAAAAAATATATATCAGAAATTAAATAATTGCACTCACTCGGACTCTGCTGCATTTGTTTCCATCTTTGTACTACTGTAGGTCGTTTTTGCCGTAGTCTTGAGGCATACAGCTGCAGTGGAGAGGACCCAGCTGCTAAAACAACATTCTGCATATCCTGGGTGTGCAATGTTACATTCACCTTCCTTATCTACCGCAAACATACACTCTTTGCACCTAGCCATATCTATGCAGCACCAACGCTCTTCAGGTTTTATGATACGCTCAAGGGAGCAATTGGAACATGTACACCTACACAAATGTAAAAAAGAAAAGAAAGGAATGACATGATAATTTCACCCAAACGATAAGCTACTGTAGTATTCAGCTGATATGTGCTCACTGGCTGCCGAGGTCATCGTTGCAAAAGCCATCTAAAGTGATACTGAAAGTTGCTGCATCTGTGCTTAACTGAGACTAAGCTTACTCTTTGAATTTGAGGCTGATTAACAAGGGCTATAACTGTAAATTATATTGAAATGCTTGTAGTATGGTGAACGATTCTTTATTTCTTAACACGAATCAGGGCATGAGTTCATACCAATTCCCAATGTCTTCATCCCCAGAAAAATGGCAACATCTGCTCTTCCTCCTCCACAGTCAGCTGCTGAAAATACTGGGAAACGTCTTCGGCTCGGAACCGGCTCTAGAGTCATCATACCCAGCTATTTCGATGGACAATGTTTCATAGAGACTCTCGGCCTCACTTTCGTCACTAAAAGTAGGATTACACATTATCCGTGCATTTAATTTTTTGATGTTCGAACGGATTTCTGTTACTGTCTGTTTTGCCCTTCACGGTCACATATTATTTAACGCTAAATGTGCGTCTGTTACAAATATGAGTCTTGAGTTACTCTCAGTACTTTTTTAAAAAATTTTAGAAACATTTTGTATACCAGTAGATAATTTTCATGACATACATAGGTTAGGTAGAGATTAGTATACTTGTCCGACAAAGGAAGTGGATGTACATGTGTCATGTACCAGTGGTAAAAATAGCACAGTTACTACACATATAGCTGGAAAAATAACACAAAGTAAATTAGGCCCCTGAAAGAACATGTGCTTACTTGTACATGTAACTGTAAAATACTGAACCCGGAAAGATTGAAGAAAATAAAATGAAATTGAGAAACATTGGCATCCATAGGCTGATTCCAAGTCTACTTTAACTTTTTTTCACAGCAAGTTAAGTAACGCTTCAGCTAAGATGGAAAGAGAAAACAATAGGCCCCGGCACCGGGAACCATTGGATGGTTTGGCCCGATCAAGTTCTAATTGGATTAGTAACAAAATTTTTATTGCTTAAGGACACATTAGCGCAAAAATTCAAACAAGCATTCTCCGAAAAATAATTGTTGGAGTGTGATTGCAAAGCTAGATTTAAGACGTTATACATATATTAAGGTAACAAGTAGACCTGTGAAATTCCAGTGAAATTGTATGTGAGGAAAGTTACAAAGTTGATTAATCTCTATTGTGTGCTCATAATCTCTGTCATGTTTCCTGTCCAGAATGACAGAAACGTCATTTACATGTAACATCATTGGCTGAAATATTCGCGCAAAAATATGACACCAAGTGGCGCATTTTCTTCAGCGAAACAAAACAATAACAAATGTAAAACGTAATTTCATTGATCCCTGCCCGATTTGCGCAAATGTTTTTCTTGATGTCAGCATTAGACTATAACTGCTCGCTAGAAATCTTCAAAAAGATCAAAATCTGACAAAATGTTCAAGGCATCAAAAAAATATTCTCCTGCGGCTAAACCAATGTCTAAAGTAATTCGTCCATTTCCAAGTCGCGGGAATGTCTTTGTTAGAAATAGTGCTTATTTCTCTTCTAGTTTTATTCCCCTTGCACGAGTGTCTTGTACAGAGTAGTAAGAACACAAACAAGCAACAACAAGAACGCTGAACTGCTCGTTGAAGGAATTGTTTATGTTTCTCAAGCAAAGAAGGGACCCTTTGGCCTTGAATATCGCTTGTTCAGATATTTCCATACAGCTTTCGATGTTCAGCGTCTCAAGATGCCTTGCTACGCCAACAAGTTTAAGAAAATCTTTTGAAGAGATGGCAGTCCTGTTTAAGTTCAACCATGTCAACTTTAAGAAGAAACGATGCGGTACTTTCTGATACAGCTTTCCTGTGTTGGCTAAATGGAGTTGTTCACAATGTTGCAATGCTTGGGCAGTGGACTTGCGTCTTTGACTACAAAACGCCACCATGCAAGACAAACAGAGGACACACTCACTAGATCTTCTGGCTCAAGATACTCAAACACCAGCTGCCAAAAAAGGAGCAGAACTTCTTTCATTTTTACCACGCTTGTTGTTGTGCTGAAAACGAAAGAAATGCATGGAGATCAATGCGTACACGACTGATGGCTAACAAATGGCTTGCAGTATAAACATGTGAGCCAGCTTACCTCTAGTTTTTGGTACTTGACTTCACCTTCCAGCCTAGAACGGCAAGAAACAAATTTTTCTTTTCTTATCCTTTGGGTCCTCAGTGGTAATTAGGTTCAAGACGCTTGCTTACTTGTGGCTGCACTGGTGTAATTGCTCCTCTTTGACATTCCCGTGTTTCCATTCATTGTGACGGGGACAATAACAACGCGCTCAAAACGGTATTGCAAATGACAGGGAAGTACAGAAAGCCGATAAAAATAAACTATTTGCACTGTTTGATACTATATACAAACGTATTTACAATTTATTTACAATTATGAGCAAGCAAATCGATTTGAAAAGATGAATCCACAGGAGACACGCGTAGTAACAAGATGGTGGCTGTGCTATGAAATAAGAGACGCGATCTCCCTATCCTTGTATCTTTTCCCACTCACATACGAATCTCCCGAAAAAAGGCAAAACAATAGGTCGGTACAAGAGGTTTCCATTTTTGGAGGTTTTGGACTTGAAATTGGCTTTTTCCGTAAAAAATAGGAGGAGAAAAACATTCTAACCAATCAAATCGTCGTATTTTAATTGAATAAGCCAATTATGCTGAGGTTGCTTGATAGCATTCTTCGCATTCCACTGCCGATATTTCTTTCCGTCTTAGCCGAAGCGTTACTTAAACAGTTAATTTATGTTATTAGTATGAGTAAAGTACAGTAACACTTGACAGTGGAAAATGAACGTACATCCAAAGGATTCCAAGCAACATACAAATGTACAAAAAATCAGACGGCTTTATCCATCAAATAGACTTCTAATGCATGCTAATCCTAAGACCAATGATTGGGCTTGGTTATGACACTCGTGGATATCATGGATTCAGATAAAAGGAAATTCATGATAATAATAGTAACAATAATAATTAGAGTTTGAGTTTGAGTTTGAGTTTATTGTATTATACAAACAAATAGTATTACAGCATTACAACTTCACGCCGGTTTAAGTGTGTCTTTCTGAAATGGGTGATACTGCTGGATTTTTTTTGGTTGAAGGCTCAGTTTATTCCTTTGGGCATTACCTTCGGCAGTTGCTGAAAACGTGTCGGGCACTTTCGGTTTTATTCGTTTCGAAAAAGGTGAGGTATTTTGGAAGAAGACCAGGAAACAGGCGGAAGCGACTTCAAAAGACTGAAACAATAGCGCAATTAAGCTACCTTGAGTGAACGGAGTTGCAAACGTATCCTTTTGTTCTTAAACTTGTAAATTCCAGAATCTGCAGACATTTCGTGGATTCGTTTTTTTTTTTCGCAATGTATTTTGAGCTTTCATATGTCTTTACCAATAAAGAGCGTGTTGATAGCTTTAAAAAGAGATCTTGAACGAGTTACTTTGATCGCCGTAGGGGAGATTAGTTTTGTTTATTGCAGAACGGCGGGCCCGATTCGCGAAGTTAATTATTATGCGTAGCCATGATCTTCTGACTCACGTTTTGTTCAACGCAGCGCGCGTTGAATCGAATGCCTAGATCGTTTTAATGACTTTAAACTTTTCCTTTTGGCTACAAGTGTTTAATTGAAGAAGTTCCAAAAGAAAAAGAGGTATAAATGAGAATTCATTTCTCTGTACAAGCCGAGTGAGTGGTTTGTTTACAAAAATCACGCAAAAATCACGTTCGGCGCGGCCGATCGATCGATGTAGAAAAATTTTACGTAAAGAAGAGTAAAATTTAAAGCCCGAGAAACACGAAACAAAAGAAAAAAGCCAAAGAAAGACCAGCTATCAACTTCGAAGTTGGGTTTCAACACTTTCCTGGTTTTGTTTATGCTTGCATGTGTCATGACTCGTATAAAAAACCTGGCACAATAAAATCGCTTTTCATTTCCTTCCTTGAATAAAATGTCTCAGAAAACTAAGAGGAAAGTGTACAGTTATTAAAGAGCTCTGATTTATTTCTATGTGATATTTCTTTTGAAATAATTGCTCGCTTTGGTTGCATTGAAAATATTTACATCCGGTTATACGTGAGCTTGCTTTGCGCGCATCCACTCGCTGTTAAAAAGTATGCGGTTTTAAAGTCGATCAATTATAGACTAATTATCCACGCATTGAAAGGCATAGGAAGTAAAATCAGTCAAGCAGATTCCCAGGAGATTTTATTCAGTCTGATAACAAAAGAAATACATCTCACCTACATCAAAGCGGTTGCGCTCTTCACGATCTTCGGAAGGATGCCGGCTAGTCGGCAAATGCATCGGAATGAATAAGCAATGAGTTTAAACAATAGCTTGAATATATGAATGCTTAGTAACCTCAAAATTTGAGGTACTTATTTAAACCGGAGCGGAGTTGTAATGTGGGGTTTTTATGCCGCAATAATTACCCTGATGTGGGGTTTTTAAGTCCCAGTATTTACCCTAGCATGCGATATTTATTCCCCAGTATTTACCCTGCCATGGGGTTTTTATGCCACAGTAATTACTCTGACATGATTTTTCTTGTGTCTGAGTAGTTACCCTAACAAGTGGTCTTTATATCCCAGTAGTTTTCATGGAAAGTGTCTTTTTATTGTCAGGACAATGACATAGTTCTAGCTTTCAACAGACTTAACCCTTTGGTGACTGCCCTAAAAATGGCCATTTTTGACATGTTTTGGTAAAAAATGACCAGCTCATGTTGTATTCAACTAATTTTGTTATGCTATATGTCATTTTAAAGCTAAATAAATGGACATCAAGACTATGTGTTCAGTTTCTTTGAATCTCTTTTAATTAATTAATTAAGGCCAATTTATGCTAATTAAAATGTCACGCAATACACATTTTTCAGGAGAAAATTTTTAGTAACATCTGCTCTTTATGTAGCATTGAAAACTGAAAAAAGAAAAGTTGCTTCCCATTAAATACTCTATATTTCCTGAAAATTTGATTGAAATTCAATAAAAATTCACATTGTTGTGCTTATTTCTTTTGGGTGCCCTCAAAAGCCCCGTTTTGCCTTCACTACACCCATATGGGTGCATGGGTGATACAAGTGCCCATTGGCTACATGAGAAAAATTTAAGTTAAATGCCACTCATTTTGAATATTTTACTTGTATAAAATAGCAATTAGTTTTTAAAAATAAAAATCGACATGCACCACAACTGGACATGTAAACCCCTAAAAACCACCGGGTGGAAAACGGGGACCGTGTACCCCCAACCAGTGTTATGATGCTACCTTTGGGGTTTCAAGGGGCCTTACCTAACAAAGAACAACTTCAATCAACTACAAATGTCTTTTTACAATTAATCATGGTGATAGTCCTTGCTGTGCCAAATCTCAAAGCAGTTTTTATCCTGAGGGCAATGTAGATAAACATTGTTACATTGTGGTGCACTGCAGAAAGTCCGAACTTTCATTTCCTTCCGTGTTGCTTTATAACAAACTTTACAGTTCCTCTTAGTGTCAGTAAACTTTGGTATATGCCCAGTTACAAACTCCCCAGGCTCCTTAGTTGGGGGCTTGAACACTGGAGGTGCTCCATATTCATCCAAGCCTGCTAGATCTCTCACAAGTTCCTTTCGATACTCTGCAACTGTAACACCAACATAAAATGAAAGGTTCAGCAGCTAATAAGCAGATTTTGCTCCCCCCAAAAAAAACAAATCAGGAGAGCTAAAATTTGCTCTTTAGATATTACAATGTTATCCTTTGATCAAAGGTCACAAACTTGAGAGATCATTACTGGAGATAAATAAAACAAACAAAAACCTTATTATGTTTACTCTTTAGGGCTCGATAAAATACATACAGCGTTGTTTGTACACTACTAAAAGTGAAGTAAAAAACAGAATTACAATAAATAACTTGATCAAGCCCAAGATTTTTCACTATTCAAAAAATATTCCCGACAACATTCCACGGTTATGTCCACATACAAATGAAACTAGTAAAAGGGATATTATACATCAATTCCATAAAATTTCATCAGGAAAGGGTTCTCAGTGAAAGAAAATGTTATTTGCAAATTCTTTGGACGCTAGAAAATGCAAACGAATAACAAAATAACCATGATATTTCTTTTTGGCTTTCTTCTCGCGAACACATGATTGGAGGCTCAAGTTACGCATTGCGCGAAAAAATCAGCTGATCGTATGGTACTCAAAACTGTGGTAAGAAATGAATAAATCGGGCCCAGAAAGCTTCTATTTCCATCGTTTTAGTTTACTTAAGACTTGTAGTTTCATTTTTTGCAAAAAGATGACGGGAAAAGTGCAAAACTCGGGCTAAGTAAATGCTAAATTCCAACGCACTCATATTTCATCATGTTGTTTACACAATCGCTTACCTCCATTCTCTCTCTGAAGCACGATTTCCTTCGAGTTCTTGGTCTAAATCAAACTCTTGTCCACTCAAAATTCCACCAGTGTTACTGTCAATATCACTCTTAGCATTACTGCCATCTCGGGCACAAATTTCAGCTCCTTCTTCTGACGTGAAAGTCACGCGTGGACGCCATTTAAAATTGAATAGTGCTTGTCACGCGGCATACAAAAAACGTGAATTTCGAATAGCCAATGAGATCTATGAATTCCACAATGGATTCTTTTTTATTGGCTACATCCATAGTTTATTTTTAATATAATTCAATATAATTAAATTAATTTAATTCCAAAAAATTTTGGAAATACGTCATCGTTCCATATGGAACGATATTTGGTGTTGCCGTCACCAAAGGGTTAAGAGCCTCTAGATTTTTCCAATCCCCTTAAATCCATGCCTGTATAAAAATCGAACAACAAAATGCATGGTCAGTCAAATAATCACCACAGTCAGAATTTCCCACAATAACTTTTATTAAAAAACTAAGTCTGAAAATGTTGAGAAGTGTCTGATTTGGTATCAGAACAAGGGATACAGTAAGTAAACAAACTTTCAATTCCTCTAAATGTGACTGTGAAAGGCAAAACAGACACTTACGGTTATCCGTTTCAACAGGTTAACCGTTCGTCATCTGTTCATTATCCGTTCGAATCCTTAGGAAATTCCATTCAAAGCCTTCAAAGCCTTCGTTTGAAACCTATTAGCATCCGTTCGAAGTATTGCAACATCCGTTCGCCAACTTGAAGTATCCCTTCAAAGAGATGCGATATCCATTTGAGCGGTATGACATCCGTTCTGTTCATCTTTTCGGAGGGACAAAATAGTGCTTGTTGTTGCTCAATGTGCAGATATTCAATAAATTCAGACAAAAACTAAAAATAATATGTGCTTAATAGGCAAGCACTTACAACAGTCACATTAAAGGTTGTGAGAGGCTTCACTGAACAAAAACATTGTCTTATTGACAAAGAAGAATGGTATAAAACATCACGACCCTCGTTAATTCACTTATGATCGATCCAACAACCATGCTTGCAATCGCTGTACTATCGGCATTTTACTTTTGCCATAGCAACAGTTATGACAATCATTGTTATACTAGAATACCTGTAGCAATGCAGGATGACAGAAACTTCAAAGATGGCCAACATTGATATAAATGTGAGCTCAGATGAGATTGTACTTACACTTACACTTTATTAATTTTCAAATATATTTACAAGAAAGGGCATGCCCGCAACTAGCAAAAGCTAACCTAGGTGGGCCGTGCCTTGATGGCTGAATTACAAAAATAAATAATTATTACTAATTATTAAAGCCTGGTTTTCACTACGACGCAAGCATAAGCTAATAAAAACAAAGAAACACGTGTCCTGTGGGGCTTTAGAAGACAAAAGGATGGTGTTTTTCTTTGTTTGTTTTTTTGTCTTTGCTTTGCTTATGCTTGGTCTTATGTCGATGTCTTATGCTTATGTCGATGTCTTATGTCATAAGCTTGACTTCATTCCATTGTGCTCTCCTTTGTTTTCTGCTAATCCTTATGCTTGTGTCGTAGTGAAAACCAGACCTAACTAATAAAGTAGAAAGGACTAAACTAACCTAAACTTGAAGAAATTTATGCAGGAAACTTGCGGTTGTACTCTTGGTTTAAAAGGTCGACCATGTTCTGAACAATTTTCAGAGGACACTTTTCTTTACAACTTGAATAACTGTCTTGAGCTTTCAAGCGGCAAAGGTGTTGCACGTCCTAAACTCGCGTCGCATTGTGTTTGCTAAACCTGCTTAATGTGCGTTTCACAACACCCAAACAAATACCAGCTCATGAAAGGCAAAAACATCTGTGTAAGCAAGAGATTGATATTCAAACCACGACATAATGGTCGTCCTCAATTCACACTCAAATGCTGATTTGACTTATGTCTGCTTTCCTGCAATGGACGAAAATTCGGCCTAAATTTGCCCAATGTCAGGTTTAAGTTTTAATATCAACTATCGAATGTCACACACGGCATATTCAAAGCTCTTCTGGGTATTATCATCATTCTGTTCGCCACATGTTTGGACCCTGATATGAATGAATGAATGAATGAAACCTTTATTTAAAAATAACTCAGGGTGGTCCTGTTATCAATGTGAGCCCTGAGTATATCTGAATTTACAATATTATAGAAACATATATAGAAACTATGTATACTATTAGCTATGTACAAATATTCACAATTTCACTATATACAAGAAATAATAATAATAATAATAATAATCATGAAATTAATAAATAAATGAAAAATAAAATTAATTAAAACTACGTATTAAAAAGTATACATTCATGATAATAAAATGAGCGTTTAGCTGCCTCAGTTCTGACTGCAGGCTGGTGAAGCTTGTTTTTCTGCCGTGTCACACGAGAATGAATCTGGTTGTTAAAAGTAAAATAGTTTCTAAAATACTGTGTACAATGGCCTTTGATATATTTATTTACAAGTTTTACAATATGCTCTTGACGCCTTGAATCTAAATGAGTCCATTTCAGAATTTTTAGAGCTTCCTCACTGCTGTTTTTTTCTAGCAACAATTCTAGATGCTCTTCCTTGTAGTAATTTAAGGGACTTTGAATTTCCCTCACCACAGGTACCCCAAACACAATCGCAATAGTCTAAGATAGGGCAAGTCAGTGATTTGTAAACAATGTTTGCACTCTGGCTCGTAAGATTGCTACGGATTCTACCTAGCATACCAACTCGCCTGCCTGCTTTGGCTACAATATATTTGACATGA
Organism: Ricordea florida; assembly: GCA_949710005.1. Classification (NCBI taxonomy): domain Eukaryota; kingdom Metazoa; phylum Cnidaria; class Anthozoa; order Corallimorpharia; family Ricordeidae; genus Ricordea; species Ricordea florida. Next base: position 11,195,311 of record OX453285.1, on the reverse strand, counting down.
GAGTTCCAACTTAATTTTTCATCAAAAATAATGCCAAGATATTTAAATTCATAGACACGCTTTATCTTTAAGTCAGATATTTTGATATCAAAACAGTCTGCAATGACTTTAATTGATCATCGCAGTAATGTACACAACTCAAGCAGCTGTGAAATTAAAGCCTGAAAAAAATCCGGCCTGAACGGGATTCGAACCCATGACCTCTGCGATACCGGAGCCGTGCTCTACCAACTGAGCTATCAAGCCAACTGGGAGCTGGTCATGTTATGAGTTCATAATATACCTGGAGATGGAGAAACAGTCTGCACTGAATAGCCTGGGCAAAGTGCCAAAAAGCATAGCTTGAGTTTTACTTATGTTAAGAAACAGGCTGTTGCCACGCAACCAGTGTTGCATTAAGTTACTTGCAATGAGAGATGCTTGCTCGGCGGAGAATACCACTGTTTCGTCTGCATACAGCAGGAGACTACAGTCCACAACCACATCAGGGAGGTCATTGACGTGAAGAATGAAAAGCAGGGGACCTAATATGGCCCCTTGTGGGACTCCAGCCTCCACTGCATAAAGGTCTGATGCCACACCCTAGAATTCTACAATCTGTGTTCGATCTCGAAGGTAGTCAGCAAACCAGTCATTCTCAATGTCCACCACACCCACTCTGGATAACTTTTGCAAAAGTACACTGTGATCGACAGTGTTGAAGGCCTTTCGTAAATTGATAAACACTGCACCTGTTAAACGTCCTTGGTCAATGTTTCTGCGAATGGTATCAGAGAAAGTCAGTGCTGCGAATTCTATGGAGTGACATTTCCTGAAGCTACACTGAAAAGGACTAAGAATGTTGTGTCGCTGAAGGTGATTGTAAAGTTGAAGGTGGACAGTTTGCTCCAAAAGTTTAGAGAGCACAGGTAAAACTGAAATAGGGCGGTAGTTGTCCATGTCCACAGCCTTGGCTTTTTTGAAAAGCGGAATGACACCCGCAGTATTCCATTCCAAAGGAACACAACCAGTATGCAACAAGATGTTTATTAATGACGTCAAAGGCTTTGCTATGATATCCGCTAAGTCAATTAAAAGCCGGGCTGGAATATTATCGAGGCCAACTGCTTTACCAGCTTTTAGAATACGGAGCTGTGATGAAACAGATGCCTCAGAAACATCTTGAAATTTAAAAGACGGATACTGACAGTTCAGCTTGGAAGGCTTGGCCAATATGCCACCACAGGTAGACCGAATAGACTACAATAGACGAGTTGCGGCACCTGTGAAGAATTTATCAAATGCATTTGCGATCTGACCCTTGGCAGAAGTCAAAATTCCCTCGATATGAATACTGGGAGATGCTGCCCTTTTTTATCCAGGTAAGATCTTTTTGATGGTTCACCAGATAGTCTTGTGGTCATTCCCGCTTACTTCAATAAGACGTCTATTGTGAGCAGCCTTCGCTTTTTTGATCTTATTAGATGTACAGTTCCTGTAGTAACGATACTTTGACCAATCTTCCGAATGATTTGTTTTTCTTGCCTTACCCAGGAAATAGTCACACTGACGCATCTCTGCCTTAATGCATTTGTTAAACCAAGGGCTGTTATACACTCCCTGCACGCACTTTTGTATGAAAGGTGCGTGCTTGTCAGCCACCAAAACAAAACAAGACTTGAAGTGTGTCCAAAAATTATTAATATCCATAGGGATCTCCTTTGAGATTACTGCTATCTGGGTTCCAATTAACACTTTTCAATTCTTTGCAAAATTCACTTTTACTATAATTTACATAGTTCCTGAAAGTTCGTGTCTGTCCTGGTGCATGTTTCCTATTGAGTTTGCGGACACAGTAAACAAGGTTGTGATCGCTCAGATGCGACGATATAACTCCTTAACCCCTGATGTTCTGAGGACAATTTACAGCAATTAGATCGATAAGAGACCGTGAAGCTTGAGTGGTTCTTGTAGGAGAATCAATAAGCTGAGAGAAGTCGAAACAGTGAAAGATCGATTTTAGCTGTTTACAGTCAGAATCGTTATGCTTATTGGGCAAGAAACAGCAGTTTAAATCACTAAGAAGAATAGCTTCATTGCCCTGGGCCGTGGCAAAGTCCAGCATCGTATTGAATTTAAAAGTCACAAATGTTCTTAGTAATAATCTCATAATCTGTACCTATATAATTAGTTCTTTATTGAAACTGAACAACTAGAGGCTGCAGAGTTAAATGACAGCTCAATTGATTGTTTTGGTCTTTGTTTTGGTCCAGTTTTAACTGTTATCTTCAGTGGCCGTCATAATTTGCTGGTTCATTTTTTTGTTTGAGAGAATAGCATAGTAATAAATTATAATCAACAACATGGTGTCTTTGAAAGAATTAACAGCAGTTGTTAGTGTTACTTCCTTGCTTTCTTTTATTATTTAAAGGAACAATAATATTCTACTAGTTTCTTTGTTTGTTAAGATCAAAGCTAATTATTATTTTGTCCAATGTAAGTCCTTGTACTTTGTGTACAGTACATGCCCATGCCAGTGTTATTGGAAATTGTATTCGCTGTATTTCAGGTGATGATGGCTTATTAGGCCTTACTTTGATTTTGACTAAGATGGGCTGTACAGGCACTACTTTGTGTTTTTTAGCATATTGATTATTACCTTTATTTATCATGTTCTGCCCTGCTTTATCATCATCAAACTTGATATATATTATAGATGGTTTTTGAGTGTCTGGATTTATATCTATCTTGACTACAGTACCAATCTGACCATTAATTAATCTGTCTGAGATGTCAATATTGGCTGTAAGCATCACTCTTGCTGTTTCTTTCAAGTGAAATTCATAATCAAGGCCACCTGTTTCTGATCTCCCTCTTGCTAGTACTCGGTCAATATCTTGCTTATTTACATTATTAGGATATTGGTCTGTGGCTTGCAAGGTGAACCTAGGTTTAGGAATCTGCTCTAATTTCCTATTATTGTGTTGGTCTACTGGAAAGTTTTCAGCCCATAATTATATGTAGAGCATCTGATGGATAATTGGTGTTTGACGGACTAATTGATCTTGACTGAATACATTGGATATCTTCATCAGTTTGGGATGCAGTCCTAAATCTATTCAAAAGTTCAGTAAATGGCTGGTCATCCTTTTGTCTCATTATTTCTGTGAGCTCTATCATTTGAAAGACATGCCAAGGGTGACAGAGATTAAAAGCATTATTTTTATAAGTATCAAAAACTGATTTTCTGCGAATTGGTGGTAGCTGATATAAATCACCAACATCTATAATTATTAGTTTTAGTTCAGACAGTGATAATCTCATTTGTGTTCTTTTCTGGTCAGACATTGCAGGCAGAACATCACCAGTATTTTTAGGTATTGCTAAAGCTGCGTTAATGGTTGTACCAGAAATGTTTATCGCTGCAACTCCAGTAGGTGCGGCTAGTAAGACTGTTGGTTTCTCAGGGCTCATTGGAGCATATCTAAAGGTTTTTACCACAGTGTGATAGATTGTTTTAATCAAATGGCTTTTTCCAGCACCAGCACCACCAGTTGTGAATAGATAAATTGGCTCAACATTTTCCGACATTAGGCTGTTGAGGTTCTTCATTTTATTTCTACTCCATGTGAGAACCTTGTCATATGCTTTGCGTTGCATGTTATTTAATGATCTAACTGATTCCCGTAATTGGTCATCAGATATTTCTGTTGGCTGATTGTGCATACTTATTAATGGACTATGATTTTGAGTAGCTTGAGAATTTCCAGCAAGATGTGAGGGTATTTGTTCATTAAATATCTCATCTGGTAATGATTCATCTTGTACATCTAGTTTTAATTCAGCATTCTCTTGATCATTGATAGGATCATATGAATGTATGAGTTTACCATCATTGTTTCTTAGCCATTCTAGTGCTTCTGTTACTGCTTCTGAATCAGGTTCAAAAATTGATCTGTTATGTTCTACAATGTCTTGTACTCCTGCTTCATAGAATTTTGATGCATATGTGTGATCATTTCCAAGGAGATTAGATTCATGCCTCCAAGGGTAATACAACATAAGTAGATGATGAAAAAAAAGTTCGGGTTCTTTTCTTTTATTTGGTCTATGGTATCTGATAACAGCTTTAACTTTTCTGCATTTCATAGTTTCATTAGTGGTCATCAATTTAATTTTTTTAGGCAATGATGAATCATTGTAACTATGTTGTATCTCAATGAAGTTTTCTGTAAGTACTTCTGGTTGTGCGTCAATAGTTTCACTGTGTTCTTTTCTATAGTCCTTGTAGTAATAGGCTGCAAACTGTGCAAGACAAAGATTATCTACAGCAGGAATAGAGGCTGGTCGAATAGTGTAACGCTCAATGATGTTGGATTTAAATATATCTGTACTCTCATCATCTAGATCATCAAGTTCTTGTTTTGTTTTTGTAACCCGTACTCGTTTATCTGCTAAGTCAGTGCTAACAAATACTGTTGCAGGGAAAATCTTTCTTAACCATAGTTCAGGTATGCATCTGTATACACATTCTTGTGAGCTAACCTCTCTTGTTGAAAGAAATGCAGCACATATTTTTCTCAAGCCATCCCTTATGTTCATGTTCGTTGTTTTAGCTTCTTTGGCTGCATTCATTATTGCTTGGGAACATTCAGTTTCATCCTTTGTGAAATATGAACAGATATACGTTATGCACTTGTAATGGTCAAACACAGGCTGTAAGTCTACATTGGCTTCAAATCCCTTTATACCAGCTATGAAGTAGTTGTTTATAAAACAGCTGTCAATAGGTCTTCTTAAATGTAATTCATAGTTAGAGTCTGGGGAAACAGCTAGTGCTGAGTAATACTGTTCTTCTGTTATGTTAACAGAGTTGAAAATATCTTGTTCAGTTAGAGAAGCATCATAGCTAGACTTACTTGGATTTAATACATCATCTATTTTCTGTTTTACTAAGGAAAGGACTTCCTTTCTTTTTTCCAAAATAATGGTTTCATTGTTTTCATCCAAATCTTCGGGAAGAGGTTCTGCTACTATAGTAGAATTTGTAAAAAATTGACCAAAGTTAAATCGACATTGAATGTTTTTGTATTTTCTACATGTTTTAGAATGGCTATGCTTCTGATACATTTTGACTAAGTCATGTAATTCAGCATCTTCTTCTTTACTTGGCAGGTAAGCCTGTACATGTTTATCTACATAGTCTATGTATTCTTCCTTGTTGTCATGGGTTAGCTTAGGGCAGTCATCACACCATATAAGGGCATGTAGGTGGGGGCTCCCTCGCATCTGAAATTCAATACGAAGAGCATAATACACTATTTTACCAACTGGTTTAGCATTTGTCAGTAACACTTCAGTAAAAAATGTTTCAACTCTATACTGAAAGTGTTTTGCAACTACAACAGGATTGAGGTTAAGCAGTTGACATCTTTCATTATAAGACAGTGCATCAACTTCATCATTAGTCAGATTGTTGCCTTGTATTTTTGCTAACATTTGAAATAGTTCTGGCCATCTTAGATCTGCACAAGATAATGTCATAAACCATGTTGGAATGCCAAGTTGTTTGACCATTGCAATCACTTCATACATGAGTTTTTGCCAGTATGGTGGTGTTCCTGGAATTTGCCTCAGAAATAAATATGCCTGATCTTGGCAAATGAGGTTAACTAAACTCTGAGGATTAGCTTTTAATTGAGAAGCAGTGACAGATTGACCATGGACCTTCTTTAGGGCAATATTTATACTGTTTGATACTTTCTTCTGTTCAATTATGAATTGTGCAAAAAACAAGTATTCTGGGTTTGTTGCAAACCTTCCACTATAATGCAAAAGTCTAGCATTAAAATATTTCACTGGTGAAATTGTAACTTGTCGCTCTGCTGCATAACCATATCTGCCTTTAGGAAACAATACTGGAAATGCTAGCTCTTCACATTGTTTATCAAGCATAAATGACACAGGATGTTTGTTTTCTCCAGGAGCTATGGTATAAACTTCATTTCCTGTTGATTGCTCACTGTCATCTTCAGTAACATGATAATTTGGTATAGTTGACTGTAAGCATGTCTGATGTACTGGGGATCTGTATTCATTTAAGGGGTCATCATTTTCTTCATCGTCACTATTTGATTTATCATCTTGTGTTGCATCACATTCTAATGCAGGATCACTAACTTCTGTTACTTTCTCTGATGTAGCTTGATGCTCTGCATAGTCACAGTCTGTATCATCTTGTAAATCAAGGAGGGTGCTATCAATATTGTTAATATTAATTACTATATCTTTGTACAATGGATTATGTACTTTGAGCCAGTTAAGAACTTGTTGCATTAACTGTGGTCGAACTGCTTGAAAGTATACATGTCCTCTAAATTGCAACTTTCTTTTAAGCTTTAGCATTATTATACCAGATCTCTCAGGTGGACGAGGGAGTATATTACATGTTTCATCACATTCTACAGGTACATTACATATTGCACCTTTAATTTTTCTCTGTTGTCCTTTAGGCATGATGATAATCTTTTCAACTACTATTCGCTGAGCTATTAATATTTGTTCTAATTTTTCTAATGAAGCTAGGTGCATGGGTATTTCATCAACATACATATTGTTCACTACAGCCTGACATGGCAATTGTCCTTTTATGACTTTTGAATGACAAGTGCTGCATATATATTCTTTACCATCAAATGATTGTTGGGTATGGAAATATTTTTGGCAAGGGTACTTGTTGTGTATGCATCTTATCACAGACTTTTTATAAAGCATTCGATTACAGACAGTACATATGAAATAAGGGCCTTCTCTTATTTTCATCTTAAACTGTTTAATACAAGATTCTTCATTTTTGGTAACATTCATTTTTGAATCCTTTTTTTTTTTAAATTTCTTCTACAAACCTTTTTTTCTCAACAGGTTCCATGCTGTCATACATATGTTTTTTTCTGTGCTTTCTCATGATACTTTTCCTTTCATTTTCAGTGATATCACAAAAACAGCAAATAAATTGTATATCATAATATAGACTCCTGTTGCTGTTCATTTTGAATACTATTTTTAATTGCCTCCACGAGTTTATTCACACCACTGATGTGTTTTATATGTTTCATTACAGGTGCATCTCTGTCTTCGTATGTGACAAGAGAAAACAATTGCTTTACTTTAGTATTTTGTTGATAAATACAAGCTATACAGTGACTTGAAATCCACATTAAAAATCCTGTTTTCCCACTCTGGTTCCTTAAAATCAAGGTCTCCAAAGATATCCTGCTTTCAGTTAAATCAGACAGTTGTCCCTGATATACTTCTTTAAGGGTCACATTTATATTAGTGCCGAAAATAGTAACAGTTTCAGGTATTTTGAGAGATGTTAAATGATGTTCACTACCCATTGTCTTGTTAAGCTGAGATCCATTTTGAATGATTGCACCTAAAGTGTTTGAGTTCCAGTAACTGCAAGGTGAAATAATTGAGTAACATATAGAATAAAGAGCTATTGCAAAACAGTGTTTTTTGAAACAGATATGTTGATCTGATGTATTTAAGGCATCTTTTACATTGGTGTCAATTGCCATGTCATATTGGTATATTCTAATTTTTAGACCTTTTAATTCATACACATCAGTTCCTCCATACAAGCTTTGAAAATACTGCACTAAGTTGTGTATAGATGATATATCCAATAATACACATGATCCTTGAGGATGACTCTTACCATAAATATCTCGAGCATGAGAGTCAAACACTTTAAAATGGCCATCATCAGCACAATATGTAATACCGATAGCAATACAGCCAACTGTTAAAATAAATGACCTATATTGTTGTGATATCAATGAATCAAAAGCTCTCTGCAGGCTCGTACAGTATTGATATCCCTCAATGCTAGGTTCACCATGTACATTACCTGTGTAGCTTTCAGTGTATTCTAGCTGTTAGTTTTCCTCTAATACTGTAAGCATTGTTGGTAATTCTGTTAGCAGTAAAAATGATTGTCTTGCCAGTTGTGATAAACTTCTATAGAGTTGATCCCCAATATACATGATTTGTATTAAGTCATCAGAGTTGTTTATTCCTTTCACGCTGTCGTATATTAAAGCACATAAGCTGATTGCAACACACTGTTGTCCTGCATTTTGTCCAAATACAACAACATCTCCTTGACTATATGGTGCTTTTATTGTGTTATTAGGTTCAACATAGTGCGTAACAGGACCAGGGTTTTTCTCTATGTCATTAAAAAGCTTGTGTGTTGTACAATTGTCCTTATGAGTTACAGCCTTGTACTCACTATACGGGAAATTACAGGATAAGAACCTTCCGTATTTTAGATATTTCTTTCCATGTTTATCCGCACTTGAACTGGAATGATATCTCGTTTTGAGGTCGACTTTTCTTTTTCTAAAACCTGTCTTCCTTCTCATTTTTTGTACAAACCTGACAGCTGTTTTGTGTCTACTTTTCTTTGGTTTTCCAATATTTTTAATAAGACTATAAACTTTCGATGACTTTGGTATATTTTTAATTAAACGACTCCGTACATATCTCCGTAGCTTTCTGTTTTTATGAGAGAGACGTTTTAACATATTCACCGGTGCTTGGCTTGGTGCACGATCACGTTTATAGCCATGGCATTCACATACAACACGAGTACAATTATAATATACATACTTTGCATAAGGAGATCTGAATTCCTGTACTTTTATTGAAACTATAACATCATTTTGTTCATGTACATTTGTAAAATTCATAACGTTTTCTAATATATCACAGTCAGCAAGACTATTTGTAATCATGTCATCTGCTAAGCACATTCAACTGCACACGTAGTGTAAACCAATATTCGCGATCGCTTGTACAATAATAGTAGTGATTAAGTAAGCAATATCAAATCGTACTCTACAACTGTTGAACAAAATAAAAGTTAGCAAAAGAATCAGGATATTGAACATACAAGTTAAGCTTCGATATTTACGATTCAAGCTCCTTTGTTGACTCTTGTCTTTATCCAATATGGCGATTTGCTTGTCGTTGCTGTTAGCCTGATCTTTCAAGTTCTTGTCATGAAGATTATTGATTTTCCCAACATCTGAGGTGTTCATTTTAGAGTCGTTGTTTGTTTTTAAGTCAGCAGTCATAGTTTTGTCAGTGTTCTCATAGGTTGAATTCATATATGGCTCATTTGTTATCTCGTAAGATCTTGTATGAACTTTGCTAATTTGGCTAGCTTTCAGGCTATAGAATTCGTGGATCGACCCATTCCGAAAACGCTCAACTTCTTTTGGTGTGGGCCTACCACGAATAGTGTGTGGATCTGTATGAGATATGAGCGTAAAATTCATGATTCTTTCGAAAATCTTCCTCAGAAAACGCTGCATTGCATACCAAACTCGACTCCCAAAGACCAAACACGTCGCATAGTCGCATGCCGCATGCACGATTAGTCATCCCTAGTTTCCATGCTTTCCACGAGGAACGCCTGGGACCATGACCCCCCATTTGGTGACCAAACCGCTAGCATTTTTAGACTTGGGCTTTGCTTTGTAAGCAAGCCCGAGTAATAACCCTGGGTTAATTACCTTAACCCTGCCTTGAACAACCTGGCCCTGTGCACTATATGCATAAAAACATTATATGCATTTACAGACTGTGCTGAAGAGGTGATTACAAAATAAATCATGTCAAGAATGTACATCTCTCACTCTTCCTTGCTTTCTGCAGAGGGTCTTGTGAGCCTCCAGTTTCCCACCCTTTGCTCTCATGGAAGCATCATAAAGGCTCTTGAAATAAGTTGCCGCAGCACCTTAGGGGAAAAATAAACATTTCACACCTTATTCAAATTAAAATTTCCTGACTCTGAACAAATAGTTTTTTTTCTTGACCATTTCCAGATCTGTTGCAATGCATTAGCAATCAAGAGTTTTATAACACAGTATACTGGCAGTTTCATGCATATAATTTCACACCTTTTAGTTTACTTCACAGTTTTATGTAACTAGGCACAACATTCACTCGTACCTTTCATTTCAGTTGTTGACCAAGGACATTTTTCTGTTCCAGCATAGTCACTCACAAGTGCTTCTATGACTGTCCTAGTCACTTCCTGATTAGCCTCCACTGTAAACCTGCAAAAGGGAATGTTGATGGAAACAAAGTCAAACTTAAAAATGCTATGCCATCTAGCTAACAGGAATTCTAAAATTTGTCAGTAATAATATCACCAACTGAGAAGTTTTGAAATAGTTTGAATGATTTTAACACTTACCTAACTAAGAATCTTATCAAAAACAACAACAAAATAACATGACCTTTATTGCCTGTATTGTCATATTTGTATTTCTTGAAACTGAAAGGAACTTTCCCTTTTTGTCTTTATTATAAAATTATATTTAACAGTTTTGTTGTTGATGTTGTTAGGAAGGTAGAAATCTAGTAGTAAAACTATCTCTTCACTGAAGACTTTATCTATGATATGAAAAGAAACATGTTCTCTTTCATTTTCACCTCTTGAATGAAATGTGGAGATTGTAAAGCAAGCATGCCAACTTGCATATTTGGGGAAGGGTCTTTCGTGTAGCTTTCTATTGATGTTCCAAAATTAAGATGCTGCCTTTGATAGAACAACAAATACTTTGCAAAGGGAAAAGGAATATATGTCACATATATGTACATACATGTGACATACATGTAAGACGGTGCAGCTATTTCTACATATATGTTACATACATGTAAAACGGCAGTGATGAGAAACTGCATATATGTAACATATAATAACTTTGCACATATGTGTGACATATATGTCTGCAGTCATTGGACACAATAATAAATATAACTGTATACATGGGTAAAATAGCCAACTGGTCTGCCTCTTGTTCATTTGTAATATTAATTTCATTGTTTGTTTAATTGACCCTGAAAAGCCCCAATGGGGAGTGGTCAATTAAGATATACACCTTTTTTATACATAATTAACTACTCCTGCCTGAACTTCTCTCAAAATTGCTGTTGAGTTCAGTGAACAATGTGTTGTGTTCACGCTTTTCTAACTTTCACTGTAAGTTCTTTAGGAATCAAGTTCAGGCTGTAAATTTTACACTGATTGTAAATTAATTTTCATTTTGTGATGGGCAAGAAACTCTTCTGAATTACAACACTCTTGCTCCTGAAGTCCATTTTTTAAATAACTAGGATAAAATAAGCTATTTCCATGCAGACTGACAATTTGTATGGAAATAACTATACATGCTATTAAACTATCACATAGCCTTACCTGATTATTGAATTACATTCATTAATAGACAACTAGATAGACAACTTCCACTAAGCCTGTGAGTAACGGCCAGAGTAAGGATCAAAAGAACGCTCTCAGACAGTTTAAGTTGCAAGCCAGGGTACACATAAGGGTCCTTATCTGTCAATTCATTCGTTTGAATGGAGTTATCACCACAAACTGCATTCTCCGGCTCCTCATCTGAAAAGCTGTCACCGTAGCTGCTTCCATCGCTTTCGGAAACATCACCCCAATTCATTTCCAAACAATCATCGCTGTTGTTGTCCAGTGAAGATAATTCTTGATGGCTGCAGGGAGATAAGGGCAAGGACATACCAGACTCGTGAAAGTTCTGTGTAGGAATTGTTGGATCACATTCGTCTGCTGAATTGTCTGTTGCTTCACTATTTTCGAGTGGTGCGACATTGGTAATTTCCTCGGAGCTTTGTTCGTCCTCATCTCTGGTGAGTTGCACGGCTTTATAATGATGTCGATAGAAAGTGCTTTTGGGTTTTTGCAGGGATACATCTCGTCGATGAGTGTTATAACGACCTCTTTTTCCTGGCCTATTTGATTGTTCGGCCATGCTGCCAGGTATTGTGAGGACCACAATGCACGAGTAGCGCTCGAGCAATTCCTAGCACGTGACTAGAAAAAAGAGCGGGAATTCACAGGCTTCCGTTGAGCAAGCCTTTGTAAGTGCCTTTGAAGATTTTCATCAATTTCAATATTGTTATTCCTTTTTCGTCAACGTTTGTCCATAATGAGAGAAACAAAGGCACCTTCTCGCTTTACTGAGGACCTTGGTAACTGCATGCACAATTCTTTTGTTTAAGACCCAAAGACGACCGTATTGTTCTATAACAATAGGCGAAACGAACATGCATGCGAAACGAACATGCATTCCGGCGGGCTTTTCACCCATCATTTATTTTTATAATTTAAGCTTAGCTTCGCTTCTTTTGTAAAAACAACCAGCCCCAGCCTTCAAATAATTACATTATGAAAATATATAAGATTGGGTGTACCCTGCTTCTAGAGGATTTTATATAGCTTCTTTTCTTTCCCAATCTTTTCCAAGAATATATTGATGGTCTATAATAGAGGCTCAAGCAAATGTAAAAGTAGATGCAGTTTATTTGATCATTCACCTAATGCAAGGTCAGTGAAAATTGTTTGGAGGTCAGTGAAAAGTCAGGGAAAAGTCAGGGAAATTTGAAGGTTCTAATGAGCTAGTGCATGGCAACCCTGTTACATGTAAACATGTCTTTGGAGGCAAATAAATCGAAATCAGGATGTTCATATACAAACAAGATGTTTTATTTTTGTGATGTTTTGTGTTCTATTTTGACATTTAGACTTCCACAACGATTTTCCAGCAAATTACGTTAGTTTATCATTTAGGAAAGCACAAAAGCCGGCATTTTTAATTTATTCAAATTATTCATGAACATATGAGTAAATTAACCATTTTCCCCTACGTAGATTTTTCTAAAGTTAAGGGGCACTTAACAACTTATTTGGTGCAGATAGACTTTCTGTTGCAATTTGTTATAATTCCACAAAACGGAACAGGTGCTCATTTTGAAATTATACAAATTACTTATGTGATTTAGCAAATTAACCGTTTTTCCCTGAGTAGATTTTTGTAGGTTTTTGATATGTTACTTAGGGGCACATAAAGAGTTATTTGGCACAATCAGACTTTTTGTTGTAATCTGTTCAAAGCTAGTTCAAGGAATTTTTTCCGTAGAATGACTGCACTACTTAAATGATGTGATGCACTCCTTTCTTTGGTTCAAAAATATTCAAACCATTAAATATTTAACAACAAGAACAGTTACTAATTAAGTTGGACAGTATAAAGCAAGAAAAAGAATATAAAAATTATACAGTTTATAACCCATGTAAGGCTTTAAATTGGACCTCTTACAAAAGATAATTCCTCCTAGTTTCTAGTAAATTTTACTGGAAGGCATAAGGATTTTGTTTTCAAGAGATTTCTGTTTTGGCAATTAACTGATAAAATTTCAAAGTCATTGTAACCACACGAAGAAGCTAAAAATCACCATGCAGCTACCTGAACAGCAGAACATTTTTGGCTCAAAACGTGCCAATGCAATGATTGAATGTTAACTTGAATATTAACATCATTTTACCTTCCCTAACAACTTTCATTTGTTTTGCCATTTGTTTGGAACCAGTGTCTTTTAAGAAAGGGTTTTCTTCATTATTTTAGACAACCATTTGCCATGTAATTGTCACTGTATAACTAAAATAATAAGTTGATGTAGTTGTAGTGTATGATTTTATTGAAAATTGTAACTGCAGTACGTCGTTTTGTTGGGAAAAAATATATTTAATTTGTTTGAAGCAGTTACATTGTCTACGTTGTTGGCTAATGGAGCTAATTATAGCTTTTCAGTAAGTTAATACATACAGTATTGTGAAAAAGTAATGCAAGCTAATTTCGACGAAATTCGCGCTTTTCGTGGCTTTTCGAGGAAATTTCGCTTGAAACGAAATCTCTTCGACAATTCGCGACATTTCGCCGCATTTTCGCGACGTCTATTGTTTCGATATGCGTGAATTTTCGGGCAGTTTTTCGCTGTGTGCGGTAATTAGCCGCGAACTTTCAAGCGATAATTCGCGAACTTTCTTGCGAAGATTCGAGTCTTTTAGAGCAAAGTTCGCTATGATCTGTAAATGTGAATCTTCTCTCTCGATCGTTCTCTTGTGCAGGCCTGAAACACGGACAAAGCGTGTTTACAGATATAAATTCATATTTACATCGTAAAATGTTCTTTAAAACGTACCTTGTTAGTCCACGAAGAAAACGTAAATATAAACTTCATCCCAAATGTCAAAAACATTGAAGTTTCATAACGAAAAGTTGACATTTGCGAGAAAAGCTACCGAGAATTATATGTACGTTGTGTAAAAACACACAATGTTTCCCACTGTAGTGCTAGTCCCCGTGCGAAATTGTTATTATTGCTACCATAGCAACGCCTTAGAAACAGACAACAGATTCCACATTCATTCACCTGTTCATTCGCATTCAAGCACACGAAAAGTGAACTTGTAATCATGCCGAAAGTATCAAATTATACAAGAACTCGAATCGAGGCCCTTGACAAGCAAGGTCTCCCTCCAGTTGCAATTTTAAGATCTTTGAAGAACGAAGGTTTGGCCGTCAGTCTCGCTAGTGTTAAAGTGGTACTATGATCAAAATTTAGCATTTCCCTCTCTCTTCATTTTTGGGAAGTACAAGTGCTGAATACTTACCATGCCAAGTTTTATTTGAAAATTCGTACGGGAAGTCAGCTTATTTCGACCTTGTTTCTTGATTTTGTCAGTCCGCCATTACTCTATTCAAAAAATGACCGAGCGTATCATAAACGAGTTGGCACTAGTCAAGCAGATAGGAAGTGACGTCATATTCTCAACGCAGCAAAACATCGTGGCTAATATTTTATGCAATTTGAGAGAAGTGGGACGTCTTCAATGAGTTTTTCTGGTGTTTGCAATTTCTAAAATGCCTCCAATCCGCTGTGTAGTGCAAGATTGCAGCCGAGTCTCCGATAAACAATTGGGCATTTCAATGCACACTTCTCCTTCAAGCGGTAACATCCGTGCGAAGTGGAAAAGATTTGTTTGTCAACACCGAAAAACCTTCAACCCTACCGGTACATTTGGCACATGCTCGCTGTATTTCCAAACTGATTGTTTTACCCGTGTAGTCCACGTAAAGGGAACCGAGAGACGACTAAAGCCGGGATCAGTTCCAACCATTTGGAAGGTAGCCTCCGAATCTATACGCGAACGAAGTCGTAGACGGGTGAGTAACGAAGTAAGGCGAATTTTATCAAGTGTTTTCAATTCACCACAGTCACTTTGAAGTCTTTCTCACAGCTTATCTCTTTAACTTTGCGAATTTTTACTACATGAGATCATCATTAATTGAGTCAAAAACGTTTTCCTGATAGGTAATAAGTGAGATCATAGCACAAGCTGACCACCAAGATTTGCAATGGGGCAAGATCCTGAAGATGTAATAATAATAATAATAATAATAATCTCAGAAGCTCTCTAATGTCCTCTTAAATGGTCTCTCTGTTACATTGTTCATTATATATTCCAGGAATTGTTTGCTGAGCTCAACATAATACAGCCTTTTTTCAGGAAAGCTAATGGTGACAAAATGATCATACTGTAAAATAATTAAATTTCTTTTCACATTTTAGCATCAGGAGCATATGAGAAACTGTATGCTGCCCTTCAAAAGACAGCCCTAACAAAGGCAATAAAAATGGCCTCTTCTGTAGAACAGACCAGTTGCCTTGAGGGGTATCACTCAGTTTTGAACCAATTTGCTCCTAAAATGTTTGCCTTCTCACACCTTGGAATGCTTAGCAGGTACCTTGATGACACTGTTTTTTTTGTGGTGTTATTGCATGCTTCATATTTTGAAGAATAATCACAAGTGGCTTTGTTGTTTTTTTTCTTTCTATTTCCTTTTTATAGAACAATATTGGCTGCCCTTCATTTCAATTAGAACCTAAAGAGGGGCAGCAAGGGTGATGATGACAGACAGCCTATGCTGCATGTACCCCAAATTTAAAGAGGGTGAAGCCACAGTGAAAGAAGCTAAAGTCTCCTCAAACTATGGTATCTATAAATATCAATCTTAATATATGTGTCACCAAAATTAGTTTCCTCCCAAAGTGCCTTGCAATAGAGAATGACTCTTCTAACTACACTAACAATAGTGTCCTGTATACAGATTATGTAGCTGATATCTATGAAATCATCACCACAACTCCAAGGGCAGAACTGAAGTTTCTGGCTGAAGAATTGAAACTGGTAGTTCCTGAACCTGTTCATTCAATGTTGGCAGACAAAGAAACTAAGGAGGATGCAGTGGCTAAATATAAGAAACGCAAAGAGATGGAGACAGTGATTTGTCCCGGCCCCCTACCTTCACAGGTATCAACACCTTTTAACCAAGATCAGTAGTGTATGGTTATGGCTGGCACAGGGGGGGGGGGAGGGATAAACTAGCCTATCTTGTCATATATACTGGGACAAATAATGATTATTATTGCAGATCAAATCGTTATGATTTAACCCTACTGTGAGAGATCTAAAACTAAGTATGCCACATCAGCATTAATATAAATATCACTTTTTACATGGAATTTGAAATAAAGACAGTTGCCAATTTGTTTGAAGATGATTTTTTAAATTCATTTGTTTTATCAGAGGAGGAGCTACAGCCCACCAAAAAGAGGACAAGGAGAGCCTGTGGAAAAAGAGCTCCCCACTGTTCAAAATGTGGCAAGCCAAAACGAGGACACAAAAAGGGACAGTGTGCATGAAGTACACACACTCCATAATTTTACAAAAATGTAGTTACTGAACATCCTTCCAAGTGTCAAATTAGTTTCTGTTCGTTTTTCATTTCATTCTTATTCCTTTACTTTCAGATTTCACACACAAGATTCATCTAAAAATAAATTTGCTCATGTTTGTCTTCCTTACAGACTGTGAAGTCTTGTGTACATGAAACGTGTTGGCCAATAAATTTGCACTGTGATCTCTGCTGTTGATCATGACTTTTACTACCTTTGGTGGCTCCTAAAGTAGCCGTTGTGTTATTGTTTCTATTCGAAGACTGATAGTGCTTAGCCTATCAATTATTATCATCTTCAAAACTGTGATACTGTCCATTCTCATCTGGGAAGTGCTTCTGTATCTTATTATAGGCACAGCAAGGCAGCGGGTAGCGTCTTGAGTTGCCAATGTAATTCCACAGGAGTCTTGTAAACTGTCTGTAGGACACTGCCCTCAGGAACCTAAGAAAACAAGTTCAAAATTTTATAAGAATATTAAGAAGCCTAGTAAGGTTATAAATTTTCTTGTGGGATAGATGTATTTTTGGCTAGACTTCAGAATACCAGTCCACTTATTTACAAACTGATGAATAACAAAAGAGTCCATACGAACTCAGTAATGGCGGCTGGTTTTTCGGTGGTTTTCAGCTAGCTATTACAAGGGTAATTTCAATTGTTTCGTTCTAAATTCTTGTGCATTGTGTTCCCTTACAGATAGTTACTTAATTCCTATTGGAAAAAGTAGAAAAGAAAACTAAAGATTTTCGTCATAGTACCACTTTAAGCGAATCGTGAAAAAGCTACGAATTACCGGCTCCGTGGCAAACTTACCGCGTTCAGGCAGACCGAAGAAGCTGTCCGAGGAAGGAAAAGCCTTCATCGATCAACAAATGGGGAAAAATGACAAGATGACGAGCGGGCAGATCCAGAAGCTGGAAAGATACGGAATTTCCGTATGTTCATCCACCGTACGCAGAATGAGAAAAAAGCTTGGTTGGACTCTGCAGAAGACGGCATATTGTCAGCTCATCCGAGCCCCGAACAAAGTGAAACGACTGGAGTACGCTCAACGCGTGTTGGAAAGTGGCGACACTTTCGACAATGTGATCTTCTCTGATGAATGCTCCGTTTCCCTTCAGCAGTACCGCCGTACCTGCTACCGGAAGATCAACGAACCGATGAAGCGCAAGCCAAAACTGAAGCATCCAGTTAAAGTTCATGTTTGGGGTGGAATTAGCAGACATGGTGCCACAAAGATTTGCATCTTTGATGGCATCATGGATGCTGTTCTGTTCTGCAACATTCTAGAAACTACCCTGGTCCCGTTCGTTAGAGAGAAGCTGCCCGATCATCGTCTTATGCAAGACAATGACCCCAAGCATACTTCTAACCGAGCAAAGACCTTCTTTGAAGAGAAAGGTATCAACTGGTGGAAAACGCCTGCAGAAAGCCCTGATCTCAACCCGATCGAGAACCTGTGGCACGAACTCAAGTTCTTTTTGGAGTCGAAAGTCAAGCCACGCAACAAACAAGAGCTGGTGGACGGCATCAAAAAGTTCTGGTCAACGAAAGTCACGCCGGAGAAGTGTGCAAAATACATCGATCATGTTTTGCACAAGGCAGTTCCAGCCGTGGTGGAGGCAGAAGGTGCTGCAACCAAGTATTAAAACGGCTCTTTTAGGAGCCACCGCGCCCTGCTTCGTCGAATGTTGATTCGACATTGCACTGTAGGTCGCTAAAAACGGCTCTTTTAGGAGCCACCACATGTGGTAAAAGTCAATGACCAACATGAGATCTCTGTGTTCCATACAATATGATTAATAAATTACAGTAACAAACTAATAATAAAAATTCCGTCACACACATTATACATACAGTCTAGCAACTACCCTCCCAATAGAAAATGCAACTGATATTTATTTGCCGAGCTTTGAGCGCCTATCAAAAAAGCAGAGAAATATTAAATCCCAATTTCTTGAATCACTAAATTTCACTAATAAAAAGTCACAGCTCTTGAAATTTCGAGCGATCGGCAGCGACTCGAACATTGTCGAATTGTTTATCGTCGCGTAAGCTCGAGCTTAAGCGTTTATAGCAAACCAATGGGATCATTGTCAATTTGCCTTAGTGGATTTAACACAGAAACTGCTGATGTTTATTTATGAATGAAGGTAGCAAAATAAACACAAGAACGTGGTCAACTGTATCGGCATCGACTCAACCATTGTCGAATTGTTATCGTCCCTTAAGCGTTTATGGTAAACCTTCAAATCGGATCCATGTTGTCAGTTCGCTTTAGTGGATTTAACACAAAATTGCTGATGTTTTGTCTTGCTTACTTCGTAAAAAATGGTAAGTTATATGTATACATCGACATCACTGTATGTCAAATCGAGCCAAGCCAGCGAAATTGCCTAAAAACCCTTCACAAATGCCACGTGAGTACCCTTTATATGTGTTAGTTGCGTGCTTTATTCGCTTAATGATCAATACGTACCATTTTTACTTAAATTTGGCGTGCAATTGCGAACAAAACAGAGATATCTTTCGTGTATGTTACATGACCAGTCGAACAATCGATCCCGTAGCGGAGTCTGCACGCGGAGAAGCGAACTATTGTTGAGAGTATAGCGAAATTTCGCGAATTATCGTTGAGGCAGCGAAGGTTCTAGAAAATATCGTTCTTTGTTCCAGCGAAAGTTCGCGCGAAATGTCGTGAAATGTCGCGAAGTTCGCAACGAACTTTTTCGCGAACTTTTGCGCGAAAGTTCGGGAAAACAAAGAACGAAATTCGCGCATTTCGTTTGCATTACTTTTTCACAATACTGTATGTTTTGCCATTTGTTTGGAACCAGTGTCTCTAAAGAAAGGGTTTTCTTCGTTATTTTAGACAACCATTTGCCATGTAATTGCCAATGTATAACTATAAAACAATAAGTTGATATAGTTGTAGTATATGATTTTATTGAAAATTGTAACGTACGTCGTTTTGTTAGGAAAAAATATATTTCCTTTTTTTGAAGCAATTACATTGTCTAAGTTTTTTGCTAATGGAGCTAATTATATATAGCTTTTCAGTAAGTTAGTAATTAAGGCTTCAATCTTGAGGTTTTATACTACGTACCTCAAAGACAATCGATATATGAATTAAGAGATTTGCATGCGGCACAAAAAGGTAAGTGTAATTAACATAGTATTTGGTGCCTATTTTAGTATTCTTTTTAGCTTCTGATACAAAATGTTCTCACTTATAAGCATGGAAGATAGTGAATGAGCATGAATTGCTGTTTGCATGCATGCATGTATTATAAATGCACAAAATGCTGAAAAATGATAATATTGGATCAAATATCATCTGCATATATATATGCATGCAGGCACATACAGCTGTATGTGACAAATATGTCATATATATATCACATATGTTTAGCATATATTTCACATAACTTACACACTTATCACAAGGAGAAAAAGAACATTTAAGCAGACTTAAACTGAAATTAATCTTGGCTTAAACTTATGTTTACTACATTTAATTAGAGGTTTAAGAACTTAAAAATATGTTTAATTTCACCTTAAACCCGCCTTAAACACCCTTAAGGCTAAAGCTTAATGTATGTTTAAGTGAGCATTAAATACAACCAAAATATCTTCTGACGTTTACGTTATGTTTAATTAGAAACTTAAACACATTCTAAATGTGTGTAAAAGTCATGTTTTAGGGTAATTAAATGATCATAATTATATTTAATTTTAGAGGGTTCAACTATATCTTTTTGGCCATATTCATTTCATAAGCATGTTTTAAGTCACCCACCAAATGTATTCCTTCATAAACAGTGGTGTTTTTTACTTGGTCGTTACATGTACAGTGTATATTTCATTTGCTGTTGTCTTAGTTGTTGTTGCTTTGCAGCAAACCCACCCAACACTTGCAGTACACTTGTTTGATTATATTAAAAATACCTTTTATTAAGAAAAACATTTTTTTTATTCAATTAAGTAAGACCTACATGTCATAAATCTTTACATATGAAAAATGTTTCACAATGTTGTGACTAAAAATATCTAAAAGTACACTGCTTTTTTGGTAGCATTTTTTACAGTAGAGCCAATTGTCTGCTGTGTGAAAAAAAGGTCTCATTTAAAGTAGCATGAGATCCATTGGCCTAAGAATAAACAGTATCAATCTGTCTAACAGCCCAAGCTGGACCTTCAGGTGCTGGTCTTGTTGACACACCATGCACCTCTCTGGCCTTGGACATGGCTCTAGCATGCAATGACAGGCTGTCATGGTATGCGCGATCCAACTTTTGTTTCAAGTTTTTTAGGCTTGACCTTTCCCATGGCAACCTTTTTTTATGGTATCTTGCAAGTTTTCTCTGCTTTTCTCCTGTAATGGGGTCCTCTATCTCATCATAATCTGACTCCTCACTGCTCATGTAGTCAATAAACAGGACCTCACTAGCACACTGCCGTTGTGTTGCTGTCATGCTTGATTGAACCAACTCAAATGCACGATTCCGTCTTTCCAGTTTCTAACAGAGAATGATATTAAATCAATTGAGAATAAATAAAGGAAGCTGCAAGTTAAGTCATAAGAAGAAGTACAAGAGGAAATGATGATTGCTACATTGAAAAAAACAATAATTGCTCAAAGCAAAGAAAAAAAAGCCTGATTCACTCTAGGTGCTTAATCCAAGGTTCAATTAATACTCCTTCAATTGTATGAGTTTGTGATTCATTTTTACCCAACCCCCTGACTCTAAAAGTTATAAGGAGCTTTTTGATAAGATAGAAAATTTATGGCAATGCAGCTGACATTAATATCATATCATCATTAAGCATCATATCATAAACATCATTACAATTATCAACACTTTAATACTGAATTAACCTACAAAATTCTCCAAACCAACAAATGTGTAAATATACCAAGGATAATTATTTACTTGTCAAACATTGAGAGTCCAAGGGTAAGAATAACCTGTTTGCTATATTGCATATTTTTTTGTGATAATTTCTGAAAGCAGGGTTGAAAATTTAAATAATAAGAACTTTAAGAAGTCCGAATTCTCCAACTTTTCTTAATCTTTATAATATAAAAGCTAGTCAAAAAAATTCATATCTATGGTACCATAAGCGTCTAAATATCAAAACATAAATCCAAATATTAGAATTTTGTCTGTGTGCCAGTTGTATCATCTTTGTTAATTTTTCCTGTAATACACATTTAAATTTGATCGGGGGCATGTGATCAACAATCGACCAATCACAGTGCTCATTTTGTTGAGTGAAAGTCTAGGTATATAACGATTAGTTTTGTTTTCCTCTGGGTCCTAAAGTTTCCCTCGACTTCATCTCAGGAAACATCAGGACTCTCATGAAACTTTCCCTCAGAACCATACATTACGTGCACACTGTTATAAGCATGGAAACAGGCAGGACATTTGAACATCCCAGTAGGATCAAAATGCAAATTGTTCAGACAAAGGAACTATCAGCCCTCAGCTCAATAGATACATTTTTATGGTTAAAACAATTTGACACACAAATTATAATTACTACAAAATGCAATAATCAATTAAATGAATATATTTCTAGACTCACAGTTAACAGCCGTCTGTTCTTTTTGCATTTTTCTTTGTGTTCTTTATTTTTGCCTGTCCTGATCCTCAAGTCCCTTTCCCGTATTGTAGTGAAATAGCGACAAAACTGGGCTGTTGAAAAATTATCAATTAACAATTATATCAAATAAATCGTGCTCCCTAGGATTTATATAAAATGGAATCCTACAGTTTTAAAACACTTTGGGTTTTGATTCAACAAAGACATTTGCACCACACAATATTATCTCTCAATAAGCTTTGAACAGAATAAAATAATGTACAAACCTTCCATTTGTAATTCAGTCCAAGGACAGTTTTCGCCACCATGTTCTTTCCTCAAAATTTCTTTAATTTGGGTAAAAACAATCTGGTTTCCCTCAGACGATGGACTTAAAAGAAAAAACAGCATATTTAAAATTATTTAACAAAACTTAAGGTCATGCAATACAATCATCACAGACTGTGCTTTAAGTGGAGCACATAACATTAACTCTCTGGAATATAGGTTCCCATGGAAATTTCCATAAGCAGCCGGTTCTACAAATGCCTACCCAACAAAAACTCAAAACAACCTATACGCTTGTGCATGGACAAATTCTAATAAACCTATAGTGGACACCACCAGCTAGGACCACTAATTTAAGTAGCCAGCTCCAGCATCAGCATGTTTCTCATTTGCTGTAGTAGTAGAGCTCCCAGACCAGTTATAAGTACTAGTGTTGTTTAGACAATTTATCGCTGAATACCGAGCACCTTAAAATACATGCCCACCACCGCACTCTTGAGTCAAATTATTTGGAAATAAGGAAATGTCCTCAGTGTTTATATCTACAACCAAGAATGTAACCAGAAAAAAATGAGGCAATGTAAATTGGTTAAATTCTATTTCTAAATAATTGGGGTGTTTATGATGACAGCAATGGGATCAGTATTATTTTACAAACATTCTGTGTTTTATATAGCCCCAGAAGTCATCAAGATCCCAATTTCCACTAAATTTAAAACAATAGCATGTTAAATGTTGTACAGGAAATAAGGAAAAAATGACAAAGGAAAGTGCCTTGGTTCATCTCTAAATTACTGATCATGGCTCTGATAATGTAAAAGGAAATTGAATACATACTCCTCATCAACAATGAAGCCCTTTAACATCTTCTTTTCCACCAACTTCTTGTAAATAAATCGAAACCGTTTCTGCAAGAGCGTGATAATACAAAATCAGTGCAAGAATTAATGAAGTTTTTGAGGTTACAGGTCGGAACAACTGCTCCTCACGATGCTAATTACATATTGTCGCGCATAAGGAAGATAATGCAACCACTTTCCTGTATTACTAGACTGCTTCTCAGATATCGAATCAAACACTGTAAAAAGGGCAAGAATTCCCTATTAAACCCCATACTTCATTATTCCTGGTGTAGTCGCGCGGAATGATTTCCGCACAGGTCCCTACTCATTATGCATGCGGAAGCTGTCTTGTCTGGTGTAATTCACGTGCAAATATTTCTTGTGTTCGAAGAACGAAATAGTATAGTTACAGAATGCATAATGAAGTAGGGACCTGTGCGGAAATCTTACCGCAAAGCCCTCTCTAAACAAGTGCAATGAGTACGGGGCATAATTATATTAAGAAATGAACTTGAGTTTTTGTGGTTTTTGAGGAGATTAAAATCTTTGATTAAAAGATCTTTACTGAAGCTAAGATTGAAAAGATTTTCAACAAAACTGAAAAGATCGCCGTCTCATGGCCCTCATACACGCACAGCTGTGGCTTGAGTACACGATGCAAATTGAAAACCAGTCACTTCGTCCCCACCACTAAAGTCCCCACACCACCACGTTCGAGCTTCATGCGCCCACACACGAAGTAATAGGTATACTAACTAATAATAATAGGTACTCGTCTTTTTACTTCGAATTCATCTAGCATACAATGTTTTGCTTCAACAAAAAGAAGTAAATGAAATGGCGTCAGACTCCAGAATACCCGTCCACTTATTTACATACTGATGAATAACAAAAGAGTCCATTGTGATATACCTCGTTCTTCAAAAGCCCCCGACACATGTAAATGAGTGGACGGGTATTCTGAAGTTGCTCCACGAAAACAAAAAGATCTACTCACCCTTAGTTCATTTGGAATTTCAACTGTAGAACTCCGCCGTGAATTTCTCAAACCACGTCGGTTGCCCTGCTTCTCCTTCTTTTGTAATTCGTCTCTTAGTCTTTCGTTCTCCTGTCGCAGGCTTGCATTGGCATCCTGGAGTCTCTTTTGACTGTCGCAAATCGCATCCATTTTACCGCTCATCCTTTCAATCAGAAGAAGCTGTCGTTCCTGTTGAGCACCTAGTGCAGTCATCGTTACCGGAAAAGTGAAGTGTAACTAACTGTAAAACACGAGCGAGCACACGGCAAGGAACGAAGCTGGAATGCGAACTTCTAAATGACGCTAACTACATGAAACATACATCCCGCGACCGACACTCTCACTTTCTGATTGGCTTACTATCGAAAACCAACCAATTGCAATGAAGCAGAAAAACCAAATGCAAATTGCTTGGGATAACAATAGGGCCATTCATGGCTCGTGACGCAAATCAATCATTACCGATTGCGGTTTCCGTCTTTGATAATCAACAAAATGGCCGAAGATTATCCTGAAACAAGTTTCGTCGAAAACACTCCAAGCCCTTTCTTCTGTGATAAGTGTGAAACTTGCGGAAAGTCCTTCGCACATTCATCTTCGTATCGCCGTCACACAAAAACGAAATGTTCATCTCAATCGCTAAAGCGTCGCCGTCGGCGATTGTGGATTACCGAGGAATGTGATGAGCAAGATATATTTGGGGTAGCACCATTGTTACGAAGTCCAGGTTTTAAAATGAAAGGTAAGAGTCAACATCTTGTTCTTGGTTTCTCGTTGTTTGAAGTTTCGCATTGTTTGCAGTGCCGGTATACATAGTAGAAGAGACTAACTATGATGAGAATAGACATATGATCAGGGGAGAGGGAAAACAAGGCAAGGCTAAAGAGGTTATTTCAAAAACAGTGTAAAGGAATTGGCGATCGAGAATTTCGGTGAACACAGAGAATGATGAATATAGACATGATGCGAACTTGTTTGTGTCGAGAGACTTGCACATGCACAGTTGTGACGTAGCCAGCGTGCATTATAATTCCACAAGGCATGCATGTCGTAGGACGCATGCATACGTGGAGATTCGATTCGACCAATCATGGCGCCCATAATAAATTGAACATGTTATAAATGCTGGTAATTAAATACCTGCAATTTAAAGAAGAGGTAGGGAGATAGAAACAGATGATAGTACGCTGAGTATTCCTAGTTGTTAACCTAATTTCCTCTTGCTTTACATAAGATGGAACATTTGTGGAAGAAGACATTAGATCTTGTGAATTTTTGGAAACAGACATGATTGATGGATCAAATTACAGCAATGAGGTACTGGTAAGTCTATTTTTTTTCTGTTTTGATAGAGAGATACTATTCATCAAAACTGATTATGATAAGAACTCACCCAAAAAATCAACCCTTGTCATAAGCTTTGTCTCCTGTTATGCCCAGATAATTGCACATAAAACCTTTTGGCGGGTTTGGTATCAATGGCCAACAGTTGTGTCACAGAGAACCCAGTGAGCTTCAATAATGTGTATCAGGTCTTTGCCTTTTGGCACAAATTGAAGTGCCAGGGCATGAGATTTTTCATCACAGTAATTCAACAGCTTTTTGGACTAATCCTGGAACAGCTGATGGAGACAATTGTATAGATGGTTTTGTAGATAATGATTGTAATATTTTTGTGGCCTTGTTTACATGTTTACACTTTTAACCCTTAACCCTGTAAATCCCAGTAGTGACGAGCATCCAATTTCTCATTGCAATATTCACTGTTCATCAACTGTTCAGGTTATGAGAATAACAAATTAAATGATCACCAAAAAAGAGTTGTATTGATATTTAGACAAATTCTCCTCTCTAGTAACACAACAAATATATAAGAACAGTTAGGAGAAAATGGATATTGATATTAGGGCTTAAAGGGTTAAATTATGCCGTTTTACAAAATATACTTTTGTTGAGGTATTCAAAGTTTCGCTGTAATTT
This sequence comes from Ricordea florida, assembly GCA_949710005.1. Taxonomy (NCBI): domain Eukaryota; kingdom Metazoa; phylum Cnidaria; class Anthozoa; order Corallimorpharia; family Ricordeidae; genus Ricordea; species Ricordea florida. The sequence goes on along the minus strand of OX453285.1, from coordinate 11,168,926 downwards.
TTTATCTTTTGTGGACAGAAACATTCTCTACAGGAAGTCTCGGAAAGTGAGTCTGAGGATGGCAGCAACCCAGCTGATTCTTGTGAAGAAGAAAATGACTGTGATAGTGAGGAAAGTGTTCTTCACTGGAATGATGAGGATTTGGCTGGCTTAATGCAAGACTTAAATGAACCAATTCCTGAACCTCAACAGGAACAACCAATGTTAAGTCAGGTCAATACTCTCCTGCAGTGGCTCTGCTGTTTCATTTTGTATTGGCAGGTATTAACTCATGTTAGTGATGCTGCTGTTGAGTGGATTCTGCAATTTATGGGAACGTTTCTCCAAACTCTAAGTTATGGGCTGGACTCTACATTTTTCTCCAACTTTGTACTCTTCTTTCCGTCGACCATCTACATGCTACAAAAGATTGCCAAGTTAAAAACTGATGACTTTGAGAAGTTTGTTGTTTGTCCCAAATGTCTCAAACTCTATCATTTGGATCAATGCGTGGAAAGAAAACATGGAACATTGATTGGAAAGCGTTGCAATAACATCTTGTTTCCTCTAGGAAAAGCAAAGAACTGCAATAGCCAGCTTGTAAATAAAGTAGTATTAAAGAATGGTATCACCAAGTTCTATCCATTGAAGATTTATTGTTGGAAGAGTATTATAAGTCAGTTGGAAAGTCTGTTGCAAAGAGAAGGGATGCCAGACCTTTGTGAGCTCTGGAGAACAAGGCAGGTCATTGACTCAGTCCTTAGTGATGTATATGATGGAGATGTCTGGAAAAGTTTTAAGTGGTTTAATGGAACACAGTTCTTTGATCAGGAAAGACATTATGGACTTATGCTGAACGTTGATTGGTTTCAGCCATTCAAGCGCAGAAGCGATTATTCTGTTGGGGTCATATATTTTGCCATAATGAACTTGCCACGTTGCGAAAGGTTTAAGTTTGAGAATGTTATCTTAGGGGGTATAATCCCATCATTGGAAAACGAGCCTAAACTACACACTTTTCTGAATCCATGTGTAGATGAACTCAGTGCATTATGGAAAGGAGTTATGATTTCAACCAGCCTTACACCAGTTCCACTCAAAGTAGTTGCAGCACTTCTTTGTGTTGCTGCAGATATTCCTGCAAGTCGTAAAGTTTGTGGCTTTGTAGGGCATTCAGCCAACAGAGCATGTTCAAAGTGCTTTAAATATTTTGAAGGAGGATTTGGAGAAAAAAAAGATTTTTCTGGGTTCCAGGATCGTGCTTCATGGCCAAAGAGGGACAAAGTCAGCCACAAAAGGAACTGCGAAAAGCTCCAAAGTTGTAAAAACCAATCAGAGTACAATAGGAAATCTAGAACATATGGAGTTCACTACAGTGCCTTGTGTAACCTTGAATACTTTGACTGTGTTCGTTTCCATGTTATTGACCCCATGCACAACTTATTCCTTGGAACTGCAAAGTATGTTTTCAAATTGTGGTCTGAGAACCTTTTTACTAAAGAACAAATGAAACAACTGAGTAGGAAAATTGAAGAGTTGAACACTGCAACTTGCATCGGTAGGATACCAAAGAAGATTGGTACAAATTATGGAAGTTATACAGCTGAAGAGTGGAAAAACTGGACTTTAACATTTTCAATGTATGCTCTTCATGGTATTCTTCCAGACAATCACCTACGCATATGGGAAAGATTTGTCATTGCATGCAGGATTCTTTGTCAGCCAGTTATTACTAAGCAAGACGTCAACAAAGCAGATGCACTGTTGGTTAATTTTTGCACTGGTATGGAGAAGTTGTATGGAAAGAAGGGCCTAACATGCAATATGCATCTCCACTGTCATCTGAATTCTGTGTTGTTGGACTATGGTCCTGTATTTGGTTTCTGGCTGTTTTCATTTGAACGTTATAATGGACAGATAGGGGCAACATTGACCAACAATAGGTCAGTAGAAATTCAGTTCATGAGGGATTTTGAAAAGCAGAACTTTCTGATGCCTTGTACAGGCAATTTGCCAAGGATTTACTTTCATGAATTTAGTCCTGTCTTTGACAGATGGAAGTCTAAGAAAACGTCCACAATGACAGAGTGCACCAAACAACAGTATTACTTGCTGTCTCAGCTGAGCAGTTTTGCTAGTGTATTGTGGTATGACAATGACAATGTTACTGCTCCAACTTCCTTTAAGGCAGACATGTTGACATCAGAGGACATCTCTATTATCTTAACTGTTTACCAAGCTCTGTATCCAGATAAAATCCTTCGCACCAAAGACCTCCACTTCACAATAAAGAAGTTCTCATCAATTTTTTTGGGTGTGGAGAAGTTTGGTTCAAGAGCTGAAAGTCGAACATCCAGGAGTGCCAGAGTGCTTGCATCATGGAATGAGGATGGTGGTCACATTTCAGCAAAAGCTCCATTATCCCCTGGTATGATTGACTATTTCATTGCTCATAAACTTACCATTGATGGTGTGGACAGAGAGCATTATTTTGCCTGTGTTCAGTGGTTCAAGCAGCATTCTGATCACAAATGTTTAGGAAGTTTCAGTACTCTGAGTGTGTGGGATGCCAGTAACTTTGAATCAAGCTCACACAGCCGCTATTTACCAGTGCACAGAATCCACAGCCTCTTTACTGCAGCTTATCTTTCTCTAGGTAATGCCAAACTTATGGCAGTTTGCCCTATACCTCGTCGTGCTGGCATTTTACAGATTTAGATTAAATCATTGATAGGGTTCTTAGCTAAGAAGAGACTGTATCATTGAAGCAAACGTTCTCCTTATTTCTCTTTTTTTCTCTGAAAAAATAATTTTTATTATGATATGACTGGACAGTATTTGAGTTCTGAAGGCACCAGTATTTTCTTAACAGTACTGTGGCACTACGGATTGCATACAAACTTAGGTTTAACCAGCTGAAATAAATTGGTACATAGGAAAGTGCATATACAAATGACTACTTTTGATTGACAGTTCACACCACTTTTGCAAATTGTCATATGCTACTTGTTAGATCAGGTGTTAATGTTGATGCAAATGTTGTGTAAGTGTAAAAATATCGTTCTGTTCCATCTTACATTGTCTTTCGATTTGGAGATTGACACATTTGTACATTGTGGTTACTTGACAACATATATACACTGTATCAAAATTTTGATGCATAAGCTAATAAGGGTACATGACTGTGGACATGGAAACTACATATACGGATAAAATTAAAGTTTCTTAATACACTTGTCTTAGTGTGATTAGTGAAATATGGTCATTTTTCTTCTTGATGATATTTTTTTAAAATTATATTACTTTTTTATTGAACTGAGTTCAAAATGTCAAGACATTTTTACGTTGCTTTCATGTTTTGGTGTTCTGATTCTGTTATGGAGAAAAGAGACAATTTGAAGATACTTGAGCAATGAAGTGCACAGTGATGTTACACACTGGACAATTATAATTCTTACTATTCCTGTTATATATCAATAAATAGTCATTTATGTGAACCAAAACACAACCATTAATTTAGAGAATGTTTAATCTCCATTTAAGGAACTTAAATGGCTTCAGGTGTATAATGTATGTTTCAGGGGCACTTAAACCCCACTATGACAATAGCATTGATTTAAGTGATGTTTTAAACAATTAAACTAGACTTAAATGTAGACCCAAGTTCTAGGGTTGTTTAATGCAACTTAAATGTGATTAAAATGTGGCTTTTGGTCTAGTGTATGTAACATATATGTCAACATTCATGTAACATATATGCATCATAACTGCCCACAAGTCCCAAATTCCTATATCTAACATACGTGTGACATATATGCCACAGCTATGCCACATCTATGTGGCATATATGTTACATATATGTGGCATATATATGTAGCAGTATATGTCACATATATGTAGATTTGGTAAGGGAAAACATAGGAGAGAAAAGATAAATTTCAGTTAAAACAGTTGAGAGAAAGAAAGGACAAAGAAAATGTCTCGAGAGTCAATTCATGAAGTAGATACATGTAAACACCATACAGGTATGATATGTATGTTTTAAGTCAATCTCTTTCTTACATACATGAATCTTTGAAACCCCTAGCTAGTAAAAGACCTTTTATTTCACTAAAGTGAAGACTTAAAAAAGAGCAGGCTCAAACACTGGGCATGTCGATAGCCCTTAAAGAGAGTGCGAGGATCGAAAGCCGACAAACATGAGTCGGACACAACGTATTGTAGTCTGATATACCTACGTACCTGTAAGACAAGTAAAATATGTACTTACACGACACTCTTGAGGAACGACTATCTTTCTAGTTCTCTTTCGACTTGCTCTAGTGTGTCCTGAATCCGTAGATGTTTCAATCTTTGTTGCAAGATTTTCCAGAAGTCGCCTTTGTTCAGTGTCACGTTTTTCTAATGCCTCTCGAAGACGAGCATTTTCAGAGACGATCTTCTCAATTAAAGCCACATACTGATCTTCCATATTTCACAAAAGTAAGGATACTTTAAGACGGAGCGGGATGTCCGTGTTTTCTGGAACTATAAGGTAGCGAACTGAAAGCAACGCACAAGCACAAAATGTCACACATGTAAGTTGTATTGTCACACCGACAAAGTGCTCACCGCTTTCCCGCTTTGGAAAACAAGCTTTCTGATTGGCTAACTGTAATAAAGCGGCTATTTGATTGGCTAAATCATTTCTATAACCTAGTCTCTTCTTGGTGTTGTTATTCTCCAATGCATTTGTATCTTTATTTGCATCATTTCATCAAATACTGTGTTCGATTTGTGAAAGAGAGCCTATGAACAGGATGTCATCCGTATCTCGCGCAAGCAAGCAATCCAGACTATGGTGTGGCCATTGCAATGAATACCTATCCAGTGTTGCGTTCTGGAAACACCGTAAGGCTTACTATGATGTGGAGAACAAACGTTGGACTAGTAGAGACAATGCTGAAGAGTTGAAGCAAGCAGCGAAGAGATCGAAGTATGATGATGGATTTTGTGAAGAAATGAACACATCTTTATTCCCATTAGATTCATCCAGTGACGATGAACTTGAAATGCCTCCATCTGAGCAAGGTATGAAACCACCAAATTCGTATTGCTACACACATACCTTTTCACACAACATAACACTCTCGCAGTTAGAGCATACAGTTATGCTTGTTTAATGAAAATTTTCGCAAATAGCATAGTAGCCCATTACAGTACTCATACAGATTTCGTAACTGCAGTATGTTATGGAAGGATGGCCTGATAGAAACATACTATGCATACTATTCTCAAAATCAGTTATCAGAACAGGAAAAAAATGTTCGTTGTCTTGACTGTAGAAATGTGTCGAATTGAGTCAACTGTCTTACTCAAGCAACCACCTTGTAAAGAGCCATATTCCGGTAAGATTTCCATACAGGTCCCTACTTCATTATGCATTCTGTAACTATACTATTTCGTTCTTCGAACACAAAAAAATATTTGCACGTGCATTACACCAGACAAGACAGCTTCAGCATGCATAATGAAGTAGGGACCTGTGCGGAAATCTTACCCCGTATTCCTTCTCAGTCAAACACTGTTTCGAAAACTCTCTCAGGCGACTGTACATTTTTTGCTAATATCCACTGTAAAAATATTGATATAATTTTTATATAATATTTGGTGATATGCAAAGTGGTAGCAATTAAATCTATTAGAATGATAACGTGTGTGTGATGTCATTGGTAGGTGATTGTTTCATCGATTTTCTACCAGTCGGTACTCTGAATACCACTAAATTATATAGATTACATAGTGAAGAGAAAATTATACGGCTGCTTGTAATTGGAGATACAAAATTTGTCTCCTCGTGTTGAAAAATATCCCACTTGTTTACTGCGCACTTGTAAATAGTTACGTGTATTTAAATCAAAATGGTGATGAGTTAAATTAGGGAATAATTTCACATGCATTTTCTCCAAATTCTAATAATTTCCCGGGCCTTAGCATGTCAAGCCTTCACATGTTGTTGTGGTGACATAATCAAGCATACCTGGCAATGTTTTGGAATTTAATTGGTGTTAAATCATAAATGAAACATTAAATGGCTGCTTGGAAACACAAAATGTCCCTTCTAGTGTTCAAAGTATTTCACCTGTTACATGAATATTATTAACTATTAATCAAATGGTTTCAAGTGCAAATTTGTGTAAATAAGCACCCATAAATTTTTCAAAGTCAACAAATCGCACTGGCTGTACAGGGTCATGCAATATTTTTCAATCTTTGAAAATTTGCTTGTGCTCATTTATTTCAGATTTGACTCGAAACCATTTGATTATCTGTATTTAAGTCCATGCAACAATGACTAATTTTCTTTTTCATATTACAAATGTGCACAATCAACTTTAACATCATGGCCTAGAAACACACTCAAGTGAAACTCTTTGTAATCAAAATGTCTCTTGACCCTTTTATAGTAGGTTTTGCCCACAATGCATGTAATGATGGCAAAGATTCCTTGAATTTGACTGATGATGACTTTCTCTGTCTGATGAATGATGATGTTGAGGAGAGTAAATCTTATGAGGTAAGTTTAAGTGCAATTTAATCACAAATTTCACTATTTTGGGGCTTAAGTTTGGTAATTTTTCAGCCAGGCAGAATGGTGTTTTGAAATTTGGTGTGAAATCAAATTACACACCCCACTCAGCTCAATTTCTTATATACATTTGTTCAGTTTTGATTAACTTTGCATAGCTACAAGGTTTGAAAATAAAACTGGTCACATGGTGTAATAAAGGGATATTGTAAATTCCAAATGCAATAACATACAGCTTAATGCATAGTCTCACTGAGAAACTCGGAGATTTTAACAATTTTCCCCATAATCAGTTTGCCTGTGTAACAAACTTGTGGATATGGGGTACACTCTATGAAAGATTAGAAGTAAAACAACAGTGATCATTATGTAGATGTTACAGGTTAAATTTGCTTTCAGGTCAAAGTGATTTGACTTTGGTTGGTTTGTATTTTTTTGTGTGTCTGGTACTCATTATCATAAATGTAGATGAAGACGTTACCAACCAACCTAGGTTAAATCAAATTTAACCTGAGATCAAATTGAATCTGTAACATACAATAGTTAACTAGCCACCTCTACAAGTAATTCCTTTCAACTCCTTTGCTTCTATTTTTTTGGTAAATTATGTGTTAAAAGAGATTGAGAAAGAAACAAGCAATGAAGGGGCTGCTTGCCAGTACCTTACCCACTCATGCCAGGCACAACAGTTTTCCCAACTTGGGTTGCTTGGCTGCAATTCCTTGACAGTAATGTCTGCTTTCTTACCACACCCTATGTGTAATAATATGATTATAAATTCATGTTACTCTTTTCACCCTTAGGGCACGTCTTCTGACACTGATGACTCTGAAAATGAAATTGACGGTAGTCACAGTGACAGCAGTTCTTCTGAGGCAAAAGATTCTGAAGGCTGGCATGAAAATGTTGATGATCTTCTTCAAGATATTTCTATGGATGAACCTCTGCCAGAACCAACTGAACACAATTCAGTAATGCATTCGCTAACTATTTTACTTCAGTGGTTTGTATATTTTATGTTATTTTGGCAAGCAACTTGCAAGATAAGTGACAATGCCCTCGAGTGGCTCTTACGTTTCATGTATCAATTCTTGCACTTAATTGGATTCATCTGCAACAGTGATTATCTTTGTCAAATGTCTACTATGTTTCCAACCTCCATGTACCTGCATCACTCCATGACCTTCAGAGCTGCACGAAGCTGGTTGGAGGACGAATTGTGTCAAACATTTGCTCAAGCAAAGCTTTTTTGAAAGGTCCCAAGAGAGAATGTGGAATGGCCTTGGCAAAGAAAGTTGTCTTAGCAAGTGGTAAAGTCTGCTTTTATCCACACAAACTCTACTGTTTTAACAGTATCATTGATCAACTGGAGGCACTACTTAAAAGGCCAGGAGTCTCCAATATGTGTGAGCAGTGGCGTGAATGCCAAAGTGAAAATGACATTATGGCAGACATTTATGATGGCAGCATTTGGAAAGACTTTAAGAGTTTCAATGGGAACAATTTTTTGAATATCCCCAGGAACCTTGCATTTGCAATTAATGTTGATTGGTTTCAGCCATTTAAGAGAAGAAATGACAGATCTATTGGTGTGATTTACTTAGTTATTCTGAATGTTCCAAGACAACACCGCTTCAAGTGGGAGAACATCATAGTGGCAGGTATAGTACCAGAAATGAACAAAGAGCCAAAATCACTAAATTCTTTCTTGGCACCAATCATTGACGAGCTCAAGGCTTTATGGAAAGGTGTCAAAGTTCAAACAAGTCAAAGTTGGATCCCACTGACATATCGAGGTGCTCTTCTGCTTGCATCAGCTGATCTTCCTGCCATAAGGAAGCTCTGTGGTTTTAAAGGACATTCTGCTCATCGTGGCTGTACAAAATGTTTTAGGTAGTTCCCAGGAAGCTTTAAGGACAAAACAGATGACTCTGGTTTTGCCAGAGATACATGGCCTCCTCGCCTAAATGGCAGCCACCGTATACATGCAGAAATGGTACGTAAAGCTCCAACGCAAAGCAAGCACGAGGCTTTGGCCACCAAGTATGGTGTTTACTACAGCTGCCTGTTACAACTGGAGTACTTTGATGCAATAAGATTCACTGCTATTGATCCGATGCACAATCTTTTTCTGGGTACAGCAAAGCATGTCTTCAAGCTTTGGGTGAAGAAGAACGTTTTAACAAAGAAAGACCTTAAGACATTAGAAGAACTTATTCATTCATTTGATGTTGGCACAGGAGTTGGGCGACTGCCTCACAAAATTTCTTCTAATTATGGTGGTTACACTGCTTCACAATGGAAGAACTGGACATTAATTTATTCTATGTTTTGTTGAAAAGACGTATTGCCAGAGAGTCATTTAAGGTGCTGGCAGACATTTGTTCTTGCCTGCCAGTACCTTTGTAAACCAGTATTATCTACGACTGACATTCTCAAAGCTGATCTGTTGTTTGTTAAGTTTGGTGAGAGGTTTGAAAGTCTGTACGGCAAAAAAGCAGTGACACCAAATATGCATCTGCAATGTCATTTGAAGGAATGTGTTCTTGACTATGGCCCATTACACACCTTCTGGTGTTTTAGTTTTGAAGGTTTTAATGGGATCCTTGGAGCTTTTCAAGTCAATGGACGGTCAGTGGAAGTGCAATTGATGCGTAAGCTGTTGACTGGACGTTTTGTTTGGAATATAGAATTTCCAAGTGATTTTCAAGAAAATTTTAGTCCATTTTTTGCGCAGGAGACAAATGAATCATTTGAAACTGTAAAAACTACCACAAATTTGTTCAAGAGTGCCTCTTGCTTAAGTCTCGGTGACTTTCAGTGGAGTGACCTCAGCTTTGTAAGTCTTCCAAGCTCATTTAAGCATTTTTCCCTTGATGATGACGAATTGACGGTGCTTCATGAATGTTACACAACAATATACCCAAATGAAGAAATTGAAGTCTCCACGAGAGTTGCCCGCAGGTATCCAAATGTTTGGCTTGGTTCAGAGAAATTTGGGTCAAAGATGGACTGCCGAAACCTTAGATCAGCCAGGGTAATAGCCTCTTGGGCCACTAGCGGTGGTAGTATTTGTATGTCAGGACCAAAAAGACCTGGAATTGTGAATTTCTATGCTGTACACACTGTCAGAATCAGTGGAGAATATTGTCAACATGTCTTTGCTGTTGTGTGGTGGAACAAAACTGATCAGGACCAAGGACATTTTGGTCAACCTGTTCAGGTTTGGATGTGCTTTGATTATGAACCTTGTGGTGCTGCTCTATTTATGCCAGTGCAACGAATATCACAAAAATTTGCCTGCTGTTCAATGAGGATCAATGGTACCGAGAAACTGGTTATCAGTCCTATCCCTAGGTTGTTCCATTAGCTTATAGTATAATCTACATGTAAATGTGCAGTCACTTCGAGATAACAGAGATACAGATACCAATTTTGGCAGTTTGCGTTTTTCTTACACTTACAGAAAGCTTATAAGAGCTTCTCCACCTTCTCTCCCAATCGTTTTAACCTGGTGGAGCTGCTTGCTTTCCTATACACATTGTGACGTAAGATGGAATAAAAGTCAGTTACAAAATGACTGTGTAACTGTACTTTTGTGCTTTTGTTCCCCAAGCATTTTTACTAGGGGCCTAATTCTATAAGGCCCAGTAACGTCCTGGTCCCAGAAAGGAATTCTCTATAATCGCGATGTTTAAATCGAAAATTGTTATATCCTGAAATGTTCAGCAGCTTCCCCTCAAAGTTGAAGGAACTTTCGAGAGACGGGCGTACAGGGCCGTATTTATAGAAAGAGTGTTGGCCATTACATAAATTTTGCCTTATCTGTAAGTTTGTCAAGTGCCACTACGTTGGCTTCCCGATGTCTTTGCATTTCTATCATAGAAGCACAACTTTACTCAAACTTTACGTAAGAAAAAAAAAAACGTAAATCTGCTTTATCTGATTTACCGTTACTTTAAGCAGAGTTTTCGACACATGTCGTAAATGATCCTTTACATCCATTTATGTGTAATGTAAGCTGCTGTAAAGTTCGTAAACCTACTTTCAGCAGCTTTACGCAACTTTAAGTTTACGGTAAATTTGCATTTTCATGCTGTGATGCATTGTTCATATTTCAAATAAATTCATGACGACACTACAAAACTCCTCATACATGTACCTCTGACTTTACATGTCCAACCATGTACGCACTGCGTACCTATTTTTCATTATGATGTAAACAACTGCCTAAAAATGAGATCACAAACGATAAAAGCAATATCTCTGTTATCTCTAAGGCACCCATCCTGTTTAGGTAGCACAGTTTATGTTTAATTATGCAAGATTCCATTACGGCCTTGTTATAAAAATGTGCGCGTAAAATTCTAACTTTTCCAACAAATTACAATAAAAATAACTTTTTCCGACGTCTACCAAACAATTTTAATTTTGAAAATGTTGCAAACAGGATAAGTCAATCGTACAGGAATCCACTGTACTTCTCTGGGAACTTAATATGCACTACGGACCAACAACCAAGGAGTGCTCCTCTAAAACCTTCAGAAATGAAATATTTGTAGCCTACTTGTCTCAGGAATCTTTTTAACAGAGTAAGCTGAACTTAAGAAATGGTTGTTCAACTTTGTAAGGACCTATGGGATAAAGAAAAAAAGCCCTCTTACCTCTGGTAACAGAACAGACAAGACGTAGTCGAACATCCTGGTATTTGAACGGTCGAAATCCGTCCAAAACGCAGGAAGGAACGAGGAGATCTCATTGGTAAATCTGTGAATTTAATAATAGTGAATAGTGCAGGTCAGCGGGAATTTGTAGTTACCACTAGTAGTTATACTTTATGTTGGCAAAAGGAAACCAGAAATATATGTAAAAGAGTGACTTATGATCTAATATAATGACCATAGTATCATTGTATAAGAAAAACTAATTTCGAGCGTCTATTTCATATACACGTCTCCAGTAATAAAAGAAATGAAAACATATTATTTCCCGAGGAAGTTATATTCTCAGCTGAAGCTGTTGTGTTCTCTACTTGTGTTTCAAGAACCCCATGAAGCACCACGATATTTCCTGTTTGTTGTGCTATCGATTCTTACCATTCTAGAAGACATAGGACATCCATTTCCGCAAATGCCAGCACCCATCAATAAGAGATCTGCGTTTCTTTTCTCTATAAAAAGAGTGTGCCGTTTGCTAACGATTTATAGAGTATATTCTTTAGGTATTCCTACAAAAACAAAATAATTTAAACAAATTAGGAATTGAAATAGTTGAAGGGCAACGACATAGTGGATTACAAATGGTACCTTAACTGAGGAAAGCTCCGGCGTCAATAGGGACATATTGGATGGATAGTTGGTACTGATGAAATATGAAAGAAATATATAATCAATAATTCGACGTTAACATAAAAAGGGAAGGGGAGGAAATGTAACGTTGATTTCCTGATGAAACGCAATGACAAAACCTATACTTTATTACCTTATAACAACAGCTTTAAGTTAAACGACAGCATATTCATACATAGGCAGAAAAGCTCGTATATTTTTATACAAGCACGGTATTCTTTCGGTTGCGTTAACTTATTATAAAACGATTAATGACTATAAATCGTTAATATATGCAGTGGTTCTAAAACTAAAAGGGATTTCAAGAGAGTAGTTTAGACATGGAGGAAAGAGTCCAAAACATATAAATTTAGTTCCAGCGTTGATGATAAATGATAAATGATTGCTCGATGCAATTTAGAGTTTCAGCGGTAACAAAAATGGTTCAGTTAATCAATTCAAACAGTCATGTCCTTAGTACTTACGATCGTTCAATCTGCACAATTGAACATCCGCAGTCATAGTCTCCTTTAGGTTTTCTCTGTATTCCAACGCATTCATAATGAAACCAAAGTTGACATTTATCGCCGGCAATCCACTTAAGATTTCTGCCTTCTTTTGGTACTGGCTCTTGACAGAGGAATGCTTGACACTTGACCGAATCCTCCTCCTCTGCTACCTCTTCATTTTCCTGCAGTTCTTCGTTATTATTCTTGCGTTTCCTTCTTTTTGATGTTCGCATGGGAACTGACAATGCGTTGTCTTCCCTGCGATTTCTTCGTTTTCTTCTTGTTGTACTGTGCAATGCGTCTTTTTATGCTGTTTAGCCTCCTTTTAGAGTAAAACGTATTCAATTAAGGTGAGTTTCACAATCGAATTTCACTCTGCATCGCCCAGCATAAAACTGCCCTTTGAAGTAAACTATAGTACACTGGATGGAGTTCAAGCATTCAATCAACCGAGCCTTTAAAGTGCGATTACCATACGGAAATTCACGTAAATGTCTTTTCATGCTGTTTACACTGGAAAAAATGATAAATTTACATGCACTGTAAATTTTCCTTTTTATATGTAAATAACATGTAAATCACCTGGAAAATACTGTAATTATCATTTACAGCTAAAATGCCTTTTTACAGGATCTCAGAAGATACTGTAAAGAAACTGTAAATATTATGAATAGAGCATGTAAAAAGTAAGAGACATCTTGTAAATTTTTAAGAGACGACAGCCAAGATCATGTAAAAAGAATGTAAAAATTACCTGCAACCTGTAAATAACATGTAAAGCTTGGAAGAGCTTGCCTTTGACCTTGTAAATAGGTTGTAAATATTGCCACGACCTTGTAAAAACTCTGTCAATCTCCCAAAGGGACTGTGATTTGACCATGTAAAACCCTGTAAATCGCAAAAGGTGGACTTATTTGACCATGTAAAAACTCTGTAAATTGAAAACGGAGACCTGATTTCACTCTGTAGAAACCCTGTAAATAGGAAAAGGGGGATTGGCTTGACTCTGTAAAAACCCTGTAAATCGAAAAAGGGGGCCTGGCTTGACTCTGTAGAAACCCTGTAAATCGATAAAGGGGGCCTGGCTTGACTCTGTAGAAACCCTGTAAATCGATAGAGGGGGCCTGGCTTGACTCTGTAGAAACCCTGTAAATCAAAAAAGAGGGGCTGGCTTGACTCTGCAAAAACACTGTAAATCGAAAATGGGGGCCTGGCTTGACTGTCAAAACCCTGTCAATCAGAAAAGGGGGCCTAGCTTGACTCTGCAAAAACACTGTAAATCGAAAAAGGGGGCCTGGCTTGACTTTGTAAAGACCCTGTAAATCAAAAAAGAGGAGCTGGCTTGACCCTGTAAAACCCTGTAAATCGAAAAAGAGGGCCTGGCTTGACTCTGTAAAGACCCTGTAAATGTAAAAAGGGAGTTTCTTCATACACTTTTTAAATCTGAAAAGAGAGAATAATTTGACCCCATAAATTACAAGAAGCATTTGACAGCAACAATTAATCAAACATCATTTTCATGCCTGTTTTTTAATTGCAAGGTTCTTCTTAAACCTATCTGTATAAAACGTTTCTTCATCACTATGAATGACAATGTTGATCACTAAAATTTTCTATAATCAGTACAACATCAAAAACAATGCTGCAATTATAAATACATATAGCTTGCTAAAATGTATTTTTCTTTGTTTAAACAGTTCAATACTCTCATAAGAAATATATTACCTTAATTATTGAGGTCATACAGTATAATCTTCATAGCTATTGCTAAATTCATTTCGTTATTCAATAAATAGAGGAAACGTTACAGCCATTTAAATTTTATCATTGACTGTTGAAAATATTTTAATTAATTATTTTAAATAATTGAAATTTTATTGAGTGTTGAAAATATTTTCACAAGTGAGCACAGGGAATGAGTGCAATATTTTTCATCACAAGATAAATTTTGTATCTTCAAGTGGTCATGTAATGTTCATTAATGTTAAAAAAAGATAAATTACAGTAACTTTCTAGGACGTGCATAGAAACAACCTAATTTTCCCCATCAGATGACTCTTTATCTGCAGTGATTAAATTATCATGAGTTATCACTTCATGTTCATCCTTTCTTCGCACAATATTTTGTTCATAAACCCTTTGTTGCAAGGACCTTAACAAATCACTTTTACTTGAAGTGTTTTTGTACAAAATGCAAAAGTGTTTGCATTTGTTTTTCAGGACTTTAGATGGTACACTTGATATGGTCTTGGCCTTTAGGTAGTGAAGTGCAACCATAGTTGCTTTATCTTTGGCAACCTACAAGAAGAGCAAATATGTTTTATTAGGGCTTGACATAGCTTCTGTTGTATAGGATTATGCCGGTAAAATACACGTATATGGTAATTTGATTTTTCCCTTTTGATGAGAAAATTTTTCCAAAATTATTCATTTCGATATAAAAGCACTAGTGGGAGAGATTTTATGTATCCTTTTGACAACCTTATTTGAAAAAGGCTCTGAAAAGTTTCATACTTTTGATCTACAGCTGTGCAGACATTATTTTGCTTCTGGATAATGACTTACTACCTAAGAAATAAAAAATGCAATTCAACCCCCATAAGAGACTACCAAAAATGTGGTGGTTGATGGAATGTCCTTAAAATCAACTGTCTGTGTACTTACAAAACCTGTCTTTAATAGCTCCAACTCATTCTCCTTCATATTCTGCAAACGTTTCTGTTTTTTCCTACATGTATGAAAACCAAATAGATAATATCATGTTATCATTGATAATAAGCAAGAGGGTTAAAAGTAACTTCAGTGCTTGGCTGCCACTCAGGCCAGTATCCCAGAAATCCTAGTGGTCCAGGTCAAATTTGCCCTTTTAGTGATTGTCCTCCAGTCTAACATAAAAAAATCTTGTATTATGAGAAGCCCAGATTTGTTCGAATCAGACCAGAACTGGGCAAAATATAGCCAGCGATTCACAACAGAATACCCACAGGAGCTCCAGCTGTTGCTGGGTCTTATTGAAAGGACTTCCACAGCTTTTAAGTTATTGTCACAGAAATAAATTAAGGGCCATTCCATTGTTTTTTCACTGTCATGAGGGTCAAATGCTAACCCCCCCCCCCCCCCGGAGTGGGCATGACCAAAATTCATCCCAACACAAATGTTTTTAATAATTTAATCTTCAAACTCTATATTAGTATAGACGTTGCCTCATAAACTTTAACCTGCAAATTTGTCATTTTTTGCTTCTCATGTGGAATGGGCCTTAATCATTCAAATCATACGCTTTCTTATATAAAAGTGTATAATAATGATAGAAATGTATATGAAAGTAAATGTACGAGCAGTGTTGTGTAGAAACGAGCTGCATAGAGCCCTGGGTAGATTTTGGGTCTCACGACATTAAAACAAAATAGCAACTAGAAAATCATGGAGCATTTTCTAGCAATCTTAAACTCACGAGCGGTTTAGATTTTTGCAATTTCAAAACTGACCAATAGGCTCCAGAGAGTTGGATCAAAGATAAATAATTTCCAAGTCTCACTCCAATAAGAATGCAGTGTCTGCGAATGCTGGTTATTAACAATGGAAAACAGAAGTTTGCCAGTCAGATGTTAAGGACGGTGCCTACTATTGTTACTGCGCATACGTTCTGTGCATCGCGAGATACTCGGGTTTCCTATGGGTGGTGCCTACTAATACAGGGATATTTTTGCGCGGTTTAAAACTATACAGAGAAAGCAGAACTTAGCAAATGCTTTTGGTATTTCAAAAGAAAAGTGGGGGTAACCATGCATTTTTCAGAGATAAGCTTCAATTTAGGCAAAAATTCCCATACATTGCTTTATATTTCGGCGCTTTTTAGAGATTTCATTGCTTAATTATCTCTGAAAAATGTGTGGTTACCCCCAATTTTCTTTTTGGATTCCAATAGGCCTTGCTAAGATCTACTTTTCCCACGTAGTCATTAACCGCACAAAAATACTTTGGTATTAGTAGGCACCGTCCTTAAGCCAACACACTTTCAGAACTTGCACAAAAAAGAGAAGTGATTTTTTTCATTGTAGTGGTACTCTAAGCTATCCTCACGTCAGGAAAAAGTATATTAAAGGACAACAGTTTGTCTAACATTTTTATCAATGTTTAGTCCCTGTATTATTCTTAATGTCATGGTTTGCTACATGTCATGGTTTGTTATTAAAAGTTATAAGAATAAGTTCAATCACATTTACACACTTACCGGTTCTTTACATTTTTCACTTTCATCCATTTGAATGACATTAGATGCTGCAGCTTGTTCTAGTGGAGTCTAAAGGAAACAAGAAACTGGGCTTAACTAAAGCAACATTTCTGAATCTAAGCTATAAACTTCCTCCCCTTTTTATTACTGACCCACTGGTCTCTGGTACAGTCATGAATTTTAGTGTTTGAGAAGGGGTCTTAGCTATGAAAATAATGTTTCTAAAAAAGTAGACAACCCACACGACTAAAATCTAATTCCACTAGAGCAACATGTACATGCTTTCTTACTTTACTGGTGTCATCTCCTTTGGCTTCCTTCTGGTTATCAGCAGTCTAGTCAAGAGCATAATATTAAGACATTAACAAGTTATTAGTGAAAGTATTATGACTATTTTAAAAAAAGTATTGTGATTTACACTGATTAAATATTTAAAAAAGAGGGTTACCTCAGTACACGTAGTCTTCTTAAGCCTCTTGGTGGAATTCTCTACTGAGTCCTGCCAAATAAAGTTAAAAAATAATTTTGATGAACAGTCGAACCTTTATTTCACCGTAAGTAGACACCATATTGTGTGGACAATCATTATTGGGTGAGCAGCAACCAAAATCCCAAAATTACTTTTCCTTATTTATTATTTAAAGAAAAACCTTATTAAGCTGACACCTCTATGAATTAGATGCAGACACCAACGTAAAATGTGGCTTAACTAAAGTACAATAATATACCTGATAGCAGGAGTGCAACACTACACTGATGCATTGGTAAACTAAGGCAATTTTATTTCTTTCAATAATATCAATATATGAACAACATATCATAAAAATTGTTCCATCTTCAAATTTTGCTAATTCCTGTCTGAAATATTGTTTAGTTCAAGTTCCCCATTGTGATAGGAAAACAAATGAAAAAGCAAACCACCTCTGTATATAAGCATGTTCTTCTCTGAGTCAAGATAATTTTATTTCATACCATGATCGAGAAGATGTACATGTGCTGTTGCAGCCCTACTTCACTTGATAGTGCTAAAGATTGCCACCCACAGTTTTGTTCATTTGAAAAACCAACAGCATGACAATAATTGACATGAACATTGTTAAGACACAAGTACATGAGAATGTCCATGACTGGACACTAAGCTTGTACAGGTAAGTGTACAGTTACTGAGTTAGTATACACAAATCCTTCATTGGTAAATTTGTATTGTTTACATTAGAGCATTCTCTAATTCACTGAATCCAGGTTTTACTGTATTAGTTTGCTGCAGCCAGTTAAAAACAAGTTGAAAAAGACCACTAAGTAAGATAAGTATGAAAAAAGAAATGGACATACTCTTTCCTTGTGGGTAGTGGACTGTTCTGCCCGCTTCCTCTTGGAATTCAGATTTGGTTCCTAAATGTAAACAGGGAACACTTGTTAACATGTCATGCTGATGGAGAACAATAATAGTCATACAAAAATGAACACCCACTGAATAAAGGCTGTCATATACAGAAACAGTTACATAATAGAAAGCTGGACATGTATTTTACAGCCAAGTGCAGCAATGACAATGGCTACATGTACATGTAAATGTAATTAGGTCCATGACAATGGCAACATTGACCAGTGTAATGAGGAAAATCAATCAAGCTGCATGTGGGCCACGTATTTTAGTACACTTCTTCCCATAAATTATCCCGCAAATCAACAACATGAAATGACAAGATTTAAGGTTTTGACGACAACAGAAGCACACAACAGTGAATTTCTCATACTCTATATATTAATTCAAGAGTAGTAATCCAATCCATGAAAATTATGAAACTAGGTTGACATCATTTTAACCTGAATTTTAACTACAATAGCTACAAGCCCAAAATGTTGAGTTTGAGTGATCACTAAAGAAAGATTCCAACAATAATGATCTGACTAAGTTGCTAACTTTGATAATTAATTTTGGAAAACATGCTTGCTACTGAAAGGTGGTTGCAAGAAATGTTCAACTGTATTTGTACAATGCTTCTGAAACTGTCATAGAACAACATGTACTGTGTATTTCACCTTTTTCTGGTAGGCAGATGGCTTTCTCAGGGAACTCATGATGCTGCTGATATGCCTTTTGGCTTTTACAGAGTCCATTGTCAGAACTCCCTCCACATCACCTCCCGTTACACAGTAAACTCCATATAGGGCCTTTACTTCCTTATCGTCAAGAATTTGTTGGCACAATGCCATGTTTGTTTTGCTGTCATCCTGTGTGGTTCCTTTGCAAATTTTCAGTGCACCTGATCCTTGCCACTTAAACAAATAAATTACACCTTTTGCTGTTCATTTACGCAAAATATACATTCATTAACATCAATGGTTGAAACAGTAAGGCGAATATACGTTCATTAGCACCAACATGACGTTCATTAACGCGAAAGAACATTCAAGTATGCTATTTGCATGTCTATTCACATTCAATAACATCAACGGACAAACAATAACGCCTTTGGACAATCAAAGGTAACGAATCTTTCAATACGGTGTTTTGAATAACCATTTACGCCAAAAGAAAATCAATTGCATCATTTGACAATCATTGGTGCAGAAAAGACATTCAATGGTACAATTTGCATAGGAATGCACAATCAATTGCGCCTTTACACAATCATCCATCCAAAACCAACAATCAATAATCCCAACGGACAAACATTTGTGAAATAACGACAATCAACTACGGAAAAACAAAATTCAAATTCGTTTTATTATAATAAGATAATTATCCTTCAATTTCCTCGTTATTCAAACATCTGGGAATATAGGTTTGCATGACTCTGTACCATTGTCCACATTTAGCAACGGTGATCATACCGATGTTTACTGTACAAGAGCAGATGAACAACAGAGCAGAGGCAAGAAGACAAGGAATTGCATTAGGCGATTTCCGCACTCGATTGTTACTTGAAGCCCTTACAAGAAACATCGGTACGATCACCGTTGCTAAATGTGGACAATGGTACAGATTCATGCTTGAATGTTCTTTCACGTTAATGAAAGTCATGTTGGTGCTAATGAACGTATATTCGCCTTATTGTTTCAACCATTGATGTTAATGAATGTATATTTTGCATAAATGAACAGCAAAAGGTGTATTAAGTGACAATGTACTCAAATTAAAAAAAAGAAAATCATGCAAACAAAAACAAAACAAAGATCTTCCCTTACCCCAACAAGGATCTTTAAATGTGACATGTACTATACTGTACATCTCACGTTGGACTTTGTACTACCAGTGATAAACAAACATGCTTTTTCTAAAGAAACAATCCAATTTCATTTATTCCACATTAAAAAATATAAATCAACTGTGGCAGAAAGATACTTGCTTTACTTGCCAGCTAGTTAACACTTATCTACATAACCTGATTGACTCCCAAGTTTTTGGCAACTAATGGAATACATGTATAGATTCAGGACCTAAAAAATGAACTTTTAGCTGTTATTTTATGAGGCTGAGTATGTTACATGAATGAAGAATTATGCAGATCGAGGAGGGAGTTATTGGCCAATGTGGATAACACCCTCCAAGATCTGTATAATTCTTCATAATGTTATCATATGAAAGCCTAATTCAATAATAATATTGTTTTGTTATTCATTCAAAATATTTTCAGAGCTAAAAAATGACAAACTTACTTCCTTATTTACTCCTTAATCAATTACATTGTAAGCTTCAGTTCTTATGCATTATGCCACAAAAACATGGTTAGCTTCACAAAGTTCCTTGTCCTTCACAAAGTCAAGGTTCAGCATTTCTTTTAAGTATCCATTCCAACCAAATTTCAGAACAAAATCTTCCTTTCATACTTGTGAGTTCAAATTTACTGTACAGCTTTGGCCAATTCCACTGCAATTGTAGGTTGTTTGACATTTTTTTCCCCAGAAGATAAGGTCAAACAGTAAATGATGTTTCTTCATTGCCTTTTCAGTGTTTTAATGATATTCTTATGTCAATTAATCAAGATTGTTGTTGAGTTTCAAATTTAATTTGCTTGTGAGCAGGCATTTTGGCGCACTCTCAAGCCATTGTGGCATGACAAGATGCCAATCGTTCAATAATTTTATTATTGGACAATAATAGTATTGACATCATTCATCCAATAATAGAAAAATTATTGGATGACTGACATCATGCTAACTGGTTCTAAGGTTCTAAGTCAATCCAAAACTGAGAAATAGTTTGAATGAATAATTGTCCAGGTTATAGATGTAGACCTTTCACACCACTGGTATTTTAAGTGCTGAATTTAACAAGTGATCAGATTGCTTTAGGTCAGGAAACTTTGGTTAATACCCTATCACTTAAATACTGTACTGTATTTTCAAATAGCAGAGCTAGTCTAGGCAGGCCAGGAAATATATAGGAAAAAAGAGAAGACTGCTATAAAAAAAAATCCTAGCTAGTACATAGATATGTGACCGGGCACGGGATTTCGTACACTAACGCTTTACCGTTTAACGGAACAATCCGTTTACTATCCGTTTAGCATCCGTTTAAAACGGATCATTAAAGCGTTTAAGCTCTTTGCTCATCCGTTTAACGTTTTCAACAAAACGTTTAGCGTTTTAACCTATCCGTTTAAAAAAATTTGCATCCGTTTAACAATTTGGCCCAGCCGTTTAAACGGTTAGCGTATCCGTTTAACGATAACTTGCATCCGTTTAACGTTTTTGACAAGCAAGCGAGTAAAGAAGAAAACAGTCCTGAGACACTATCGATCATGCTGCGATCGAGCGACTTTGCTGCTATTCGCATTGACTTACACTTTTCAACTCCCTGGTATTCGATTAGAAGAATTCTCAATCGAGATAAACACGAGAACTCGCATCAATAATAGCCTTATTGATTCTGCTACTTCTAAAAGACTTAACATGTCGCTCGATTCTTTTTTAACGCATTGAAGTCATTGACTACCTGCCGTTTTTACGTTTTCAGAGTGATTTTCCACCTATAAACATTCCATAGCATTTCGTGACTCTTTATTTGAAACTACCACGGACAGTGGTGCTGTCCTAAAGCACTGAAGGCTGAAGGTTTCTGAAAACGTCATTCTGTCGTCCATTCTGTCAACAGTGGAGCTACAAGAATGGCCCAAGTTCGGTTTGTTGACGATTTGTGCTAAGTTTACAGCCATATTTCATCTGTAATGGATGCCTGATGAGCATCATTAAGCGTGACGGTAGCTAAGAGTCCACTTTCTCAAAGAAGCGAGCAAGGTGATGTTCTTTGTTGTCGAATTTGGCTTGTTACTCGAGTCTACTGTACTTCTCGTTTCTGAATTATTGATGTAATAAAGTTGTAGAGACCTTACAATTTGATTTCAAGTTTTGGATTTCTTTGTTAATTACAGGAGAGTAATTCAATTCATTTTCTATCGGTGTCCGTCGAAAAGTATTAGTATGAAACGTCGGTGTTCCGCCGGAACAAATATATCTTATAATTGTATCGCAATGGTTTCTGATCGGTATGTGGCTTCCCGCTGTTCTTTAGCCCGACTTCATCCATTTAACGTTTCGATCTATCCGTTTAATGATTCTGTTTAACCGTTTAACGTTTCAAGCCATCCGTTTATATTTTTTCTCAGCCGTTTAACGGTTTACCGAATCCGTTTTTGGACTTTGCTCTACCGTTTATACGGATAGGGGAACCGTTTATACCCTTTCATTACCCGTTTACTATCCGTTTACAAACCGTTTATTTTTACCCGTTTAACGGAAAAGCGTTAGTGTACGAAATCCTGTGCCCGGTCACATATGTAAATATAACGCATAAAAAAAGAACAGAAATTACATCAGTAAAATTGAGTTACATGAAATATTGGAAGGAGAGGAGAGGGGCTCGTCTAGGTAAACTAATTTTGTGCCCCTTAAAGAGTCCTTAAAGTTATGTATAACTTGAGATATTTAATAAAAGGAAAAAGAAAAGGAAGAGGAAAAATGACAAAATAGCTTAGAAAGTTATGAAGAGATGATGTTTCCATTAGTATTGAGCAAGGTACCAGCGTATTAGTGCTTTGCTAAACATTTTTTTGGATGGTTTGTCTCTAATCGATTGCGGAATACCATTCCAAAAGAAACTTCCAATAATGCTGGGGCAAAATCTCCTAAGATTAATTCGAAATGAAGGTATTGCAACTTGATTGGATGAAGCACTACGGGTATTATAATTATGTAGTTCAGATACTAATGAAACAGGTAAATTAGGAAACTTATCATGGTGGAAATAATCATAAAACAGTATACACGTGTTCAATTGAACAATATCAGGAAATTTCAGAAAGCCAAAGGATAAGTAGTGTGGAGTTATTGATTCCATTAAGGGAACATCATTTATAACACGAACCGCTTTGTTTTGTAATTTTACGATTTGAGACAATGGAGCATTATAATTATTTCCCCAAAGTGTACATGCATAGATAAGGTAAGGATAAATTAGAGAATAATACACACTAATAAGTGTTGCTTTTGATACATAATGTTTCAACTTAGCCATTATATTTATATTCTTGCTAATTTTACCACATATGTATTCAATATGGTCATGCCAAGTAAGGTGACAATCAATACACACACCAAGATATTTTACACAAAAGGATTTTTCTAAATAAACGTTTGCTACAGTTAATGGTGGATAAAGATTGCAACTTTCCTTTTGACGGGGCATAAAAATAAGAAACTTAGTTTTTGTCAGATTTAGGGTCAATTTGTTACTGCACAACCATTCGTAAACAGCAGGTAAATGATTGTTGATTGCACACAATAGACTGTCAAGATCATGTCCGGAAGCTGTTAAAGATGTGTCATCTGCATATAATCTCGTAGAAAAAAAGGAGGAAGACTTTGAAAGGTCATTTATGAAAATAATGAACAGCAAAGGTCCTAGTATCGATCCTTGAGGCACTCCAGTAGAGATAAAACGTATGTCAGAAGCAACCCTGTTTACATGTACCTGCTGTTTCCTGTTACTTAAGTAAGATTGAAACCAGTTATGTTCACTTTGCTGTAATCCATAATACTTAAGTTTATTTAATATTATTTGATGGTTTACCGTATCGAATGCTTTACTTAAATCTAAGAATAAAGAGACCACATAGAGGCCTTTATCGAGAGAGGAAGTTATTTCTTCAATGAAATCAATTAAACAATCAGAGGTTGTGAAACCTGGTCAAAATCCATATTGATTTGAGGAAATCATATTATATTTCGTAAGATAAGCTATCAGCTGATTAAAAATACATCTCTCAAATATTTTACTTAGTAAGTAAGTAAGTAACGGCTTTATTTAACGAGGGTAGTACATAATAGTACAAAAGTACTAACAAACTTGTAGCCCTCACGAAATACAGATTAAAATTTATAAACACCTAAAAATCGACTAAATACGTAATAATACAGACCTAAAAAGTATATAAAAGCTAATGCATTGCAAATCACGGACAAAAATGTACTAAAAATTTTTGTTCATCTAATAACAACTTTTCAAATTTCTTTCTAAACAAGCTAGCCGATGCCTGCCTTCTTAAATTTAATGATAAACTATTCCAAAGTTGAGCCACTGTAACAGAGAACATTTTGCCACCCTCAGTTTTCCTGTTAACCTTAGGACAAATCAAGTTTAAATTTGCATGTCTGGTATTTCTAGCATGCATTTGGCTATTCAATTTTAACGCTTCAAAAATATATGATGGAACTTCACCATTTACACGTTTATAAGTCAAACTACATTTATTCACTTTAATTTCTTCATAGAAAGGAAGCCATCCCAACTTATTAAAAAGTTCAACTGACGGTGATAGTCTTGAGGAATCTAAAATCACCCTTGCAGCCCTTTTTTGCAGTTGTAATACCCTAGTTTGATTTGCTTTACTACAAATAGACCATGTAATAGATCCATACATCATAACAGGCTTAATAATAGCGTTATAGTATAATTGCCTTTGATTAACTGACAAACAGTTTCTGATCCTCTTTAGTATTCCAATACGTTTCGCAAGCTTTCCACAAATGTAATCAATATGTTCATTAAAACTAAGTTTATCATCGACAACTAAACCAAGTAACTTTGTACTTGAAACTCGCTTAATGTCTTGCGGTACTGGTGGACTCAGTTCACCAATCATAGAAGCCAGACGTTTCCCAGTAATTAGTAGAAACTTTGTCTTTTTTTCATTCAGTGGCATCTTATTACCAGCAGCCCAATCTTGAACATTGACAACAGATTCCTCCAAGGATTTTATTAGCTGATGTAGTTCTTTATAATCAGCTGACTTCGATATAGTAGTATCGTCTGCATACAAATCCAGCTCAGCATTACCAATGTGCAAGGGAAGGTCATTTATGAAGATTATAAAAAATAGAGGCCCCAATATGGACCCTTGTGGAATCCCATGGCAGATTTCTCTCATAGTTGATCGTGCTCCAGACAACTGAACACACTGTTTCCTTTGATGCAGATATGACTTTGTCCAAGCAATAGCATTTTCATCAAAGCCATAGATCTTCAGCTTTAATAAAAGCAGAGAATGATCAAGCATGTCAAAAGCTTTTTGATAGTCTACCGTTACCATGCCAGTTACACGATTGTTATCCAGTTCAAACAGCAACTGATCAATGATCTTTATAAGTGCTGTTTCAGTGCTGTGATGACATCGAAAACCAGATTGTTTACTATACAACAAGCTATTCCGACTCATGTATGTGTAGACGTGTTTATGTACGTGCTTCTCAATAATTTTGGACATAACAGGTAACACAGAAATTGGACGAAAATTTTTTACATCGTCACGTTCACCATCTTTAAAGATTGGAGTGACTTTGGCTATCTTCCATCTGCTTGGGAAAATACCAGATGACAGGGACAAATTTATAATTTTTGTGATAGAAGGAGCTAAAGCTGGAGCAGCTATCTTTAGTATTTTAGCGCCAATGTTATCGATGCCAGTAGATTTATTAGCTTGAATATCTTTTAGGATACCTAAGACATGTTTTGTTGTCATGGGTGGAATCGTAAACTTCACATCTTTGTCTATTCTTGAAGCAACAAAGGTTCTTAGTTTCGAGAGATCGTAGCAAACATCAGGAAGTAGTGATCTCAAACGATCTGCAACGGTTGTAAAATGTTCATTTAGAAATTCTGCAATTTCTTGTTTATCCTCAATAAAACCATTATCTGTTTTAAGACGCATGATTGATTCTTGTCTTTTTCCAGTTCCCTCTAGGCGTTTTATTGTTCTCCAAATCCCCTTGGTGTTGCCTTTATCTTTTTCAAATGCAGTCTTGTAAAACTTTCGTTTAGCATATTTAAGTTTGTTAACAGCTTTATTTCTTGCAGCCTTGTAATCTAACCATGAATTATCGTTCCCCGTTCGCTTAGCAATCTTTAACAGATTGTCTCTTTGTATCAAAAGTTCAAGAATTTCATTTGTCATCCATGACGGCTGACATCTGCGAGCAACACGTTTAAAACGCCAAGGAGCATGTTTATCTACAGCTTCATTGTACAGGAGTTCCCATGCAGCAACAACGTCGTCGATATCGTCAAAAACAAAAGGTGTATCCCAGGGGACGTCATTAAGAGTTGATAGAAAGTCATTTTCATTAAACCGTTTCATGTTACGGTATGTAATTCTTTTCCTCGCAATAGCTTCTTTTGAACGGTGATATTTCCTGGTCACAAATACAGGCAAATGATCAGCCAATCCAATGTCACGAAAACAGACATTCACAATATGATGGGAGTGGTTTGTGTAAACATGATCAAGAATAGTTCCACTAATTGGTCGGGTGACAAAATCAACCAACTGATGAAAATGCATGCTTCTTAGTCCCACAGTAAGCCGATGTTTGTTGAATGTACTTTTCTTGTTGCTGTCAATATTAAAATCACCCAAAACGATGGTTTCCTTGTTTAGTAAATAAGCAGATTCGATGTTTTTTTCTAGGTTTATGTCATCCTCCTTAGAAAACGAGGGTGGGCGATAAACTCCAGCAATAAGTAACGATCTATTAGACTTGAAAGGACATACCTCCAACCAAATAATCTCCAAATCAGATCGTTCCAAATCAGTCCTTCTTTTTACTTTCAACTCAGCATTCACATATCCCATAACACCTCCACCACCTTTTTGGGGCCTGTCCTTTCGGAAGATATCAAAACCATTGACATTAAATAAGGAGTCAGAAACATTTGGCTTGAGAAACGTTTCATTCAAAAACATGATATCAACTTGTGGTTTACCATCCTTCCTGGATAAGTAAAGCTTAATCTGGTCCAGCTTTGCAGATGTCAGACGATTCACATTCCAATGACCAATCTTGAGTCCAGAAGACGGCAATGCAAGATCAAAGTGAAGGTGTGTCGAATCAACATAATCACTACCATCAATGCTCGAACATGGCGAAGGACAAGAACGTGGTGAAGAGGAAATCGTTGAGAATGAACTGTCGCTAGAACTTACCAACAATTTAATTGGAGTAGGACCAGGCTGAATTTCTACATCATTAGATAACAGCACCAAATGTGCAGCCAAGGCGTATTTGAGCAAGTTAAGAGCCACCAAGAACTTGTAGTTAAAATTAGCCACCAAGGTACAACGTTTCGTGTCTTGAGGCACATTTGCACGAAAAGCAACCGAGGCATCTCCAGCAACAACCAATGACTCGACATTTATCCAGATATCCTTGCGTACTTTCCTGATAGGTTTACCGGTTAGATTTCTGGTGAGGAGAAGAAATATAACAAAAAGTACGATGGAGCGAGCGAAACGCCGCATGTCAGCCATTTTTCTTCTCCAGCTCCTTCTCCAGTGTTGGTTCGCGGATGACGCGATGATGAGTGGGTTGGCCAGGTGGTGAAACTGGCAGAGTTTGCAGCAACCCAACCACAAGCCTGCTATGCCGCATATACCTTCGGACTGAAGCACAAATGGACGTACTACCTAAGAACATTATCTGATATTGAGGAACTGCTAGAACCATTGGAACGTGCTATTATTGATGTTCTGATACCAACAATTACGGGCCATACATGCACAACGAGTGAACGAGAGCTGCTGGCCACTTACGGAAGAAAGAACTGAGAGAAGTCGATAATTACTACATACAAAACGAGAGCCTTGTTTAAAAATTGGAACAACTTTAGCAAGCTTCATACTATTAGGAAAAATACCTTGGCTAATGGAGAGATTAAAAATAAATGTTAAGGGACGGTATATTTGAAATGCAGCAGTTTTTAATAATAGTGGATGGATCTTGTCAATCCCGAATGACTTTTTTGTATCAAGACTTTCTAATAATAAGAATACTTCTATTTCAGAGACTTGCGCGAAGCGAAATTGTTTTTGTTTCTGAGAAAGATAAGAGGTTGCACTCTTATCAGATTTTGGCAGTTGTGCAGCTAGTGTAGGAGGGACATTACAATAAAAGTCATTAAGGCAGTTAGCGATAGTTATAGGTTGTACATATTGTTTATTATCCACCTGTAGTTTTTCTATGTGAGAACTTGGCCGCTTCTTATTTATCATTAAATTAATGTTATCCCACATCTTTTTCGTGTTATCTGATTTGGTTAATATGTCATTATAAAAACAGTCACGATATATTTTGTTAATGATAGCAATTTTATTACGATATAATTTATATTTGTTTAGGAAAGCATGATTTCGAGTAATACGCCATTTCTTATATAATTTATCTCTAACTTTCATAGAGCTTTTTAAACCAGGAGTAATCCACGGTTTATATGCTTTGTGTTTGATCTTGGCTTTTTTAAGTGGCGCATGAATATTACTTACTTTATTGAAAATATGGAGGAATCTGGAGTAACACTCATTTACTTCATTGCATTTGTAGATAGAGTCCCAGCTCTCTTTTCGTAGATCTACTTTAAAATTTTCATCGTCAAAATTCCGAAAGTCTCTAAATTCGAAATAATCAGGAAAAGGACTAAATTTTGGGTCATACAAAATAGTAAAGACTGGTAGGTGATCTGCAATTTCAACAGCGAGGCTGCCACTTGAGCAGGAAGTCGAAATATTTGTAAAGATATGATCAATGCAGCTTTGTGAATTTTCAGTAATACGTGATGCTTCAAAGATCAGCTGATTGAATCCTTCAGATTGTATTAAATTAATATATTCCTTGGAGACACTTGTTTTTGTAAGGGTATTTATAGTGTCGCCCATTAGAATGCATTTTTTGTTAGCGAGAAAAACACTATGTAGAGTTTTTTCGAGTTTCTCTAAAAATTCTGGGTTGTAAAAATTTGGGGGTTTATAAATGACACCCACAATCATATCGTTAGTTTCTATCCACAGGTTTTCAATTGAATCTATTTTGAGGTCGTTTCTAATTGTGAAAGAATAGCCTGATCTGACATACAAAGAAGCACCGCCACCTGTTGAAAAGGTGCGATTTTCATTGAGTAAAATGTAACCTGGGATTTGAAAACAGGTACAATCAGTTTCAGAGGTGAACCAAGTCTCGGAACAACCGATCAAATCAAACTTACATGAAATCGAATCCAGAAGATTGCACATTTGTTCGAAGTGATTTTTTAAGCTTCTAGTATGTAAGTGAATGACAGAGTATTGAGGTTTGACGGTATGAAACAACTCGTTAATTTCTTCAATTGTGAAAATCCCATGATCATTCAGCAATAATAAATTGAAATCAGGGTCAGAGGAGTCTTGAGTCATTTGCATAAAATTTCAGCCTGACAAAATTTAGGCAAACAATTTAAGATAGAAGATAGAAGTCAATTATAAAGCTATGAAGACATTTAAAATGGGACTTACGAATGAACAAAGAATATATACTGTTCAGTTGTCTCATTCCTGATGTAACTCACCGTCGATATAGAGCTTGCCATGATGAAATCTAGGTCTTTTCCCAGCTTCGAATGCTTCCTTCATAACAGATCTTAATTGTTTCTTCTTCTGACGGTCTTCCCATATCAAATCATCCGAGACGCGCACACCATTACGTAGATCCCTCTTCTTTTTGATAACTCTAAACCGTTCCGGACGGCACAGAAACTTAGCCAAAATTGGTCTGGGAGTGCCATCATCCTTGAAGGGCCCGATCCTGTGGGCGTTCTCGATGTTTGATTGCAATTGGAGATCATTTTCAATGATATCACGAAGCTTTGCAATACAATCTTCGCCTCTTGATTCCGGGATGTTGTAGAATCTCAAATTGTAGTCCCTAGAATATCTCTCCAAAGACAGCAACCTCTCGTAGGTGTCATCGATCTCTTTTGCATTCTTGGTAATAACATTCTCGATTTGGTCGATTCTTGTGTTAGCTTCATACAGTTGACCTGTTAATACCTCCAGCTTAGTATCCAAAGATTCTTTCAATTTTGTGATTGAACTTTCATTTTCCTTAATTTGACTCTGAAGAGATGCAATGTCTCTTTGAATCTTGACTTGAGTTCCTTTCACTTCTTTCAGGTCGTCACTTATAGAGCTTAGCTGATGGCGTACAAAGGCCTCGAAATCTTCTTCCACCGTTTCCTTTTGTTTTCCTCTTTTTGCAGACATTATAGTTAGTTATTTAGTGAGTATGTTAACGAAAAAAGAAAAAAAAAGTTAGATTTACATAAGAGTAGGCAAGAAATTTCTCAAGATAGCAGAGCCATCAAAAAATGCGGCCATCATGCTCGCTTGCCGCTGACCTTATAAAATGATTTAAAAAGTGAAAGTTAAAAATAGAAGATGTAAAAAGTTAAATTTAAAAATGAATATAAGAAATTAAAAAAAAAGTTATTAAATACTTCTGATAAGTCTTTTAAAAGTTAAAAATGTCAAAAGTGCTTTTTGCTTTGTTGGGTAAAATGTTCCAATCGTGAGCAAATCGGTTTTGGCCCCAGGAGCGACATGACTTGGGTCTACAAATGTCATTTCTTCCACGAGTATTATAATTATGAATGTCTTTAAAGCTATAAAGATTAAAATCCCAGTCAATCAAGCCATTCAAGGCCTTAAAAAACAATATTAATCTATGAAGTCTTCTTCTTTCCATTAAATTATCGCAGCCAAGCTGATGGAGCGCCTCAGTAGCAGATGAATGCCTTGGCATATCGAGTACGAATTTGGCAGCTAAATTTTGCAGAACTTGGACTTTCTTCATAAGAGTCAAATTAGCTTTGTCTCCCCATGTGACATCCGCATAGTCTAACAGAGGTATTATAGTTGATTTAACCAAAAGTTCACTGATATCTCTTGGAAGAAAATACTTAATTCTTCGTAGTAATCCCAACCTTTGCAAAACCTTGCTACGGAGGTTTTCTATATGATCTGTCCAAGTCAGGTTCTCGTTGATGATTACACCCAGATACTTATAAGAATTTACTCGATCCAGCCTTCTGTCATTGATTGACAATGCCACCTCGCTGAAAGAAGAAAGCTTCTTGGGGCCACCGATGAGCATGAATTTAGATTTCGAAACATTTAATGTCAGCTTGTGTTCGTGAAGCCACTCTGCTAGTCTGACAAGGTCTTCATTTAGCATGGTCTGTAAACCAAAAGCTGATTCTGAGGAGCAGTGAAGGGCCGTATCATCAGCGAATAATGTAACAGTACTGTTCCGAAGGATGGTAGGTAGATCATTGATGTAAATGGTAAACAATAGCGGCCCTAGAATTGACCCTTGAGGAACACCAACAGACACCTTTCTAGTAGAAGACGAGGCCTGTCCAATAACTGTTTTCTGACATCGGGAAGAAAGATAAGAGTCAAACCAGGCCAGATGAGTGCTAGTTACTCCTATGTTCTTGAGCTTTCCTAACATAATGCCATGATCCACAGTGTCAAAAGCTTTCTTTAAATCAATAAACACTACATCATTTGTTCTTTTCTTCGTTTCAAAAATTATTTCATCTAAATCATAATAAGCATCACCAGTTCAAGTATATCAAATAATAGGGAACAAATTTTACACCCCGACTGGCTAATCTTGGCGGGTATTAGTAATGACAAAAATTGAGTTTAATTAAAAATTTACAATATTACTATAACATCGGCACTACAATGTAAGACTGTGAAAACGAAAACGAAAACACAGAGCTATAAGGCACAATAATTAGCAGTAAACAAAAATTAAGTATTAGAGCTAAAAGACTACAATATTGCTACAATTACACTACAATATAAGACGAAGACATACAATATGAAACGAAACACGTAGCAAAACATAAAGCTATAGGGTACAACAATTATTAGCATTAATTTTCAATATTAAAGAATGGGCGCCAACATAAAAGTCCTCAATCCCAAGTACGGTTAAAAGTAATTTATGAAGTTTTCTTTTAAAAGCTCTTTTCGTCACCTTACGCCAGTCGGGGTGTAGACAGTTCCACAATCTCGCACCAAACGCAGAAAAAGATTTTAGTTTCACATGCAATCTAGATTTCGGAATAAAGAAATTCCTTGTGGAAGAAGAACGCGTATTATATGCATGAACATCGGATGAATGAATAAAAAGCTGATGAATGTTGCAAGGTGTAGAATTAGTAGAAACATCATGCATTATGGTGGAAATCGTTTCAAAATAAAGCATATTAAATTTGAAGAAGGATACTGAAAGGTACATGATGTCTTATTCTTGCAAGAATACCAACTATTTTGCTGATCTTCGAAGCAATATAATCAAAATGAGGCTTCCAGGGCAAGTTTTTGTCAATTAGCACTCCTAAAAATTTTACATAATCTTTGCATTCAAGAAGTACGAACCCATTATTGTTATTATCCGGAATTCTGATACATATCTGATGATCCATTCTTTTTTGTCTTGGTCTAAAGACAACAAAGTTTGATTTTTTAGCGTTAATGGTTAGTTTATTAGCATTAAGCCAGTTCCAAACATTGTTTAGTTCAGCGGTAACTGTGGTTTCCAGGGACTTCAAGTCTTTGTCAGCATATAACAGGTTTGTATCGTCAGCAAATAAATAAAACCCAAGTTTATTACTACAGAGGTAAATATCATTAATATAAATTAAGAAAAGTAAGGGGCCTAAAACAGACCCTTGCGGAACTCCCGTTACTAAGTTCTTCTTGGATGAAATGTGGTCATTGTCAATATGCGTTGTTTGCGTTCGGTTTGCCAAATACGACGAAAACCACTCATGCACAATACCTCTGATGCCATAATAATGCAATTTATCCAGCAAAATAGTGTGATTTACAGTATCGAACGCTTTTTTAAAATCGAGGAAAACGCCACATGTAAACATTTTCTTGTCCATATTTGTTTGTATGGCATATTCAGTTCAATGTTTTTGACTGAACCCATATTGTGATGAGGACAGGATTCCTTCCATATCTATAAATAATTTCATTCTCTTTTGCATAAGTTTTTCGAAGATTCTATTAGAACATGATAATAAGGAGATTGGTCTGTAATTATTTGGGTCTAGTTTATCATCGGCTTTAAAAATTGGGATCACTTTTGCCATTTCGTGCTCATGTCGATCCCTTAACGGTAACATTTCTTTTATCTTACTTTTGGCCTGTTCTTGTTGTTTTCTTCGGAAACCCTGTTTGGTTGGACTTTGAAACTCTGCTCTGCCCTTGTTTAATGGCTCGTTGATTAATTTCGTCAGTCGACCGCACAGTTCTTTCTTTCGTGTTGGATAAGGTTTTTTTCTTTCGTTAGCTCTGGGATCAAACCTGTTCTTTTTCTTAGGTGAAGAAGGCGAAGGCGAAATGCTACTATCCGAACTATATTAATCTGGCATTGTAGCTGTAGGCGGCGATTTCGCAAGACCGAGTCGAATGTCGAGCAGAATCGAGCCTAGTAGACTTCAGCGAGGCAGGGGTAATTTACAGACCGAATGACCGCAACAACACTTTAATCGTCAATTCAAGTCGTAAACTACAAACAACATCAATAAAGTATAATTACTAAGCGAACATAACACAATAACACTTGGCGTGTACGAGCAATACCCAAAAGGCTAAAGGGAAATCACTGAAAATAATAAAAATGATACGTAAAGCAAAGAAGAGAATAAAAAGAACTTAACTTACATATCGTTCCCGCGACGCCGTGACTTTACGAAACTTAAACTTAATGAAACAACGAAACGACGTCCGTGCGCCACAACCAAGGACAGAAAACTAAAAACCGCAAAATGTGACGCTACCTAATATCTAGGAAACCCGGGGGTTAACGCCTGGAAAATATCAGTAACGATTGCGTAAGGACATTTACAGACATCATTGAACAACAGGCCTCAGCAGGCTCTGTGATCCCTCATGTGTAAAAACCCGACTAATGTATGCAAAACCCTCTAACCGCATGACGTATCCGCTCAGTCTGTCTTACTGTCTCCTTCGTAAAAACTAGAAATACGACTCCTGCAAAAACCTCGGGAAGCTAGTTTTTGAAGAAGTCACAATGCTTTTATATTTTAATTTTTTATATATTTTATTTTTATATCAGCGTAATCTCCATTATTTTATTTGTTATGCTGTGTTTGGTACATAATTAGTGACACCTGGTGCAAATTACATGATCAGTATACCGGTCAACACAGTGCTTAAAAATTGACCTTCATTTAGCTCTTTCACTGCCACTGAGATTGCACCAGAGGGAATAGAAGTAAAATTATTTATTATGTTGACAGGGAGTACAGAGTCGATGAAGTACCACAAAAATATTCCCTTAACACAAATTGAAAATGATTGTAAATCTTTTGCAGGTGAAATCTTGAAGAGTTGATATGAATGCTTGCATGTGTTTACTGTACCATGGTGTAAAAACCTGTTTTTTTTTTAGTTTTATTTTCTGAGTCTCTATTGCTTTGTCTTCTTTGTTGTACATCCCTTTTAAACACAACATGTTCTTACACCGAGGATGAGGTGAATGCTCCAATTATTTTTGTTTGTGTTTTTTGGTTATAATTGCATGAGATTCATTGTAAGAAGAATCTTGTGATTAGATATTTTATTGTCTACTGCAGTCATTATTTCATTCCTAGGTAACCACAATTGAGAGCATTATGAATAGTGCATGTTTCAATTTGTGTACTCTCTTCAGTTGCAATGGTACCCCCAGTGGTTGATAGAAAAATTCCTCTTCCCTCAAAAGAGATGCCATATCAACAGAAGTGTGATATACAATGTCATTATATCAAAAAAAAATTGGGGGTAAAACAATTGGATTCTACAAAAACTTTGAATAAAGATTTGGTAATAGTGAGTGCCAACTGTATAGTATAGGGCGTGTAGAAAACTTGAAACATTTGTAACTACATACAGCACACTTGCAATGAATATATGAGAAAGATCATAAACATTTTGGCATTACAAAATTTATTTTCTTCTTTATAAAGTTTTTCCAATGTAAAACATTAACTCTATGTTGTGGTTGTTATTAAATATTGATATTTGACATCATAAAAATGAAGTAAACAGCAGATAGTAACAAGGTTAATATGTTATGTCTAACTTTGCAAATTAAGGCTTGAATTAACATTTCATGAGTGGGAAAAGGGCCAGGTTTCTAGATAGCAATATTATCGGGGAGGGGGAGGGGGGGGTCATTGAACTCTAAGGTAAAACTGACCCATTGTTGTCTCTACGTAATATCATTGCAACCTTTCAATCAGAGAATACATACATATATACATACATACATATATATATATCCCCTGATGAGTGGGCAACCACGAAACAGGCTTGTAGGGATAAACCTGTAGTTTGTTTGTGTTTTTTCTCCCGCAACAACTACTTTGCTCTACGTTCACGTATTGAGCACTGTTTTACGATTAATCAACTTTTACACTTTACATATATATATATATATATATACCGTATTCGCTCGTGTATAAGCCGCACCCCGAGTTTTGCCATATTTCTCGAAAAAAAATTCACGCGTTCTTAAAAACGCAAAGGCCTGGCGAGTGCCGAGTACCATCAAGGTATTGTTATTTGTTTATATGACAAAATTTATCGCGATAAATAATCTAAAACAGCAGGCATTCGATCGAACAAACAAAACTGTGTCAACTCAATCGTATGAAAGTTCATGTTGCGTTTCTTATGCAGTGTTTGTTGTTCTCAGACTTTGTTTTCGTTAGAAACAAAGCTCAGATGTAAGTACACATAACGGATAAATTAGTTGACAGAAAAATCAATGTTGAATCTCAAATTTAATATAAAACATAAGCATACAAGACATGCGATCGCTACTTTGGTGTACTTGTACTCGCGTTGTCACAGATATGTTAACGGAGATTCTGGCATTTCCACATGCGTGAATCATTTCTTTGTTATGAGAAACAGTGAGACCCCTCAGATTGTCTCTGAATGATTTATTGACTCAGTGAGGCGCCGGGATCAAACTTCAAGGCATTCGTTTCGTTCACGCACAATTGTTATTGGTTGCTGAGGTTACTGAATGAATCTATATGTAGCAAAGAGAAATACTACTCAGAAGACAGTTATAACATTTGCTTTATTTTCAAATGATCGCATTGATCACTGATAATATTGCAGAACCAGTACTTTATAGTGACACTGCGTATATATTCTGTTGAAAATGGTAAACATAACTGCTAGATCAAGAAAATTTACAATATTTTCACTGTTGCAATGATATCAGATCACATCGCTGTAAATGAGTGTTATAACAACTGCAACTCTCTATGTTGGGAATTTCTTCAAAATGGAAACGCTATCGTTTTATGAAAAATACCTACTTACATTCTCTTGTACTGTAAATCTGTTGGTCGTCTTCCGATTCCCTTTTTAGACTAATACAATTATTTTCCAGAGACATCTCCAATCGTTGAAGTTGTTTCTACTCGGTTTCCCTTCTAAGTCGTTTTGCTAAATTGAGTATGCTAATATATTTCGTTATGTAATCGTTCACTCATGTTCTGTATTTCTATCAATAACACATTCAAATTCAAAACTAACTTGGTTGAATTCCTGGTCCTTTTCCCTGCTGTTTCGTTTGCCTTTTTCTAGAGCGAGCTGTTTTTGTCTTCGCTGCGATGACGGATGTCTGTCGTTATTCTCCCCGCTGTCATTTCTCTATCCCTGCTTTGAGTCGTGCTTTCCTTGTGTTGATTTTCACGGTATTCGAACTTACTTGGGGACGATCTCGAGCCAGTCTTTCTTGAATATCTCGGAGATCATCTTGCTGGGATGTACTTCCAGGACAAGTGAAATCGGTTTCCACAAAATTTACATTTCTTTCAAAAAGGCATCACCGAATTCGAATGGCGGAACTTCAACAGTTCTCAAGTGTGCTACTATTGCCAGGTAACCTGGCCTGCAAACAGACACCTTTAAAATATAGATATATATATATATATATATATATATATATATATATATATATATATATATAATATACATATAAATATATATATAAATATATATAATCGTGAGAAGTTGTAGAAAACACTGCTGAATAGTGCTCAATACACATTTGTGTAGAGCGGTATATAGAATTGGGTTACGAAATGAAAACACACATGATTCCCTGCAACTCTGAGTTTCGTGCTTACGCACTCATCAGGCAGATTTAATGAAGAAAAACCCTATCAGCTAGTATATATATATATATATTTACAATAAGTAAAACAATAGGAGAAGCTGCTCGTTAATTACAATAGGTGAGGAAGGCGGATCTATTGGAACAAAGGGATGTGTGAAGTAAACTGTTTAAACTAAAAACTAAAAGCGTAGGGGCGTAAAACAATAGTTCAGTATTGTATAGGATGAGCGTCAATTGTTCTTTAAGTAAAACTTGTTTTCATGTCGGGACTTGGAAATAATAAATAATTATATATATATATATATATAAATTAGAGTAAATGTTTGAAAGAAAATTTGCCCTGAATGGGATTTGAACCCACGTCCCCCCGCATACTAGTCGGGTGTGATAACCACTACACCACCAGGACAACCATGCTGGCAACATAGCAATCGAAGTGGTGTATTGTGTGATTGAAGACTGGGTCTCCCGGCAATTTTCCTTCAAGGTGACAGGGTAGTGGAAGCCTATAACTCCGTTTGAAACCCAACTAAGGATCAAGTTAATGATGCACGACCGAAGTCAACTTAGCAGGAGACAAGGGAGGATCAAGTTAATGATACAGGCTATTTTTTATATGAATATGTGTATATGAAGAAACCACTAACCCTATACACCCCAAATAATCATATTAATTAGAGTAAATGTTTGAAAGAAAATTTTCGAAAAAATTTTTAACTTGATCCTTAGTTGGGTTTCAAACGGAGTTATAGGCTTCCACTACCCTGTCACCTTGAAGAAAAATTGCCGGGAGACCCAGTCTTCAATCACACAATACACCACTTCGATTGCTATGTTGCCAGCATGGTTGTCCTGGTGGTGTAGTGGTTATCACACCCGACTAGTATGCGGGGGGACGTGGGTTCAAATCCCATTCAGGGCAAATTTTCTTTCAAACATTTACTCTAATTAATATGATTATTTGGGGTGTATAGGGTTAGTGGTTTCTTCATATACACATATATATATATATATATATATATACTACTGAGGAAACGAAAACTTTTTCGTCGAAAGCGCAGGAGGCCTGTTACAACGACTGCTAACAATTCACATCAGTTGGATCCCATCAACCTTTCAAGCCAGTCCATCAATCATGACCAAACCAATCTACTCAAGAAAGGACCATCTTTCTGCCCCATGCCAAAAGATGTTGATTGGCAGCGTGTATATGATGATTTGGAAGCTTTTGAAGCCCGCTTGCGGACAGCAGTATTTTTCATTGAAGGCAATTCTGAGGATAGCCAAGAACCACCTAGTCACCTTCCTCAAGTTCCAAAGGAAAAGAAATGGAAGCCACCGCCATCAAGGTATCCAGAACTTGAACTTTTTCTAGCTAGCGTTAGGCGTGATTTGATAAACCCTCGTAACATTAAATCAGCTAGAGATAATTTAACCAAAGGGGAACGGGTAGCGTTAAAGCAATTTAGAAATTCTGATGTAGTAATTCGTATACAAGATAAGGGTTCTCGTTTCGTCTTAATTGATAAAGGGGAATACGAAGATAAAATGTTTGGCCAGCTTCATAACCAGCTCCATTATAAATCCTTACAGGAAGATCCTACATATAGGCATTTAGCTGTAGTTGAGAGTTGGTGCAACAAATGGGTCAGAAAAGGTGAAATTTCAGACCAATTAGCTAATTGGATAATTAACAAAAAAGCCAAACCAGGGGTCGCCTTCGGTAATATTAAAACCCACAAAGCAGGGAACCCACTCAGGCTTATCACATCGTGTTGTGGTACGGCTATAGAAAATCTTTCAGCCTTCAGTGAATTTTACTTGCAACCGTTGGCTCGTAAGTTGCCATCTTTCATCAAGGATACGACCGATTTACTTAACAGAATTGAGGATCTTAATAGGAGTGGCCCTTTCCCCGAAGGCACCCTTTTAGTTTCTTGGGATGTTGTGTCAATGTTCCCCAACATAGATAATCAACTCGGTCTTACTGCAGTCAAGAAGGCACTGAATGCTAGAGAAAACCAGCTTCCATCCACTAATTGCATTTTAGAAGCAGTAGAAATTTGTTTGAAGAGCAATCACTCAGTTTTTAAGGAAAACTTTTTCCTACAAATTCATGGCACAGCCATGGGCCCAAAGAACGCCTGTAGTTACGCGGATCTTGCCATGGGGGAAATAGATTATCAAGCTAAATTTTCTGGCCCCATAAAGCCGGCCTTATGGTGGCGATACCGTGACGATGTTTTTGATCTCTGGCAACAAGGCCTCCCTGCACTGCATGAGTTTACTGACTTTATAAATTCTCTATATCCTACCATTCAATTTGAATTAGTTTTTTCTGAAAGCAAGCTTCACGTGCTAGATTTAACTCTACATCTCATCGGGGGTTTCATTCAGACAGACGTTTATTCAAAGCCAACTGATAGCCACTTGTATCTTCCACCATCAAGTGCTCACCCCAAACACGTTTTCAAGGCTATCCCTTATGGCGTAGCAACTAGGTTACAGAGAAACTGCTCTGAACAAGTATTTCTTGCCGAGAGAACAACTGAATACAAGGGTTATCTAGTCAATCAGGGTTATCCCACAAAACTAGTGGAAGATCAATTTTCTAAAGCCTTAACTACATCTAGAACTGACTTACTTAGAACTCGTGCCAAAGCTGAGAAGAAATTGTTTCCATTTGTAACAACATTTAATCCAAATTTACCTGATGTTGGTCGCATCATCAGAAAACACCTAGGTATTTTGGAATCCAACCCCAAATTAAAAGAATTTTTCCCGCCAAATTCCATCATAGCCTCTTTTCGAAGATCTAAAAACCTTAAGGAATTGTTAGCGCCATCTCGTTATGGCTCTAACATTGAAGTTGAAGAGGCTATTGAGGTTAGGGGTTGCTTTAAATGCAAAAGAACAAGATGTGATCTCTGTTGCAATTACTTTGTCGAATCAAATTCTTTCCAAAGTTTTCAAACAGGCAAGAGCTATAAGATACGATCGAAACTTTCTTGTGATTCAAAAAATGTCATTTATTTGGCTTCGTGTAAGAAATGTAACTTACAATACATTGGTTCTACAACAACAGATTTTAGAGTTAGATTTCGCAACCACAAGTCTGCCATGCTGACCAAGAAAAAGACTTGTGAGGTAGCGGTTCATTTCAACAGAACACCGCACGACTTAAACGATTTTTCTTTCCAGTGTATTGATCAAGTGCAGATAAATGCAAACAATACAAGTAACATCGAAAAGCTTTTAATCACTAAAGAGGCATATTGGAGCGCACAGTTGTTCTCTCTGGCACCTTTTGGCTTGAATAAACGTCAGGAATTCCACTCGAAAAAAAGAATAAACTACAACTAGCGTAAAAATAACTTGCTAATTTGGCGGTTATCTTAGTTCAGGTGTTCAAGGGCCCTGACCTTGGATCTTGTTAGCTTTGTTAGTGCAAGGTTTTCTCAGGGGCCCCCATCGGGGAATTTATTACATTATTGTTGTTTAAGGGCCCTGTTCAGGGCGCCTGTTGTGCCTTGCCGCGGCATAGCTTCAAGGGCTTTGTTTGGGGTTTTTATTACAAGTTTTTCCTAGGATGGCCTTTTATGAATACTGTGAATATTTTACACGCGGGTCCCTTCACACTTTTGGCTGACTTGACGAATCATGTTATAGTTTTTTAACATTAATCTTATTTGTATCATATCCGATTATTTATTCATATTTGGTTTGCGTTTCTTGAGTTTTGTATCGCATTGTCATAGTTTCTCGCTTAGTAATCACCGATTGTTTATCATTGGTTAATTTTTTCATTTTCATGTGTT
This sequence comes from Ricordea florida, assembly GCA_949710005.1. Taxonomy (NCBI): domain Eukaryota; kingdom Metazoa; phylum Cnidaria; class Anthozoa; order Corallimorpharia; family Ricordeidae; genus Ricordea; species Ricordea florida. The sequence continues at coordinate 11,127,956 of OX453285.1, read as the reverse complement.
ACCACGCCCTGTTATGTAATCATCTTTGTTATATTATGTCATCTTTTATACTGTAAACCTATTTAAGGACATTGTAATTTCTTATTCACTTGCACTGCAACTGATGAAGGTCATTGACCGAAACGTCTATTTTTATTAAATTTTTAAACTTTTTTTAGATTTTTTACTGTATATATATATATATTTTTTTTTTTCGCTCGAAGTTGTCCATCCTCGTTTTCCACAATTGCCTATATTTTTGCGGGAGAAAAAACATAACAAAAAACATTTTCTCCCTATTGTTGCGGGAGAAAAAACATAAACAAACTACAGGTTTATCCCCACAAGCCTGTTTCGTGGTTGCCCACTCATCAGGGGATAATATCCCTGTTATAACATAACAGGCTTGTAGGGATAAACCTGTAGTTTGTTTGTGTTTTTTCTCCCGCAACAACTACTTCGCTCTACGTTCACGTATTGAGCACTGTTTTACGATTAATCAACTTTTACACTTATATATATATATATACATACATATATAAAAACTCTTGGCTTGATTTACTCGGGCTTGTGAGCCACGTGGTCTGAACGGAAGTGACATTATTAGTAACCTCGCTTCGCAAGGAACCAGACAACATACATGCAAAAACATCTTTATTGAAATCAAACACATGGCGAATTCATCAAGCGTATCTTCTTGTCACAATGGTTTATTATTCTACTTTTCCTACTCTCAAATGTATTTTCACTATCGTGAAAACATAAAACGTCAATATTCATATGTATGTCCACATACAAAATCCAACAATCCTTCTATAATACTGGATGCCGAGAACGGTGGTGGAACGGGTGGTGGCAATAGTGGTAGTAACTCAACTGTTGGGTTCCACCTCGATCGCCCATCAAACAGTTCCCTTTCCAATAAAATAATGTAATTAGCTGCGGCTTCAATGATCTCTCTCGTACTGTTTCTTTGCTTCTTTGGGTTTAGCAAACTAGCCGGTATTTGTTGCTCCAAAAACTCCAACGAGCCTTTTAACACAAATTTTCTTGATCTTTCTCTAGAAATAGCACATACTCTTTGCTTGTAGGTTAACTTCTTCGCTTTCTTGACTGGTGATAGCGGTGGTGACGGTGGCAGAGCTGATGATCTTGATGCCATGACGCTGCTCTCTCACTAACGCTCACTGCCAGCCTTTGACTGTGATCGCTTCCCCATTGGTAGATTTGATTGGTAGATTCTTGCTCTGTGTAGGTCCCAGTGCCTTCTTGATGCCCGGTACTTGTTGGTGCAGCACCTGGAGGTTTGTTGTACCTTGCTCCTTGCAACTTGTTCCCCCTCTCCTGAGCTGGACATGGTTGTCAGAGGCTTTTGGAGACACAAGCCATTGGGAGCACTTTATTAGCAGTGGGAGCGTATCCCCACAACCACCCCCGGTAGAGACAACCATGCATGCTTAGTATAAATACATGTATATAATGGGAATTGAACTGAGTGGAGTGCAATTTGGTCGGAAGTCATACACGTGATTTCAAATATCGAACGAGCCTGCAACATGAGTTGGAATTGAAATCACAAGTATGATTTCAGACCAAGATTGCACAACACTAATTTCAATTACCACTCTGTTACATGCAATTTTGAAATCGCAACTATTACAGCATTTTTTTGAGTCGAGTGCCAATATTTTATTGATCGTGTGACCGCTTTTTTCGAAAAAAGAGGAACCAGAAACGTTTTTACATTTGAATTTTCAATTCAATTCATTTTCATTGCCTGCAAAAGAATATGCGATTTAGAGCCTAATAAATCACCCTCCTATGCCCTGCAAATTATCAGATTCTGACTGTGGTTTCATACATCAACCAGCAGTGTGGCAGGTCTCCTAAACCGCTTATTTGAATGGACCTCTGTGTAACTTTTCCATTGTTTTTGGGCTAGGGCATTGTTTGTTTTGTTTGTTTTATTGTTTTTTGCTTGGGTATTGAACCAATAGTACAAGACCTTACAACAGCTGCTACATCACTACATCCACCTTTTTGCTTGCCTTGATACACATCTTGCTGGTGTGCTCAGTGAAACTGAGGTCACTATCTATTATTATTCCTAGAAGCTTGATTTGTTTCAATGCTTTTACAATTTTTAGCTCGTGTATTTTTAGCTTAAGTATGTGCAGAGTTTGGCCAAAATGCTGTTTCGAGACATTAGACAACTAAACACACCAGGGACTTACCCCTTAAGGGAACGTCCGCGGACCATGTGAAGATACTCGGCCATTTTGTTTACTAATATCTTGGGATCATTCTATTAACAAACTTTTCAGGACTAAAGCACTTTTTATTACATTTGTAAGTACATTGTTAGCTGGTACAATGTTGGCCATGCTTTATTATGTTTTCAGTGTATTTATATTACTGTACGTTTTATCGTAGATTCACTTCTACATCGTTGTTGTGATAAATAAAATCGTCCAATACAGAGGAGAATTCTTCATGTAGAAGTGGATCACTCTGAAAAAACTCCGAGGAAGCCCGATGTGCACAAATGCTGTTCTTTAATAAGTTGCTGTATAAACGTCGTTCACTTCTTAACAAGGATTGTGAACTTGTCCACTGTGCAAGCGTTACGTTAACCAGCGAAGCTAAATGCACTCTCGCTGACTCTCGATGTGATAAATGACGGCAGTGAACGATGCAATCTCCCTTGTGGAGGCTAAAGAGAAGGCTTGAAACACTTCCAACATCAAGCCTTTCTGCTATGTCTTCATTCCGATGCCATCAGAACCCTCGGCCTCCAACCTCAACCACTGACATCAGAAGCTGGTTCGGCCTCGTTAATCAAGTGGCCAACTACTCCCAACTAAGAGATACCATGACGCCATTCAAGCCGTTTTTGAGCCCCCGCTACAAATTCTCTTGGTCTGTAGAACTTGAGGACACGTCCAAGCGTCAAAGCAAGCCATCGTTAATGCCATTCGCCAGGGCGTGGAGATATTCGACATAACAAGACGCACATGCCTCCGCCCTGACTGGTCCCAACGCAGGATAGGCTACTTTTTGCTTCAGCAACACTGCAACTGCCCAACGGGACTCCCTGATTGCTGTACAGAGGAATGGCGGATTACCCTAGCAGGATCAAGGGTCCTCTCGTCAGCAGAGCAACGTATACGCTACCATCAAGGGTGAGGCTCTGGCCATCGCCTGGGGACTAGAACAGACATGCTATGTCACGCAAGGCTGTGACAACCTTGTTGTCGTCACCGATCACAAGCTGCTCACAATGATCTTCGGTGACCACAAACTTGATGAGATATCGAACTCACGGCTTTTCAGACTCAAGCAGCGAACACTCCCATGGCGCTTCGACATTGCGCACCTCCCTGGAAAGCTAAACCATGCAGCAGATGCAACATCACGTCATCCATTGCCATCAGGCTCAGAGGACTCAGTGGATACGCAAGAGACCATCATGACGTCCGCCGTCCGCAGTGAAGCCCAGCAGCTGCTATTGCCCAGGTGACAGAGGCAGACACATCGATGAGTCGCTTGCGCAGTATGATTGAGCAGGGGCACCAGGATATCGATGGATCGGAACCCAAGCTCACAGCCTTCTGACCGATCCGTGAGGCACTCTACGTCGAGCAAGATGTCCTCATGTACCAGGATCGGATCGTGGTCCCCCGATCACTCCGCCCACAAGTCCTGCAGCACCTACACGCAGCTCACCAGGGAACCTCGACAATGGAACACCGAGCACGCATGATAGTCTACTGGCCAGGAATGACCAAGGACATCCACACAACCAGGGACAGATGTACTGATTGCAATCGAAACACACCCTCACAGGCCTCAACCCCACCAATACTATCACCACCGCCTTCCACGCCATTTAAAGCCATGTTTGCTGATTTCTTCAATTACGGAGGCCACCACTACCTCGTGGTAGGAGACCGCCTCTCAGGATGAGAGGAAGTCTTCAGCTCTCCATCAAGCACCAGCTTCGCAGGCGCCAATGGTCTGCTTCGCCACCTCCGAGCACTCTGCCACGTTCGGGGTACCCACAGAGATATCCACTGACAGAGGCCCAGAGTTCACAGCGGGATGCAGAGAAACCTTCCTCCACCAATGGGGAATCTCTCCTCTCGTCTCTCCTATGCACATTTCCCCCAGTCCAATGGGAGGGCAGAGGTAGCTGTCAAAACCACAAAATGCCTCCTGATGTCCAACACCGGGCCATTAGGCAGCCTTAACCACGATGGCTTCCTACGGGCCATGCTCCAGCTGCGCAACACCCCTGATCCTGACTGTAGCTTCTCGCCAGCCAAAATTGTCTTAGGGCGGCTGCTATGCAATACATTCTCCTTCGCTAATCGACTGGAGAAGTTCTGGAACCCCAACGTTCGGCCACTGTGGTGCAATGCTTGGGCAGCAACAGAGGAAGCCCTCAGAACAAGACTGTCCAGAACAGTGGAAACACTAAAGGAGCACTCGCGGCCCCTCCGTCCATTATTAACAGGCGAGCAGGTTTTCCTGCAGAACCAGCAAGGGACACACCCTAACAAATGGGATAGATCCAGCACAGTAGTAGAGAAAAAGGAACATGACCAGTATGTTGTAAAAGTGGATGGGTCAGGACGTCTCACATCACGCAACCACCGCTTCCTTCGGGCATACACTCCTGCCACACCATGTATACAACCGGCTAACCCACCTTCCAGATATCAGAGTGAAACTCCCCACAACACTCCAGCGGAACCAGACATACCACCAACTATGGAGGACCTCTCGCTCCACGCCACCCATTCACTAACCCCAAAGATGACAGCCCTTTAGACGCCCACCATGACGCACGAAACAACCTAACCACATCAGGACCACCAACCCCACAACAAGGCCCACAGGCAAGCAGCCCCCGTCCTAGGCGCGCTCGCCAGCCGCCGAAACGCTTAGAAACCGAAACAGGCAAATGGATATAATGCTCAGTCCGCTCGTTAACTTGTAGACTGGGGGGATGCAGAGTTCGTCAAACCAGCACACCGCTGGCCAACATGCTGTTTCGAGACATTACACAACACACCACGGACTTACCCCTTAAGGGAACGTCTGCAGACCATGCGGGGATACTCAGCCATTTTGTTTACTAATACCTTTGTATCGTTCTATTAACAAACTTTTCAGTACTAAAGCACTTTTTATTACATTTGTAAGTACATTGTTAGCTGGTACAATGTCGGCCATGCTTTCTTATGTTTTCAGTGTATTTCTATTACTGTACGTTTTATCGTAGATTCACTTCTACATCGTTGTTGTGATAAATAAAATCGTCCAATACTGCGGAGAATTCTTCAGTATGATGCATCATGCGGCTGAGCATTGCTAGTACCGGTATTAATGCTCCCTCTTCCTTGCAGCACGGTCGTATCACAGGTAACTTATCAACTAGAGTAACATAACAATTAATTTATCATTTGGGGATACTGAATTCTAGATAAAACAACACCATAATTACCTGGATTTTTATCACACAAGGCTATTTCTCCCCTGAATGTAACATAAAATAACCTTTCTCCCAGCGTTACCACCAGTACTTTGACCATGTACTTAAATGAAGAAGTGTGACTGACATCAAGTATATGCTTTTTAAAACAGCACTGTTACCAACTCGCTGTCATGTCCATGTCCATGGTGTGAAGAGAATGATTAGCTCACGGTATTGTTTTTCAGGATCTTTTTCCTTATTAAACCAAACAGATCTAACAATTTTACTTCTGGATCTTTTTCTTGTTCCTTTTATCAGCAATGGCATTCTCATCACAAAGTTCATCACCATTTTCATCATCATTAGCTGTTTCAACAGGACGTTTATCACCATAATATAGAAATGATTTCTTAACATATGGTTTTGCACACTAGTCATACCATGCAGTGAAATCCGCCAATGTAAAGTGGTCTAGACTGGCAGTGTGCTTTGCATATCTCTGCGAAAGACCAGTGGTGTATATATCTTCACAATCATTTTCCATTTCTTTAATTTCAGTTATTGGTTTAAGAGCTGCACTTTGTCACTAGGAGGAGCAGTATTTATGAACACTACTTTATGTAAAGATTTCTTCATAGGAAGCTGTAAAACAATATAAACAGCTTCTTGAGCACTGATTTCAACACTATTCAGAAATTTGTTTCCAATGTCTCGGACTTGGTATTTTATGCTGAAATTTCCCTTTCTGGCTTTAGCACATGCTTGCCATAAAAGTTCACTCATTCCTTTCTGTGCTTTGGATATATATGAAACTATATACATTGCACATGCATACACATCAAGGACAAATTGAATATCCATGTTTGCTCTCCATGCCTTAAGGCAAGGAGGATTATAGTTATTTATTCTTGATTCATTTGGTTTTCTTTTCCAAAATACAGTTGGAGCACTTAGAGATGACGTGACAGCTAACTTATAGTCATTTTCAGTAACTTTTAGCCTCAGAAGTAGTTCCTCAAAAGTTATACATTTGCCCTCTTTCAAATCATTTAATTGCTTCTTAATAGTTTTCCAGGTCTCTCTTAGCTTTTTTATTTTACATGGTGCTACAGTATGTCTTTTTCTAAAGTATAAAGGATTTCAGTTGCTCTCATAGGAGGTTGTGGATAATCAAATTGACATTCATTCTTTGATTTTTTCTTACATGTGTGAGAATGCCTATGGATTTGCCTGTTTACAAGTTTTTGTAATTCAGCATTATCATCTGGCCAGTGACAACTAATGATTACGATGCGCGCCACACTCGGAAAGCTAACGCTTAAACCTTCACGTTTTAAGGCCTTCCTTTTGAAGAAGCTCAATTCGACTTCTCGTGACACTTAAGGCACGGCTAACTGTGATAGCTTGAAAGCTGAACTGACCAAAGCTAACACACGACTTTGAATTTCACTATGGTAACGTATAAACAACCGCAAGGTCGCCCAGGGCCTGGGGTCATTGTAACTGCGAGTAGCATTTCTTGTTCAATGAAAACAAGTTTGCAAGCAGACCATTTGAGCTTGGCAGTTTAAGACTGTAACAAACAAAATGATATCAGCTTTCTCTGGACATAAGCAAGGTAAGTTTGTGAGAAAAGGCTTTGAGATATTACTATCACTCACGATAATGATGCAAATGAATGTATGACAGACCATATATTTGAAATGCGGCGTAATATGTAATGACACGATAATAGTAAGGTTTTTATCGCACAAGTTCTTGTTTTGCACAGGCTTATATGTAATTCATCTTACTACATGTACTAGGAATGGACGGGAAACTTCGCGAACAGAGCGAATTTTTGGTAGAAAGTTCGAAGGTAAATTCGAGAAGAGTGAATTTTCGCTCGAAAAATCTGACCGAATCATCGGTAGACACGAATTACCACTCGAAAATTCGGGACGACTAAAACAATGGGCAGCGGGAAAATTCGTCGAATTTTCCTCGAACTTTCGAGGCGAACAAAGTTCGCCACTTTTCGCCGAAAAGCCAAGAAATTCGCGAATTTCTTCGAATTACGCTCTCATTACTTTTGCACAATACTGTATAAGCCGTGAAGATCATGATACTGATCAAATTCACTACAGGCAGGGCGAAAATTCGCTCTGGGTAAGAACAATAGAAGCCACAATATTTTGCAAATATTTCATCGACATGTCGCTTCGTTGGAAAGTTAGTTGAATGTCGTCAAATAGTAGCAAAAAGCAACATAATTCAACGAATTTCGCTCTCATTACTTTTGCACAGTACTGTATGTGGTAGCCCAACATGAATGATATGCCGCATTGATGGAATATCAACCCCCATTGCTACAGTTGCAAAAATTAATCTGACCTTAGGTGTAGGCAAGGAAGGTTTGTTCAGGATCTGATCCTTGATTGCCCTTTTCTGAGGAGCATGATATTGGCCAAGAAGCCTTTTTTCTGGTAAGGCTTCTGCTATTGATGGGTAGTACTGGTCATTGACCAACTGTCTATCAAAATATTTAAGAGTGAGTCCATGGGTGCACCAGGCAGGTGTGCTACATGCCATCTCTCCGATTTCGCTGAAACTTGGCCAGTTTAAAGGGTCTACCCCAAAACTCAAAATGACAAACTGGTTTGTAGTTTGGATCTTTATGGTGGGAGATAGCCCACCCAATGGGTTTAATTAGATTTTTTACCAATCAAAGGGCATTGATAACAGGCAAAAGTAGGAAGCTCTCAGGAGAACTGTTTTTAATCTTTGACTACGAGGGTTTGTGTATATGTTGATACATCTTTAATAAATGCAACAATGTAAGTTTCAGTCAATTTGATTGACAGCTTGTCAATCACCGGCCTTGAATATGGGACCACCTTTTTAGCCATTCAATTACTTGCTGATTTTGAGATCGAATATCTCTCCTTGCCAGAAAGCTATGACAATAAATTTGTTATTCCCTGCTTAACAACCTTTTGGTCAATAATAAACATAAAAAAAATTTCTGGGCTCTGCCTTTTTTTGGCGTCAGATGCTAATTGAAAACTACACCTAGAATAGGTTTATTTCCACTTCATCTTTCCTGTAATTCAAGGATTAACGGCTGCTTTAGTTAATAAACCGACACTTTCTAGCCCATTATACAGGATTAGTAATTGAAGGGTTTAATACATGCTTAAAACAATCGAGATTTGGCGAGAAAATTAAAGATTTCACACTGATTAGAAATGCATGTCACCAAAATATCGAAGGCAAAATAGTAATCTTTGTGAGCTCGTTTAGATGTTCTCGCAAAATCAGAGATTATTCTTCTTACGAGTTAAACTATATATAAGTCGTCTTATTCAAGTGTTTATTGTCTATTCTCTTTACTGTGAGAAACCAGGCTGTTCTTAATTTCCTAGGGGAGATTTCAAGGCCACATTGCGCACGGTTGTTGACAAACTTTGAGTCACGCTAGTCATAAAGCAATGTCAAATCGCACATCTAAAAGCAACATAATGATGAGAAATTCTTCCTTCTAGCGATAAAGAAATTAACCCATTCACTCCTGGGACTTAAAAGCGCGACAACCCCTCAATTCCCTGGGAGTTTTGGCCTAAAAATTTTCGTTCGCGAACGCGTGAAGTAAACCATATGCGCAGTAATCCCAAAGACAAGATCAAGTTTTCAAACAAACTTCCTTTTGAAGTGGAATAAATAAGCGACTAGAAAATGTAAAATAAATGCTGTTTAACCAAAGGAATTGATACAAATGGTCAACAGGACTATGGAAATCGAATAATTTCTTTACCGCGCGACAAAAGGCACAAAAATAAATATTTCACGGGTCGCACAAAACACATGAGAAAACAATGATCAAAGCCAAAATGGGCGAAACCACGATTTCTAAATACTGTTCCTTAGTTTAGCTAAAGTTTATTGAAGTTTTCTTTCAGATAAATCCGGTTACAAAGAGAGGCGCATCAATAATTTCAACGTAAACAAGCCGCAAGCGCTTCGCATCAATAAACATGATAAAGGAAATATACACTCTGTACTTCACATAAAAGACACACAAATGAGTCTCCAAATCAAGTTAATTCAAAACATGAAAGATAAATGGTAGCCAAATTATGAAATGGGTCAATCATGAAAGAACTGAAGCCAAAAAAACTGGCAAAAGGAAAACCCAAATGCGTAAATGCGTAAGAACACGCAAATCGAATTATCTCATCAAATGAAATTAACCACTGCCAAAGGGTCAAAAAGGTCAAGCAAACAACAATCATTTTCAAGAAATAAATACTCTCCGAATCCATTAAAGTTGTCTTCGCTCTCTGAGTTCCCAAAAATTAACGCGACCTCGGAGTCAATTTCAGAAGCCGCCGCCATTGTTTTCGCAAAACGTGTTGGCTTGCGCTCATCGGAAAACCCCAACCTCGTGTTGTTCTCATCAGCTGTCAAAATATGCGCAAAACACGGCAAATGATTGGTTTATTACCTGTCAAAGTCTCTATGAGGACAAAAGAGCAAATAACACTCAGTAAGAGTGGGGAGAGGGTCAAGACCAGCGGCCATTTTTACGGGCGGTTACGGGCGGTTCAGGGAATTCGTGGGTTGTCGTACACGGGCGGTTACGGGCGGTTCAGGGGCGAATGGGTTAAGCTCTTAAAAAATTTATTTAACTTCTAATTACGAACTCGAAAAAAGAAGAGTATTAGAAGGAAGAATGGTGTTATTTTCGTTTACCGCCATCGGGTCGCCGTCGATCTACGCCGAACTAATGTATGCTGCATGACCAGACAATATTTGTTTCAAATCCTCTTCTTTGCCTCCAAGGAAGGCTTTCAGAATGGCCTACTTATCTCTATGACTTATTCGTTTCCTCCTATCTGCATTTTTTTTAAATACAAGTTTTTCAAAGTTCCATCACTCTCGATCACCATTTATACGCGCAAGTATTACGTGACAATAAATGAGCCTGCAATGTTTTGTTCAGCGAATTTCCCGCGCCTACCTCGGAAATTTCATTGATGAATTCCAAACAATTTTCGGTTGTCCCGACAATAAATAAAAATAAACAAAACAAAACGCAACAAAAAAAATAGATATTCATATTTTTGTTTGTCTCCCCGAGGCCAAAACTGAAAGAAAAATGTCGTGACCTTTTTATTACTAAATATTCCGTGTTTACTTCATGTTCCCGATGCTGTATTTATTCGAGGGCGGCATTTATTTTGAAACTGTACTTATCAAGGTTGACAACAAGGCTTAATCATTTCAAAAATTTTATGTAAAACATGCAGGTATTTTTTTTTCTTGCTGGGATGTAACACATAGTCATTTTTCTGGCTTGTAAAAGAATTCGGAACTGAAATACAATCCTCGAATAAACGCGATGTTTACTGATTGGGTACTATCAGCCTTTATTCCAGAGCATCATTTGTTCGAGTTACCGTGTGACATAAAATTTTTGCGCTACATGTTTGTAATCAAATGCTACAGAAAAGTGATCTGTCTTGCTGATTTTAAATGGGGTGTACACGCAGTGGAATTGTTGACGAATAGAAAAAGTTAATTCTCAGCAAGAAATCCTGTCCTAATTGCAAAAATTAGTTCCCTCAAAACACCCACAAAAAAATCGCCAATTCGCAAAACTAAACTTCTGCAAAACTTTCGTGCCACGAGGTAAGAAGGTAATTGCACTCCTACCAAAAAATTAAAGTTCAAGGTCCCTCCTTATCTGCTGCCTTGTCCGGACAGCCTCGGCTTCCACAACAAGATCATCAGCATCAGCCTCTTCGTCCTCATTCATTAAGGAAGAGTGGGTTCTCTGTAATCGACCAGCCTTATTGAGGGCTGAGAGTCGGCTAAAGTATCGAGCAATCTGTTGTTCTGTCAACCAGTCGGTCTTTGTGAACATCTTCTGCCCATTCTCGTCTCTCATAGACTTCATTCTGGAGGCGACAAAGGAGGCGTTTGCCTTCTTCCCTGTTTCCTCCCCGGCCCAAAACACGTTTCCCAGATAGTTCTTCGCTTTCTCTGAAAAGGCTACCGGTTTACGATTTTTCTGAAGAGCCCATCCTAGCTCCACGACTTCGCCAGGCGTTGCTTGGTCACTGGAGTCGAAGGAAGCTGAATCACCACAAACATAGCCACCACCCAGGGAATGGCATGCCTCCGCCCATTTTCGCCTGATCTCGTCATGGGTGGACTCCTTTACCAGTCTCACCATGTGCGTACCAACGTCCAGGTGCCTTTGAAGCGAGGCAAATGACTGGAAGGTCTTGATACACCCTTCCTCTTGACAATGAAACATAAGCTTCTCTCCTACCTGGTCTGCCTGTGCGTATTCAGGAGGTTCTTGATGTGACCCAGGCAAAGACGAAGATCTTGCAGGCATAGCGCGTTGCTGGCGATAGGTAATCACCTCTACATGTGGTCTGCCAAAAGGATGAATTATAAATAAATAATTAGAAATACATGTTATCCGGTGTCCGAATTGCTTCTTGCTCTTCCATAGGCTTTACAAGGCTAAGTGCAGTCATGCAGAGCACGGACGTTAACTGCAGGCTGCTAGGAGACGAGCATGAAGTACGAGTTTGGGGGGTGACGAGAACTAGCACAGCGTAGGGAACGGGAAATAATGTTACCCCTTTCGTCGCCCACCATTTCCGTAATTATTTACTACAATATCCACAAAATATGCAACCGCGAGTTAGTGGAACGACGCGGTCATAATTACTGTTTTACATGAACATGTAAACCACGCAGTTGAATTAGGTAAAAAATTAAGTAGAACAAAATATGATAACCTCATTATTAAATATATTATGAATTCTTTTTTGGAGTTTTAAAATTTATTAATTCAAACACATTTAAGAGGCACAGCAACCCTACCTCGCTTAAAATCTCATCTTGAAATCGCACTCGCAAACGTGGTAAAACAAATTCCTCTTCTTCTGTCTCAGTTGACTCTGTTGCAACGTGCTCTGTTGATGGCGCTGGAGTGTGAGCCATAAACGCCTCCTCTTGTGTAGCAGAAATTTGGGATCCCTCAGGTAAGGTAGCCAACACAGAGGGTGGTTCAAACTCTTTCATAAAGTCAGAGTGGGCGCCTCTACAGTATCTGCATATGCCTAGTAAGTAGGAATTATTTTAGATATAAAGTCTTCATTTTGTAGTATACTCGTTGGGTTTTTAGAATAAAAAATATGTTGGACATGTGCCCTATTAATAAACTGCCAACCCCTTTCCCCTCACTGACGAGGTTTGTAGGACCATGGGGAGTACCAAACCATGCAAGCTGAGCTGCACTATAAAACTTTCCAGGACCCACGTTATAGGCTCGCCACACCCTTATGCCTCCATTCTCGTAAGAGAAGTTATGCAGCGACTGTATCCCAGCCATATTATGCTTGCTTATCGTCTGCGCAGATGGTTGAACTAGACACACAGCCACATAGCAACCCTTGATGCCTCCATAAGACTCAATGGCGGTTTTCATGTCATTGGCCGTCTTGACATCATTTCCTTCGTTGAGAAAGCGTCGAATGTGGCTTTTAATTGCAGCAGTGCGACGATCCCAGATATCTTTACCAGCCTGCGGCTCACTGAAGTCGTATCGTGCAATCGTGACTCCGGTACGATCACCAATACTGGGGAGCGACAAAAGAAGGAAGGCACAGTGGTAACAGCCGGCGTTGTCGGACCTAAGATATACCAGGTTGAGGTTTGGCTTCAGTGCTTTCAGTGTTTCTAACGTATTTTCTATAACGGAGGCCACTGCAAACCAGTTCTGAATGCACTCATCAAACAGATGGACATAGGTGCGCGTCTAAAGAGTAAAAGAATATCGATTGATCTCCAACAAACAAAATATTAACTTCAGACTCTCAGTAACACTGGGGCTTGTATAGCAGCAGTTATCTTTGTAAAGAAATTGCATTAAATTGCGTGGATAAAAACTGAGGGTTCGCAATGAAATTACTATTCCACATCGTAATTACTACGTCCTACAGCTGTGGCCGGAACCGAAGATGGGTCTTTCACAATACAAAACAATCTCTTCTTTAACAAACGTTTTGTTTGTTTTAATCGGCTGTTATACCTCAGAAAGACAGATAAATATTTTTTAACATCTGGTCTTTTTTCCGATATATCTTTTAAGGAAAATAAAGTATAGTTTTAGCTCGATTGTAACATTTATATAAATGGTACCTCAATTTCTTCGTTTTCGTCTTCGGTAATAGCAACGGTTATGTGCCAAGGAAGTCCCTTTTTCCCAAACCAATCACGCTGAGTCTCTCGGTAGCTTGTTGGTAAGAGCTTCATGGCCCAGTCCATGATCAGCAATGCTTCAGTTTGGGTAAGGGCATCAACCACGGAAGTCTTGGCTGAATCTTGATGCACAGACCTTATAACATGCGACTTCCACATCTCCAGTTTTGGGATTGCCGCCTCAAGATCATGCTGTAGTTCCTCCCGCTTTTCATCGTTACTTGAGAAAATTAAGAAAAGGGAGATAACAGTCACAAATAAAGGCAAATGTTTAGATTGGTGAAAATTCTAACATTTTGTTCTGGAGGTCTAAAAGGGAGTACCTTAATTGAAGCTCAGACACTGCAACTTGAATATCTAAAACAGCATTCCTTAAGTCGCTGCAACGGTCACAGTTGATGTTGTGTTGGTGTGAGCATGTCCCGCGGTACTCAGCTTCATTGCTGCTAAGTGCATACATGCTACAGTGGTCTGCACAGGGAGTCTCAGTAGCGATGTGCAGCTTGTAGTCTGTTGACACATATCGTTTTCCAGCTTTGAGACGGGACAAAACTCCCTGTGCCTCTTCATCTTGAAAACCTACATGGATACAATTCCATTAGCTAAAACCCTTGACGTACCAAAGATACCAGCATGTAGAAAAGGGAAAATCGATTAGGAAATGTAGCTCGTTTATTGTACCTTTCTTTTTCTTAAACCAGTTTTCCAGGCTGTAACTATTTCACAGGTGCACTCAGTAAAGAAATGCTCAGTGATTTGGAAGAAAAGTGTATACTAGAAAATTAACCTTAAAACATAAAAAGGGTCCCTGCAATTGACAACTCACTCATTTTTTTTTTATTTTCCCTTTCCTCTGAACTTTCTCATACGCCCCTCTCGAAAAAGCTCACTTCAAATGAGTGCGCCCACCCACCAGGCACAAAAACACCAACACGTTGCGTCCCATATTCAAGGAAATAAGGCAAAAGGCTAGACTTCACCTAATTTTCCGTCTTACCGTTTTTCTGTAGTATGCCAGTTACTGCTTCAAGAGATGCAATTGCAGTTACACCGTCCGTTTGCATGCTGTCCAAACCCGCCAAGGACTTCTTCTGAGAAGCAGCGCACACCTGAAGGGTAAAAATCCTCTTGTTATACCATGCAAAATCTGCAGCTTATACTGGCCTTCTCCACTCACACATACACAAACACTTTCTCACACACTAAGCTTATAACAGTACGGAGTAACTTGCGTGCATTAAAACCAAAATTGTCGTCCAACATATGGCCTTATATCCGTCTATACCTTTAGGATATTGAAAAGTGTTGATCTTCCAAGGGGTGTGAAGCCGGATTCTGTACAATAGGCTTGATATAGCTGGATGAGATGGGACGAAATGACTGTTCTCACCACGTTTGGTATGTCAATTTTCTCTCCGCTTGACAGCTTTAGAGTTTTCGTTCCATATGCAACGTCTTGAAGAAATGAAGGACTGGATACAAAATCTACGAAATGGTCGACTTTAGTGGGATCCAGCCTTGTTCTGGTAATGGTTGGCGGCTCTATAGGCCCTCCAGGCTTGGCCTGAAAAGCATGTTTTCTGGCCTCATCAATCCTAAACTTTGTCAGTCCTGGCACAAGCTGCAGCAGTTCTGTCTTGCTGTAATCACCAGCAAAGAGGGAGAGAATCTGTTGCTGGGTGCTCCAGGATCTAGCTTCATTATACAGCGTTACTAGTCTAGAGATCAGGCTGTCTTCCTCGGCAGCACCAGATACAGTACGCCCGCTTTGGTTTCTTGCGATCACCTGTTGAAGCAGCCATGATGAATTACCCGGCGCAATAGCCTCCAACACGGAATCAACAACTTGCTCTGCCTTTTTCCCATAATAGCGCCGCGTCGATGACGACATAGTCACAACATCAGACCTGCATTGCGACCTGACTGGACTGATTCGGCCATCAGTTGACTTAAGGAGATAACTGTTGAGGTGCTGCAACTGATGCTCAACTTGGGGTGTTGGTTGCCACTCTCTAGACGTCTCTTCCTCTACCAACGAGCCTTGGGAGGACGATGAGAAGATATCTGAATTCGGATCGCTTTGCTATAATAAAAGGAACAGTTTTTTTAGCGAGGTAGGAACCTATGCATTGAATGTGCGCCTAAATAATTAGAAATACATGTTATCCGGTGTCCGAATTGCTTCTTCCTCTTCCATAGGCTTTACAAGGCTAAGTGCAGTTATGCAGAGCACGGACGTTAACTGCAGGCTGCTAGGAGACGAGCATGAAGTACGAGTTTGGGGGGTGCCATAAACGCCTCCTCTTGTGTAGCAGAAATTTGGGATCCCTCAGGTAAGGTAGCCAACACAGAGGGTGGTTCAAACTCTTTCATAAAGTCAGAGTGGGCGCCTCTACAGTATCTGCATATGCCTAGTAAGTAGGAATTATTTTAGATATAAAGTCTTCATTTTGTAGTATACTCGTTGGGTTTTTAGAATAAAAAATATGTTGGACATGTGCCCTATTAATAAACTGCCAACCCCTTTCCCCTCACTACCCCCGTTATCCCGGCTACTTAATTTAGGAAAAATTCGTCAGCGAGTTACTAGAATGATTATCACACCTATGCGCCCTGGTACTGATGAGTAAGCTATTGGCGCCTGCGATGACACGAATTTCATTTTCACACACTCTTAAAAGTCTCAAAGCAGAATTTTCAAAATGGATAGTAAATTAATAGTAAAAAAAAAAAATGAATAAACCACACACACAGCTGAAGTAATAATCTTAGCTTGGTAGATTGCCAGTCGACTTCGTAACACACATCATACCCAACAAACCATGCACGCCTATGCTAGTAGGAAGAGGTTCAATGAGAGACGACTGCGGACGAATCTGACTAACCCACCTTACCCAAAGCCTCGTGGGAAGGCCTTTCCTTCCCTATCCTGCCCTTCCACGCGTTATCTATGCGTTTCGGGTCACACGGTCCAAATGAGTATGTTTGTCTGTTCGCCTTTCATATCAGTTACCGCGCGTATGGGAAGTAAGCAAGTCAGTAACAAAATCCTATGCAAAAAAGAATCTTTTTAATTGCCTGCACCGACTGGAACTACAGTGTTCCACTTTTCATTGATTTCTTTTGCCGTCTTCAGATTGACTCCTCCGTCACCTTTGCCCTTTCGATTGCCGTGAAGAGGATGCTGGCATTTTTTTGATGGTCGGAATCTTACTCCAAGGACTGCGCGATGTTTGGGGCAGATCGTGAAATCGCGGCCGTCATCATCTTCGAACAAACCAATGCGAGCTAAAATGAGCTTTTGCTCGGATACAACGCACGATTGAGATACATTTACATCTCTAAGATGTTCCTTTATGCCATCGGCACACGAATTTAGTGGTATAAGTTGTTGCCGTCCGGGCCATCGCGAAGAGAAATCACATTCCGTTCCACAGAAGATCGCAAATGAACAGGAAAGCTTAGACATATTGCGACTTTACAGCACAAACGCGTGGTTGAAAAGAACGCCCCTTGGACAATTAGTCAAATAAGTTGCATGGTCTGAAATTTGACAGGCGCGTGCTGTTACAATTTTGCTGATTGCGCAATTTGGCAAGGTCATGATTCTGTCTGGTCTTGTCTGGAATTTAAGGTACAAATGTACCTTGGCCGGTACAATCCTGTACAATAAAGCTTAATTTTGCAAAAGAATAGAATTTCTTAAAATGAATTTAAGTAATTTACATTATAGTTTTGTACGGAGTCACAGAATCATACCGATTACAAAATAGTACTTTGGATATTCACTAATAAAACAAGATAATTCGGTTATCTTTCAAAAGCAACAACAACTTGTTTTGCACGTGAAAATGTGTGGACTTCACCATCAAAAGATAGGGGTTTACCTCGGTGTAAAAACCTGTGAAGTTTTTCTTTGTTTTTTAGCTATTGTTAGGGTTAGGGTCTATTATGTTGACTTCTTTGTTTTTTTGTTTTACGTCGCTCGTGAGTGTTACAGGTTTTTACACAGAGGATGAGCCAAAGATAGTAAATTCATAAACGATTTAAGGCAATTTAAGTTTCTTTCGTATGTTTTGTTTTTTAAAATTCATTCTTACTTCCAGCCGTCGGTCTAGACAACCGAAAATTGTTTAGATTCCGCGGTAGGCGCGGGAAATTCCCTGAACAAAACATTGCAGGCTCTTTTTTTGGTCACATAATACTTGGGCGTAATATTGATTGAGAGTGATCGAGTGACAGAGTTTTGAACAACTTGTATTTGCCAAAAAATGCCGTAGGAAGAGACAAATATAGTGATAGAGATAAGCAGGCCAATCAGAAAGCCTTGCTTGAAGGCAAAGAAGTTGATTTTGAACAAACATTGTCTGGTCACGCAGCATACATTGACGGCGGTAAGTGAAAATAACACGATACTTCTTTCTAATACTGTTTTTTTTCCGAGGTCGTAGCCAGAAGTTAAACGAATTTTTTAAGACCTTAATTTCTTTATCGCTAGAAGGAAGAATTTCTCTTCATTTAATGTTGTTTTTAGATGTGCGATTTGACATTGCTTTATGACTGGCGTGACTCAAAGTCTGTCAACAACCGCACGCCATGTGGCCTCTGAAATCTCCCCTAGGAGATTAAGAACAGCCTGGTTTCTCACAGTAAAGAGAATAGACAATAAACACTTGAATAAGACGACTTATTTATAGTTTAACTCGTAAGAAGAATAATGTCTGATTTTGCGAGAACATCTAAACGAGCTCACAAAGATTACTATTTTGCCTTCGATATTCTGGTGACATGCATTTCTAATCAGTGTGAAATCTTTGATTTTCTCGCGAAATCTCGATCGTTTTAAGCATGTATTAAACTCCTCTATTGCAATTCTTGTACAACGGGCTAGAAATTCTCGGTTTATTAAGTTAAGCAGCCATTATCTGTTGAATTATAGGAAAGGTGAAGTGGAAATAAGTTTGTTTTAGGTGTAGTTTTCAATTGGCATCTGACGCCAAAAAAAGGCAGAGCCCAGAAATTTTTTTTGTGTTTATTATTGACCAAAGGGTTGTTAAGCCGGGAATTACAAAATTATTGTCATAGCTTTCTGGCAAGGAGAGATATTCGATCTCAAAATCAGCAAATAATTGAATGGCTAAAAAGGTTGTCCCATATTCAAGGCCGGTGATTGACAAGCTGTCAATCAAATTGACTGAAACTTACATTGTTGCATGTATTAAAGATGTATCAACATATACACAAACCCTCGTAGTCAAAGATTAAAAACAGTTCTCCTGAGAGCTTTCTACTTTTGCCTGTTATTAATGCCCTTTTATTGGTAAAAAATCTAATTAAACCCGTTGGGTGGGCTATCTCCCACCATAAAGATCCAAACTACAAACCAGTTTGTCATTTTGAGTTTTGGGGTAGACCCTTTAAACTGGCCAAGTTTCAGCGAAATCGGAGAGATGGCATGTAGCACACCTGCCTGGTGCACCCATGGACTCACTCTTAAATGCAAATCCACACCATTTGAGAGACAGACAGATCACAGTCATTGTGACCTTTACTTCCTTTAAGTTAACGGTGATCAGCTTCGAAAGTTCCTCTTAAAAGTCAATGTCCTGTCCTTCACAAATACTTTTTCATAGAAAATATGTTTGCAGCTTGGATTGGGAATAACCTCCAGAGGTGGTTTTACATTAATGGACTTATTATGCTATCTCGTTGACTTGTCACAGTTAAGGCAACCACAGGGACAGAAAGAAATGTGGCATGTAGCATTGCTGGTCTTGAATAGTCCTTCCTGAAATCATCTACCCTTAACTTTTTACTTGTGAATGTTACGTTTCTCACCGTAAGATGAAATGTAGAAACCGCCATTATCCTACTTGACACCATGCAAAAAGACAAATGTGTGTGGAAACCAATTATGTTATGTTTTATATTTCAGACCTTTGAATATAAACAAAATAGAACATTGAAAGTGTTACACATTTCTATGATATTACTGTATTACTTGAGTAGAAAAGCTTAACAAAATAATATCTTTGCAAGCACATCTATATGTCTAATGGTCCAAAGTAAATTATAATGAAGTATAATTGAACAACACTGAAGGCTTATAACTTACCAGTCTAAGATACAATGTGCTTCATCAATGGCTATTGCTTGAACAGATCGTTGATAAGCTGCATCCCTTCCTTGGTATACAAGAAGGCTTCTGGATGTACAAAGACAATGTATTTTGCATCCATGAGAATTCACCTTCTGAACGTCAGCTTTCGCGTGTAGTGTCACAAACTTTGAGTTGCTTTTTCAAGTTTCCTTTTATATAGCCGGTTTTTCCATGACCTGTAGTCTTTAGAATTCGAATATTGAATAGAACATCAGTTCTTACCCACGTACAGTACGTGGTCAGACCACAAGTCGCATATTTTGCTGAAAAAACACCCGAAAGTTCGGACCCTAATATAATGCTACAAACAAAATGGTTACGACAAAAAGATGTGCTTACAGTACTTGTAGAAACGATTCCTGATACCCGCAGTCTTGGAAAAGAAATTCGAATGGTGATCCAGTTAAGTTTTTCCATTTTCCTGGCACAGTAAGACAAAATAAGAGACGACAAAGGTGGATTACTGCATGTCATCGCAGTGACTCGTTTGTTTGTACGAAGGATAGTTACATTTGCAGTATACACTTTGTTGGTGGAAACAGTCCAACAAAGGAGTATCCTGATCCAATATCGGCTCTTTCCAGTAAAGAAAAGGTAAGTCTCTTGGTTTTTCCGTTTATAATACTACCGTATTTATTCGCCTATAAGCCGAGCGATTTTTGCAAAAAGTTTTACTCAGTTTTGAGAATTTTTTTCCGAAAAGGGGGGTTCAGCTTATAGCCGAGAGTTTTGAATAATTTTTTTCTTAGAAGCGTCATCAACAAAGTGAAAATCATCATGGACATTTCTGATTCGGCTAAATTAGTCAACTCAGTTTCATGAAATTATAGTAAAACACAACAAAAACAAGTCGTAAAATGTTGGTCATTGAACTTTGATATAATTGGTGACTCCTAAAGGAACCGTTTGTGTGTGATAGTTATTAGCTTTCAACTAAAAATTCACTCGCCAGCGATCAGTCTCATATTCGCTGTCCGTCTCGAACTCATCCTCCATTTCTTCATCATCATCGAGTTCCTGTGAGTCCTTGTTGTAGATTGTTGCCGCGCCGTGAGAGACCTCTGCTAGCAGGGAAGAAGTTCCACAGCTCTGAAAAGACTTCTTTACCATCTCTGGAATCTCTTGTGCTTTCTAAATCTGGCCAATCACAAGCGTTGGTTCCCACAGGTTGACAAACAAACTCACGTGCACTCGCTCATGCAAAGAGATCGAGGGAAAACGTTTTGATCGATTTCGATGATAAACAATCAATTGAATCTACACGAAATGTTTATCCCATTTCACATGAAGCGATCAGTACTCACCTTGATCCTCCATTTCTTCATCATCATCGAGTTCCTGTGAGTCCTTGTTGTAGATTGTTGCCGCGCCGTGAGAGACCTCTGCTAGCAGGGAAGAAATTCCACAGCTCTGAAAAGACTTCTTTACCATCTCTGGAATCTCTTGTGCTTTCTAAATCTGGCCAATCACAAGCGTTGGTTCCCACAGGTTGACAAACAAACTCACGTGCACTCGCTCATGCAAAGAGATCGAGGGAAAACGTTTTGATCGATTTCGATGATAAACAATCAATTGAATCTACACGAAATGTTTATCCCATTTCACATGAAGCGATCAGTACTCACCTTGATCCTCCATTTCTTCATCATCATCGAGTTCCTGTGAGTCCTTGTTGTAGATTGTTGCCGCGCCGTGAGAGACCTCTGCTAGCAGGGAAGAAATTCCACAGCTCTGAAAAGACTTCTTTACCATCTCCTCTGGAATCTCTTGTGCTTTCTAAATCTGGCCAATCACAAGCGTTGGTTCCCACGGGTTGACAAACAAACTCACGTGCACTCGCTCATGCAAAGAGATCAAGGGAAAACGTTTTGATCGATTTTGATGATAAACAATCAATTGAATCTACACAAAATGTTTATCCCATTTCACATGAAGCGATCAGTACTCACCTTGATCTCTTTGGTCTGAAAACCATTCTAACATCTGCTGGTCTAGCTCTGAATACTTTGGAGGAAAGCGGCCCAACGTTGTTCGTTTCGCAGACATCTTCAGCTCGCCGTTGAAAAGCTTCGCCTTGTCTTTTCTCCATCGACGAACCATTGACTCGCTAATCCTGTAATCTTGGACGATCTCTGAGTTGTTTTCAACAGCCTCAGCTTCAGCAACAACTTTGAGCTTAAAAGCCATGTTGTAAGAAGTACGGCGAACTTTGGGCATGATGAATATGATCATGGACGATATGTAAACTAACTGTTTACAACAAACTTTTGAATATTCATTTGGTTGTATTTATTCGTTCAACATCGATATATGTTTCCTGAGAGAGACGCTTCAAAGGTGAAATTTTTCTGCGAAACTTTGGTCTCAGCTTATAGCCGGGATCGGCTTATAGGCGAATAAGTACGGTATTTGTCATTTGACATATTTCATGCATAGGTGATGCAGCTCAATCGCAAATGAAAGGCATCTGATGAACGAGAAGCAGACAACGAGAGAAGCAAGAAAATTTGCCTTGAACGATCTGCTGCGAAAACCCTATTGACCCTTCATCGCCATACTGGTAAATCAAAAGAGGAACAGAAGCTGCTGGGACCTTTTAGATCTGTCCTTAGAGTCAGTTGTAAGTGTGGAAGAGGCTGAATTCGAAGATTTACAAGAAACGGAGGAGCAGGTCATTGACCAGTTTCTGGAACCATTACCTGATGATGAACCGATCGAATCACACGTTGACCGCGACATAAACTGATAAGAAATGCGAAGAGAATGCGGCATGCAAGTAAGGCACCTTTTAAGTTGAATGCATTTTCCGAAATGTTTGCACATAAATCATTTACTGTCGGGCTAGGTAGCTGTGCTGATTTTTTGTTAAACTATCACAGCATGAAAAAGCAAATTTACGTTGGCATAAAGACCACGTAAACGTAACGTAAAGTATGGATATACGCGACTTTACGCTAACTTTACGAAACGTAAAGTTGAGCTTTACGCTACCTTTAATGGAGGGCATAAAGTTGCGTAAAAGAACAGCTTAACGCTTGACGTAAATTTGGCGTAAATGTGTCGTAAAGTCGATTTTAAACAACAGCGAAAATCCAGTTTAAAGGCACTGTAAAGGTTAATTTACGCTACTTTACAGAGCATTAATTGTTTTTTCTTCTTACAAAGTTCACCAGTATCACGCTCCAAAACCCGACTTTAGCCTGCCATTGTTCCGCAGGAAGCTAAAATCTTGATCAAGAGTTATGAAGATAGTTTATGAAGATCGGGGAGAAATTTCGTGGGCTTATTCGTCTTAAAATGCAGCGAGCTCACCCCAAACCATTAATAAATTTGTTACAAAGTGGTGTCAGCTCTGTTTTATTACTCCATTTAATCACAAAACATCCGTTACTGAAAATTACCGAATACTCATAACAAAAATGTTATCAGTTGGTCACCGTGACGTTCTCAGGAATATGAAAATATAAAATAATCATCAATCAACATAGCTTGATTTTACTCCCACAAGTACAGTTACAAAGGTGCAACCAATTATAAATTTATATTCATCTAAATAATCACTGCAAATCATCTCATGTACTTTTTGTTGTCTATGGCCTGGCTTCTAAATCTTAACTGGAACAAACACAAAGGATAAAAGTTTATGCACAACAGTGTTTATCATTTTAGTCAATATTCAGGAGACCTCTACAAGTGTTCTTTTTCGACTTCTTTTTGTTGGAAGAAAGATGTGGCCTGGTGCTCTGTGAAGGTGTCCTGCTGCTGAGAGGTGTTGCAGTTGTACATGAAGTGCTGGTGGAGGGAGCAGCAATCTGGGTGCCTGGGGAAGTTTTGTCAGATCTGTTCCCATGTAAAAGTTTGGAAGGTCTGGTACTAGTGGAAGGTGTTACAGGTCTGGTACTGAGGGAAGTAGTTTCAGATCTGATGCTTGGGGGAGTTATTGCTTGTCTGATGCTTGGGGAAGTTGCTGCAGGTGTGGTAGCTGAGGAAGGTTCTTTGGGTCTGACAACTGTGGAAGGTCTTGCAAGTCTGATACCAGGGGAAGTTGCTGCAGGTCTGGTGGCACCAGGTGAATTTCCAGAGGAAGGTATTGCAGGTCTGGTGGCGGGAAGCACCCTTACTGCCCACTCTAGGGGTTCAGTGGGTGGACCTCGTGTAGATGGCAGACGATGAACCCTTCTGATGGCGAGAGTTTGTCTTGCTCGCTTGTTAAGCCCACGCATGTAGGCTTCATCAAGGCTTTGTTTTACATTTTTTAAGCAAGTCCGCTCCCATGGCAACTTTTTCGCAAGGAAGCCACAATGTCTTGATTCGCCATTCTCATCTTCTGACCAGTCAGACTCATCTGAACTAGTATAATCCATGCTGCCAACTGCCTTCTCGATTTCCTTCTTCTTTTCCACAGACCATGGCATGGCTTTCAAAGATGAAAGTCTCCTCTGGATTTTCTGGACAGAAAATGAAAATATCATTAGCTTTTAGATAAAAATATGTCAGGATTACAATACAAGTCCAGAATTGAAAGATTTTTCCTGTCTTATCATTTCCCATAGATCTAATTCACAATTTTGCAGCAATTATTGTTAACTGTCTCTCACCCAGAAACAAGATTACTGCATTTACAGCAAAAAATACTACCCCCAGTTAAGCAGACTGTGGCAGTTAAAATGTAGGGGATGCACCCTAACGTAGGAAAGCAATTCCAGTGAGGACAATATTGACTTTTCCTGTTCTTGTTGTCTTTTGTTAAAAATGGACAGTTATGTTCCATAGGAAAGTGACTGTTCTGAATTAATTTTAGTAAATGTAAAATATGTGCCATACAGTAGTTAAAGTCAAAGTAACCCGTGCATTTGTTCTGTTTCAGTTTTATCCTTGCTTTAAATTTTATTTTCAGTTGTTTCAAACTCATTTAAGTATGTCACCATACCCAAAAACAATGGAGAATAAAATTTGAACCAAGGATTAAATTGAACCACAACAGTCATATAACAGTAATGATAAATATATCTTATTAGACATTTTAATGTGTAGTATTGCAGCATATTTTTATGAGTCAGGCATTATTTTGGTGAGTTAGAAGGGTGAGTCAAAATACTAATGACGAGTAAAAATTTACAGCAATGCTACACACTAAAATGTTTAATAGGAAAACTATTATCCAACATTATCTTTTCCCAAAATTCTGCCAATGTTCTACTTCTTTCACATGGTTCGGGTGGGGGGGGGGGGGGGGGAGAGAGAATGAGAAGAGTACAAATATGTTGTGTGATATTTGTCCTAGTTTCACTAGTTATTTGTACTCTACAAGGTAGAGTTATATAATGATAGATGTGATTCATCATAATGGGAAAAACTTACATCTCTCCTCCTCCCTTGTCTCCTACAGAGGATGCCATGTCTCTCTAACTTTCCAGCTTTAGCTCTACTTGAAGAATCGTGCAAACTTTTAAAATAGGTTGCAGCAGCACCTTCCATCAAAGAAATAATAATGTTATTATAACGCCACTGATTTAGTCATTTAATAGTGGTAACACAATATTTTAGTTTTTTTTAATAACACTGTAACATATACTATAGACCTTTATAATAAATCTTGCAGGGCTTATATAATTTAAGTGATTGACAGGGGGGTGGGGTCTTAAATACTTGTATAGAGAAAGAGAGATAAGAGATAAAAATAGAAGAGGGATGATCACTTATTAGCCTGAACAAATAAACAAAGTTAGAGGCGAGGAAGCAAAAAAATAAAGTACTAGTAATTTTAGTTCTTTCAAACATAATATGGACTTCTACATTTAGAACTGAAGAGCCAAATGGTAAATGTAATTTGAGCACTGTGTGTGGTTGTTTTCCTGCAATCTACTACATTCATGTATACAATTCTTAGCACCTACTTTTTAACTCAGCTGTGGACCAGGGACTTTTATCAGCTCCACAGTAATCACCCACCACTGCCTCAATCACTGTCTTGGTGACAGTTTGATTTTTCTCTGATGTGAATCTGTGGGAAAGGAAACATTTCAATAAAAGGAGATAATTATACACTCTAATACATCTCATCAACAAGTGTGAGGGATGTACTGGGATAATATCTGCCAGAGGTCCGTACAACAAAGACTGAGGGCCAATAAAATGTCTCCCCAGCAAGCGAGGTTAATAACAGATTTATTACACAACTGAAAATTCACCCCAATAGATACTGCTTACAAACCTTCTAAAGTATGAGAGGGCTTCTCATTTAATACAGCTTTCTTTTCAACTTTTGTAAGGTATTACTGCATAAAAATCATGCACAGGATCACTTGGGACAGTATCTTTTCAGTCTGATATTTAGAAATATAAAACAATGCACTGGCATTGGAGCAATTGGATTGGTTGATTTTAGTTACTGGCCCTTCAACTTCTTTAATAGTGTAATAATGTGTTTAAAGTGATAATGTTAATCTTCCTCATTTTACAATGTGTTTACTGAAACCGGGACCACCAAGAGAATGAAAACAAATCAGATGGCAGAACTGAAACAATAGATTTCAACTAAATGTTTGAGCTTCACAATTTATTGATAAGCAACACCATAGTCATGTAAGCATCACAATAAACAATTTGAGACTTGATCATTTTGTTCTGGACATTCGTTTGGCTGGATTTGAATTAAATAGGACATTTGGTTAGCTGGATTTGAAAATGATGGAATCAGTATTGTTTCATTCCTGCCATCTGATTGGTTTTCAATGCCTGGGTGGCCCCAGTTTAAGTAAATGCCCTGTAAGCCCACTCAAAACTTGTCACAGAAATAACTTGTCAGTTTTATGCAAGCACAAGCTCACCCTTCTTCCAAACAAATTTCTTTAAATGCGTTGTACGTGTGCAACCAAATTATTGTGTATCTTTATACATCTACTGGATATATGAGTCCTGAAATTAGCACCAACAGCCCTTTGATAGTTACAATGCCTGATCACATGTTACAAAAAGAAAGACTATGATTACCTCTCATCCAAAATGAAGCCAGGCTTAAATGTTTCATTTTCTTTCAGGACTTTATACATCTTTCTAAAGTCTTGCTATAAATAAAAATATTAAAATCAGTAATTATTTAATTGCTCATTAATATATATATATATATATATATATATATATA